>JAUPFV010000001.1:387512734-388712734 GCA_036936605.1 Limnanthes douglasii subsp. nivea | reverse complement strand
CCAATAAGAATTCTCACCGGCAATGGAGCTAGTAAGCCGAGTGACAGTGAGAGAAGAGACAAAAAAAAAACTCAGTCGCTTTTACATTTGTGCGATGATATGTGTACCACTGCCTCACTTGAGCCCACACCCATTCGAAACTCTGGACCAGACAAAAACCTAATCGCATCACTGACTCACGAACATCAAATCAACCCAGATTCCCTGCTACTGCATGATCCTACCACTGTCGATGCCTGCATAACCATCGAAACGAGAAACTCCGGTGATGTCTCCCAGCGAAGACAAAACAGAGATGAGGATACAACATACAAGACATGGTTGAATGGAGCTTTCGACGGCAGGAGGTAAACCTTCGCTTGAGAAAATAGAGTTAGCCCAAAATGGGTTAGAGAGAGAAACTGAACAACTTTCCCCCATGCCATAGACAGAGTCAGTATCCTTAAAAAGCTTCAAAGCACAATAGAACAGTAAAACTCAACATACTATCCAGCAAACAGTAAATTATTCTTTTAAGTTGTTTGGCATTTTATGCTGATGGACTAATTTTGCTTTAACATAATAAATAAAATGGCATTTTATGCTGCAAAACCCAAAGGCTGACATCCAATGCAGTGCTAAAGCAAAAAAAGGAATAAAAAGATTCAAAATAATAAATAAAATACAATATTATTTGAAACCTATTTTGAGCGACCAGAAATGCTGATTTTGAGCGACCAGAAATGCGCCAATTAGATTACTCAACGCAATGTCCTATAAAAAAGAACACCATATATCAAAATAAAGAGAAAACCTAACTCTCAAAATCTGTGCAAGAAAAGATAATAACAAAATTTGGAAATCAAAGAAACACATATAACGTTATCAACACTCATTGCCTGATAAAAACAAACTTCAAACATAAGCAGTGCGTACCACACTATGAAACCAAATAACAATATCACAAGACAAAGCAAAAGAGTCAGCCTTAATAATTATACTAATCCAAAATGAATATAGCCTTTCGATCAACTACGGAAACCATGAAGTTTCCCAATGACCCTTGCCCTATGGAGGAATGAGGTCCATAAGTTTGTGGCTAACAAAAGAGAAACACAAATATGCACAAAACAGAAACAACTAAATCTAGAAACATAAATTGACCCTAACTCATTGCAAAAGATCGATCAAATATTGTCACTTAAATGCTTCACCACACAACAGAAAATGGAGAATCCAATATAATACCCAAAACTAACTTCATAAAAACACAACTCCTCCTTGAACATATCTAGATTTGTTAAATCATGTAAATACTTTTTTTTGTCTCTCATCCAAACATGAAATTCCTACCAATAGCAACAAAAAAAAAGAATCAATTCGCCCTAATTTCTCTATGAACAAAATAGAAATACAATTCATTATTGTAGCATTGAGTAATCCATTTCATGAACACAACGACATAAAATTTTAACATCCAAGGTCTCTTGTTGCGTTTGATGATAGTCATATATCTAGTTAAACCAATTTAGATCAAAACCCTTTAAAGACCTCTTCAACATAAACCCTACCATAAAACTACTTACAAATCCACCAACTTCATGAATTCCACCCAGACAGGCATATGAAAACAAAACAACTTTAAGCGCTACATCTGAGAGAACAAAAGAAGGCAGTAAAAGAAGCAGATTTGAGCTTTCTTACGATAGCAAAAAGTCGTTGGGACCAGACTCAGTCGCCGGAACGGAAGTGACTCCATTACGTGTCTTTTGATAGAATAGAAAGAGAAGAAACTTACTCGGTGTTTAAACGAAGGGTATGGTTATATATACCCAAAACGAGTTTAAATATACCCAAAAACAACAGTTGACTTTGGATTGACTTTTTTTTGACATTTATACCCTCCATCAGAAAATTAATATCTAAACTGCCATTAAGTAAAAAAAAACTACTAAGTATATCCTGAGTATACCCAATTCACCAAAAGTTCTACTTCGCTATATATACCCAAACAAACACTCTTCTTTGCTGAATTTACTATCCAAATAGTATAGTTTCTTAAAAATTTTGAAACCTAATTCAAACTTCCTAAGAAAATCAAGAACATTCAAACTAGAAAACAAAATCGATCATGTCGGAAGCAGAACTAGGGATCAGCGTGGAGGAGTTGATGTCGCTGGAGAGAAGGAATGATGAATTTTCGCCGGAAAAAGAGATTGAGTCGCCGGAGAAGGAGCCATGGTCGTCGGAACCGCCACCACCGTCGCCGGCGAAGGTATTGAAGAACCCGGCGAACCATGCACCATCGGTTCCGGCACATGGAACCGATGGTGCATGGCCACGCAGCCGGTCGGTTCCACAGCCCCAGCACCGGTGGTGCTGAGGCCAAGAACCGGTGGACCTGGGGCCTCAGTCCGCTCGGTTCTGAGGCCCCAGCACCACCGGTTCATGGCCTCAGCACCGGTGGTGCTGATGGCCGTGTCCGGCCGGTTTTAGGCCTCAGAACCTTGGATTTGCGCATTTTTTTCGAAAAAAAACCTGATTTTTTTATGTTGTTAACTATACTTGAATGTTTATTGTGTTTTTTTGTTGTGTAACAGGGGACGGATGTCGCAAGTGGGACTGAGGCACCTTCCGCTACCGATTATAGTCATTTGTTCTTCACTACCGAGTTCTACACACACGACGCGTTGGTGAAATGGGTTACGAAGATCGGAAAACTTTATGGTATGGTTATCAACATAAGTCGGCGCGACAAAGTAAACAGCAGAAAAAATCCGAGAGTTTATTTCCAGTGTGAAAGGGGGGGGGGAAATATATTCCAAGGGTTGCAGAAAAAGACCGCAAACGGAAGTTTACAAGAACGAAAAAGATTGACTGCCCATTTGAGCTTCTCGGGTCAATGGTTGCCCCAGATCAATGGAAGTTAGAAGTAAAATGTGGTACTCATAACCATGACACTTCTATACATCTAGATGGTCATTCTTTTGCTGGCCGTTTGAATGATGAAGAGATGGAGTATGTTGAACGAGCGACCTTCATTGGTACTAACCCCAGAGATATACTGAATGGTGTGAAGAAATTGAACGAAGATAATGTTTCTACCATGCGGACGATCTACAATGCACGACAAAAAAATCGGGTTCTAAAGAAAGCGGGTAGGTCACAACTTCAGTTCTTGTGGGGTGAGCTTAAGTCACACAATTATTATGAATGGCATAAATCTGGTGAAGACGATGGACAAATCGTTACAGATTTGTTTTTTGCCCATCCTGTCAGTGTTGACCTTTTGCGCACATTTCCGATAGTTTTGATTATGGATAGTACATATAAAGTGATACGATATGGTATGCCATTTTTCGAGATAGTGGGTGTGACGTGTACTGGATTGACTTTCTGTGCTGCATTTGCCTTCATGTCGGGTGAGAAGTTAAACAACTTCAAATGGGTATTAGAGTGTTTGAAATCGTTGATTTCCGTTCATGGAATTGAAGAACCGCGGGTCATCCTAACCGACAGAGATTTAGCATTGATGAATGCTATAGAAGTGGTATTCCCAAAGACAACGCATATGTTATGTCGCTGGCACATTAACCAAAATGTTCTAGGGCAAACAAGAAAGCACTTCCGCGAGAAAAGTGATCATAAAGAATTTGTTAGTGCTTGGCAGAAGATTGCGTATAGTAAATCAGAGATTGAATTCGATCACGCCAGACGGGAGATGCTATTGAAGTACAAAGCTTACCCTGAAGCAATTGAATACACTGAAAAATCGTGGCTCGATAAGTACATGGACAAATTTGTTGTTTGGAAGACGAACAAAAACATGCATTTGGGACATTGCACAACAAACCGCGTCGAGAGTGCTCATTCTAACCTAAAGTGTTACATACGTACGAGAAAATTAAACTTCGAGTTATTTTGGGGGAGGGTTCATTCGCTTGTTGAAATCCAACATGCTGCCATTAGGTCGTCGTTCGAGAAAAGTCGTTACATAGCACTGCATAAGTTCGCGGATAAACTGTTTGATGAGATTCGAGGCAAGGTTTCCCACGTGGCGTTAGAACTATTTTTCTCTGAAGTAGAGAAGGCCGAAGATATCAAGATGGTCGCTATTGAAGATGAGCCGGATGTTAAAGACACTGGCGAGTGTATATGCGCTGTAAAATCTACCCATGGTATACCTTGCTATCACCAGGTCCGCAAGTGGCGTAAATGTGGAATGTCTGCCTCTCTAGATGCTTTTCACATCCACTGGACAAGGTTAGAAATAATGCCTCGTACATTCCGTACGACCATGTAAATTCTCAAAGATGATCTGCTAAAGCTAGTTAACGATGTTATGGATACGAAAGATGAAAGCCGTATCAAACATATTTACAAGAAATGGTTTGAAGTTGTTTATCCTGAAACATCGTCATTGCTAGAGCCATTGGAGAAGCAGAAACACCGAGGCCGCCCACAGGTGAAAAGAAAGTTAGTGGTTGATACATCATCCACTAAACGGGACATGAGCGGATGGGAGTACCCGCTAAAAGAGGATGAAGCTAGTCATGACGCAGTCATGCAGTCTTTAAAACCAACAAAAGTTAAAAAGAGCAAAGCAGTTGGTAGTGAATCCTCTTCCATTGCCTCGCTAGGTAGCAACATCGTACAACCGTCCATTGATCGAGTCACAGAACTAGTACATGACCCGAAAGGTTTTTTGCGTTGGTTTCCGATTCACTTCAACCCTTTTATATCGGGTATTAATGATGTTAAGCCAGATGGACATTGTGGATATAGAGCAGTTTCATTCGGGTTGTATGGTCATGAAGAAGGATGGTGAGGTGTTCGGAAGGCAATATACGATGAGCTAATGGAAAACTACGACACATACAGCAAGATTTATAACGGTAAAGAGGATTACCTGAAGGTTGCAGAAAGTATAAACTACTACGAGACACCAGCATCACCCAAATATTGGATGACAATGCCTGAAATGGGTATTGCGATTACAACCAAGTTCGAACGCATTGTTCATTTTGTGTCACTCGTAGGGAATCACAACTGTAGTCATACTTTTTTACCTCTGCGCGGTAAGCCTCCCATTATGGCCCAAAGACGTGAGATTGGGTTTGGATTCGTCGATACTAACCACTTTGTCAATGTAAGTCATTCGATATATGGTTATGTTTTTTCTCACCACTATATTACTCAATTGTTGATTCTAATTTAAGTACCTATGAAACAGCTATCAATCAAGCCCCTTTGCCCTTGCGCACGCATACATCCTACGTGGCAGAAGTTGAAGAGCGAAGAGGCTACGCATTGGGAGCTACCATTAGTTGGTCGCTGCAAGAAATATACGGAACTTGAAGGTAGAAAGCCAGTTAGTTCATTCCCAGAAGTAACTAATCTTGACGAGTTTGTTTAGTAGGTTTATGTGTTCCGGTCTCGAACTCTTCTGTGTCTTTTGGTCGCTTTACGTCATTTGTAAGGATTTATGTTGTTTAGAACTTTGTTTTACTACATCGTTTTGGTTGTTTTGGTATTTTCTCTATTATTGCATTTATTCATTCAAATTACCAACTTATAACGATAAGCCAATAATCATTTCATAACTAAAATAAAACATCACAAACAAGCAACAACAACATATTCTAAACATTAGTACATAACTTGATATATAACAGACAGTTATTCGAAATCATAGCCTCCATTGTCGCTGAGAATACGCACTGTTTCCTCCTTCATGGCAATTTGAGAATGAACGTATTGTGTCATTTCCAACGACATATAGTCTGTGATCATTAGACCAAAGGAGTCGAACGCTTCATTCCTGACTTCTGGGGGCTCGTTAAACACCAAGAACATCGGTCCACTAGTTATAGACTTGTACCTAGTGGCTACCTCTTGACGAGTACGGGATCGAGGCATTTGTCTAGATGTAGACATTTCGCCGTACATGAAATACATCATACACAAAACTTCATCAAAGAACTCATCGGTATTATCGTCCGGCCGTTTGAACTTCACAGCTTTCGCAGCCTTGAGCAGATGAGCATCATCAAACACACTCCAACCCATTAAGATAGACTTCAACTATGTTAAAAGGAGAGTTTTGTGTGTTTGGTGTTGTAAGGTATGCTTCCTTATATAGAAGAATGAGAGTTTACATTGGCGGGAATTCTAGAGCGCGAAAAAAGAAAACGCGGGAAAAAAAACCGGGAAAAAAATTCCAAGACAAAATTGCGCACCATAGGTATTGTCTTCTGTGTACCTATGGTGCACAGTCTGGTGTACCGATGGTACATCAGACCCTGTACCGATGGTACCATGTACCATCGGTACTGCCTCCTGTGTACCCATGGTGCACAGGCTACTGTACCATGGGTACGCAGTAGTGTGCACCATAGGTACCACTGACTGCGTACCCATGGTGCAATTTAACTTGTATTTTTTTTTAAAATATGTTTTCGGTGTTATGGGGTTTTTTTGACAGGTTTATACCCGAATGTTATTCTGTTTTGGTGTTATGGATTTTAAGTGAATTAATTACTATTATAATTTTAGTTTTTGACGAATTTAATATGAAGTGAAGTACAGAAAATCGAGAATTACTAGTATAGTGTTATGGTGTTTTGGTGTTATGGTATGACTTATGTTAGATCAAGTTAAGTACAAAAAATCAATAAGAACAGTAGAAGCAGTAGATAGTAGAAGTCATAAGTCATATTATAAAGTAGATGTCATAAGTCATAATACAAAACAAGATACTGAAACAACTAAGAAGTCCACAGGAATGAAAGATCATAACAACGCTAGAATAAGTCCGATGATGAGGACGAACAACCATGGAGAGAATAGCTGCAGGACCTGATCTCTCCACCTCAGCGCACCCACCTCCCCACGCTCGACGGGCATAGTAACAATGGAGCGAACGGCGTCTAAAAGTCTATCATCCGTGGTACGCGGTGAGGGAGTGATAGTATACCAACCATACTCAGCCAGGTACCTCCAGTAGGTATTCGTCGCTGACTGTCTATATGTGGCAATGGTAACTGTCAAACGATCCTCAGCAAGCAAGTGCTGACGCCAATCTAGCCATGCGCTCTCTCGCCACGTGTACCTCGCCAGATCTCCTTTCCTGTAACCAGGTCGTAGTACAAGTGGGAGTTGGGGCTCATCTTGAACCCGTCCGAACTGGTGCATAACCCGATCAGGCATGTAGCCCTCGACCGTGCTCATTATCCGCAAAGGATAAACAATAGTACGGATCTCCTGGACTGGAAACTGGACTCTAATGTCCTCGTATGGCTCAAATAGCACGTGTTACAAAACATTAAAAAATAGATTGATTTAAAATCCTAACACTTAATATCAAAATTGTAATGGAAAACAAATATTTACCAACTTACATCTGACTCCTTCTGATCAGCAAGGAGAGTACGAATGACCGATTTGGGGCGGATGTTTTGCCCAACAATCCGCTTCGGCAGCCACTTCACAATCCTAGGCTGCCTCGCTACGTGGTCAGCATTCTCTGAGGCACTAAACGCTGGGAAGTGGTCATAGATCCAACAATCAAGCATAGCTACAAAACCATAAAGGTTATGCTTCGATGCTTTCGAAGCATCACCCAAACCACGGAACAGGAATGCCAATGCACTCGTACCCCACGCTATGTCCCACAACCCAGAGTCCATATTGGCTAACCCGTACAAGTAGTCAGCCTTCACGCTCTTCTAACTAGTATCCGCAAAAATAGTGCAACCAAATAAGAACATAAGGTATGCTCGTGATACCTGGCGGATAGTCTCATCATCAGTCTGCTCGATGTAGCGCCCCCTGGTGAAAGTCTCCCTCAGCCACTTTATCTTGAAGCCAACGCCTCTGGTGGACTGTATCTCTGTGCGGACCTCATCCACTGTCAGACCTAACATACTAGCGTAGTAGCTGTATGCGTCATCACGTGGAGCCGTGACTACATCAAGTGTCCGACCAACTACAAGGAGACCTGTAATGCAGCTGACATCATCGAGCGTAATCGTCATCTCTCCAAATGAGAAATGGAAAGTGTTGGTCTCCTGATGCCAACGCTCAACAAAAACCTCGTCTAAGACGGAATGTGTGAAGTACTGAGGCAGGTGGGCTATAAGAGGACCAAAAGGAGTCCGCGCCAAAAATCGCTGCACATCTGGATGAGCAGTCAAGTCCCACATACGTAGCACATTATAATGTGCATGTACGCCCAGTGTAGTGCGACCCTATAAATTAAAAACAAAGTCAGAACATAATAATAGTAAAACCTTAGAGTAGACGTTTAATAATTAGGTACTTACCTGTCAGGAAATAGAGGGATCTTGTTGCATTTCAGAAATGTAAACGTCTTTCGCTGCTCCTCGGTGTGGATGGCATCTATGTGATCCTCGTCAATCGTGTCCTGCTCAGGGTCCCCAGTGGCATCCACCCTGTCGCTAACAGGTGGTGGATGTGTAATAGTATGCGCAGGGGACGCAGCTCTGCGAGAAGGAGAGGGAGGTGGTGGATCACTAGCAGTGGGAGGTGGTGATCTATGTGTATGCGATGACGACGTCTCTCGTCGTGAGGACCCTCCACCTCTGATATCAATCGCCTCAGTCGCTATGGCCTTTTCCTTCCTCTGGCCATGCTTGATTCGACGCAAAGACCGATCAGTCCGTATCCGTTCCTCCTCCTCCCTAAGACGAATAGTCTCAGAGTCATCTGGAGTATCTCGTCCGCGCTTGGCATCGCGGACCCGCTCATCCTCAACCGCGCGAACAGTCTTAATACTCTTGCCTGGCGATGGTGGACGTGACCCAGGGGGGTACGCCCTGGATCGTGGAAGACGTCGCTCCTCCACTGCGTCTGACCTACAAAAATACAAAACAAAGAAAGAAATTAATAACACTAACATATAAAATTTAAATCAACAACACTCATATACGTATGGTGAAATTTGAAGTTTTTTTATTAAAAAAAATACCATGCCAGAACTTTTGAAACCCAAAAATTAGAGTTTTTTTTAAAAAAAATCAGGTACCATAGGTACCAAAGAGGGCGAACCGAGCGGCACGGGTGCTAGTGCCGCTCGGTTTCGGCACTGTGTGCCGAGCGACACAGGTCATTGTGCCGCTCGGCACACAGATGGTGTGCCGCTCGGTACACAGTTGGTGTACCGAGCGGCACACCATCACGCACCGATGGTGCTGCCCAAGGCGCACCACCGGTGCGGCGCCGACCATTTTCCAGCCGGCGAGTTGGCTGGAAAATGGCCCAAAAAATCATCCTAATCCTACCCTAAACCCTAATTCTCTACCTAATTCTACCCTAAACTCAAAATTGAACCCTAAATCTAACAAAAAACTAAAATTCATACCTAAAACTAACAAAATTAAGTAACAAAATTAATTTGGGGACTTACGTAGGAGGCGGCGGAGGGTTTTTGTTCTTGACCATAATGAAGGAGGAGGAGGAGGAGTGGTGGTGGTGGTGGTGGTTTGCCGGAAAAACTTACTCGGTGTTTAAATGAATTGAAAAACTTTGATCAAGTCTATTTAAGTAATTTTTCAACCCCATTTCACTCCATTTCTACCTTTTTTTTTTTTTTCGACACCTACAGTGAGACCTCTATTTTTTATTTTTTCGTGAATTTAAATTTACCAAAATATCCCCACATATAAAACCATCAATTTTTCCAACTATCCATTTTCTTCTTGTCCTCTCTTTCCCTACCACCTCTCTCTCCAAAATTAAAAAAAAAAACACAGATTCTAACAATCTCAAACTCCCACCCAAACATTTATAAACCTTAATTATTAAAAGTTAAACCCAAACTACTCCACGCATGTATTTAAGTGACTATAACGACGATTGGAGCTGCAACGTTGATGATTTCCTTTCGGAGGAGGAGGAGCCGCTTACTGACCATATAGAGAGTATCCTTGAGGTAAAATTTTAATTTTTTTATGCACAGAACAAATATTCGCACGAAATCGTGCTTTGAAATGTACACTTCCACGCAAGAAAACGCGTGGAAGATGACCAATCTTCGCATGAACATACGAAGATTTGAACTGTATTGGTTTTATATGGCCGTTTTTTGTTGAGTATTACGTTTGTCTTCATTATTTGAAGTGTGAATACATGTTTACAATCGATGGAGTTATTTTTGTTGTGATTTTGTGTTAGTGAAATGGTTTTTGTTTGTGTAGGAACCGACGGAAGCACCATGTAACTTAGCCGATTATAGCCAAATTTTTACGACGGATAATTTCTACACCAAGGTGGAATTGATCGAATGGGTTGATAAAGAAAGCAAGAGTATAGGAGTTATTGTTGTGGTTGATAAAGATGACGATGGTAGTAAAAACGGTAAAACTCCACGGCTATATTTCAAGTGCGAGAGGCACGGTGTTTACAAGCCGAGGCCGAAACCGGGGATTGTGAAGAAGCGACGAGATTTTTCATCCAAAAAATGCGGATGTTCGTTCATGCTTAGGGGCAATCCGGTGTTAGAAGTACCCGGTTATTGGAAATTGGTTGTTAGAAATGGAAAACACAACCACCAACCCTTCTTGCATTTGAATGGTCATTCACGGGCCGCAAGGTTAAAAGCAGAAGATGAGGAGTATGTTCGTAAACTCACAACAATCGGTTCTCAGCCAAGAGATATATACCGTGGATTGAAGTTAAGAGATCCGGAAAATGTATCTAGCATGCGTACCATACACAACATGCGGCACAAGCACCAATTGGTTGATAAAGCGGGCAAATTCCAAATGCAATACTTGTTCGGTAAGTTGAAGGAGCACGAGTACTATGTTTGGGAGCGCACAAACAAAGAAACTAACGAGATCCTTGAATTGTTTTTTGCACATCCCACAAGCATCGATTTGTTGCGCACTTTTCCTCAAGTGCTTATAATGGATAGCACGTACAAGACTACAAGGTATAAAATGCCTTTGCTAGAAATAGTTGGCCAAACTTTGACAAAAAAGACCTTTTGTATAACATTTGTTTTTATGAGCTCGGAGAAAGAAGAGAACTACACATGGACAATGAGCTTCGAAAGAGAGTGATAGTGAACAACATGTGTGCAATACCAAATATTATCATCACGGATAGGGAGTTGGCTTTAATGAACGCTATCGATGAGGTATTTCCGGATGCAAGTCATATGTTATGCACTTGACATATAAATAGGAACATTAGCTCATACTCTAAGAAAGTTTTACCCAAAGTGGACATGGGCGAGGAGTTTTTAGAATTTTATGTCGCGGTTCAACATTTGGCGACGATCGAAGAGTATAACAAAAACCTCGCAGAGTTGCACGCATATTGTCCCAAGGTTCTCGAGTACGTGATGAAACAATGAATAGACCCTTACGGACATAAATTCCTTAATGTCTACACGAACAAAATTAAACATTTGGCCAACCACACTAGCAACCGGTGAGTAATATTATCATATATATATATATACATTACTTTATTTAATTAATTGTTAGACTCGTAACTAATTTAAGTTTATGGTTTAGGGCGGAGAGTGCTCACTCTAGTCTAAAACGGGCAATCTGCACAAGCCTATGTACGTTTGAAAAATTTTGGGATAAAGTTCATGCGTTGCTTCGCATTCAACACTCTACCATATTCGAAACGTTCGAACGAAGTTTAGTTCATCCTAGACAAGCATCTAGGGGAGCTATCTTTACCGACATCAAAGGTAAACTTTCATGTACGGTCATTCAAATATTAGAGGAAACTATTAAAAAGGCCGGGGATTTGTGGTTCACTCCCGCAAAGTATGGTTGTGTAATTAGGACAACACACAATTTACCTTGTGCGTGTGAGTGTGCTATGATCGCGAGAGAAGGTAGGTCGATTCAAAAGAGTGAATTTGATGTTTATTGAAGTACTTTAGAGATCAAGCCTAGGGAAAGCGTTGGTACCGAAGATGAGCTTACAAGAAAGTTATCCTTAATTGATAGTACCATACGTGGTTACGGTCCACAAGTGCAAGATCACATAATAAATAGGATGATACAAATTCTAGATCCCGCTAGAAGCCATGTTTTGGAACCTAAGGAACTGTTTGTCACGAAAGGTCGGAAAACAGTCGGTCCCGACAAGTCAACTAAGCGGAACCCATGCGAGTGGGAATACGGTGATAGTTTAAGCGCTAGTACTCCCGGCACGATAGGTAGCACGGCCGCGTCGGCGGTTAAGGCATTTTGAGTACCCAAATTTAAGTCCAAATCTAAAGCGCCACCGAAAAAGGAGAAAGCGACTCGATCTAGAAAATCGAATAAAGGAAAAAGATTTAGCACCTACGAGAGTTGTTTTCCAGAGTACTTGCACAACTACATAACTAGCGTTGAAGATGTTGCTCCGGATGGTAATTGTGGATTTAGGGCAGTAGCTTTGACGATTAAAGATAATGCGGACTCATGGGAGGAAGTGAGAAAGGATTTGATGTATGAACTTTCAAGTCAACGTGATCTTTGGGAAAGGGTTTTTGATGGTGCACAACGTGTTGATAACCTATTGCGGAGATTGGATTGTTTCAAAATATACGAGAGCGGACATAGGCACTGGATGACATTACCCGACTTCAAGTTGGTGATAGTCACCCGGTACCAATGTATAGTATACCATGTATCTCTCCAACTATCATACACATATCTTCCTTTGCGTGGTGTCCCTCCAAGATCATGTCCTATTGTCGAAGTTGGAATTGGTTTCGTACACGGTAATCATTTTGTGAAAGTAAGTAAAATAGTACGTTCTATTACTTTATTTTCATTTTATCAAAAATTTCGCTACGTATTTAATTATTCCATATCATGGAAATTTGCAGATTGTATTAGATGGACCGTTGTCGGATATATACCCAAGCTGGTTTGCGGTTATATCTACGGAAGCGTTGGTCCGTAGATAAGCGACGACGAACAGGGACATGGGCGACCTATAAGGCCCCTCTAGTACGGTGGCGGACGCTTCGAGACGTCTCGCCACGTATAATCTCCTCGGTCTCATAACATGAATCTCGGTTTGTATTTGTAGTGGGAGAACGTGGGCGTCAAGGCATCCTACACGAGACAAAAAAAATTACTTAAACAAATTTTAAATTAAAAACAATGGAAAAGGAATATAAAATATGTATCATAACACGCGAAAATCTTCAAATTAATCAAAACCGGGGGAAAAATTATCAAATACGGTTCAACGCACTCAATTGCATGGATTTGGACAGATCCACGCACTGCGAATTTGCCAAATCCACGCACTCAATTGTGTGGATTTACCAAATCCACGTTGTTTGGATTTGGTATTTCCAAGCACGAAACCGTGCGAGGAAATACCCAGACCGACAGCCTTTCGGTCTTCTCCAAATCCTACCCTAATCTACCCCAAATCCCGAAAAAAAACACCCAAAAATGATCCTAATCTCCTAACTAAATACATACATGCAATTATACTTCAACAAAACACCTGCAAATACATAAAAATCCGATTTTTATACCCGAAACTTAAACTCTAAATATCTCTAAAACAAATCATGGAAATTGAAAAAAACATTACACCAACAAGTAGAGAATGCTTACCTTAACAACTTCTTGGTGTTGGATTTGAAAAAACTTCGCTTAAAAAATTGAGGGTTTAGAGAGGTTTAGGGTTTGGAAGAGGAGAAAAAGCAACAATTTTGGGGGTTTTGGTATTTATATCAGTGACAATTTTGTAAATAATTGGGGTCTCGTTATAGCCAAGCCGGGTCTCACTATAACCGGGTCTAGTTATAGAAAAAACGGGTCTTGAATTAGCCTAGCCCTTCTTTTTTCTATTTAACCGTCGATGAATAGAATTACATAATCTAAACTTTAGAGTGACTTCTCTCCATCTGATATGAACTGTTTTTTAATTAGAATTCAATTTATCGGTGGTAAATTTAATTCAAAAGTATTTTCTAGTTATAATTATCTTATTTTTTCCAATCTATGGTGGTAAACTGAATTTTTTTAAGTGTGTTTCTCAAATCTAATATGAACTGATATTCAAATAAAAATAATATAGTTTTGCAATAAAATCAGAAAAATCATCTAATGGAGTGTGGTCTACCAAATGATCTCATTACAGAGTTGCTATTGAGATTGTCTACCAAAACTCTCTTGAGATTAAGGTGGCATAAAAATGTGGTCAT
Source organism: Limnanthes douglasii subsp. nivea (assembly GCA_036936605.1). Classification (NCBI taxonomy): domain Eukaryota; kingdom Viridiplantae; phylum Streptophyta; class Magnoliopsida; order Brassicales; family Limnanthaceae; genus Limnanthes; species Limnanthes douglasii. The sequence goes on along the minus strand of JAUPFV010000001.1, from coordinate 388,698,552 downwards.
CCTTTATTTCTAGCACTCATTTTGTTAAATAACATCTTAACAATCAATCTTAAGTCGTAAGCATAAAATATGTTTACCGAGCCCCAATAATTATCTTATATCGTTGTGTTGGGGTGACATATCTACTTCTGAATCGTTAAAAGAACTATATTTTGTTAATAAGTATTCTATAATCATAGGTTCTTGCAATGGACTGTTATGTATATCCAATTTTTGGTTCAAGACATTTCATTTATGGAACCCTTCTACTAGAGAGTATAGGAGAATGCCTTCTATGAAACTTCGTAACAAATGGTTTGTGAGTACATATGGTTTTGGGTATGACACGAAAATTGATGATTATAAAATTGTTATCTTAGTTATCGCTAAAAAACAAAATGATAAATTTATCTTCAAAATATTTTCATTAAGATACAATACATGGAAGAGCTCTCAAAATACCATGATCAAATGTTTGGGTTCGAGTTCTCCTTACCGGGTTGTTTATAGTTCTTCTTACCAGACTGTTTCCTTAGATGAGGTCCTCTATTGGGTTGCCAAAATGCGTGTTAAAACAAAGCACGAAGAAGTATTTCAAATTGTCTCTTTTAATTTAAACGATGAAACTCCGAAAGAGATCACAGTTCTAGATTATGAGTATGGTTATTCTCCGCAACTTGGTGTTATAAATGGTCATATGTTTTTTACTATGTCTTTGTATAGCCGAGGATGCAATCAAGGTGATAGTTTGATGATGTACCAATATGAACTGGATTTATCTTCCATTAAGCTATCTTATATTAGTAGAAACTATTTATACAATTTGTCCGACTCTTATCCATTGTGTTGTAGAAAAAAAGGCGAGATAGTATTTGGTCCCCTAGATAAAGGTTTTAATGAGGGGTTGATAAAGTTAGTAATTTGGAACGAACGCACGGATACTGCTACGAGATTGACAATTGGCGTTAGGGTTATGCAAAATCTTTACGGTGGAACTCTGGTATCACCAAATGTATTTTGTAGGAATAAAAAAGAACCAAGAAAACTGAAGATTCAAAATAGAGATCCAAAGTGAATACGTTGAAAAAAACTCATGAAATTAAATTGGGGATTTTTGAAGTTTTGTTCGATTTATCTGTCTTTTACTGATGGTTTATTTTTATTTTTCAAGATACTCATTTTTTCTCTCTAGTCAATTTGAGTTTTTATTTATTTTTTCTTAATGGTATCAATAAAATTTATCAATAACTTTATATACCTTTCATTTTTTGAAGTGTTTTTTTATTCAATCATTATGTTTACAAAGGTTGAATCCCTTATATTATTGTCACAAAGACAAACTAATATATGTATAACCTATAGCACATGGTTGTTACTTACAGTAGCCTTGTAATAAGGAGACACTTCCGAAATAAGAACTATTGCGTTCAGAATTCGAAGATTTGACTGTAATCTTCAATTTATGTCAATACACAAGATAGTATAACGATTAAACTCCTAACATTCTCCCATACTTGTTAAACTCCTGATATCCAATTCATTTTACAGGCTCAAAATACAAAGAAAGGATACCCTTACATGTTCATGTATTGCATAAACATGATTTGGGTGTGAGCCAAAACACGAATAACAAATACATATTTCATGATCGAATGCATATTTCCTGATCTTTTCCAATTTTTAAATGATATAATTTCCAAAAAAAACTCATGAAACTTTCGCTTCACAATGAACTATCCATCAAAATCAGAATCTCACGATATAATCTAATAGTAATTCTTGCTTTGTGATGGACTGTGTTCACATCCATGTTTGTTGGTGGAAGAAGCTGCAGTAGATGAGGTTGAGTACATAAATATTATAAGAAGTTTGTGGTATCTATCAATTGCTTATCTAGGTTTGTGCAACACCTTTAATTCCATTATCAAAGTGTCGCTAAGATAGTATTGATGTACTAGAAAGGTACCCTAACTTTTGGAATCATATTTAAGTATGTTGAGTTCAAGTAGTTGGATATTTGGATAGTAATTGGGGGTTGTCCGACTTATTCACAACACTAGTGTTATCTTTCTTATTAGATTAGAGATTATTCAGCTGGTGAACTAGACAAGTTAACTATATAGCCTTTTTTCTCCCTTTAATGTTAACTGATGTGAATAGACAAGTGAGTCTGATAATAATTCAACCATGACCATGAACAAGGATCTTATTTCCACGTGACTCTATTCGACAAGATGCACAAGAGGGTTTGATAAAGAGCTGGTGCAATACCCAACGGAATATTTGGTCAGGATTTTTTTTATGAGGGACCAAAATTAGATGGATATTGTAATTCTCTCCTAAAATTTTAAACCGTATTTTTTCTATGTTATTAAATATCCGATATTTCTACTTCAGTAAAAAAATTCCCTTTTGTTATTATTTTTGACTAATTAACTTCATGATTATAATTGAAACATATTTAGCAAACAAGAAAATTTAGCTTGGTGTAATCAATAAATGAGGATTTATTAAGTTTTATGGAGTAGGTCAATACGGATTTATTCCTATTAAGATAAAATGAATGGGAGCCCAATTATGATTGGATGGTGCAATGAATTAAAAGAGTTTGCAATGATTGGATGGTGCAATGAATTAAAAGAATATTCTAGAAAAGTCATTGGCATTTAAAGAAGAAACTAGAAAAGAAGGTACATTAAATTTGGAGGAGACTCTTAGACTTCTAATTAAATAATGTAATCCTTTCTTTTAGTCTTATAAAAAGGAGATGATTTGTGGATTTTATCATAAAAAATAAGAGATTTGAGAAACACTTATAGTGAGTGAACTAAACAGAGAAATAAACAGAGATCTTTACGCTTGTGAGTGTAAGAAGTTTGTAGCACAACAAAATTGGTCTTATTTAGTTATTTCATTTCCGTTGTGAAACTATATTATAGTGTTTTTAGCACAACAAAATTGGTATCAGAGCTAGGTTCTATTTTGAGCATTCATCATAATGGAGGATATATCCGTCGGAGGTATGCTAAAGCTGACTTCTTCAAATTATTCAATTTGGAAACCAAAGATAGAGGACACTCTTTATTGCACAAATATTTATGAACCCATTCAAGGTGACGAAGAAAAGCTCGATGATAAAAATGATAAATAGTGGGAGGTGATGCATCGGAAGATAGTGGCTATTATCCGCCAATAGGTAGAGCAAAGTGTTTTCCATCATGTTGCCAATGAGACAAAAATGGATGTGATTTGGTAAAAGTTGGATTTTATGTACGAGCGACAAACAACATAAAATAAACCTTATTTGATTACAAGACTTGTGAATCTAAAGTTCAACAATAGAAGGAGCATCATAGAGTATCTAAGTGAATTTCAAGGTTTGATAAATCACTTCACTACTATGAAAATGAATCTTGATGATGAATTCCAAGCATTATTATTGCTTAGTTCTGTACCAGATAGTTAGGAACTCTGGTTATTTTCCTAATCAATCCCGCTTCAAATGGTAGTTGAACCATGGATATGGTAAATGATAGTATCCTAAATAAAGAGGCAAGAAAAAAGAGAGATGAGAACTCAGAACAAGTCCCATGGAACTAAAGCTCTTGTTTCTGAAAATTTTGAAAGGAGGGGAATAAGTCAAACAAAAGGCTTTAACAACCGGAGGCATGACAGGTTGAGATGGAGATCACAATCATGGCCCACAAGTATTGTGTGCTTCTACTGTCAAAATTCTGGTCATAAAAGGAACATGTGTAGATTTCTTAAGAGGGATCAAACTAAAGAGTCCAAGGAAAGAAAATATGGAAATGACGAAAAGAAACCAACTGCTGTAACATCTGATGATAACGAGGTAAGTCTTGCTTATGATAATATTTGTATTAATCTTTTAAGTGATGATACTAATTGGGTGGTTGATTCAAGAGCATCTTTTAATGTTACATCTCATGGTGAATTCTTCACTACCTACTCAATTGGTGACTTTGGTACTGTTCGAATAGGAGACTAAGGGATTGAAAAAATTATTAAGAAGGGTGACATTTGTTTAAAACAAAGGAAGGGAACAAGTTATTGCTAAAAGATGTTAGACATGTTCCTAGTATTCGCCTCAATTTGATATCCACCGGAAATCTTGATGATGAAAGGTATTCAAATTATTTCGGTGATGGAAAAGAGAAGCTTACTAAAGGTTCTCTTGTGGTAGCTAGACGCATAAAAAATAATTCATTATACTTAATGCAAGCAACATTTGAAAAGAGTGGGATAAACTATATATCGGAAGAGGATGTTACTGCACTTTGGCACAAAAGACTTGGGCACATGGAAGAGAAAGGGATGCAAACGATGGCGAAGAAAGAGCTTATGCCAAAAGTAAAAGGTATATGATTTGAAATTTGTTATCATTGTTTAGCTGGTAAACAACACAAAGTTTCTTTCGAAAGAGACTTCACACCTACGAGGTTACATGTTTTGGATTTAGTACATACAAACGTTTATTATATGGATACAAAATCACTTTGCGGCGTACTATATTTTGTAACCTTCATCGATGGTCATTCAATAATGGTGTTTGTATATACTTTAAAGAGTAAAGATCAGGTCTTGGAAGTTTTCAAAGACTTTCATAAGATGGTGGAGCGAGAGATTGGTAGAATATTGAAAGTTGTCCGGTCAGATAATGGAGGAGAGTACCAAGGTACTTTTAAGCACTATAGCAGGTCCCATGAGATCCAGATGGAGAAAACAATTCCCAAAAATCCCCAACAAAATGGTGTGGCTGAAAGAATGAATAGGACAATTAGAGAACGCATCCAGAGCATGATCTCTCATGCAAAGTTACCTAAATCTTTATCGGGTAAAACTATGCGAACTGAAATCGATATCATCAACCTCTCTCCATCGATTCCTTTGAGTTATGATATTCCCCAAAGAGTATGGAGTGGTATAGAGGTCTTTTATGAGCACTTGAGAGTCTTTGGATGCAAGGTATTTGTCCACATTCCCAAAGATGAAAGAAAGAAACTAGATGTTAAGACAAAGAAATTCATTTCATGGGATACTCACATGGAGAATTTGGGTACAAATTTTGGGATCCAGTTTCAAGAAGGATAATAAGAAGCAAAGATTTTGTTTTCTCCGAAGATGAGACTCTCGGTGACATAGAGAAAGAAGAACCTCAACCAAGAATAAATGCTGAAATTCTAGTGAATTTAAAATCTCTCTCCTCCTCCATAACACAAAATAATAAAGAGAATGAATATGAATCTGAAGGCCAAGAGCAACCACAACAATATGAAAATGATGAAGGTGAGGAACAACAACAAAATCATGAGGAAACTTGAGAGCAACCAGTTGTCTTAAGGAGGTCTGATAGAGAACAAAGGCCCTTAACAAGATATAATCCAAATGAGTATATTATGCTTACGTATAGCGGGGAACCTGCAAGTTATGAAGAAGCTATGTTTCTTGATAAAAAAGAAGAATGGGTAAAGGCTATGGATGAATAAATGGAATTCTTGCGGCAAAATTTCACCTATGACTTGGTGAAACTTCTCAAAGGCCAGAAGGCACTCATGAATAAATGGGTATACATGATTAAAGTTCACGAGTTCAGCTCACAACCAAGGTACAAAGCTCGACTGGTTGTGAATGGATTTGGCCAAAAGAAAGGAGTTGACTTTGATGAGATTTTCTCTTAAGTGGTGAAGATGACATCTATTAGAACCATATTTGGTTTGGCGGCAAGATTGAATCTTGAAATCGAACAACTAATACAGTATACCTACATGGAGACTTGGAAGAATAAATATATATGGAACAACCCGAAAGCTTCAAAATCAAAAGAGAAGAAACTCTTGTGCGCAAGCTAAAAAGAAGTCTCTATGGGCTGACGCAAGCTCCACGACAATAGTATACAAAGTTCGACTCTATTATGCTTGGAAAAACCTTTAAAGAACTTCAGCTGATCAATGCGTGTTTATCATAATATATTATGATGGAAACTTCATCATCTTTTTACTTTATGTGGATGATATGTTGATTGTTCGGCTTGACCCTGCAAAGATTGACAAGTTGAAGGGGGGACTATATAAATCTTTTTCTATGAAAGATTTGGGAGCAGTCAAGCAGATTCTTGGAATAAAGATCCCTATAGATAGAACTGTGGGAAGCTATGGTTGTCTTAAGTAGAATATATTGAGAAAGTTATTGAGAAATTTAACATGAGTAAGGCTAAACTTGTATTTTCTCCCCTTGCAAGCCACTTTAAGCTAAACATTACTCAATGTACAAAGAGTGAGAAACATAAAAAGAAAATGAAGGATGTTCCATATGCATCTGTGGTTGGAAGCTTGATGTACTCTATGGTCAGTACCAGACCAGATATTGCCCATGCAGTTCGTGTCGTTAGTCAATTTCTTTCCAATCCTGGAAAAAAATATTGGGTTGCTGTGAAATGAATTATAAGATATTTAAGGGGTAATTCAAATATGTGCTTGTGTTTTGGAGGAAAGCCAGAACTAAATGCGTATACAAACGATGATATGGCTGGAGATATTGATTATAGAAAGTCTACCTCAGGCTATATGATGATATTTGATGGTAGAGCTGTAGCTAAGCAATCCAAGCTACAAAAATGTCTCGTATTTGAACCATTGAGGCAGAGTTTATAGTAGAAATGGAAGCGTGCAAGGAGACATTATGGTTGATGAGGCTCTTGAGAGAACTTAACATAAATTAGGAAAAGTATGTGGTGCATTGCAATAGCTAGAGTGCTATCCATCTAAGCAAGAACTCAACATTTCATTCGAAGTCTAAGTATATCGATGTCTGATATCATTGAATCAGGGATATACTTGATCATAAGATACTACACTTGGATTAAATTCATACAGATAAAAATGGTTCAGACATGATAACAAAAGCACTGTCCCTTAACAAGCTCGAAGTCTGCAGATCAAAAATAGGATTGATATTGCCCTTTACATAGGTCGAATGGTGAATTTGTTGGCATATGGGCCTCCTTCTGTAGGGCCTTTAAGATAAAATGAATTTGAGATCAATTATGATTAGATGGTGCAATGAATTAAAAGAGTATTCTAGAAGACTTATTAGCATTCCATGAAGAAGCTAGAAAAAAAAATACATTAAATTTAGAAAAGACTCTTAGAATTCCAATTAAATAATGTATCTAGATATTTCCTTTTAGTCATATAAAAGGGAGATGATTTGTGGAGTTTATTATCAAAAAATAAATTTGAGAAACACTTATAGTGAGTGAGCTAAATAAGATAAAAAGAGATCATTACGCTTATGAGTGTAAGAAGTTTGTAATCCTATTATTTATATAGTGGAAGTTTTGCTCGAGAAAGCCTGTGGTTTTTCCCTTTGAATCGTTTTTCACATAAATCGTGGTATTCTTTTCTCTCGCCCTTATTTTGCTATTTCATTTCTATTGTGCAACTATATTTTAGTGTTTTTAGCACAACAGTTTACTCTATATAAAATAGGAATATTGTATCAAGGTTTAATGAGTTTATATGTTTCATAAAAAACATGAAAGTAGTCTTAAATTTGTTTGTGATTTATACATTAATCTGTATCAGGCCCTCAGTCTTGATCATGGCTGTGAGCAACAGTAAACTCTACCAAGTTCACCGAAAGAATTGTGGATCCAACAACTACAGAGGCAGCATCGAGTTAGACCATAAAATTTGGATCCACCGTTGTATCGGTCACCAATGCTAACATTATACAAACTATACTCTATGGATGATACAAATAAAATTCTGCCTGCAAGCTTGTGATGCGTGGATGCGTTGATCCCAGAGATATGTGTGGACGCCTTAATATTTGAGCGATGCGATAAGTATCAAAATATTGATGGAATTGTGTTAGATAAATCAAAACTCCCAACGTGTTAGAGACACGCGGTTGATGACATTAGCTAATAAGTGTGATAACTTGGTAATGCAAGATTCTAAAACGGTGTATGATTTCTCGGCAAACCTATCATTGATCAAGGAAAAGACAAATTCTCTATGGAAAAATATATGTATATCTAAACTGGTGAATTGGTGAAACGTTTACCAGATAAATACATCCCCCTTGTAGCTTCTCTTGTACAAGTGTTGGACATCAATACTACCACGTATGCGGACATGGTGAGCATATTAAAGACGTTCGATAAAAGCATCGTGGAAGTGTAATAACCCAAACCACCCTACTACTTGTGCAATACCAGATGTATCTCTAGATGAAAATGGGTCATTGCGGCACTCCTCACATGGTAGGTCTAGGGAAGGTTGAGGAAAATGGGGAGGGAAAGGAAGGTCCCAACAGGTTAGAGGTGGGAAATCTCAAACCAAACTCAACCCTAAGAATCATAACATCTAAAATATTAATTTATCGAAGAACAAGGCTTCCAGGACTTCAGTTTAGTTTATAACTAGACATTATATTTTTTACTTATCTAAGTATTACAATACACTATGGTATAAAATAAAATCACTTTAATGACTTTATAACTAAAATAAGAAACAACATAATAGTTTGGGATAACTTAACTCCTTCATTTGGTGGCAGATTGACCCTTGTTCAATCTGTTTAAATGACAATACCTATTTATAATATTCAAAGTAACATCATATATAGAAATGTTATAGAAATGATATAAAAATTATGTAACAAGTATTTATGGGGCAATACAAAGGATATGCAAACAATAACTTGGACTAAATAGAGTAATATTTGTAAACCATTGAATGAAAGAGGTCTTGATATAAGGAACTTAGAAGATCTGCAGAATTCATTCTGCTGCAAGTTATGGTTTAAATTTAGAGAACCAAAGTCTATTTGGGCTAAATATTTACATTCAATCTATTGTCATAACATACACCCTTTGTAAGTAAGTTTCTCCAATCAGCACTAAAAAACATGGAAAAGGTTTATGAAGATCAAAGAAATAACAGATAAGTTTATATATTGGCATTTAAGCAAAGGTGAGATTAAATTTTAGATGGATAACTAGTGTAACACCAAGCCTCTAATTGATAAACTAACTGTATATGTTCTATAATAGTTGATATTAACAAATATAAGGTTAACTCATTCTGGATCCCTGATGGTTAGATCATTGATAAACTAATTGAATCCGTTCGATCATCACATATTCAAAAAATAAAAAATTCAGTGTTAAAGAATTTGAAGATAATAAAGTCATATGGCCCTTATTAAATGATGGGTATTTCTCAATTAGGAGAACTTGGAACAAATTAAGATGTAAATGAAATACCTATAATCTACATAAGCTTACTTGGAATGATATTCCCCTAAGAAATATTCCTTCCTATTTTGGATGACTCTTACTTAATGGATTTTAATTGATTCTATTATGCAGAAAAAACACTTTACTATAATATCAAAAAGTATGTTTTTTAGGGGAATATCATTCTAAGTAAGCTTATGTAGATTATATGTATTTCATTAACATCTTAATTTGTTACCCCCAAGGGGGTAGCCGAGTTGGTTGAGTATAACATGCTTGTGACCAAAGGTCATGAGTTCGAGTCCCTCTACATACACTTTCTCGGCTGAGCCTGTCACCTTGTGTGGTTTACCTTCTGGAGTTGGTTTGAAGGCTATCGCGTCAGACTGAGGGTTTACCCTGTGCGCACTCATTGCACTATGAGTAGCGGATGCGGGTTCCCTCCGGAAAAAATGTGTTTTTTTATAATAATACTCAAACTACCAACTATCTCTTTGTTCAGTGTGAATTAGCAAGAAATGTATGGAATTACTTTTCTAGTATGTTTAACATCATTCTTATAGCCAAATGACACTAACTCATGTTATTTGTAACTAGTATAGGTCTAGTGAGAAGGATGTTCATATAAGTGCTATATTACCTCACATGATTAAATAAGGAAATAATCCCCTGACTATCCTTTTTTCTTTCATTTAGTCCTTCGACTTCAAAATCATCGGGTGAGGGTCCCTGGACTTGACAAAATCTATGAATTTAGTCGATCGAATTTGTAAAATCTATAACTTTAGTCCCTGAAACTAATAAAAAGGCCCATTACCATGGACTTAATTTATAAATTTTGCCAAGTCGACGGACCAAATATATAAATTTTGTAAGTCAGGGACTAAACATATAGATTTTTCCAAGTCTACAGATCTGCACCGATAATTTTGAATTCGAAGGACTAAATGAAAGAAAACGGGATGGTCGATGGACTATTCCATGATTTAAGCCTTACCTCTTATCATTAGTTGGACCATTTTCAAAAATTAAAAACGCTAAACATAAAATATAAGATACACTAGTAATGCTATCATGGATTATATAAAGAAAATAGTCTTTGATTTGATAATGCCAATTTGTTTAAAAAAATACACTAGTATATGGATACTAATACTGCCTCTGAGTTTGGTTTTTTAATCCTCTCTTTAAGAAAAAAAGATGTACTATGCAATACTGAAAACCTCCAGTGGATAGTTGACTTGAATTAAATACCGATAGTCCCTCTATTTACTAATGGTGAGGCTTCACGTGGAGGTATTATTATAAATAGTTATGGGGATATAATTGTTTCCTCTAGTAGGCTGTATGGAAAACAGTCTCCAATTATAGTTAAAAGTAATATTGATATAATACATGAATCTGTGATTCTAATTGAAATGTTATCTCAAGGAAAAACACCTTGGTACCTTGATTCTCTGATGATATGTTGCAGAAAACTATCAAGAGACCAAAATCATGCGGCTGACTGACTAGCTAGCCAAATGGACATACAAATATAAATGAAATTGGACTTTAACCTTAACCAAAATCCTAACCAGCTTAGGGCAGTAACATCCTTAAAAGGTCTGGGTATTGGCTATCTAGGACCTGAAGATTGAAAATCATGTCTGGTAGTATTTATCCAAATCATTTGAGAATGTTCATCAAAATAATTATATATTGAGTATAACTATTCAATTATTAAAATCTGTACTTATGTTTTTTCACTAACAATAAAATAGGATCATCATGACTTTCTAGAAGTTTAGAAAGCAATTTTACAGGTTAAATTAATAAATTTAAGGAACTAATCTAAAAGGATTTCAAATACTGAACAGATAATTCCCAACTCTACTCGACTAGGAATGAATAGATTCAAAGATAATTCATTTAAAAAATAAGGTTAAAAACTTGAATTGTTATTGAAGGTTTGATCAGAGATACGGCTCATCATGTTCTCAAGAATTTTATATAAGATTATGTTTTAACGGCTTGCTTTTACTGCAGGAGCTTAACAAATATATCTTTCAAATATATCTGTTTAAAGATATGTTTTTTATAATTTACATAAATTTTAAAATATGTTTATATATATTTTAAAAAAAGCAAGGTCTAAATTTTAAAATTTATTTAAAATAGAAAAAAAATCTTTAGAAGATATTTATATATATATATATATATATCAAAAGACAAGGTTTAAATTTTAAAATATATTTCCATTAAAAATAGATTTAAAAACTATGTTTATTATTTATAAAAATATATTATAACGGCTCTATTTAAATTTAAACTTTATTTCTCATTTTTTACCCAATCTCACTCTAAATAGCTTTTTGATATCACACAGAGGAACTGAATCTCCTCGAATCAGATCATAGGAACTGAATCAGATCATCTAAACGCCACTGAAACCGAATCTTCTCGAATGAGATCATAGGAACTGAATCAGATCATCTAAACGCCACAGAAACTGAATCTTCTCGAATGAGATCATAGGAACTGAATCAGATCATCTAAACGCCAAAGGAACTGAATTAGATCATTTAAATAGCAACGCGATCTCGCTATTTCTAAAGGTATTTTTGATTGACTTTATTTTTTGTTTCAATCTAACCTAACACTAAATTGATAGTATGTAATTTAATAGTATTTTAACCAATTGTTTCTTCTCTATTAAATATTATGAGATTCGTTGTTTTTTTGGATGAACTATTATTGAATCAATCTAACCTAACGGTAAATTGATTGTTTGTGATTCAATAATATTTTAATCTAATTTTTTTATCTATTAAATAATATGAGATTTGTTGTTTTTTTAGATAAACGGTTAGTTTTTTTAAATGTATTTAACAAATTTAATATGAACTGATTTTCAAATGCACTGATTAGGGTTTAGGAATTCGTACTAGGATTGTGCTGCTTTTGAATAACTCGGAATCAACTATATTTTTACACGACCGAGCACTTTCATATCAGTAGTTGGCCTTTGAATAAATCTGCATCACTTAATTTCTTTTGTTCACAGGAGTAGCTGCGAATAGAGAGTGGTTTACCAGACGATCTCATTACAGAGTTGCTATCAAGATTGCATACAAAAAATCTCTTGAGATTTCCTTGATTTCAAACACTAAATTTGTTAATTGGAACCATAGCCAATCAATTTTGAGCCGTAATATTTCTATCGAGTCGCACTCGGAAGAAAGCTTTGACATGTGAAGGTTTATTGAACCAGGTTGGAAAACAAATAACAATGGAAGAAACAAAAAGACTCAAACTTCCAATTAGTCTAGCAGCTAGCAGCTCCTTATCCTCTCAACAAAAAACCATAGCAAATAATCGTCTGAAAGAGTCTGGAAAAAATACCAATCAGTTTAGGGCTAACCAACATCCCCAAAAGAAATAATCTAGATCGAAAGGGAATAAATGGGTTCGGCCTGATCATTTTGTAGACTTAACTAAGAATGTTTCAACTTTTTATGATAAAACGAAGAAATTTATAGAATTTTGAAGGACAACATCTATTCAGTCTTCTAGAGAAATCAAGCTTAAGCAAAAAAAAAAAATTAGTTTAGAGAATCCATATTGTTAGACATGTTCTACAGTTAAAGAGAAATTTGATTTCTATTGGACAACTTGATGAATAATGTCATAATATCTATTTTGATAGTGATAGATAGAAGGTAATCAAGAGAGCTATGATAATGTATCATGGGTTACAAGACATATACTTGATCAAGCCTCCTCTGAATTGACTTTCATCCAGCTACTTTAGTCGGGTCTTCTAGAACACTATCAGATGACATTGTGCCGCTCTTTGATCAAGCCTCTTATCTGATGAACTATCAGACACTTCATCTGTAGATGACACTGTACCGCTCCTTGATCATGCCTCATGCTTGATGAGCCATGAGGCTAACCAACATCCTCAAAAACAACAATCTAGATCCAAAGGGAATCGGTGGGTTCAACCTGATTGTTTTGTAGACTTAACTAAGAATGTTGCAACTATTTACGATAAAACGAAGAATTTTATAGAATTTTGAAAGCCAACATCTATTCAGTCTTCTAGAGAAATCAAGCTTAAGCAAAAAAATAGATTAGTTTAGAGAATCTATATAGTTAGACATGTTCTACAGTTAAAGATAAATTTATTTTCTATTGGACAACTTGATGACGAATGTCATAATATTCATTTTGCTAGTGGTAAATAAAAGGTGGACAACTTGATGACGAATGTCAGAATATTCATTTTGACAGTGGTAGATAAAAGGTGATCAAGAAAGCTATGATAATGTCTTACGGGTTACAATCTTCTAGAAGACTATCAGATGACACTGTCACCTGGCATATAAAAGTAAGAACAGCCGATCTCCACACTAGTACAATATGGTCCACTTTGGACCCTGAAGGCCCGTACGGATTTGCTTTTGGTCAACTTCCAAACGGCCTCACACTAATGAAGATATATTCCTTACTTATATACTGTTGATCCTTTCCATGTTTAACCGATGTGGGATGTGAGACTGTGGTCGCACCTAACAAAGCCAACTTTGGTTGTTTACTTTCGTTTCTATAACCTCTTATTGGACAATATGAGAAACAAATTCATTTTAATTTGTTTTGAAAATTCACTTGAATTTCAAAATTCACTTGAATTTCAAAATTCACTCTTTAGCAGGCTCTTTTACCATTAGAAAAATACACGGTTCGACATGCATGCAAAAAGTTGACAGTTTTTACATACAAACCGTTGATAGTTTGGACATGCATGCAAACAGTTCTGAAGTTAGTCGAAATACAAAACAATGGTTCTATACCATTTTCTTTCTTTTGTACAATTTAAAAAAGAAGAAGCTAATTTCATCCGGTAAATTTTGAGAACCACCGAAATAATTCAATCTAAAATTGCCTTTGTACAATATTTAAGAGTTTATCTAATAATTCATAAAACAAAATTTTAAACTTTTTTTCCATTCTTGATGAATTTTTTTTCTTTTTCTTTTTCTCTTTTCTCCTTAAATCTCTAGAATTGGTTTTTTTTGTCGAATTATAATTGGAAGTGCTTTTTATTTTTTTGTCGAATTATAGTTTAGACTATACAACTTTTAAATAATTTACATAAAAAATACATACGTATATGTTTATTGATTTGGTATAAAAAATGGTTTAGATAAAACAAAAAGATGATAAAAATATTTTATTTTGGTATTCGACAGCAGTAATATTTTGGGATATTTGGAGCTTTCCCTTTTTTCTAATAGATATATAAGTATATATTGAAATAAAAATATTTTAGTTTATTTAAATTAAAAAATATCTTTAGTGAAATAGATTTAAAAGATAGTTTGTTAGTTATAAAGATATATTCTAACAAATTTAAATTTTATTCCTTACTTTCCTACCGAGTTTCACTCCTCTTAATTTGTTATTCTTTGCTTTTCTACCGGAGTCGATATCAGTCTTATTATTTTGTGATTTCACTTGATTAAAAATTTAATCCCCGTTTGTTAGGTATCTTCAATTGAAATTACTTTTTTTTTATTTCAGTCTACGGCAAGTTGATTTTTTTTCCTTTGAATGCGTCTCACAAGTCTATAAAGAGGTGATTCAATCTACAGTAACTTGTTTTTACAGATTTTATATTAAAAAATGATTTTAATTTTAAAATTATCTTCTTTTCATTATTATTATTAATGTTAAAATAGAAATATTTTAGAGCTTATTTAGATTTTAAAAATATCTTTAAACAAATTGATTCAAAAAAAATATGTATATCAGTTGTAAAGATATATCCTAACAAAATTTATTTTAAATTAAAACTTTAATTTTTTAATTTTTTACCAGATTTCACTTCGTTTATTTAATTAAACTTAGGTTCAAGATTACCACTCTCGGTGGGAAGGGAGAACCAACTTTGGTTTTTTCTTTTGGTTTCAGTCATTTCTCTCTTATTCTCAATAGTATTTCTCTCTGATTCTTAAAAGTATTCCATATTGAAATTATCTTCTTCTTTTTTTCAATTTACGGTAAATTGATTTGTTTTTTTTCTTTAAATATGTTTTGCAAATTTAATATGAACTGATCTTCACATAAAAATAATATAATTTTGTAGTAAATTGGAACCGACTAAGAATTCATCTTAGGGCGCGACTGCTTTTGAATAATTCAGAATCATCTAATGTCTACAAAACCTACAAAACCGAACAGTTTCATATAAGTGTTTATTTTGTTAGCAGGAGTAGCTGCAAATGGAGCGTGGTCTACCAGAAGATCTCATTACGGAGGTGCTATCAAGATTGCCTACCAAAACTCTCTTGAGATTTAAAGTTGTCTCGAAAGGGTGGTCGTCTTTGATTTCATGCACTGACTTTGTTAAATGGAATCTTAGCAGATCGATTTCAAGCCGTAAGCAGAGAATCTTCTTACCAAGCCCCAGTAACTATCTAATATCGTTGTGTTCGGGTAACCTATCTGCTTCTGAATCGTTAGAAGTGCCATATTTTGTTAATAAGTATTCTATAGTGGTAGGTTCTTGCAATGGACTGTTATGTATATCAAATCCTTGGTTCAAGACAATTCATTTATGGAACCCTTCTACTAGAGAGCATAGGAGAATGCCTTCTACGAACATTCGTAAGAAATGGTTTGTGACTACGTATGGTTTCGGGTATGACACGAAAACTGATGATTACAAAATTGTTATCTTACATACCGGTAATGATGAATCTATAATCAAAATCTTTTCGTTAAGACATAATACATGGAAGAGCTCTCAAAATACTATGATCAAATGTTTGGATTCCCTTCATCCGTACCGAGCTGTTTACTTAGATGGAGTCCTTTATTGGGTTGGCAGGAAGAATGCTAAAACAAAGCTTAGAGATGTGGTTCTGATTGTCTCTTTTAATTTAAATGATGAAACTTCAAAAGAGATCACAGTTCCTGATTCTGAATATGGTTATTCTCCGTATCTTGGTGATATAAATGGTCATCTGTTCTTTACTATATTTTTTAATAACCGAAGATGTGTTCAAGGTGATTGTTTGATGATGCATCAATATGAACTCGATTTGTCTTCCATTAAGCTATCTTATATTAGTAGAAACCATTTATGTGATTTGTTCCGTTCTTATCCATTGTGTTGCACGAAACAAGGTGAAATACTATTTGGGCCCCTAGAGAGAGGTTTTAATGGGCCGTTGAGGAATTTAGTAATTTGGAACCAACTCACGGATACTGCTACGAGATTGACAATTGGTGTTGGGGTTATGCCGACTGTTTACGTTGAAACTCTAGTATCACCAAATGCATTTTGTAGGAATCAAAATGAACCGAGAAAACCGAAGATTCAAAATAGAGATCGAAAGAGAATACGATGAAAACAAACTCATGAAATCAAATTGGGGATAACAAATTTCTTTGGATAGATGTTCGAAGTGTTGTTGGATTTTTCTGTCTTTTGTTGATGATTTATTTTTCTTTCTAGATACTCACGTTTTCTTTCTAGTCAATTTGAGTTTTTATTAATTTTTATACTGCTCTGAATAAAATTTATGAACAAGTTGATGTACCTTTCATTTTTCGAAGTGTTTTCTGATTCAATCATTATATTTATAGTGTTTGAATCCCTTATTTTATTGTCATAAAGAGAAACTAATGGATGTATTACCTACCGCTTATGGTTGTTACTTAGCGTAGCCTTGTAATAAGGAGACACTTCCGGAAGAAGAAATATCGTGTTTAGAACTTTAAAACTAAAGGCTATTCATTTTAAAAGTTTCTTGACTGTGACCTTAAATATATGTCAACACACAAGATAGTATAACGATTAAACTCCAACATTTTCCTATATTAGTTGAATTCATGATATCCAATTCATTTTACATGGCCAAAATACAAAGAAAAGATACCCCATGTGTTGTATAAACATGATTTGGGTGTCAAATGCATATTTCATGATCTTTTCCAATTGCCAAGTGATATTAGTTTCGTCACCATCAAGCAAGAAGTCATGAAACTCTCGCTTCTCAACGAACTGCCCATTAAAATCAGAATCTCACGCTATCATCTAACATTAATTCTTTCTTTGCAATGGATTATGTTCACATCTATGCTTGTTGGTGAAAGAAGCGGCAGTAGATGAAGTTGAGTACATACATATTAGGAAGTTTGTGGTATCCACCAGCAACTTATCCTGACATTATGTTTAGTACTGATTGCTTATCTAGGTATGTGTAATACGTTTAAACTCATCATATAGGTGTCGTTAAGAGAGTTTTGACGTACCTGGAAGGTACTCTATATTTAAGTATGTTGAATTCAAGTAGTTGGATATTTGGATAGTAATTGAGGGTTGTCCACCTTATTCACAACACCAGGGTTATCTTTCTCATTAAATACAGTATTATGCAGTCGTTGAACTAGAGAAACAGAGGACAGTAGCCCTATAAACTAAACAAGTTAACTATATAGATTTTTTCTGCCTCTAAACTTTCAGTACGAAATTTTATAGGACAGGGTACTGATGTAAATACACAAGTGAGTCTGATAATAATTCATCCATGACCATGAACAAAGATTTATTTTCCACGAAATAAGCAAGTACAACTTCATGCACTGCATTCGACATGTTGCACGAGAGGGTTTGATAGAGCTGGTGCATTGCCAAACTGATGATTCGGTAGCGGATTTGTTTACAAGGGATCAAGAGATATGTGTATCAAATTTAAATGAAGTGTTGTAATGTGTAGGATGAGTTTCTTCCAAATGTTAGGTCTGTTGTAATTCCCTCATAAAAGTTTAAGCTCTTTTTTTATGATGTTATTAAATATCCGATATTTCTACTTCAGTACAAGTTTTTCCGTCTTGTTATTATTGTTGGCTAATTCATTCAATGGTTATAAATGAAACAAATCTAGAAACAAGGAGGTTTAGGAATCTTGTATTAAGGTTTAAGGAGTTCATATATTTCATCACAAACATGAAGGTGTTGTTATGTTTTTTTTAAGGCTTTCCTTCAATAAGAAGTGAAGTTCTTAAATTTGTGTGTGATTGATACATTAATTGGTATCAGTGCCTCAATTTTGATCATGGCTGTAAAAAACGGTGAACTCTACAGAGTCTACCGAAAGCATTGTGGATCCAACAAATGCAGAGGCAGTATTGAGAATAAATATTGATGGAATTGTGTTATTGCATTAATCAATATATGAGAATATCATACTTGAGCTAGGTGAACTGAGACAAACAAATAACTTTGGGAGGCGATTAAAACGAAAAATCAGGACATCGAACATGTTAGGGACACACGGTTGATGACATTAGCTACTGAGTTTGATAACTTGGTAATGCAAGATTCTGAAACGGTGTATGATTTATCGGCAAAGCTATCCTCAATCAAGGCAAAGAAAATTTCTCTAGGGGAAAACGTCGATAAAGCTAAACTGGTGAAGACATTGTTGAAACGATTACCAGATAAACACATCATACTTGTAGCTTCTCTTGAACAAGTGTTGGACCTCAATACTACCACGTAAGCATAAATGGGGAACATATTAACGTTCGATTAAAGAATCGTGAAAGTATAATAACCCAAACCACCCTACTGCTTGCGCAATATCAGGCAGATCTCCAGACAAAAATGGGTCGTGGGATTCGTTTACAAAGTCGTTAGGAAAAGAATATTTCACGGCTCAAGAATAATATACTAAGCTTTAGTCAAGCAACATAAAATAGATGTTTGATAGATAGTATTGAGAGATGACATTCTTACTCTACCTTATCGATTATCCAGAGCAAAAGTTTTCGTAACCGCTTGTACATGGTCGAATTGAAAATAGCTAACTCGATGAATTTGCAAGCAAAATCGGATGGACTAACATGGCAATGACATAGGCGACTTGGACACTTGTACGTTGGCTCGATGAAGCTCATGATGAGCAAGACCATGGGAATAGGGCTGCCACATATAGAGGACGAGATCTTGGTTTGTGGGGGTGCTTAGCTGAAAAATAAACGAAATTATATTTCCCAAAGGACACGGTTTCCCAAGCCTCAATGCACTTGGAGTTGATTCACAGTGATCCTTGACTAAAAATTGGTACGAATTCGTTTTAGTTGACGATTTATTACGTTTCATATGGACGATACCTTTCGGAAGAAATTGAATGCGTTTGAGAAATTCAAAAGAATAAATTAATGGTGAAAAACCAAAATGGCATCTACGTCAAAACATTCAAAACTGACAGGGAATGAAAGTTCACATATGCCGAGTTGAATATGTTTTGTGAAGAGCATGGTATTTCTAAAACACCTTACTTCACTGTATACCTCATAACTTAACAGTATAGTGCAAAGGAGAAACAAACCCGGTGGTATTTTCAATTAATGTATAAACTAAAGTTACTAAATACTTTCATGTATGATACACAATGCCAACAAATAGATTTAGAAATTATTTGTTAAGTGCATGTACAACATAAATCTTAATTAAAAAAATTTAAAAACGTTAGCGCATTTCTAAATTCACTTTAATAAACGTGTTAAATTAATGTCAACAATTTTTTTTTAAAAAGAAGTTAAGTATTTTTTTCAAATAGGGAGAGCCACTTTACAAAGCTAAAAGTTCACATCTTTTTTTAATTCTATTTTTAATTTTTTACTCTCATTTTTTTGGATTGGTTAGTAAGTAAAGTAATTATCTTCTATAAAAATACCAATAAATTTTAATATATTACAAAAGATATATCTGAAAATATATAATAAAAAATTGAATTTAATATTTTAAGAATTTTTTTAAAAATATATAGAAATAAAATCAAATTTGTTATATAAAATATTGTTGAAAAATATATGAAAATAAAATCCAGATAAAAAATATATGAAATTTAAATTAAATTTGTATTTCCTTATTTTTTTCTCAAATTATTTTTTTCTCAAATTCACCGTTTTACATTAAACAAAAGATATTATATTTTAATATATTTCCTTATTTTTCTCAATTTCACGTTTTAATATTATTTTTGAAAATAATATCTTTTATAATTATTGTTATATATTTTTATCCTTTTAGTTTTTTAATTCATCATCTTTTTCGTATTCTAAAATTCTTAAAAAAAGACAAAAACAAAGCTTTTGATATTTTTAATAAAAATTATAATAAAACAAAATATTTAAAATTGTGTGGGTGATAAAATTATGTTTATTATTTAAAAATATTTTAACTAGCTTTTTAAAAATATAATAATAAAAAAAAAAAATTATAGGCTGTTTGTTATTAATAAATATCAAAATATTTTACGTTGTTCAATTGGCATTCATGAAGAAAAATGTAATTTTGTAATTGCAGCATAATTAGTATATAATTATGTGAATTTTATTGTTACTATTTCATGTAAATATGTTCTTTGTTCTATTTTATTTAATTAATTATTAATATGTTATATTTTAAATTTAAGTTTTATAGAATCAATTTATAATAATAATAAAAATAAAAATATTACAGTACTATTTTATTTGAAATAATTTTAAAATATTGAGTTAGTTGGATAATTGTTACGATTATAAGAAAGTATTATTAATTTTTTTATTTTAAAAATTGATTATTAATTTTTTTATTTTAAAAATTGATTAACCATTAATATTTTTTAATTAGTATTAAATCAAAATATAATAAATGGTATATTAATTATTAAAAGTATATTAATAATTAATTAGATAAAATAACATCATATTCGTTAATAACAAAAAGACAGATTGATATTGAACAGAGGATATTCAGTTCTAACTTTATCTAATTTATATTGGTATCATAATAAAAAATAATTTTATTTATATATATAAACCTATATATATTAATCTATATATATATATAGATTAAACTTTATTTTTTATTTTTAACCGGATGCCATTCCACTCTACTCCACTCCACTATACCGGAAACCACAAACGGAAAACTAACTAACTTCACGATTATGGCTAGCCGGAAGTGAGACCGAATGATTGTTTACTTTGGTTTCAAAGTGACTTCTCTCTATTTAGAAAAGTCAAAAACTATGGCTCTTTTAAAATAATAATTGTGTTAGGTTATAACCAACTACTAAGAATATGAATTATTTATTTGGATTCAAGGGTGTTAAACAATTTAGGTAATTAGATTTCCTCATCTATTCTTATCTTTACTCATAAATTTTGCTAGCTATTATATATTATTATATATTATCAATTCTTAGGTTTCTTTTCAAATGTGTGAGTTTTGTTTTATTTTGGAATATAATATATATGCTAAAAGTACGTGTTTAAACCTGAACTAGATTCAGCCTCTTGGCGCAATCACAAATACTAAACCTTTTCTAAATATTAATATATATGATTATACGACAACACTGAAAAACTAATTTTAATACTTAAATATAAATCGGTATTGTCATAAATATTTTATAGATGAACTTTTACGGTAAAATGCATAATTATAATTTGTTGATATGCTATATAAATTTGAATATTTTATATAATTCACTGTTGAAAATTTATAAATAACGATGTGTTTGTAAGCTGATTTAAATAATAAATAACCGAATTATTCATATAAGTGAAAAATAAATTAAGAGCGGAGAAATCAACCCACAAATTATAAATAACGATGAGTTCGTTCTCGTCTTCTTACTTCCAACAAACTGCTTTCAAAAAGTAGTGGAGAAATCCATGAATATGAAATGGATCCCCTCGGAATCCGGTTGTACCATTTTAATGTTATTCTCGTTTACTTGCGTCACCTTGGATTTATGCTTTACCGAGTGAATTTATTGTTCTCTTTGTTCGTACTTTCCGTTTAGCATTTTTATTTTATCCAGGAGTTGGTTAATGCGCATTTCAATATCTGATTCTGTTTGGATCGTAGCAGATCCATCCGATCTATTTTCGTTTCTTAGTAAATCATCTCTTAGCGTTTCCATCACTGATCGATCTGATGGATTGTTTTCAAGATTCATTGTTAGAATTCAAACGAGAAAATAAGAAGATTAAATAGAATTCGAACAAGTAAGACACTGATGCTTAATCGTCCCTAACGGAGTCGCCAATTTGGTGAGTTCAATTATTAGAAGTTGTCTTATGAAAAATTTATGCGTGAGTTTTTAGTGAGAGAGAGAGAGTTTTTAGTGAGAGAGCGAGTTTTTAGAGAGAGAAAGTGAGGGCACAATTTAGTTAGATAAAAAAATGTTCAACATCTTTATTAGTTCAGCACTGACCTTTATATAGAGGCGTTGAGACTTAGCTCAAAACTGAAATCCGTTGCATAAAATGAATAAATTACCCTTAGTCTTCAATATAAATACATATATTAGAATTATTCCATTGAATTTCTATTATTTACACTTCAGTCCCTAAATTTATACTTCATTATCACCCACTATGATATATTCCCTTATATACGAGGTAAGAATAATATTGGCTAATATTATATACTAGCATACTGTGAAAGTTAACACATTATATGGTAAAATGGTTAGACGAGCTGATACAACGGAATAAGATAACGATGAATCTGTTGTTGAACTATGAGGTCGTGTAGGTGTATATAAGACTTTAACATCTCTTTGATTTATAAATGATGGATAATTGTACCACTTGAATTTCTTTTATTATAGAAAAGTAGCACTGTGAAATACTGGTGTTGGTGATATAAAGTCAACTCATGCTTTAAGATCCCTCATCTCCAATTGGCTGACATATACTCGACCTGTCACTTTTCTTATGACAGATTTGAGTTTCCTTGAAGAACGTTCTCAATTCCTAACTTAAAACAATTGAAGCCAAACGGAGCACTTGTACTAGGGTTTTGACTATCAAAGTCTTCCTCTTCATGATACAATTTTCCCTTTAGTGAATTTTTATTTATTACTCTCACAAATCATGCTTTAACAAGAATGGTATGATTTACGACAGAATCATTAGGGGTATAGATGCTGGTAACACTCCTAAAGCTAAACACTGGTTTCGTGTTATAAACGCAGAGACCATTATCTCACACACGTGGAGTTGTACCTTAATGTTTACGCCTGTTGTCATATGTCCTCACACAAGTGTTTTTCCAATGTCACTGTTATTTAATTTCAATCAATAGTTCAATTAAGAATAAATATCATTTGTGGCCATATATTATTCAACTACTAGTTTTAGCACCTATTTTTAAGAAATTTGCATTCGGCCAACCTACACTACTAACAAAAAACATCTTGTAGTTTAAACCTAAATAAGCTACCATTTGGGCTACTTTGGAAAAAGAAAAGAAAAGACGTCATGGGTGTTCAATAAAATCTTAGTCCTTCTTCGATTCTCTTATAAGAACTTGAGGGCTACCGATAATGATGCAACTAGTCCAATCCAATTATCCAATCCATTAAGGACCAAGCTCGTTGGGTTGTGTAAGAGAAAGGAGAAAAAAGAGAAAGAACAACAATACAAGATTAGTTCTACAATAATATATTTATCACGTAATCAATATATTTATTAGGCTAAAAATCACCATTAGTCCCTCCTGTTTCACGTTTGTATCAAAGTCGTCCTATATGTTCACTTTTGTTTCTCAATGATCTCTTATATTTTAGAAATTTGCATTATTAGTTCCCTCGCACATATGAATATTGAGAAGTTGACACGTGACATTCTTAACATCCATATTTTGTCTCACTATTGGTCCCCAAAAAAATTGCCTAATTATACCCATTTAGATGCCTAATGAGCTGCCCATTCAAATGTCAGCTAGATTTTACCATTTACTATCACTATCTACTATTTAACATTTACCTTAAGTTTAATGCGTATTAATTTACTATAGTATTGGGCTAGACCATGTTAAAAATAAACTTAATAACCAAACTAAATTAGACCCAAATTACTTACCTAATAACCATCGCCCAAATCATAACTCGTAATCTAAAACCCAAAAATCAAATTCAATAGACACAATTACTGATTCTAATTATGAAACCTTTTTTATATTCTATAGTATCTCATCCTAAATCTCTAATTTTTGGAACCCTAATTCGAGAAACCATAATATCCAAAAAAAAGATAGATGACAAGCGAAATACCTAGGAGTGAACAAAAACCGGAAAATAAATCGAATAGATCGACCAAATCAAACTGAAATGGATCGGATTGGTCGGTTTTAAAAAATACAATGCGATTTTAATTTCATTTTTTAAGCGGAATTAAATTTGGAAGCTTTTTGTTTTTTTGATTTCAAAACCGAAATAAATAAAAATCAATCAATTCTAAAACATATATAACACCTCGTTTTCATACCATCTATATCATATATGACCGGTTCGTCCAAGTGGTAGACGGGTTCGAATCTCATATGTGACCATATATATTTTCTTTGACTCAAAAACCATAGCATAAAGCCCGCACCATATATTAAAAAACCAATTTTTTCTGTCTGAAACTGATAATGCTATTATATTATATGATTTTATTGTATCAAAATTATAACCGTAATTTTTTTATTATTTTGTTAATAAATATAAAAAATCTTAAAAATTAATTTAATATGTTTATTATAAATTATTTTTTGATTTTAATTATTAAAATTTAATTAAAAAAATTTAAAATACACAACTGAAACGAATTGTATTGATGTTCAAACCAAAAAAACAAAAAATCTGTATTATTTTAATAAATTGGTTTAATAATTTATAAACCGTTTCAAAAACCAATTGAATCTCACCTTTAAAAATACCCAACTAAAAGCAACAGAATAAAACATATGTTAATCTTAAGCCTTGCGAAGAAAATTGTACCAAAAAAAAATCTCAATCTTATTATTCCATAAAGAAAGTGGCTCCCCACGTGCTTGTGATTCACTTGGATTGCAGTCATAACGCATAGATAATGTGCCTCATGTGTTTTGTGATTCTTGCAGGTTCCAGTGCCTACAAAGGAGATATCATTAGACTTAGAGAAATCATGGAACGAGAAAACCATAATTTCCATGGGTTCTCCAATCGTTTTAATGATACAAGATTGGTTAATGCACTTAAGGGCATATTTCAGTCAAAAGGTAAATACTAATTGTTCTTAGTAGCCACCTGATAAACCTATCCAAATCCAAAAATGCATGGGAAGCAGAGCGTGGGTCCAATAACAATAGTATTAAATATACTATAACAACTTTAATCTCCAAATCCGGTTTGGTTTTTAGTAAATAAATTTATTTGACTTATATTTAAATTATGATAGTTGCAGTTTGGAATGCTCCCAGGTTAAATTACCTCATCCGCAAAAAATATGTGACATAATTCTACAGTAATCATATCACCTTTATTTGTCTATTAGAAACTAGAACAAAGTTGAGAACAAAATGCATATTATGTTGCCTTATTGGCATTTTTAAGACTAATCACATAGTTCACCCACTTGGCATAATCTGGTTAGCTTGGAACTCTATAGTATATATATAGTAATATATAACTATTTTTTCGTTCAAATCATTGACTATAGCATCAGGTACATCTCTACCTTAGTCTCTCTTTTGGTGATTTACGGTTTCAGTAACACCTCAAAGAGCATTCATCTTTGGACGGATATCATGTCTTTGTACGTTAATCGCTCAATCAATCCATTCGTTTTTCATGTGACTTCAATGTTATACGTATCATATAAGACTGAATGGAAAAATCAAACCTCTAGAACACCTTAATAAGAGAGTTCAATAACTGTTAATATGAGCTTAACGACCTTAAAACTACTCGTTTCCAATTTTCATGGTCGAACAATAAGTTAACATTCTCACTTGAATAATTATCTATAATAACACTTTAAAAATTGTAAAAGTATTTGATAGCAAATTCATTTACATCTAAATTTTATTTCTTATTTTCACCGGACTTCGCTCTAATCTTTTTGTCTGATCTCACTGACCAATGAACTAAATTAGATGATTATTTTTCAACTGGACACTTAAAACCAACCCTAATTTCACAATTAGGGTTAGCTTGAGCAAGACCTGTCTGGTTGTTTACTTTTGTTTCAAAGTAACAATATATCGGAGCCATCAAATTGTTGTACGAGGACATTAAGACCGTATCTAAACATAAACCTTGCTGGATTAATATCTAATTGAGAAAAATGTTTGAACTATTACAAACATGAAGTAAAGCTAGCCATTATGTCGGAATACATTGTTTTTCCACCATTACATGTTACACAGTATGTTATCCCAATATTCAATTGGAAACATATAACTTTACTAAATACCCAAATAAACAACTTCCGAAATACATCTTGAAACAAAACATAAGCAGCTTAACATTAAAGCCGATACATCTTTATGAACATACACTGTGCTAACTGTTAGATTAGAAAACAACCACAAACGGACATACAATTGAACCTTAACAATTATAATCACAAAAAAACATAAAATTTCATTTGGGTATTATTGATTCACAACCCAAAAATAAAAATTAGTTAAATTTAACAAAACTGTATAGATATGCTTAATTTCTTACAAAATTTAACAATAAGAGTACTCTTTCTCAAATGTTAATAACACTTAAAATACAAAAAATTGAAGTTTCAAGGAAGTAGGAAAGTTTTCTATTAAAAAAACAAAACCTACCGTCACCTTTTGCCTGTGACGATCCACGGCAAAAACCATTGTCTTCATCTCCAATTTTACTTTCTAGAGAGAGAGACCGGAGCTGGTTCAACAAAATTAACCGAAATGAATTTAACAGATAAAAAATGTAAGAGAGATTGGGATTGTCTCTGGGATAACTGGAAAAGTAGTAGTTGATGATGTCAGTGATGATGTGTTTTCTATCTAGAGGTGTCAAACGGGTTGAACCAGCACCAACCCGCACCGTTTAAATCAGAACCACGGGTTGCAGTCCTGTCGGGTTGCGGTCCTGCCGGGTTGCAGTCGTGCGAAGGGTTGCAGTCCTGCCGGGTTGCGGTCCTGCCAGGTTGCAGTCCTGTCGGGTTGCTCCTTATGCGGTTCTGGCGGGTTGCGGTCCTGCCAGGTTGCAGTTATAATGGGCAAGTTTCACAGTTAAACCGCCAGTTCAAACCACGAGACGAACCATTTAAGCACCGTTTACCAGTTCAAACCATCAGCCAAACCATTTAAGAACCGTTTATCAGAATATTTTATAATGTTATTTAAAATTAATTTGTAAGTGTTTAATTGAATCTAATTTCAATAATTGAGTTAATTATTCTATTTCATGTATTTTAATTTAAATATGTTATCATTTTAATCGAAATTTTATAATCATCAATTACATTCTAAAATAATAATTGTAATTTGATTTTGATACGTTTGAATAATATATTACTATTAAATAATATATACTTATTAGACATATAATTGTATTAAATTTTTTAATTATTAGGTGATTCTTTAGATTCTTTCAAGCTTGAAGTGTTTATGGTTAGATGAATTATATAGTTTATTGTATTTTCGAACTATTCAATATTAGAAGTTTATATGCATAAACATAAATTACTTGTAAGTTGTAAAGAACAAAATAAAAATTGAAAGCTAGGTAAGTGATTTAAATAACATTTAATAAAAAATAGAAGCAAAACAAACAATTCATTAAAAAAAAACCAAACAAGTAACATAGTTGTTCAATCAAATAAAAAAATAAACATTACAACGATAATGAAAATCAAATGCGAAAAACTAAGGAGCTTCATCGTTGTTGTTGTTAGGTGGTTGACCTTGCAAATGCATGTTCTCCATCATCTATCGCATATACTCCGACTGTTGGGCTTGAGAGTTTGCAAATCGCTCATTCCATTGATCTTGTCCATGATGCCACTGCTCGTATTGACCATGCCACTGCTCGTATTGACCATGCCACTACTGGAGGTGACCAAGTTGATCATTCACCCCTACTTGCCACTGCTGTATCTGGCTAAGGTGGTCATTTACCCCCCCTGCCAATTTTGAAATTCACCTTGCCATTTTGTAAAATCATCATGCCATTCCTTTTGTTGAGTATGTGCAAACTCAGCAAATTCGCGATCGGTTCGTATTTGTTGTGGCGGTACTCCAGAAGAAGCACTAGCATTTAGATCGAAAGACGCTGCAGCCTCAACTCGATACTGAGTAGGTAGATTTGGCGGTTTTGTAAGACCGTTCGCAGTATATATCTGATTCAAGTATTGTCTATGGTTGTTCCATGCCTCCAATTTCGAAATCAACTCTCCATCCCAAGAGTATATTTCCTGCAAACGCAAAAAGTTTCTACCTATAGCACTAGTCGGCCTCACACTCACCGGAGTGTACATACTCACATCAGCTCCTTTCGAAACAAGCAATTTACTCAATATCATCCCATAAGGTAGTTTATCCGTACCACACCTCGTAACCATATTTCGAATCATCAAGCTAGGTAAATTAATTATTCCCTCATTTCGAATGATAAAAGCAGTAACAAATGTTTGAATATATGAAAGCTGCGAATCATTGTTACTAGGGGGAAGAAATATACTATTTACCAATTTCAAAGCTAATTTCCCAATACCATCCAAATTACCCCGCATGGCTCGAAATTTACCGCTAAGTTTTGGAGCTTCCGCACCAGGACAAGTAAGAATCTCTACTGCTTCTTCGTAAGACAAAGGCCAATCATCACTCCAAATCGTAGGGCGATAACTAATGGTAGGTAATTTATTACCGGTATACATATCATGGGTTGGAACGGAAAAAATATCTTCGAAATCAGTTTAAAAAAAACTATAGTCTTTACCATTAATGAAACAATTTATTCCTAAACCTCTTGGATCATTTTCGATTAATCTAGCTGTGGAATAAAACCTTCGCACTAGTTCTATATACCAATCACATTTGAATGTAGCTAGTGTCATCCAACCTAGGCCATTAGTAGGTTCAATAAGTTTGAAATTTTTTTGCATACCCTCTATTTGGATCAGTTCCTCGTAGTCCAGAAACATACCGGACCAAATTTTTGTTACACCTCGACCTCCTTGCTGATTACTACGGATGCGAATCTCCCTCTCGGGGCGATGTTCGATAGTCTCGCTCTCCGTTACCTCCCGCTCCATGGATTCAAACAATATATTTTCCATCTCTCTCATTTGGGAAGCGGTTGGTTCACTATATCCACATTTACGAGCATTCTTTTTTCTTTTTGAAGACATTTGCGAAACCTGAAATTTAAATAGAGTTTGAAAAATATAAAATAAATTTAGAGAAGTGTAGTAGAGAGAGGGGATAGATTTGTAGTGGAGAGGGAGAGAGGGGAGAGATTTGTAGTGGAGTTGGAGTGAAAAATATAGGAGGATGTAGGTTGTATTTATAGGGTTTTTTTTCTCCTACTAGCCGTTTGATGACGTCAGCATGACGTCATCAAGCGGACCATCCGGCCAAGCATCCGGATGGTCCGCGCCAACGGACCATCCGGCCAAGCATCCGGATGGTCCGCGCCAACGGCTAGTTCTAACGAACTAGCCGTTGGTCATCCGGGGCATCCGGGCGAACCGTCCGGATGCCCCGGTTCCAACCGGACCATCCGGATCGATATCCGGATGGTCCGATCTGCCTATCCGGGCGTCCGGGCGAAACCGTTCGGATTCCCCGGACCGTTGTCCCGGACCATCCGGACGCCCATCCGGATGGTCCGGGCGATTTTTTTTTTTTTGTTTTTTCGGTTTTTTTTTTGGGTTTCCCCTATAAATAGAGGAAACCCCAACACCAATACTCACACCTCTCAAACAACTCTCTACTTCTCTCTAAATCTATCTATTTGTTCGAAAAGTTCTAGAAAACTACAATTACTTATTTTACATATTCTACTCCTACTTTCGAAATTGTTTGATTTTGTTTTTCCGCAAATTGTTTCTTAGTTGTTATTAGTCTAAATTTAGTTGTTCTATCTTGTTATTAGTCTAAATTTAGTTGTTATATCTTGTTATTAGTCTAAATTTAGATTTTGTTATTAGTCTAAATTTAGATTTTATTATTAGTATTTTATTGCATATTTAAAAAAAACTGTTATTAGTTTTAAAATGACTTCAAAACGTAGAAATACTGGGATAAACCAACCATCTAATGTGGATCTCAATACCATGGATGATTTTTCTCCAGAATTCCCTCACATTGACACACTCTCCTCCCACGAAAGTGGTGGTAGAAGTACTAGTGGGGGGAGATCTTGTAAGAAAACATCTTGGATTTGGAAAGACTACCATCTATCAGAAGATGGTTTGTCTTGTATTTGTAACGTGTGCAAAAAAACTTATCTTCACGTAAGTGGATCTAGAAATATGGGCACTAGCACTATGGTAAAACATTTAATGAAACATTCAGTATATGATCCTACAAAACCTAACCCAACTAATGTTTGCACGAACCCTCAAACAGGTCTTCCTTTTGAGTTTAACCACGATACGTATAGGGAAGAAACAATGATTTATGCAGTCGGTAGTTTACAACCATTTAGTTTTGGGGATTCTTGGAGATACGAAAATTGGATGCAAGCTGGGGTAAACCCACAGGCAACACGCATTCCACGTACCTCTTTGAGATCGCTAGCCTTTAAATATTATTTACAAAGAAAAAAAGAGATTATTCAAACTATGCAGACTTTGCCATGGAATGTTTCGATTACTAGTGACATAGCTACTTTTACTGATTTAGATATGATATGTGTTACCCTCCATTGGATGGACGCCCAATGGGTCCTCTAAAGGAGAATTATATGGTTTGAATCAATTAGGAAGCATAACGTACAAATAATTAGGGAGAGTATGATTGAATGCATGAATGTTTATGGCATTAAAAACAAGATTATGTCTATTTCGTTGGATAATGCATCTTCTAATATTAGTGCTATACAATTGCTTATACAAGATTGCAATCCCCGTTTTCCAAAATTGTTTCACACCAAATGTTTATGCCACGTACTTCAATTAGTTGCGAAAGAAGGAATACGTATGGTTCAGGGTGATTATATTACCCCTATAAAAAATGGGATCCTATTTTGCTCGACATCCGCTGCTAAAAAAAGAGCTTTTAAAACACTTGTTACTCCAAATGAGAAAAAATATAAGAAACTTTTATTAGATGTCGAAACTAGATGGAATTCTACTTACACAATGCTTGCACGTGCGCATGTTTTTAAAGAAGAGATTACGACGCTTTATAATGCATATCGTGAAACAGCAATTGAACCAGATCATTGGAAATTTTGTGCACACATGTTAAGATTTTTAAGACTATTTAAAGAAAACACCCTAACCTTTTCTTCACAAAATCAACCTAATGCTCATTTGGCCCTTTTCACGATTGCTAATCTTGCCATGCATATGGATGAATTTAGATCACATTATGCATGCGTAGACATGGTGCCTCGAATGGAATATAAGTTCACAAAGTATTTTCATCCAATCCCTGATAGTTATTCATTTGCTTGCCTTTTAGATCCTTTTTCACGAAAAGAAAAATTTGAATTGCTAGTTAGATGCTTTTATAACTTTGTACGGTTTCCTACAGATAAACCACCGACCGAACCAATTGACCCTCAAGGGTATATTAATGGTATATATGATAGTTTGTATAATATCTATGATAAGTATGCTACAAGATATAGATCAAATACATCTACAAATGTAAGGAGTGGTAACAATAGGGGCAGAGGGAGATCTACTAACTATGTTCAATTGGCAATGTTACGAAATAATGTTACAGAAACCCCTCAATCTGATAATGAGTTGTATAGATATTGGAGCACTAGGTTTGATTTTACGAATTATCCCAACCAAGGTATTGAAGATATCATAAGATGGTGAGGTACCAAAATTGAAGAGTTTCCTATTCTTTGCAGGATTGTTAAAGAGATTTATGCTATACATATGTCTACAGTTGCAAGTGAGTGTGCTTTCAGCCAGGCGAGGTTGCAATACACGACTAAAAGAACAAGATTGACGGGCAAAGCACTTGGAGTGCTTGTGGCAGTTAAGGATTGGACAGCGGCGGATAAAAGGATGCAAGACATAGAGTTCAGAGACGAAGTGAACGTAGACGACATCTTCGAAGATTATCCGGATGATTACGAAGATATACTTGAACAAGAAATTGCGGAAGAAAACGAAAATGACGACGAAGATTTTACTTACGAAGAAGACGAAGCTGGAGATGAATGATGTTTGTAATAGTTTTTTGCTATTTTGTATTGTAATTTGAAAACATTTGTACAACTCCTGGCCCGCACGAGTATAAACTGTGAACGGCTAAATTATCCAAAAATGACTTTACCTTTTATTATAACAACAACTGTATTATGAAATACTTATAACTCCATAAGATCTAATTTTGGTTTAAAAAATAATAACAAACACTTGTAAAATTTAAAAACAAATCACAATAGTAATCAAAATGTAATAATATAGTTTTAATATGCAATAAAACCAAACACTTGTAATATTTTAACATGATAAGATATAGTTTTCGTTTGTATTAGATCTAAAAACATAATAATAATATTCAAAATGTGATAATAACATAAGTAATATTTAAAATTTTGGACTATATAATAATTACAACACTTAAAATATTAATAACCAAAACAAATTAATATTAACAAAAATGTAATAATAATTCTATAATAATATGCAATATCTCAATATTTTTTAAATATAACATTTTGGTTATAAAATAAATAAAATCAGCATAATATTTACCAATAAATCGCCGGTTTTTTACAAATAAACCGTGGTTTCGCAGTCCTGCCAGGTTGCAGTCCTGCCGGGTTGCAGTCTTGCCGGGTTGCAGTCCTGCCAGGTTGCAGTCCTGCCAGGTTGCGGTCCTGGCGGGTTGCTCCTTATGCGGTCCTGGCGGGTTGCGGTCCTGCCAGGTTGTAATCCTAATGAGCCAGTTTCGCAGGTAAACCGACAGTTCTTAAGCAGGTTGTCAGCTTTGAATCGTGGTTCCTGAACCATTAGACACCTCTACTTCTATCTACTTTTTTGTGTTTTTATTTTCTTATTCTATTAAATGACAAATCTTTTTTATTTTATGTAAATTCCCTTTTGGATTCGATTGAGATATAATTAGGGGTGTCAAACGGGTTGAACCAGCACCAACCCGCACCGTTTAAATCAGAACCACGGATTGCAGTCCTGCCGGGTTGCGGTCCTGGCGGGTTGCGGTCCTGGCGGGTTGCTCTTATGCGGTCCTGATGGTCTGGCGGTCCTGCCAGGTTGCAGTTCTAATGGGCCAGTTTCACAGTTAAACCGCCACTTCAAACCACGAGACGAACTATTTAAGAACCGTTTATCAGTTCAAACCATCAGCCAAACCATTTAAGAACCGTTTATCATAATATTTTATGATGTTATTTAAAATTAATTTGTAAGTGTTAATTGAATCTAATTTCAATAATTGAGATATGTACCATATACACGAGTTAATTATTCTATTATCATTTTAATCGAAATTTTATAATCATCAGTTACATTCTAAAATAATAATTGTAATTTGATTTTGATACGTTTGATTATATATTTATATTTATGTATTTAAGATATTTTATTTAATATTAGGTAGATATTAAATAAAATAAGTACATCTATTTGTATTTCGATTACAACTATAAAAATAAAAATTTAATTGTCTTAAACAAGATATCGTAAACAATATAATTGTAAAATGACATATAATTGTATTCTAATTTTAAATTATTAGGTGATTTGTATATTGTTTAGAACCGATTCGGAATCGAAATAAAAAATTATTAAAAACTTGCTAAAACTAATGTATTTTAAATATTATGCCGCAATAAATATGCGATTGTAATTAACAAACAAATAAAATTGTTAGTATATATCTTTAATAATTAAACTTTTAATATCAAAACCAATCATAAAAAAATAACAAAACCAATCAATAATTAAATAATATATGATCATTGACAATGTGGATAATCTTAGATTACTTGGGATTCTTTTATATAGATTGACACTTTCATCTTCGATGGTAACTATGGATGTGGGATTCTTTTAAACAAAACTCCTCTTCAATGGTAACTATAGATTTGGAGTTTTGTTTAAAAGAATCCAACATCTATAGTTAGTACTACCATTAAAGAGGAGTTTTGTTTAAAAGAATCCCACATCGATAGTTATCATTGAAGATGAAAGTGTCAATCTATATAAAAGGAGGCACAAACACACCCTCTCACTTACCAAGTCTTGGGCAACTACTTGAATGCCTAACATGGTGGTTAATAGTTAAAAATTTCGAATTAATTTTTTTAAAGTAGTCTTGGGCAACTACTTGAATGCCTAACATTTTCTTAAAATGCCTAACATGGTGCCTAAAATGCCTAACATGGTGCCTAACATGGTTTTTAACAGTTAAAAAAATTCTAAAAAAATTTCTAAAAAAAAAAACTAAAAAAAAATTCATAAGTCCGGGCCATCCGGAGATCTGTCCGGATGGTCCGAATTTTCGGTCCGGGCGTCCGGAGATCTGTCCGGATGGTTCGGGAATAATTTTTTTTTCGTTTTTTTTAATTTTTTTTGGGTCTCCTCTATTTATAGAGGATACTCCAAATCCACACTCATAAATTCATATACTCCTCTCTACGTCTCTCTAAATCTCTCTACTTGTTCTAAATATTCTAGAAAACTCAAATTTCTTATTTTACATATTGTAGTCCTACTTTCGGAATTGTTTGATTTTTTTTCGCAAATTGTTTCTATTTGATAAAAACACTTAAATAACGTTTGGATAACATTATAATATTATAATAGCTCAATTAAGAGCTTCGTATAATTTATCAAGTTATTTGATTGTTATAGTAATTTAAATTAGTTCTTTTAATTCTAATTTTATTAGTTGTTGTTAGTTGTTATTGCTTGTTGTTAGTTGTTATTGCTTGTTATTAGTTGTATTAGTTGGTATTAGTCTAAATTTAGTTTTTATTATTTGAGCTAATTTTCACTTGTAATGAATGATGTTTGTGATAACCAAAAAAAATTAATACTGACCAAAATGTAATAATAATTTTATAATCATTATTAAAATTACAATAATAAAATTCAAAATTTAATATTAAAATTATAACAATATAACTTGTAATCTTTTATCATGATAAAATATGATTTTGGTTTAAAAAATAATAAATAGCATTTGTAATATTTAAAACCAAATCACAATAATAATATTCAAAATGTAATATTAAAATTATAACAATATAACTTAAAAATAATAAATAACACTTGTAATATTTAAAAATAAATCACAATAATAAAATTCAAATTGTAATATTAAAATTATAACAATATAACTTAAAAATAATAAATAACACTTGTAATATTTAAAACCAAATCACAATAATAAAATTCAAAATGTAATTTTAAAATTATAACAATATAACTTAAAAATAATAAATAACACTTGTAATATTTAAAACCTAATCACAATAATAAAATTCAAAATGTCATATTAAAATTATAACAATATAACTTAAAAATAGTAAATAACACTTGTAATATTTAAAACCAAATCACAATAATAAAATTCAAAATGTAATATTAAAATTATAACAATATAACTTAAAAATATTAAATAACACTTGTAATATTTAAAACCAAATCACAATAATAAAATTCAAAATGTAATATTAAAATTATAACAATATAACTTGTAATATTTTTGCATGATAAAATATGATTTTGGTTTAAAAAATAATATATAACACTTGTAATATTCAAAACCAAATCACAATAATAAAATTCAAAATGTAATATTAAAAATATAATTATAGAATTTGTAATATTTTAACATGATAAGATATAGTTTTGCTTTGTATTAGATCTAAAAACATAATAATAATAATAATATTCAAAATATGATAATAACATAAGTAATATTTAAAATTTTGGACTATATAATAATTACAACACTTAAAATATTAATAACCAAAACAAATTAATATTAAAAAGAAATGTAATAATAATTCTATAATAATATGCAATATCTCAATATTTTTTAAATATAATATTTTGGTTATAAAATAAATAAAACATTTATAATATTTACCAATAAACCGCTGTTTTTTACAAATAAACCGTGGTTTCGCAGTCCTGCCGGGTTGCAGTCCTGCCGGGTTACTCCTTATGCAGTCCTGGCGGGTTGTGGTCCTGGCGGGTTACGGTGCAGGTCCTAATGAGCCAGTTTCGCAGGTAAACCACCAGTTCTTAAGCAGGTTGTCAGCTTTGAACCGTGATTCCATAACCATTAGACACCTCTAGATATAATCATCTTTTGGAGCAATAGTAGGCAAAACCCATTGCTATGAGATAATAATTACGTGTGGGTATAACAAGATACTAAGAATATAAGTGTAAAAAAGTATAATTTGAGTGTTAATTGGGAATCAAATTATGACAATTTTAGAATAAGTGACTAATTTTAATGACTAATGAAATTTTTTAACCTCTTTAACAATTCTATTTTTAGATTTAGCACTGTTAAGTTTATTCCTATTTTTAGGAAATTAGATTTATTCGTTTACTCCTATTTTCGGTGATAAATTTTGCCACTATTATATATTATCAATTCTTATTTTTCTTTTCAAATATGTGAGTTTTGTCGTATTTAGGAAGATAATATATATACTAATGTACTTGATTAAGAAGATAATAAATTTACACACTAAATTACTAAAAATCAATTTAATAATTATGATTTTCAAACACAAAATAAAAGGATATAATATAATAAAATAAAATATATTTTCTCTTCTTAAATCAGGGATATAATCACTATTTTACCTTATTAAATTTGTTTGTAAAAGTAGGTGAATTGAAAAAATCAATATTTGTCTTTTTATTTCAAAGTTTTTTGTTAGAAATAGAATAAGAGAATAAGTTCTATAAATATAATAAAAACAACGTAGCCGGCAGCTATATTATAGTATTCTACAATCAATCAATTGATTTTTATTTTTAAGTGGGTTTCAAAGTTTTAATATGAATTGATATACAAATAAAATAATATAGTTTTGCAATAAATTGAAACTGATTAGGAAAATTTATGTCAGGTCATCAATGCTAACATCCACGAACTGTACTGTATGGACGACAAATTATAGCTACAAGTGGAGGCCGTGACCCCGGAAAGATGCGATAAGTATCAAAATATTGATGGGATTTATTATTGCATTAAGCAATACATGAGAATGTCATACTTCAGCTGGGTGAGACCGAGACAGCCAAAAACGAGAAATCAGTACGTCGAACATGTTAGGGACACACGGTTGATGACATTAGCTACTGAGTTTGATAATTTGGTAATGTAAGATTCTGAAATGGCGTATGATTTTTCGGTAAAGCTATCCTCGATCAAGGGAAAAACAATTTCTCGTTTACCAGATAAATACATCCAACTCATAGCTTCTCTCAAAAAAGTGTTGGACCTCAATACTACCACCTAAGCAGACATGGTGAAGATATTGAAAACGTTCGATAAAAGGATCTTGAAAGTGTAATAATCCAAACCAACCTACGGCTAATATAGAGGATGCGATCTTGGTTTGTTGGGGTGCTTGGCCAAAAAATAGACTAAATTATATTTCCCAAAGACCACGGTTTCCCGAGCCCCAATGCACTTGGAGTTGATTCACAGTGATCTTTAGCCAAAAATGGGTACGTATTCGTTTTAGTTGACGATTTATTACGTTACATATGGACGATACTTTCCAGAAAGAAATTGATTTCATAATTCAAAAAAGTAAGTTAATGGTGAGAAACAAAACTGACATCAGCGTCAAAACATTCAAAACTGACAAGTGAATGAAAGTTCACATATTCCCGGTTGAATATGTTTTGTGAAGAACATGGTATTTCTAAAACACCTTACTTCACTGTATACCCTACAACATTTACTTCACTGTATACCCTACAACATAACAATATAGTGCAAAGGAGAAACAGAACACTCACGTTATTTCAATTAATGTATAGGCTAAACTTACTTAACACTTTCATATGTATGATACACTCAAATCAGCTTTTATTTTTAACTTCCAAATTCAATTACCCAAACTATTTCCGGGTTACCGTAACGAGTTGTAGCACCATGATGCAACACTATATTTTCTCACCCTTATTTAGCTGAGATAAATACTCCTTAATTTCAGTGGCGAATAACTTTTAAATGTTTCCCATAAGAAGGTGCAGCAAGTTAACGGAATTAAATACGAGACACGTTTCTGGGTTGGTTTTGATAGCATCTTATTGTATAATAGGACATTGAGTGTGTTAAGATATTCAAGTCCACTAATACAAATGGTATTCTTATGCAACAAATGATCTTAGAAAAATGACTCTAAAATGGATGTGGGAAAATTCATGGTTGAGAGAACTAGCATAGTACAAGTCTTAGAAGGCATGTTTAGTTTTACATCGATGAAAGAAAGTAAAAACTTGATATCTGACAAACTGCTGGAACCAGAACGCCACTACATTCAGATTTTAAGAATGATGTTCATCCAAACTGCATGAAAACGGACCATCTACGATCATACAAACAATGGTCAACTATGGTAACATATAAATATAAGCAGCCAACCCTATCAATTAAGACTTTTAATATCAAAATAGAGCATAACTTGATGTGAAAGCAGTTGTTTGCTTCTTCTGGTTGTTTAGGCCATATAAATGTCTACTGAACAACTTTTTTTTGGTTTTTAAAAACATTAATATATAGTAAGGTTACAGTACGAGGGGCACACCCAGAAAGTATAATGGGACATACCCAGAAACACCTAAATACAGATGCAAAACATCATCGAATCTAAATACAACCGAAAATGATACATCTATTATGATGAAATAGATTAACCTGTCTGAATAGGTAACATTACGGCGAATACGAGCAGTCACCGTGACTAATCCTCCAATGAACCCAAAACAAACGCATTAAAGTAGAAGGGGCGCCGCTGAAGCTGCTATGAGCTACAGACAGCAGCCCGAGAACACAATTCGAAAGTCCAGACAGTGAGAGAGGAAGTCCGAAACCAAAAAGATGCGGTGCCAAATTACAAACGTGACAAGGGTCTGAAGACATGGTCACATTTACCACACAAGGACCAAACCGTAACCAAAAAATGTCGAGCCAATGCATCGTTGAAGGTATACTTAAAGCATAATCAGCCATTACAACCGACGAAGGACACAAAATGCAACAGTTGAAAGCAGCCACACTAACCATTAAACGTGATACTAAAATCAACTTTACTACCTTACAAGCAAAACAATCAAGCTATCGAAGAACACCACTCAATTGCCGACAGCTAAAACTGGAATTAATGGACTTAGAGCTATTATAACAAGTTAGAGGCTAAACTCTCAGCTTTCATAAGCCAAAGCCATTAGAGAAAATTAAAGGACCGAAACAAAACAAAAATGCCAAACAACTCAAAAGGATAACACACAATGCAGAATATTTCATTAATGTTAGAAGATCAAGACCTAGCCAAGACCAACCAATGAATAGCCGAGACTAAACAAAGGAGCTCACCCACCATTACTGACTCCGGTCCGACTGGATATACAACTCACCCAAACGAAAGACAACAAATGAACAAACTCCGCCAGCCAAGAACATTTCTCACCGTCGATGGAGCTAGTAAGCCGAGTGACAGTGAGAGAAGAGATAAAAAAAACTCACTCGCTTTTACATTTGTGCGATGATTTGTGTACCACTGCCTCACTTGAACCCACACCCATTCGAAACTCTGGACCAGACAAAAACCTAATCACATCACGGTCACGAACCTCAGATCTACCCAGATTCCCTGCTACTCCATGATCCTCCCACTATCGATGCCTGCATAACCATCGAAACGAGAAACTCCGGTGATGTCTCCCAGCGAAGACAAAACAGAGAAGAGGATACAACATACAAGACATGGTTTAATGGAGCTTTCGACGGCAGGAGGTAAACCTTCGCGTGAGAATATAGAGTTAGCCCAAAATGGGTTAGACAGATCAACTGACCAACTTTCCCCCATGCCAGTATCCTTAAAAAGATTCAAAGCACAATAAAACAGTAAAACCCAACATACTATCCAGCAAACTAGAGAAAAACAAATTGAACTAGAAATGCTCCATGATTTAAACATGTCCTAAATATTGGTTAACCCAAGGAAAAAATGAATCCCAAAACAGTAGCTGCAAAACCCAAAGGCTGACATCCAATGCAGTGCTAAAGAAAAAATGGTATAAAAAGATTCAAAAGAAGAGAGACTTCCTGATTTTGACCAACCAGAAATGCGCCAATTAGATTACTCAACGCAATGTCCTATAAAAAAGAACACCAGATAGCAAAATAAAGAAAAGATAATAACAAAATTTGGAAATCAAAGAAACACATATAACCTTATCAACACTCATTGCCTTATAAAAACAAACTCCAAACATAAGCAGTGCGTACCATACTATGAAACCAATTAACAATATCACAAGACAAAGCAAAAGAGTATTAGAACCTAGCTCCATCATCTCTGTCCTTCCACAATAACATACCACAAGACAAAGCAAAAGAGTCGCCTTAATAATTATACTAATCCAAACTGAATATAACCTTTCCTTAACTGCGGAAACCATGAAGTTTCCCGATGACCCTTGTCCTACGGAGGAATGAGGTCCATAAGTTTGTGGCTAACAAAAGAGAAACAAAAATATGCACATAACATAAACAACTAAATCTAGAAACATAAATTGACCCTAGCTCATTGCAAAAGATCCATCAAATATTGTCTCTTTAAGCTTAACCACACAACCGAAAATGGAGAATCCAAAACTAACTTCGTAAAAACACAACTTCTCCATGAACATATCCAGATTTGTTAAATCATGTAATTTTTTTTTTCTCTCTTATCCTACCAATAGCAAAAAAAAAAAATAGGAATCACTCAAAATAGAAACACAATTCATCATTGTAGCATTAAGTAATCCATTTCATGAACACAACGACATAAAATTTTAACATTCAAAGTCTCTGGTGGCTTTTAATGATAGTCATATATCTAGTTAAACCAATTCAGATAAAAACCCTTTAAAGACGTCTTCAACGTAAACCCTACTATAAAATAGATATTTTCAGATGGTGAATGTAATATTTCTCCTCTAATTATTTCATAGGTGTAATAGCCTCTTCAACCTTTTTAAATAGCCCTAGTGAGTTAGTTACAAATTCGGTTACATAAGAGGTTTATTTACAGTTCAGTCCCTATTCTTCTTATAAAACTTTAATCTTATTCTATATTAATAGAACTTATCATTCAAATCTTTGTTAATTACATTTAAGTCCCTAATGAATATATTTCCTTATCAGTAGCCCCCTAGTTCTTATAAAGACAATTTTATAAGAACTATTCACTCTTCGAACATTACTCCAAGTGAATAAAACTTCTTTCATCCAGCCCCTTTATTATGACTGAGCCCAATGACTTGCAACTTCACTTCGAATATAAGAATGAGTGCAAATAAGCTCCCCACTCACTTCGAATCTACCAACTTGAAATACAACCTTACTTTCACTTCGAATCTTCTGACTAGAATTACAACTTTACTTCTACTTCGAATCTCTTAACCCCTACTTGAAAGATTGATTGGACCCTTCTTGATAGGTCTATGGCACAGCAAGTTTTTCTCCACGTTTTACATTCCACCCAATGAGAACAGTTCACTGGTTTTGCCTCTTCAAATTCTCAACGTCATCTTTTTCCAAGTATAAATACTTAGCTCCATCTTTCTGAGAACTTTTTAGAAAAATCATCTCATTCCTAAGCCATCTTCATCTAGTTCTTCTTCAACCTTCAACCTGATTAGCTACCTTCCCCAGAAACTTCAATTTCTTCAGTCACAAAAAACAACTTCCCAGATCAACATCTATTGTATGAGAAGATATCCCAAATACAAAAGATCTAAACCCAAAAAACCAAGAAAAACAAAGAAATATCTCTTCCCTGGTCCTAGCAATCAAGTGTTTGGTGCTTACGATTATCTTTGTATTGGAGAAAGAGCTGAAGAATACAGAGCTGCTGGGTTAATCTACAACGGTCCTCACTTTTCCTCTACCACCTTCAAATACGGTAACTTCGATTCCAACCTTGCTACTTCATCTTCACCCCTAGCATCAAACCTAGAATTTAGCCAACAATCTTCTCCTCCTCGAAATCAATCCACTTCTCCATCACTAAGACCACATCGAAAATCTAAGGCTGTCAATTCTGTCAAACCTCCAACATCTAAAAAACTACAACCCAAATCACCTATCCTACAATCCGAAGCAACTAAAAAACTACAACCCAAATCACCTATCCTTCAATCCGAAGCAGTTAAAGTTAAACTTCGCAAAAAATCAACCTTTCTAGCAATGGGTGACGATGCAGAAACCTCCTCTCCTCCCCCACAAGAAGTGGTTGACGTTACACCAGAGAATAGTCAACCAGCTCTTGTGACTCAAACTGAGACTCAAACTCGAAGTCTTCGCGATGAAGCTTCCGATGAAGAAAATGACAAAGAAAATGATTCTGAAGCCACTGAATCCAATGCCGAAGGCGAATCCGAGGCAAAAGAAGTAATCCCTTCAAAGAAAATTCGAGGAAAGAAAGCTCCTATTACCCTCCCCGAAGATGTTGCTGCCTTGGTTCAGGAAAACCTACAACCACTTTATCCTCGGTACATTCTTGCCCTAAAAAATGTACCCTATACTTACCACCTCGAATCAGAGAAAGAAGAACTTAAGAAACTATGGGGATTAACAGACAACATTGTTCTTCGTCTACCAGTAGAAGGAGAAACACCTCTGAGTTGTCAGAAGAACGAACTGGTAGTTTAC
The DNA here is from genome assembly GCA_036936605.1 of Limnanthes douglasii subsp. nivea. Taxonomy (NCBI): domain Eukaryota; kingdom Viridiplantae; phylum Streptophyta; class Magnoliopsida; order Brassicales; family Limnanthaceae; genus Limnanthes; species Limnanthes douglasii. Next base: position 388,655,398 of record JAUPFV010000001.1, on the reverse strand, counting down.
CCTGAACTTTTCAACTGGGGACTTCGATTTCCCCTCAATCCAATGATTGTAAAGTACTTCGAAATTCTTGGGTTGTGCCCAACACAAGTCACTCCAAACCAACTGTTCACTTTATTCTCCGCTATTATGGTGTCGAGGCTAGGAAGCATCCCCCTCGAAATAGAGGACTTCATCTCACTGACCAAAATCTCAAATGGGCCAGTTTTACCATTCTACTACCTAACCTTGGAGGATGATCTGAAGATTATCGATGACCTCCTCGAAGCTGATAAGTTTTGGAAGCAAAGGTTTGTTTTTTTATCAGGAGCTTGAAAGAATGGTAAAGAAATTTCCGATGACAACCCCTCAAAACTTACTCTCATCTGGAGAGATAACAGTAAGTAGATCATTGTTAATATTGTTAATATTTTCTTCCCAACTTATTAAACCTAGTCAAAATAACCAAGCCTACTTATCTAATTGCTTATTTTTTTTTTCCAGAAATTCCGAGGAGATTCAAAAGTCGTCGAAAGACTGCAAAGGACATCTTCAAGAGAATGGATGAATGGGCAGAGAAAGCCTGGGGAAATGGCTTTCACTCAGCCTTTCAACCAATCAACTTCGTCAACAGCCATCTCTGGCGCATAACCTTGGGAGCTGACTTGCCTGAAGACCCAATGCTTCCCCCAGATCCCATTGAAGCAGTCCAAAGAATACTCGCACCAGATGGGAAAACTTACCTTCCCACCAGGAATCGATCTGACAGTCACCTGCCACTAAAAAAGAAGGGAAAGCTAGCCCTCAAAAAACCCAACACAAATAAGGCTAACCCTTCCAAAAATTCGAAGCCTACAGGGAAACGAAAAGCGCCTGCATCACAACTTCCTCCAATATTCGAAGAAGACGAACCTGTCCTGAAAAGGAAAAAGAAAGAAGATAATGCTCCAAAGAAGAAAAAGAGCAAGTCCACTACCCCGAAGAAAAAGAACGAAGCTGAAATGCTCGAAGAGGTATTGGCTTCCGAGGTGCACGAGAAAACCTTCATTGAAGAAAATACTCAAGGGGGATTGGCACTAGGAGATAGCCAAGAAAACGAATATCTTAACGTCGAAGATTTCAACTCGAGCGGGGATTTTGTAGTCACTGGTGAAGATTCTCAGCCTACCAACACCATTCCATCAACTTCTACCGGGGCTGCCATAACTTCAACATCTAATGCAATCATTCCTATCCATCATCGCCCATCAAACTTGCCCAATCCTGACAGATCCGATGAGGTAACTTCAATCCTTCAACCTTTTACTAACTTAAGTGCTGCAGCCAAAAAATTGTGTGAAAAAGTGAACAATTCACATACACAATTAGAGCTCCTTGCACAAGAACTAATCAAGAGCAAAAAGGAAAAAGAATCTGAAAAAACTTCGAAAGATGAAGCACTTCGAAATTTTGAGGCTGAGAAAAGAAAACTTCTTAAAGAGCATAAAGAAAAAAATCGAAGCTTTGGAGACTTCTCATCGTCTGGCTCTTGAAAATATAAATACTCAACATTCTACTGCCATTTCTAAGGAGAAGAAAAAATCTACCAATGCTGAAAAACTTGTTAAGGAAACTCAAGAAAGATTGGAAAATTGTCAAACTCAATTGACTACGCTTCAAACAGGATTCAAGCAGGAAAAGAAGGTTGCCATCAAGAAAGCCGAAGCTGCTGTTGGTTCTGTGATGCTTGATGGTATCAAGAAAGCTCAAACTCAAACAGCTATCAATCTTCTTCGAGAAATCCATGCTGCCTATCCAAGGTTAAATTTAACAGAATTTTGGAAACAAGTTCCAGAGGAAGATCGTCCAAAGGAAGCATTCGAGGTGCCATCAAGCTCCTCAGAAGAAGATGATGCTTCTGAAGGGTCATCGGAAGGAGAGGATGACTAAATAGTAGATTATATATGTCGTGTTTGTTTTTTGTGTGTTTTATTAAGTAGTTTTCTCCTTTTTGTAAGCTTCAAGTTTTATCCGATGAAACAAGCAACTTTCTTAATATTTCAAAGTTCTGGTGCACTCATAAAACGTGGCACCTCGAAAACTAGATGCACTCATAAAACGTGGCACCTCGAAAATTAGATGCACTCATAAAACGTGGAACCTCGAAAATTAGATGCACTCATAAAACGTGGCACCTCGAAAATTAGATGCACTCATAAAACGTGGCACCTCGAAATAGGTTGTTTCTTCAAAGCTATTGCTTTGGAAAATTACTCTTGGTCAACTTTCAAAGATGATCAGTCTTTGCCAAGTTACCAAAATAACAAATCATTCATCATATTAAACAACCAATGGCCAAAAGAAATTTTATTATGAAATTCAATTTTAACCAGACACCTCATTAAAACCTTTCTGGGCCAACAGATAAGGAAAGAGTATGTCTGTCTTGTAAAAATTCTAAGTTCAATTTTATTCACAATACAATTTCAAATGTTCTATATTCCAAGGGTGTTTGAGCATCCTCCCCTCACGATCAGACAACCTATATGACCCTGGCTTGACCTTCATTTTGACTTCATAAGGACCCTCCCAATTCGGAGCCAATTTTCCGAGGTGTTTATCCTTAGTATGAAGAAATACTTTTCGCAACACTTTATCGCCAACCTTGAACTCCCTCTTCTTAACTTTAGCATCGTACCTGCCTCTCATTAAGGTTTGATAATGAACCACATTCAAATGTGCTTTGACCCTTTTTTCCTCTAACAAATCAAGCTCAACCCTTCTAGCTTCATCATTATCTACTTCGGAATAACGTAATAACCTGTAGGAAGGTAATGTAGATTCAGCAGGGCATACAACATCCATTCCATACACCAAAGAAAAAGGAGTCTCTTTTGTGGCCTCTCTTGGGGTTGTACGATATGCTCATAACACCTCTTGAAGATAATTTGGCCATTTCCCTTCTGCTCCCGCCAAATTTTTCTTCAAACCCTCCAAAATAGATCTATTTGTAACTTCCACTTGCCCATTTGCTTGTGGGTGGAAAGGAGTAGAAAAGCATTATTATATTCCTTTCGAGGAGCAAAAAGAGTCCATTTCCTTGTTATTAAATTGGGGACCATTGTCTGTTGTTATTTTTCGAGGAACTCCAAAACGGTAGCAGATGTTACTTAGAATAAACTTGATCACATCCTTAGCTTTTGTTCTAGCTAAAGGCTCTACTCCTGCCCACTTCGAAAAATAATCAACTGCAACAATAATCATCTGTCTTCCACCTGAAGCCATAGGCAATGGTCCTACCAAATCAATCCCCCATCTATCAAAAGGAACCGCCTCAGAGATTATCATTAGAGGTGTCGCCGGTTTAGGTATCAGATGTGCATACCTTTGACAAGTATCACAACTTCGAACTAATAACTTGACATCCTGTAATATAGTAGGCCAGTAATATCCTGCCAACAATACCCTACGCGTTAAAGCTTTGAAACCACAATGAGCTGATCCATCTCCATCATGTAATTCAAATAAAATGTTTTGAGACTCTTGCTTACTCAAACATCATAACAAAGGCCTCGACACAGATCTCTTATACAATATCCCATCCAATACCACATAACCAAGAGCTTTATTCCTTATTTTCTTGAGCAAGTGTTTATCAAGAGGTAATATTCCCTTTGTAAGAAAATTTAACAAATCAGTTCTCCAATCACCCCGAATGCGCGTCGAATCATTTACTACCTCCTCAACAAATTCACATTGCTCAGAGCTTGATATAATCGAAGGCAGTGGTTGTGTCACGATCCATGGATATTCTTCAGAGTAAGCCATTGTTGCTAAAGAATCAGCCATTGTGTTATTTCCTCTTCGAATATGCTCCACCTCGACATTTTCAAATTGTGCCATCATGATTCGAAGCTCTTGCAAATACAAAACTAAACGGTCTTTTTTAGCTTCTGATACTCCTTTAACGTGGTTAACTACTAACTGCGAATCTGTTTCTAAGCGCACGAATATTGCTCCACAAATTTTCGCTAACCGCAATCCTGCTAGCACTGCTTCATATTCAGCTTCATTATTCGAAGCATGAAATCCAAATCTTATAGCTTGAAACATATACTCCCCTGTCGGTGCCACCAATTCTACCCCCGCACTCGAACCTTTATTACTAGATCCTCCATCAGTTCGTACCGTCCACATCGGATTCGTGTGTATCTTTTCATCTTCTTTCTCTTCGGATCTACTCGAATAAAACTCAACAAAGAAATCTGCTAAGGCCTGAGCTTTGACAGCCGTTCGTGGAGAGAATAACACATCGAAATCTCCCAATTCTACAGACCACTTAGTCATTCTCCTTGAGATATCTGGCTTTTGCAATACATTTTTCAATGGATAAGAAGTTCGAACCACAATTGTATGTGCCTGGAAGTAAGGACGCAATTTTCTTGCTGCCACTACTATACACAATGCCAATTTTTCGAGCTTCAAGTAACTTTTTTCAGCATCAACCAAACTTTTATTGACATAATAGACAGGCTTCGAAACTCCCGTATCTTCACTAATCAGAACTGCACTCACTGCATAATCTGATACTGCTACATACAAAAATAATTGCTCACCTTCTCGAGGCTTTGATCATATTTCTGGAGAGGACAAAAGATTTTTGATCTTAATAAAAGCTTCTTCACAATCTGAAGTCCACTCAAAATTATTTGGTCGACGCAGCACGTGGAAAAAAGGCAAGCACTTATCTGAAAAACGAGAAATGAATCTGTTTAGAGCTGCTAACCTGCCTGTTAACATTTGCACTTCTTTGATATTCCGAGGTGAAGACATTGATATCAAAGCCTTCAACTGTTCTGGATCCACTTCAATTCCTCTTTCACTTATCACATACCCCAGAAACTTACCAGATCGGACTCCAAATGTACATTTTTCTGGGTTCAACTTCAACTGTATTGCTCTAAGATTCAGAAACGTCTCTTCTAAATCATCAATGTGTTCATCATCACTTTTGCTCTTAACAAGCATATCATCGATGTACACTTCGATATTCCTCCCTATTTGTGAAGTAAACACCTTATTCATCAACCTTTGATATGTAGACCCAACATTTTTCAATCCAAACGGCATCACTCTATAACAATGTAAACCTCGATCAGTAATAAAAGTTGTGCTTTCTTCATCCTCTGGATTCATTCGAATTTGATTATATTCTGAAAATGCATCCATAAATGTTAGAATTTTATTTCCAGAAGTAGAATCCACTAACTGATCAATTCGAGGTACTGGAAAAGGATCCTTTGGGCAGGCTCTGTTTAAATCTGTGAAGTCTACACACATTCTCCATTTTCCGCTCTTCTTTTTCACCACTACAGGATTAGCCGTCCACTTCGGATATTTGGACTCCCTAATATTCCCCATTTTATACAATCTATCTACTTCAGCAATTATGGCCTCAGATTTTTCCAAAGAAAAAACTCTCCTTTTTTGTATTATCGGCTTGATCTTCGAATCCACAGCCAAACTATGACATATAATGTCAATTGGGACCCCAACTACATCCTCAGACGTCCAAGCAAACAAATCCAAGTTTTTAGACAAAAAATTCAACAATCTTTCTCGCACTGATAAAGACTGTAAAGTCCCAATTCGAAGTACTCTGTTATTATTGAAAACGTATTCTTCTATTTCTTCACTTACCACCACAGAACTCGGGGTTGACCTCAGATCATCAATTCCCTCATCTGTACTACTAGAAGGCAACCCCCCAAACTGCTATTTCTCCATTAGATCATCGGTACTTTTATCACGTAGTCTAAATGCAGCACCGTAACACTCTCTAGCCACTTTTTGATCACTTCGAACTACACCAATTCGATCCCCGACTACATACTTCAAACATTGATGAACTGTAGAAACTATAGCATACATTTTTGCCAGCCATGACCTTCCAAAGATAGCATTGTAGCTCGACGGACAATCTACCACCATAAAAAGTACTTGTACTTTCTTTTTGAAAGGCCCTTTTCCCAGAGAAATTTCACCTTCAAACTCCCCTACTACATTCGCTGTCGCACCAGTAAACCCAATTATAGTGCTATCTGACCTTTCTATCCGAGGCGGAGCGGTTAATCTATCATATGTTGATTTGAACAACACATTAGCAGAGCTTCCAGTATCAATCAATACTCGTCGAATTTCCACCCCACATACTTCTGCTCCAATGACCACTGCATCTTCATGTGGCCCAGTAATTCCTCTCAAATCATCCCCATCGAAAATTATAAATGGGACATCCTTCTTATTGTATAGGTGTGCTGATGCTCCTCCTTCAATTTGATGCGTTAAATTCACTATATGTCTTTTCCTCGAATTATTAGTGTTATTAGTCATTGAATCTCCCCCAAATATTGCCAATGACTCAAAGAACGCACACAAATCTCGAACACGTCCCTTACACATCGGCTCATCAACTGACATCAACAACAATCGACTAGGGTTTGGGTCGACATATTCCGAAGCCACATCAAATTCATCATCTGCAGCATCTAAAATCATCAGTGCACTTTCCTGCTTAGAATTAGGATTGCCTACCTTTTGAGTTATGGCTTTAGCGTTCCTTTTGACATACTCCAACAATTTTCCATTCTCTATTAAAACCTGCATTTCCTTCTTCAAAGCAATACAATCATTTGTATCATGCCCAATATCATCATGATACCTACAGAACTTGTTATTGCGTTCCTCTCTTGGCCTATTAATTGCTGCCGGCTTTCTAAAATTTACTGTTCCCTTGGTTTTCTCATATATCGATGCCACACTTTCAGTCAAATCCGCATAATATTCTGGCCTTACCCACACATTCGATCTTGGTCTGAATTGGTGTTGATTATTAAAATTGTGCTGATTAGAACCCCCTTGATATGAGTTCGAACCTCCTCGACTAGAAACATTTTGATTACCCCTCGCCCGTGAGGAGTTATTATTCGAAGCGATCACTTGATTATTTCCCACTTGACTATTCCCTTTCTGAACAATACTATTTCCTCCTCAAACTCGAGTAGACTCTTCGACTTTGATCTGATCTTCAACCTGAGCCATGAGAGCTCCAAACGTTAACGCCATACGCCTTGTTGTTTCATCAGCTAAATCTCCTAGCAACAAACCTTTTCGGAACGCTGCCATAGCCACCACTTCCTCACAATCGTCTAATCCTGCTTTTGTTGAGACAAATTTTTAGTATAATCCTTCAACTTTTCTCCCACAGTTTGCTTACATTGTATTATCGTATCTCCATTAGCTCTCATTTCTTTTCTTCCCACAAACTGTCTTCGAAAAGCTGTGTAAAAGCCTCTAAAATTTGCAATGGACTCCTTCGGAATCTTGTTATACCATTTCAGTGTAGTTCCTTTGAATGTCTGAGAGAATGCCCTACAAACCAATTTATCATCGTCTTCGAAATTAGTCATATAGTTCTTGAATTGCTCTATATGATCATCTGGATCTTGAGTTCCATCAAACTTGTCAATCTTAGAAATGTCGAACCGCCTCAGAAGTGGTACAGATCTAATCGCACTAATCAACGGTGAATCCCTCCCCTCCAATCTACTCATTGAACAAACTGATCTTCATTCCTCATTCCCACAGTAGCATACAAACTTGACTCACCTTCAAATCTCCGAGGAGAATACACTCGTCTTTCCTTCTTTTGCCTTCCTTCCTTATACATTTTAGCTGGCCAAAATTCATATCCTCCTTCTTTTGAATGACTTCGAAAATGCTTATATCTCGGTGTTTCATCTGATTCCGAATTTTCAAAATCATCTTCTTCAATAGAATCTACATACCGTCGCTTCTGCAACTTCTCCTTTTTTCTCATTCCACTATGCTCTTTCTTACGCTCAAAATGTATTTTACGTTGAACATTTTGTACGTCGCCGACGTCATTCGATGAATCCGAATGATTATCCCGATTACCTCTTGCTACTTCAGATCTAAGTCTAACACCATTATTATCTTGTTTATTTTTAGCAAATTCATCAAGTTCTGCCACTTTTCTTATCAACTCATTCATTTTACCTTCAAAATCAAATTGATTCGATCGAACATGAACTGACTCACCTGCTTCTTTCTCTTGCAGATCAGATCTCAACGTCTCCAAAGCTTTTCGAACAGGCGGATTATCTCCTTCCTCAGAATTCATCTCCGATCAACAATCAGAAAACGAAAAAATTCGAGACTCGATTTTTGATCTATCGATCAAGGTATCTTCGCCCCCTCTTTCTAGCACCAATTTGGTGAGAATAGAAATTGAATTGAGAAGATTGAGAATATTGACTCAGAGATTTTCAGATGGTGAATGTAATCTTTCTCCTCTAATTATTTCATAGGTGTAATAAGCCTCTTCGACCTCTTTAAATAGGCCTAGTGAGCTAGTTACAAATTCGGTTACATAAGAGGTTTATTTACAGTTCAGTCCCTATTCTTCTTATAAAACTTTAATCTTATTCTATATTAATAGAACATATTATTCAAGTCCTTATTAATTACATTTAAGTCCCTAATGAATATATTTCCTTATCAAAAACTACTTACAAATCCACCAACTTCGTGAATTTCGCGCAAACATGCATATGGAATAAAAAAAAAACTTAAAGCACCACATCTGAGGGAACAAAAGAAGGCAGAAGGATCCAGAGTCGAGCTTTTTACTGGAAAGATAACAAAGAGTCTTCGGAACCACAATTAGTCGCCGGAACGAGTAACTCTATATCTTTTCATCTGATAGACAATGTGGGAAGAAATTTCACACAATTAGTTAGAAAATATAAAATTAGGGTGAGTAAATCAATATAAAGGGTAAAATAAGTATTTTTAAAATATTTAGAGCATCCCCAACAGTCTCTTTATATTTTAGATAAATATGGAGAGGATTTTAGTACTTTATAATTTTAGATTATCACTTTTTACAACAGATACGCTAATATTATGGTAGTTATTTTATTTGTTAGATAATATGAGAAAAACAAGGAAAATTATAAAGAGTGGGTAACCACCTCGGTAAATATAAAGAGCGAAAATAAAGTAATTAAATATAGCTATCGGTTTAGACTATCTGTTGGAAACTGATTTTTAATAAATAATAGCTAAATTTACTATTAACTGTTAAATAGAGTATCTGTTGGGGATGCTCTAATAAATTAAAATACTTTAACTAAGTCATATTGGTATATATGTATTTAGAGTGGACAAAAGTCAATTATGTATATATTTAGGTATCATAATATAGTAGAATTTTTTTTTATTTGTCCGTTAAATATATTATTTTTTTCATAATTCAAAGGGCTAGGTTAGAAATTAATCATATTTTGATCGATTTTAAATCGCTGGATTTTACACCCGTTTGATATATTTCTCATCTAATTTGGTACAATTTTTTTTTCAAAAACTCTAGATATAAAAGGCTTTGATAAATCTCTCACCATATTTTTCCTCTTTTTTCTCTCTCTAGAAACCTCTCAATCACTCAAGAATCGACCAAAAATCAAACTTGATTTTTTCAAGAATATAAACTCATCAAAACATTGAGGTCATTTCGTTGGGTATAAAGAGTTGCAATTGGGTTTTTAGGTTTCTTTTTAAAAAGTTCGATTTTTGCATGATTTTAGGTGTTGTTTTGCTAGATTAGTGTTGTATTCTTGTTAATTTTGTTAGGATCTATGTTTCTGTGTTTGATTTTGTGTGAAATGAGTGTGTTTTGGTGAGTTTCTAATTTTGGAACTCGGTTTTTCTTGGTCGCACAATAGTGCGACGAAGAAGATACTTCGTCGCATGCGACAGACAACTTATACTTACAACTTTTTTTGTTTTGTTTCACTAATACATATTACTTTATGTTGTTTTTACACGATGGGGCGCATCAAGTGCACCGTCAAAAATCTGTTTAATAAGGGGCAACAAAGGGCACACGAGGCGGATTTGGCGCATGATGAAGCGGAAGCTAGAGTTTCCCCTGAGCATGTAGAGGCAGGTCCCACTGAGGGGAAAACTCCTGGTACTCAGACGAAACGACGTCTCCGTCGTCATCCAACTGACGATGACATTCCTATGGCTTCCGGTAGCACAAGGGCAGGTTCGTCTTCGCAGGCACTAGACCTTTCGTACGTTGACGATGATACAGATGCAATGGACTTATCGGAGGATATGGAGGGACCAGAGTGGTGGGAGGCACCTTAGGGATCATATGCACGTTATGAGGACGATGCACCCCACGCACCTGAAGCCGCACCCCACGCACCTGAGGCCGTACCCCACGCACCCGAGGCCGAGGATCATGAGTTCTTGTCGGTGATGCCACACGTCCCGGCTCTCTATCCTGATTACGCCCAGCACGAGGCGTTTAATGTCTATCACGGAAATGTAAGTATTAATTCTCTAACTATAATATATGTTCATATTTATATGTTTAATACATATTGCTGGATAGGATCTCCGTGTGATGCTTCGCCATGTACGATAGTCTCCGCAGATGGGACTTCAAAAAGCAGAGCAGGGTACGAGCAAATGTGATGGAGACTATTTTTGGCCCTCTCGTCGAGGCACTCTCCCGCTGGCATACCAACCTCCATTTGGTTGAGGCATTCCTCGAGCGATTGCATGAGGAGACTTCTTCATTTCATATCTCGTTCTGGGAGATGACAGTGATTTTGGATGATATCCACGTCATCACTGGATTACCGGTCACAGGTATGCCTTTTGATGTATTAGCATTCGACTCTGAGGTTGAGAGGAGCAGGAATTATGCTAGCATGCTAGGTGTAAGACCAGTAGATTTGAATAAAAATCTTAGGAATTCTAGTAGCGTGAATCTTGGTTGGCTGTGCAATACATTTACGGGTGACAGGTATAGTGATAGTGATAGTAAGATCACAGATGAGAGAGTAGATCATGCCACCCGTGCCTACATACTGTTTTTGTTAGGTACCACCATCTGTGCCAACAAAACTGGCAACATCATTCCTTTAGATTACCTCCAGTTCGTGAACGAATACCATGGTACGAATAGGTTCAAGTAGGGTCAGTTGGTCTTAACACAGTTGTACCACTCCCTTAGTCAGGGATCTCTGCATGGTACAAGGGGCATTTGCGGGTTCATAGGGATGTTCGAGTCGTGGATATTTGCCCACTTCGTTCAGTTCCAAGATGCACTATTTAGCAATTTTCAGCTATTTATACCCCATATGTGCCGTCATGCGCCGCAGAAGATCGGCGTTTCGCAGGATGTGCGCAGGGAGTTGAGACATGCACTCTCGACATGCATGGAGTTAGATGTAAGTAATATTTTTTCATTTTAATGTTACTTATTTTTACTAATATAAATGGCTAACTTGTTCATTTATTTATTTACAGGCCATTTTCCTTCCCTACACGTACTTACGGGACTATCATCCGTTCGAGAGTGTTACTTGTGTTGAGTTGACGCTTAAGGCGTTCGACATCATTTTTCCATATCACCCCGATCGTGTCACTCGACAGATGGGCTTCATGCAGCTGATTTCGAAAGATATACGCCCTCCTGCATAAAAAAAAAAGCAGGGAAGAAGACGACTAGCAGATATGTTTGGAACGCTCACTTGTGGAGGGATTGAGAGTACCATCATTACACTCCTGTTGGACCATCGTACTGTGATGGTGGAGAGAGTAGCGACACGATGTACTACATTTGGGTAAAGAAGAAGCTATGATATATCGTTAGTAGCTCTGGTACAGCTGGAGGTCCTCGGTTGCAGCCACAGAGTGGTGTTGACTACGCAGAATATGACCATATCGCATAGTATGCTCCATCCATACCGACGCTGGAGTACGACGATCTTGTACAAACGGCCCTTCATATGTGCAGGATTGATGAGCGGTACAGACGTTATTGATTATTACTTGCAGCCGAGTTTTGTTTATTAGCTCGTTGTTTAATATGTTAGACTTTTCAAAATTATCATTATATTTTATAACCGGATAAGTTTATGACTGCTTTTATTTATTGTATTTATTTTTTTGTTTTTACACCTCATTCCCAATTTTATTTGAACAAGCTAGCTAATAAAAGTATGTCAAAAACATAGTTAGTAGGTCATAGTATAAAATTGTTCGAAATTTAAGTCTAAACTGAAACACAAACTCCAACATAAACTGAAACACAATCTCATACATAAACTGAAACACACACTCAAACACAAACTGAAACTCACACTCAAACTTAAACTGAAACACACACTCAAACACAAACTGAAACTCACACTTAAACTTAAACTGAAACTCACACTCAAACATAAACTAAAACTCACACTCAAACATAAACTGAAACTCACACTCAAACATAAACTCAAATCATAGTTTATCTATCAGGCCAATTCCATTTCATTAACTTCCTCTCTTCTTTCGTATCCTGGTATTCACGCATTTCCTCTACCTAGATGTCCGTAATGTCAGAACGGACATGATCCAGCTGCTTCTCTGTTAGAGAATCTGTGACATGGTAGTTGAACCAATTATACGCAACACGACGTTCCATTTCGTTGAGGCCAGAAACTGGATGTAAACGGAATCTAACTATGACTAACCACTTACCTTTCACCTCATCTATACGCGTAGAAATTCTAGGCGGCTGGACACCATCCCGACCATATAGGAAATACATCTGGCATAAGAATGCCTCCTAGTATGTTTTACACCCCTCTTGGAGTTTCGTGTTACCAAATTCGATTGATGCTCTCATCAAATATTGATCTTCCAACTCAGTCTATAGACACATTTTTTACTTAATTTATCAACTAGTTTACCTTTTAATGTGGATACAACATCTATTTATAGATAATTTCATTTTTGGATAACGTAATCCAGTTAGACGAATGAAAAACGTGACACATGTAAAGTGACGAGGACGAAATATAAGGATGGAGACAAGCAATTATTAACTAAAAAACTCCCGCCAATTCTCATTAACAAAAAAATTCCCGCCAACTTAATAACTCCCGTTTATTCTCAAAAACCAAAAAACTCCCGCCCTAAAAAACCATATAAAAGGGACTAAAAACAGCATCAAATCTCTCACCATCAAACATTCTGAAACACTCGTCAAACATAAACAGTTTAACAAATAGAGTTTACGCCTCATGAAGACTACCATTTGCTTGAGGCGGTGAAGCTTGCCCGCCGAGAAATGGGGGAAGATACTAGCGATGCGTTTTTTGAGCGATTCATGTGTAAGATGTACTACAACTACGTCCGTTTAAGAACTGGAGGTCTAGTTGTGCGCAACCGTGAACAAATCAAGCAAATGTACGTTTTTTGCAAACCGATGGATCGTTTGTTATTTTTCCCATATAAAATTAAGCAAGAAGCGGCCACAGTCTGGAACATGACGATGGTAGACTACATCACTAGGGATATGGTAGCGTATCTTCAGGATAGGATTACGAAAAGGGAGGAGGGGATTGATTCTGACGACAACTTGGGATACGACTTCGACCATGGAGCATTTTGGTTGTTTGCATGTTGTAGTTTAATTATTTTGTTATGTTTGTTTAAGTTAAGGTGTTAACTTGTTGTTTTCGTCGAAATTTATTTCCTTCAAGTGTCTTATTTGGTGTAGTGTTGAACTTGAACTTGAAAATAAAAGTTTCCCCTTTTTAACACTCTTTTACTCCAACAATTGTTTAAACTACGTTATATAGCCATTGTCATTACTTACCTATAATATAATTTCATTTAACCAATTTTTTTGCCTTGCGTCGCAAGCGATTGGGGCTAAAGAGTGCTGCATTTAGGTCGTGCTCCCTAACGTGTTAACAGGTGTACTACCTATCGAGTTAGCCGAAGTACTAGCACTAGCGGTTTGTTCAATGGGATATTCCCGCACATTAGGGTTCCGTTCAGTCAATTTATCAACGTCTCCCTTTGGCCTACCCTTAGCTCTAACCACTTCTTTTGGATCTTGAATATGACTTGTCTCATGCCTCAAAATTTGCATTACCCTATTGATAATGTGGTTTTGTTGGTCGGGGCGGAAACTACGAATGAAGTTGTCAATTATGGAAAGTTTTTTTTTTGTAATTCTTCCTCACGAGAACTAGGATCTCGATGAACAATATATAATCTTTTCCAAAAGACATCCACATTTTCTAAAGGGATGCACCTACCATCTCTAGCTATAAACGCAATTTCACATGCACAAGGTAACCCGTGTGTTTTCTTAAGGAAACATTCTCCACATGTTACCCGATTTACTCCTATATTTCTAGCACGTACAATAGCAATCATCAATATCTTTAAACCCACATGTGACACATGACCTTTAAGATTTTGGGTCAAAATTCTATCAAAACTGGGAATTGTTCTAAACTTACTTCGCTCGAATGATTCGACGATCCCCGCATGTTGCTTCGTTAATATGTTGTGAAATTTTTCCCAAAATAGCTCAAATTTGCACTGATTCGTCCCAAGGTATTTTTTAAGGATGAGTGAGCACCCTCCACCCTACATAATACAAGTAAAAAATTATGAACTTATTTGAAAAAAATATAATAACTAACAAAAAATTGGATAAAAGGACAAACCTATTTTTCGTTGTTATGCCATAATGCTTAATCTTGTTCGTTTGGTACGCAAGAAACTTGTCACCATATTTCGTTATCCACGCGTCCGTAACGTACGCAAAATACTTCGGTTGAGAGAGGAAAATTTCCTTCAATGTATCTATATTTGTTTCATAACTCTCAACCGTGTTCGTCCCCGCAACGTAGCCGTAAAACTCAACAAACGTTCTTGCAACCGCATCATCGTGCAATATCGTTCAGACCGTCCCAAGAATGTTCTTACTAATGTGCCACGTGCATAACAAGTGGTGTGTGCCCGGAAAAATATCGTCCATTCCTCGCATGAGAGCTAACCCTCGATCGATAAAAATAACGCTAAAAAATGCACACACGGTATCCATCATCAAACCACGAAGAGTTTCCAAAGCCCATACATAATTTCCAATCTTCTCTTCGCTCAAAAATACGTACGCAATGGTAAATGTAATGAAAGTCGACGTTAAACCAACAATCTCTAATAAATGAATCTTATACCCAGTCGTCTTGTACGTACAATCCATGAATACCACATTATGGAATGTACGTAATAAGTCTATGTTAGTAGGATGTACGGAAAAAAATCAGTGATCATCTTTGAATCGTCTTTCAAACGCTCCCACGTGGAGTATTCATTCTCCTTCAATTTCATCAACAAATATTGCATTTTTGTTTCTCCCCCGTACTCAACATCCTGATGTTTTTGGCGGGAATTGTAGGTTGATAGGTTGATAGGTTGATGATGCATCAATATGGACTCGATTTATCTTCCATTAAGCTATCTTATATTAGTAGAAACCATTTAGTGATTTGTTCCGTTCTTATCCATTGTGTTGCACGAAACAAGGTGAGATACTATTTGGGCCCATAGATAGAGGTTTTTAATGGGCCTTTAAGGAATTTAGTAATTTGGAACCAACTCACGGATACTGCTACGAGATTGACAATTGGTGTTGGACTTATGCCGACTGTTTACGTTGAAACTCTGGTATCACCAAATGCATTTTGTAGGAATCAAAATGAACCGAGAAAACTGAAGATTTAAAATAGAGATCGAAAGAGAATATGATGAAAACAAACTCATGAAATCAAATTGGGGACAACAAATTTATTTTGATAGATGTTTGAAGTGTTGTTGGATTTATCTGTCTTTTGTTGATGATTTATTTTTCTTTCTAGATACTTATGTTTTCTTTCTAGTCAATTTGAGTTTTTATTACTTTTTTTAATGGTTTGAATAAAATTTATGAACAAGTTTATATACCTTTCATTTTTCGAAGTGTTTTTTTGATTCAATCATTATGTTTATAGAGTTTGAATCCCTTATATTGTTATCATAGAGAGAAACTAATAGATGTATTACCTACAGCTTACGGTTGTTACTTAGCGTAGCCTTGTAATAATGAGACACTCCAGGAAAGAAGAAATAATGTGTTTAGAACTTTAAAACTAAAGGTTATTCATGTTAAAAGTTTCTTGACTGTGACCTTAAATATATGTCAACACACAAGATAGTATAACGATTAAACTCCAACATTTTCCTATATTAGTTGAATTCCTGATATCCAATTCATTTATAGGGCCAAAATACAAAGAAAGGATACCCCGTGTATTGTATAAACACGATTTGGGTGTCAAATGCATATTTCATGATCTTTTATAATTGCCAAGTGATATTAGTTTTGTCACCATCAAGCAAGAAGTCATGAAACTCTCACTTCTCAATGAACTTCCCATCAAAATCAGAATCTCACGCTATCATCTAATATTAATTCTTGCTTTGCAATGGATTGTGTTCACATCCATGTTTGTTGGTGAAAGAAGCGGCAGTAGATGATGTTGAGTACATACATATTACAGGAAGTTTGTGGTATCCATCAGCAACTTATCCTGACATTATGTTTAGTACTATTTGCTTATCTAGGTATGTCTAACACGTTTAAACCCATCATATAAGCTGCATTAAGAGAGTTTTGACGTACCTGGAATGTACTCTATATATAAGTATGTTGAATTCAAGTAATTGGATATTTGGATAGTGATTGAGGGTTGTCCACCTTATTCACAACACCGAGGTTATCTTTTTCATTAGATACAGTATTATGCAGTCGTTGAACTAGAGATCAGAGGACAATAGCCCTATCAACTAAACAAGCTAACTATATACTTTTTTCTACCTCTAAACTTTCAGTACGACATTTTATAGGACAGGAAACTGATGTAAATACACAAGTGAGTCCGATAATAATTCATCCATGGCCATGAACAAGGATTTATTTTCCACGAGATAAGCAAGTACAACTTCATGCAGCTTCACTGCATTCGACATGTTGCACGAGAGGGTTTGATAGAGCTGGTGCATTGCCAAACTGATGATTCGGTAGCGGATTTGTTTACAAGGGATCAAGAGATATGTGTATCAAATTTAAATGAAGTGTTGTAATGTGTAGGATGACTTTCTTCTAAATGTTAGGTCTGTTGTAATTCCCTCATAAAAGTTTAAGCTATTTTTTTATGATGTTATTAAATATCCGATATTTCTACTTCAGTACAAGTTTTTCCCTCTTGTTATTATTGTTGGCTAATCCATTCAATGATTATAAATGAAACAAATCTAGAAACAAGGAGGTTTAAGAATCTTGTATTAAGTTTTAAGGAGTTCATGTATTTCATCACAAACATGAAAGTGTTGTTATGTTTTTTTTGAAGACTTTCCTTCAATAAGAAGTGAAGTTCTTAAATTTGTGTGTTATTGATACATTAATTGGTATCAGTGCCTCAATTTTGATCATGGCTGTAAAAAATGGTGAACTCTACAGAGTCCACCGAAATCATTGTGGATCCAACAAATGCAGAGGCAGCATTGAGAATAAATATTGATGGAATTGTGTTATTGCATTAATCAATATATGAGAATATTATACTTGAGCTGGGTGAACTGAGACAACCAAATAACTTTGGGAGGCGATTAAAACGAAACATCAGGACATCGAACATGTTAGGGACACACGGTTGATGACATTAGCTACTGAGTTTGATAACTTGGTAATGCAAGATTCTGAAACGGTGTATGATTTATCGGAAAAGCTATCCTCAATCAAGGCACACAAAATTTCTCTAGGGGAAAACATCGATAAAGCTAAACTGGTGAAGACATTTTTGAAACATTTACGAGATAAATACATCCTACTTGTAGCTTCTCTTAAACAAGTGTTGGACCTCAATACTACCACGTAAGCATACATGAGGAACATATTATCGTTCGATTAAAGGATCGTGAAAGCGTAATAACCCAAACCACCCTACTGCTTGCGCAATATCAGGCGATCTCCAGATGAAAATGGGTCGTGGGATTCGTTTACAAAGTCGTTAGGAAAAGAATATTCCACGGCTCAAGCATAATATACTAAGCTTTGGTCAAGCAACATAAAATGGATGTTTGATAGATAGTATTGAGAGGTGACATTCTTACTCTACCTGATCGATTATTCAGAGCAAAAGTTTTCGTAACCGCTTGTACATGGTCGAATTGAAAATAGCTAACTCGATAAATTTGCAAGCAAAATGGCATGGACTAACATGGCAATGACATAGGCGACTTGGACACTTGTACGTTGGCTTGACGAACTCATGATGAGCAAGACCATGAGAATAGGGCTGCCACATATAGAGGATGAGATCTTGGTTTGTGGGGGTGCTTGACTGAAAAATAGATGAAATTATCTTTCCCAAAGGACACGGTTTCCCAAGCCTCAAGGCACTTGGAGTTGATTCACAGTGATCCTTGACTACAAGTTGGTACGAATTCGTTTTAGTTGACGATTTATTACATTTCATATGGACGATACCTTCCGGAAGAAATTGAATGCGTTTGAGAAATTCAAAAGAATAAGTTAATGGTGAGAAACCTAAATGGATTGAATGTGTTTGAGAAATTCAAAAGAATAAGTTAATGGTGAGAAACCTAAATGGCATCTGCGTCAAAACATTCAAAACTGATAGGGAATGAAAGTTCACATATGCCGAGTTGAATATGTTTTGTGAAGAACATGGTATTTCTAAAACACCTTACTTCACTGTATACCCCATAACATAACAGTATATTGCAAAGGAGAAACAAACCCTGGTGGTATTTTCAATTATTGTATAGACTAAAGTTACTTAAAACTTTCATGTATGATACACAATGCAAACAAATAGATTTAAAAAAGTGTTCGTTAAATGCATGTACAACGTAATACTTAATTAAAAAAATTAAATATGTTAGCGCCTTTCAAAATTCACTTTAATAAACGTGTTAAAGTAATGTCAACAAAAAAAACTTAAAAAAAAAGTGAAGTATTTTTTGAAATAGGAAGAGCCACTTAACAAAGCCAAAAGTTCATATATTTTTTTTAATTCTTTTTTAAATTTTTTACTCTCATTTTTTTGATCGGTTAGTAAGTAAAGTAATTATCTTCTATAAAAATACCAATAAATTTTAATATATCACCTTTAAAAGATATATCTAAAAATATGATATAAAAAATTGAATTTAATATTTTAATGTTTTTTTTAAAAAATATAGAAATACAATCAAATTTGTTATATAAAATATGGTTGAAAATATATATGAAAATAAAATCATGATAAAAAGTATATAAAATTTAAATTAAATTTATATTTCCTTATTTTTCTCAAATTCACCGTTTAAATTAAACAAAAGATATTATATTTTAACACATTTCCTTATTTTTTTCAATTTTAGGTTTTAATATTGTTTTTGAAAATAATATCTTTTATAATTATTGTTGTATATGTTTATCCTTTTATTTTTTTTAATTCATCATCTTTTTTTGTATTTTCAAATTCTTATAAAAAAAAAGACAAAAACAAAGCTTTTGATTTTTTTAATAAAAATAATAATAAAACAAAATATCTAAAATCGTGTAGGTAATAAAATTATGTTTATTATTTAAAAATATTTTAACCAGATTAAAAATATAATAAAAAAAATTATAGGCTGTTTGTTATTAATAAATATCAAAATATTTTATGTTCAGTTGACATTCAAAAACGTAACTTTATTATTGCAGCAGAATTAGTATGTAACTATATGAATTTTATTGTTACTATTTCAATACGTTCTTTGTACTATTTTAATTAATTAATTATTAATACATTGTTTTTTAAATCTAAGTTTTATGGAATCAATTTATAATAATAATAAAAATATAAATGTTATATTACTATTTTATTTTAAATAATTTGAAAATATTGAATCAGTTGGGTAATTTACGGTTATAACAAAATATTATTAATTTTTTATTTTAACAATTGATTAACCATTAATATTTTTTAATTAGTATTAGAAATTGATTTATTAAAATAAAAATATAATAAATGATATATTAACTATTAAAAATATATTAATCATTAATTAAATAAAATAACATATCATATTCGTTAATCACAAAAAGTAGATTGATATTGAAGAGATGGTATTTAGGTCCATAAAAAAATAAAACTTTATCGTTAACCGTCTCTATAAATATCTCCTATGGTCACACCCTTTTAATATGGACAAAAGTTCTCATATTTTTACCTGATTTGACTCCAATTCATTTTGTGATTTTACTCCGCCGTGAACCGAATTAGGTGATTCAACTTTTCTACCTGAAAACGTAATCCTAACTTCACCATCACAGTAGGTGGAAGGCGAGACCGTCTGGATTTCGGATTAGTGGGAAGGGGTTTAGTGTCACCGATCATTGGTTGTTTACTTTGGTGTTACAGTGACTCCTTTCTATTTTTTAAAGGTACTTCTAATTGAAATTATTATTTTATATCTCTATCGATGGTAAATTAATTTTTTTAAAATATATTTTGCAAATTTAATATGAACTGATCTTTAAATAAAAATAAATTGAAACTGACGAGTAATTTATAGTAGGGGACGAGTAATTTATAGTAGGGTTCGGTTGTTTTTGAATAAATAAAAGTCATCTAATTTTTTTTGTTTCCAGAGTAAATGGAGCGCGGTCTACCGGAAGATCTTATTATAGAGGTGCTATTAAGATTGCCTACCAAAACTCTCTTGAGATTTAAAGCTGTATCGAAAAGGTGGGCGTCCTTCATTTCAAGCACTGACTTTGTTAAATGGCATCATAACCAATCAATTTTAAGCCGTAAACATAGAATCTTTTTTACCAAGCAGGAGTAACTATCTTATATCGTTGTATTGCGATGACCTATCTGCTTCCGAATCGCTAGAAGGGCCATATTTTGTTAATAAGTATTCTATATTGATAGGTTCTTGCAATGGACTGTTATGTATATCAAATCGTTAGTTGAAGACATTTCATTTATGGACCCCTTCTACTAGAGAGTATAGGAGAATGTCTTCTATGAACCTTGGTAAGAAATGGTTTGTGACCACATATGGTTTTGGGTATGACACGAAAAATGATGATTACAAACTTGTTATCTTAGTTACTGCTAAAAAACCGAATGATAAATCTATCTTCAAAATATTTTCGTTAAGACATAATACATGGAGGAGCTCTCAAAATACCACGATCAAATGTTTGGATTCCCGTCCTCTTTACCGGGCTGTTTACTTAGATGGAACCCTCCATTGGGTTGGCAAGAAGAACGCTAAAACAAAGCTTAGAGATGTCGCTCTTATTGTCTCTTTTAATCTAGATGATGAAACTTCGAAAGAGATCATAGTTCCAGATTCTGAGTATGGTTATTCTTCGTATCTTGCTGATATAAATGGTCATCTGTTTTTTACTTTTTTTTAATAATAGTGTTCAAGGTCATTGTTTGATGATGCACCAATACGAAGTGGATTTATCTTCCATTAAGCTATCTTATATTAGTAAAAACCATTTATATGATTTGTTCGGTTCTTATCCATTGTGTTGCACGAAACAAGGTGAGATAGTATTTGGGCCCTTAGATGAAGGTTTTGATGGGGGTTAAGGAAGTTAGTAATTTGGAATGAACACACAGATACTGCTACAAGATTGAGTATAGGTGTTGGGGTTATGCCGACTGTTTACGTTGAAACTTTGGTATCACCGCATGCATTTTGTAGCAATCGAAATGAACCGAAAACCAAAATCCAATTGTGAACAACAAATTTCTTTTGATGTTTAAAGTTTTGTTTGATTTATTTTTTATGTTTTATATATCTGTCTAGATACTCACTTTTTCTCTCTAGTCATTTTGAGTTTTTATTACTCATCTTTAAACGTCTGAATAAAATTTATGAACAAGTTTATATACCTTTTATTTTTGGATGTATTTTTTTATTCTATCGTTTATCTTTATGTTTATAGAGGTTGAATCTCTTATATTGTTGTCACAGGAAGAAACTAATGTATGTATTACCTACGGCCAATGGTTGTTACTTAGAGTAGCCTTGTAATAAGGATACACTTTCGAAAGAAGAAACTCTGTTTAGAATTAAAATCTGAAGTTTATTCATGTTAAAAGTTTGTTGACCGTGACCTTAAATTTATGTCAACACATAAGCTCGTATAACGATTAAACTCAAACATCCTCCTCTGTTAGTTAAACTCCTTCTATCCAATTCATTTTATTAGCACAAAATACAAAGAAAGGAAACCCCGCATGTGTTCCATAAACATGACTTTGGTGTGAGCCAAACACGAATAAGTAATACATATTTCCTGATCTTTTCCAGTTGGATACAAACTTTAGAAACAAACTTTACATAAATATTAGGTCTATGTTATTAAATATCCGATATTTCTATTTGGATACAAACTTTTCCCTTTTTTTATATTGTTGGCTAATTAACTATATGATTATAATTGAAACAAATTTAGCAACTAGAAGGTTTAAGCTTGATGTAATCAATCAATGAGGATTGATTAGGTTTTATGGAGTCGGTTAATAAGGATCGATTCCTTTTCCACTTCGCTTCCCGTTCAATCTCCTATTAATGGTAGTTTTATCACAAACATGAAAGTGTTGTTACGTATTTTTTTGAAGGTTTTCCTATCAATAAGAAGTGTAACTCTTAAATTTGTGTATTCATTAATTGGTGAGAAGTACCACGGGACGGAGGATGAGATTCGGTGGAGGTGCTTGGCCAAGAAATAGACGAAATTATTTTTCCCAAAGGTCACGGTTGCCGGAGCCTCAAGGCATTTGGACTTGATTCACAGTGACCTTTTGGATCCATCCCGTCCTCAACACCTGCAAAAAATCGGACGATGTTTATGGAGAAGAAATTAAATACATTTGATAAACTCAAAAAATTAAGTTACTTGCGGAAAACAAAATTTGTACCAGTAAGGGTGAGTAGAAAACTGAACTTGTTATATTTATCTGAATCGAAGAACCTAACCGACGAATAAAATTTCGGTTAATTGGGTTGGGAGAACTGACATCACTCTGATTATAAAATTTTAATTTAGTAATATTTATTATATATTACATTATATTCATATACAAATATTTATTATAAAAAATATATTATATTTATTTATATAAAATATTTATTATAAAATATTTATTATATTTATTAATAAAAAATATATTATTATTATATATATATATATATATATATATATATATATTATATTAGTTTGATCGAAATTGATTTTTTTTAATAAATAATAATTTTTGGTTTTTAAAATATCAACCGAGCTGGAATACATTAAAAATTCAAACAGAATCTATGGAATTTGAAAAGACATGGCTCAAAGAAAAACCCTAAAAGAAAATTGGAGTGAACTAGATTGCAAAGCAATGAGATGCCTCGATTGATTCACTTCCTGTGTTTATATAATAACTTACACCAATCTAATTAAGGTAACGTCTCCTAAATAAACGAAACGACTCCTAAACAATAGCCACTAATTACGGAGTTACATTAAACACTCCTAAACAATAGCCACTAATTACGTAATCTCTCAACACCCTCCCTCAAGGTGGAGCATGAGGTTCAAAAATGCCCAGCTTGCCAAGAAGATAATCAAATTGTTTCTTTCCAAGGGCCTTTGTAAAAATATCCGCCAATTGTGCACCAGTAGGAACATATGACGGAGCAATCAAACCATCGACTACTGCATCCCGAACAAAGTGACAATCAACCTCAATGTGTTTGGTGCGTTCATGAAATACCGGATTTTTGGCCATATGGAGGGCTGACTGACTATCACAAAAAAGCTGGATTGCCTGAGGGTGGTGCACGCCCAAGCTCAGAAGCAACCCCTTCAACCATTTGAGCTCACAAGTAATGGCTGCCATAGCTCGGTACTCCGCTTCTGCAGACGAGCGAGAAACTGTGTATTGCTTCTTGGTCTTCCAAGAAATAGGAGATTGTCCAAGAAACACAAGCCATCCGGACAAAGAGCGTCTAGTTATTGGACATGCTGCCCAATCAGAGTCACACCAACCCTGCAGAGATAGATTACTATCTGCACGTAACAAAATACCCTTACCCGGAGTACCTTTCAAATAACGAACGACTCTCAAAGCTGCCTCCCAATGCTCAATTTTGGGCTCCTGCATAAACTGAGATAATATATGAATCGAGTAGGCCAAATCTGGACGGGTCACTGCCAGATAAATGAGCCGACCCACTAATCTACGATAGGATTCAGGGTTCGACAAAAGCACCCCGTTTGCGAGACCCAATTTGTGATTTTGCTCAATCGGGAAGCCACACGGCTTGGCTCCCAATAATCCAGCCTCCGAAATAATGTCAAGCGTGTACTTGCGTTGACACAAGAACAAACCAGCTGAACTCCTTGCCACCTCGATTCCGAGAAAATATTTCAAATTGCCAAGATCTTTCATCTTAAAACAGTCACTGAGATAGGCTTTAAATGCCTTAAGTGCAGCGGAATCAGTCCCAGAAATAATAAGATCGTCGACGTACACTAGCACATTTATTTGAACATTGCCCTTAGTGTAAGTAAAAAGGGAATAATCAGAGTAGGATTGCAAGAAACCGTATCCTTTAAGAGCTGTGACCAACTTTGCAAACCAACATCTCGGAGACTGTCTCAACCCATAAAGAGATTTTCGTAACCTGCAGACCAAGTTTGGAGAAGAACTCTCAAATCCAGGGGGAAGTTTCATATAAACTTCTTCCTCAAGATCTCCATGCAAAAAGGCATTGTGAACATCCATTTGATGAAGTTCCCAATTTTTCGAAGCTGCAATAGCCAAGAAAGCACGTACCGTAGTCATTTTGGCAACCGGAGCAAAAGTCTCATTATAATCAATACCTGCTTTTTGATGATTCCCCAAAACTACTAATCTGGATTTGAGCCTTTCAATATCACCGCTTGAGGAATACTTGGTTTTGTAAACCCACTGACTTCCCAAAGCACGCTTACCCTTTGGAAGAGGTTCAAGCGTCCACGTACCATTTTCCTCCAAAGCCCGAATCTCCTCCTGCATTGACTTTTGCCAACCTACATCTTTCATAGCTTCTTTGAACGACTTGGGATCATTGCTCGAAATAATAGATGCAAGAAACTTCTGATAATTCACAGAATAATGGTCACAATTTATATAATGTGCTATGGGATAAGGGGTACCTGAGGGATGCTGTGGAGACGGAGTGGCGGAAGATGGACTTTCAGCTATAACAGTATGAGTAACGAAGTCTCGTAATAGAACTGAAGGAATTTTATTCCTCATCCCCCTTCCCATAGGAACGGACTGCCCATTGCGTGTATTATCAAGTCCTGGTGACTCGGGCCTATCAGGCAAAACAACTTGTGACTGAGAAGGGGCCTCTGTTTGTGCTGCTGATGAAGTCTCGGTATGGACCTGCCCACCCTCCCTGAAACCTGGGTCCCGATCTGCATCAAAATGGGATGCTTGATCTTGGTGGGGTTGTGTTTGGACTTGTGGGTTAGGCAAATCAGCATTAACAAAATCAGCAAAATCATGATCAACTTCAACATGCGCCGTAGGCACAATATTTTCTGGAATAATATTTGCAGCACCTGGGTTATTAAACGGAAAAATATCCTCAAAGAACTTGACATCTCGAGAAACAAACGATTCCTTTCTGTCCAAATCAAACAATTTCCACCCCTTCTTTCCAAACGGGTAACCCAAAAAGACACATTTTCTACTTCTACTTGCAAATTTGTCATCACTGGATTTTTGATTATGAGCAAAGCTAAGGCAACCAAAGGTGCGTATTTCCTTATATGAAGGAGGGGTACCAAATAGAATTTCAAAAGGTGTTTTATTGTTTAAAAGAGGAGAAGGAGTGCAGTTTATTAAATGAGCAGCAGCCAGAACACTTTCTCCCCAAAAATAAATAGGCAAATTTGCTTGAAAGCGTAATGCCCTCCCGACATTTAAAATATGTTTGTGTTTTCGTTCAACCCTCCCATTTTGTTGTGGGGTCCCCACACAGGAAGTTTGGAACAAAATACCAGTTGCAGAAAAGTAGTCAAGCAAGCATTTAAATTCTGTACCGTTATCACTTTGAACGACTTTCACTGTTTGAGAAAATTGTCGATCTACCATTGCCATAAAAAACATGAACATACGAAAAACCTCTGTTTTATCAACCAACAAATAAATCCATACAGCTCTTGAGAAATCATCAACAATAGTTAAAAAATACCGAGCTCCACAAGAAGAGACATGTTTATAAGGTCCCCACAAATCACAATGTATTTTCTCAAAAATTCTAGTTGCCTTATTGTCACTTAATGTAAATTTGTCTCTTGGATGCTTAGCACGGAAACATATTTCACAAGCTTTATTTAAACTACCCTTAAGACTAGCAACTGGAGGAAGTAACTTTACTATTTTTGCTGAAGGGTGTCCCATCCTTTTGTGCCACAACTCCAAAGTCGATTCTGCTTTGTTGACAGACACATGTTGTACTGAATCACCTTCATCTCTAAAGAAGTAGTAAAGTCCATCTCGCCTAACTCCCGTCCCAATCAGCTCCCTGGTGTGGTCCTGTATAGCACACATATAAGAATTGAATTGGACAATACAATGTAAGTCATCATTCAATTGTGAAACCGAAAGTAAATTGCAATTGAGTTTCGGCACATATAGAACATTATTAAGAGTTAATTTATCTGATAATCGAACTGAACCAGATTTTGTTGCAACGACAGATTCACCATTAGGAAGTCCAACTGGACAGTCAAATAATGCCACAGTGTCAAATAACCAAGACAAATCACCGGTAACATGATGAGTTGCCCCAGTGTCAATGATCCATGACTTCGTGTCAAACTTACCACTCAACCTGTCATCCTGAACAGGAGCATTACCAATTAAGCCTGCAAGAGCTTTCCATTGCTCTGGTGTGAAGAGTTGATCGGTGGCGCTTTTAGTAGAGGATACTCCAATTGTACTACTTGTTGCATTAACACGAGCGGAACCACGCCTACTAGTGGGTGTGATGAAGTCGCCTGGTCGGTCTCCCGTGCCGAGAAAAAATGGTGAATTCATCTCCCTTCTTGGTGACGATGGTGATTTTTCATCGTCGCCGGCCATTGTTTTATTGTGTGTGTATGTCAGGCTCTGATACCATGAAAAGACATGGCTCAAAGAAAAACCCTAAAAGAAAATTGGAGTGAACTAGATTGCAAAGCAATGAGATGCCTCGATTGATTCACTTCCTGTGTTTATATAATAACTTACACCAATCTAATTAAGGTAACGTCTCCTAAATAAACGAAACGACTCCTAAACAATAGCCACTAATTACGGAGTTACATTAAACACTCCTAAACAATAGCCACTAATTACGTAATCTCTCAACAGAATTGCATGAGCTTGGTTCGGTTGATCGGTTGAGTTCGTTTCTTGACTCCTAAATATTAGCCTCGAATCATTCAAATCTAACAATGCATGAAAGTTCACATATGCCGAGCGGAATATGTTTTGCGAACATGGTATTTCCAAAAGACCTTACTTTCACGTAAAAGAAGCTTTTATATTTAACTTTCAAATTCAATAAGTATGAACTATTTTTGGGTTACCGTGACGAGTTATAGCATCTTAATGCAACACCATATTTTCTCACCCTTATCTATTTTATTTTCACCCTTATCTATTTTATTTTAGACTTTCAAACTTTAAATCTCAAGAGTTTTGGTAGACAATCTTGATAACACCTCGTTATTGAGATCTTCCGGTAGATCAAGCTCCTATTACCGCTGTTTTCTGCTAACAAAAGAAATTAGGTGATTCTGAGTTAATCAAAGGAAAACGTTGATATGAAATTGTTCGATTGTATAAACATTAAATGATTCCGATTATTCAAAAGTAGTCGAACCCTAGTATGAATTCCTATTCATTTCTATTTTATTACAAAACTATATTGTTTTTATTTGAAAATAGTTCATATTAGATTTGCGAAACACACTTTAAAAAAAATTAATTTATTGTAGATCGAAACAAAAAGAATAATTTCAATAAGATATATTTTTGAAAAATAGTACGAAATCACGGATTAAATTTTCTAATTTAGTTCATCCCCGAGTGAAATCACAAAAAAAGATAGAGTGAAGTTTAATAAAAAAAATAAAAAAATATCAAAATTTAAATAGATTCGTTAGAATAAATATGTAACAACTGGTAAATTTGTTTAAAAATATTTTTTCATTTAAATAAATTTTAAAATATCTTAATAATTAAAAATACGTGTACAATTTCTTTTATTTAAAATTAGTTAAAATTTAATAATTAACTAGCCGACCATAAAATCCAAACTTTAGTTGAAGAACTACCGAAAGTCGCATTACATTAACACACAGCCAAAAAAAATACGTAGATTTTATTATATTTATTTGATATAGCCAGTAATGGAAGGACAGAGAATATATAAAATATATATTATATTTATTAATAAAAAAAAATATTATTATATATATTTATTGTAGTTCCAGCAGTTGGAAACTAATATTCGATTCAAAATTAGTTCATATCGAAATTTTTTCAAAAAGAAATGAACACTTCCTAAAAAACAAATCTCATACTATTTGATAATCAAAACATTATTCGATTTAATACTATAGGATCAAACCAATCAATTTAAGTTAGATTGAAACAACCAGAATTAAAAATAGCTTTGAGAGATGGAGATAAATCGCTCTGGTTAGATGATCTAATTATGTTCTTATCATCGTACGAAATCGAGGATTTGTAGAAAAGTAAGAGAAAATTTATATTTAAATAGAAGGTTGGGATATATATTTTCATAAGTAACAAAGATATTTTTCAACCGTACCTTTTTAAAGATATTTTTCTATTTTAATATATTTTAGGATATCTCATTTTATTTTGATAACTATTTAAAGAGAGCTGCCGCCTATAGAAAGTAAATAAAGTTTAAATTTAAATAGATTAGGATATAGTTTATAACTAGGAGGATGTTTTTCAAATCTATCTTATTAAGAGATATTATCGTATTTTAAAAATATCCGTTAGCTCTTAATAAATATCACATCACATCTCTAACTTCCCAGCGTCTCTCTTCTGCATCTCTCTCGTTTTCACACCACCAACCCAAAACTCCGATGTCGAAGAAAATTACGCTCAAGAGTTCCGATGGAAAGACTTTCGAGGTTGACGAGGCGGTAGCCTTGGAATCTCAGACCATGAAGCATTTGATCGAGGACGATTGTGCCGATAACGGGATTCCTCTTCCTAACGTCACCGGTAAGATCTTATCCAAGGTCATCGAATACTGCAAGAAGCACGTCGAGGATGGTCCTGCTGCATCTATCGATGAAGATCTCAAGGCGTGGGATGCTGATTTCGTCAAAGTCGACCAGAGCACTCTTTTCGATCTGATATTGGCTGCTAACTACTTGAACATCAAAAGCTTGTTGGACCTGACATGCCGGACTGTAGCTGATATAATCAAAGGCAAGACCCCTGAGGAAATTCGCAGCACTTTCAACATTAAGAATGATTTCACCCCAGAAGAAGAGGAGGAAGTTAGACGTGAGAACCAGTGGGCTTTTGAATGAAGAAAATACTATGATGCTTTTCTTCTTCTTTTTTTTTTCTTCGTATAACATTGTTTCTACAAGTCACAACCTTTATTAGTAAGATAACCATCTGGTAGTTTACTTTTCTCTCAAAGTGACTTCTCGCTCTTTTAAGATAACATTGCTCTTTTAAGATAGTAGTTGTTTGCTCTTTAGGATATTATTCACTAAACTTTCTCTAAAATAGGTACTGATCTTCTTAACTGAAATAGTATATTTACAATTCCAACACAAGAGCATCCAAAGCCTCTTAAATGTGAAATGTTCAGCTTCTTGCTGGTAAAACACCTATATGGGCTATAATTAACTAATGATTTTTCAGAGACTCGATTGATCACGTATGTTGCACGTCATAGCTTCTCCCTAAAGAAAATTTGGCACATCCACAGTTTTCAATATACATATCGTTATCTCCATCAAGGTTCCATTTCTCATTTCGACTAGACTGCTATGTTGTGGGTATACAGTATAATAAGATGTTGTAGAAATACAATATTTTTCACGAAACATATTGAACTCAGCATATGTGAACAATCATCCCCTCAAAGTTCTGAATATTTTGATGCTACTGTTAGTTTTGTTTTCCACCATTAAATTATTCTTTTTTGGATTTCTCAAATATATCCAATTGGTCTCAGGATAAACCATGAAGTTTCCCAACGAACCCTATGGAGGAATGGGGCCATAAGTTTGTGGCTAACAAAAGAGAAACAAAAATATGCACAGAGCCTAAACAACTAAATCTAAAAACATAAATTGACCCTAGCTCATTGCCAAAGATCCATCAGATATTCTCTTAAATCTTTCACCACACAACAGATAAAATACCCAACGGTAACTTCGTAAAAACACAACTCCTCCATGAATATATCCAGATTTGTTAAATCATGTAAAGATATTTTTTTCTCTCTTCCTAACAAGAAACTCCTACCAGTAGCAACAAAAAAAATCAATTAGACAACAATTCATCATTCTAGCATTAAGTAATCCATTTCATGAACCACATAAAATTTTAACATTCAAATTCAATGTCTTTTGTTGCTTACAATAGTCATATATCCACTTAAATAGATCAAAACCGTTAAAAGACCTCTTCAACATAAACCCTAGCCTAAAACTACTTACAAATCCACCACTTCATAAATTTCATGCACACATGCATAAAACAACTTCAAGCACTATATCTGAGAGAACAAAAGTAGACAGTGAAGAGTCGACCTTCTTACTGGAAAGATAGAAAAGGGTCGTCGGAAAAAGAATTAGTTGCCGGATGACTCCCGTCTCTTTTGATTGAGTAGAGACAATGTGGAAGAAATAGTTACAAAATATAATTTTTTGATGGAATAGAGACCATGTCCGAAGAAACACTTAAAAAATATAATATTATGGTATTTTTGATGTAAGTCATATCCGCCCATATGTATTTAATAATCGACTAAAAATTGATTATCTAATTTATATTGGTATCATAATAGAAATATTTTTATTTTTATATATAAACCTCTATATATATATATATATATTAAACTTTTATTTCTTATTTTTACTGGATGTCACTCCAATTTTTTACAATGAACTGAATCCGTACCGGAAACTCGAAACGTAAAAGTAACTCTGGTTGTTTACTTTGGTTTAAGAGTGACTTTTTTCAATTTCTCAAAGGCAAAAACCTTTGATTAGGAAATTAAATTTATTCATTCTCCTAAAAAGTTTAGGAAATTAAATTTTTTGATTCAGTTTGTTAAGTTTATTCATTCTCCTAAAAAGTTTAGGAAATTAAATTTCCTCATCTATTCTTATCTTTGGTGATAAATTTTACTCTTATTATATATTATCAATTATTATTTTTCTTTTCAAATTTGTGATTAGGAATAGAGTATATATATTAAAGGCACGTGTTTAAATCTGACACTATCACAAATACTAAACTTTTTCTAACCATTAATTTATGTTAATCAGATGACCCCACCAAAAAAAAAACTAATTTTAATAGTTACATATATCGGTATGTGGCATAAGAATTTTATAGACGAACTTTTATGGTAAAATGCATGATTATAAATTTTTGATATGTTATTTAAATTTGAACTTTATATACAATTTACTGTTGAGAATTTATAAATAATGATATTTTAGTAGGTGATTTAGATAATGGATTATGCTAACTACACTTGTTATTTAATACTAATTTTTTATCCAAGTATTGTTTACTTTAGGTTAATTTCAGAACTAGTAATAGCAGTTAGCAACTCAATTTTTATAATGTCAAAACTATTTTTTATACAGGTTTCGATATTAACATCAAATATTATAAAAAAAAAGTAACTTAGTGATTTTTTTGAAACCGCCAAATATTTAATGAACTATTAATATATTATTATTTAAACTAAATTTTATTACGAGAAAAACAAAACAAATATTAATATTACATAATTATGGTAATTTAAAATTATTATTTTATTTTATTATATTTGTTAAACATTAAATTACATATTTTTTTGCACTAGTTTGTAAATTTTGGAATGGGATTTATACCAATTGGGTACAAAAACGTATCCAATTTACTAATAAGTCCAGCTTCAAATAGATTTTACCAATATCTACCAAAATATGATTTTATTTACTTATTAGTCCAAACTTAAATTTTATATACAATTTTACCCTTAATAAATTTGATAATATGAGAAAGAAAGTTTGAGGAGAAATAATTGATTTTGAAATTGGAGTTAAATATTTTGATTTGGAAATGTAATTGTTTTGTTTTTATAGATAATTTAGTCTTTTCTTAAATGGATATCTATTTGTAAAATGGATCTGTTGGGGTATGCTTTGGTAAATAGAGACAAATTTTAGATCCATTATGTAAGTCTCCCTTTTGGAATTGATAATTTTATTGGTACAAAAATAATCCTATAATTATTAACGGTATATTTTAATGACCATATTTTTTATTGTCATATAAAAATGGGTATGTAATTTGAAAATATATTTTTATTATTTTGTATAAAAAACTAAATTAATTTATTGATTTTTAAAAATAATTTAAGATTTTTTTTGTTATTTTTGAATTTTTTTTTTATAATTTATTTTTTACATTTATGTAAATTATTTTTTACATTTATGAAATTTATCGTTAAGAACTTGTTAGCATACGTTTATAGTCAATTGAATGTATGGTTTTCTTAGAAAAATACATCTAATTATATTTGGTTGATATTAAAATATTTATTTTTATTTAAAAAAAAACATAACATAACTGTTTTAAAAAAGTTAATTCTAAATTTAATTTGATAAATTTTTAATTTTTAAATAATAAAAAAAGTAAAAAAAGGTAATTTTTAAGTTTTTTAAAAAAATACACAGTTTAAAAATAATATTTAATAAAACTAACTTCAAAACCGATGTTTTAAACTATTTTGAAATTTTTTGTTCTAATTAATTCAAAAATTCATAAGTTATTTTTTTTTGTTTTGTTTGGACCATTTTCAATTTAATAGTTATTGTATTTCAAATTTATTAACTATTGATTATAATATTTTAACAGTATAAGCGGTATAAATAAAAGAAATGGTGATTACATAAAAATGGTACTGATGATAATATTACTTTTATAAAAGTTAGTATAATTATTAGAAAAAAATTAGTATTAAATGGCTATTAACCGGTGTCTATAACACCGGTTAACCCAACCCTTCAATAATATGTAATCAAATTATTCTTATAGGTGAGTAATAAACTAATAGGTGAAAATTTATTTTGGAAAAATCGGATTAAATTTGGAACACTCAGAATATATCTAAATATTAAAGTTGATAATTCGAATAATAAGTTCATACTCTAAATTAATGAAAATAAATTTAATGATTGTGATTCTCAATAAGTAAGAGGATATAATACAATAAAATAAAAAGTATTTTCTTTTCTAATTTTAGGATTATATATATATATAATTATTATTTATTTGATTAATTTTGTTTGTAAACATAAAGTTTAATAGATAAGAATTTTCTTAGAAGGGTTTTTTTCTAAAATCTTTTTTCTTGAATCTCAAAAAAGCTTTTTGTTTTTTTCTTGTCATTGAATAACCTCATTCAATGGTTTGATCTCTTCACCTTTGGCATCCAGTCTTCTTCCATCATCATCATTGTTCTTCTTTTGCCTTCTCTTTCATGTTGCAGTCTACTGATTTCTTGTTTCCAACTTCATTATATCTATCAAGACACTCAATTCCCAGAATTGCATTCAACTAACAGACATAAAGAAAATTATCAAGCCAATGCGCAACCAAACAAATCTTACGCAGATCCGTTCTCTCAAACAAATGAATTTTCCCCATCATATGTCCAATATAAAAGCAACAACATCTCGCTACAATTCACCAAACAAGACAAAGATAGACTATTCGCATCTATAAAATTCACCTTAGTCGGCAAATTCTCTACAGGTATAGCTAAGAAACAACTTTTAACAAAACAATTCAATGATCGCGGGTTCACAGGAGAGTATAATGTCTCAAACTGGGACGCTCACTACATCCTCATAGAATTTTATCTAAAGGAAGACTTAAGCACGATCTAGGTTCCAAATGTATGGATCACATGCTCTTCTTTGATGAGAATCCTTAAATGGACTCTTTGCTTCAACCCAAAATAGATAGCCCCATTAATCATATCTGGATAAGGGTCTCAAAGGTCCCAGAGTATCTGTATAACGAGGCTATGATTCCATTTATTGTTTCTCATATAGGAAACCCTATAAAAATCCTGGAATCCCTGAGAAATATAGTGATTTATATATCACTTGCTACGTATGGGTAGAAATTGATATAATACAGAATCCTCAACATAATATATGAGTTGGGCTCGGTGATAATGAGGGTTTATGGCTAGATATTAGCTATAAAAGCATCCCACCCTATTGTCATCAATGCCATCATATAGGACATATCAAAGAAACCTACCAAAAACTCTTACAATCTACTCAAGAAGTTGTAGACAATAATGAACCTAATGCAAAATCCCTTAAAGAGCCAGAACCTCTAAATCCCAATCCTCAAAGGATTAAATCAATCATTACCAAGCCTCTACCTCCTTCCAACTCTGCAAAACCACAAGAGCCAAATGAGCCAACTGTCAAACCACAAAATGTCAGCACAATTCATTCAATACCACCAAACCAATCCTTACTGATCATTCTACTCAAGAAATACCTAACAAATCCTACCATTCAGAACCGACAGCCAATAATGATGATATAATTGAGGCAATTAAATCATTTGATTACGACTATAATATTTCATCACCAATAGACTTTGAAACCTTTTACACTAGCAATCTACCCCAAACCAAAACAATATTGGCAGTGATCTAGGTACCCCCACCCTTATGAAGAAAGAAGTTGACACCACTCCAAATATTCTTCCTTATCAGTAGCCCCGAGTCCTTGTTACAAATATTTTTACAAGGACTATGATGAAGCCTTTGATTTTCTTCTTATCTTTTAATTTTTCTCATAAAATACTTTTTCGAAAATTACTTATTGTCCTCCTCAACAATACTCACATAACCCCCCAATCCTTGCAATTTGTTAGCAAAGACTAGAACGTTGCCTAACATAAAATTTTATCCCCTCGAAATAATCTTATCGGAAACAATCATGTAGACATATTGGTGCCCTCAAACTCACTTCTTCGAAAATCATCGTATCCTCTTCGAAGAAAATCATACAAGTATAATTAGTCGTAGCCCCCCAGTCTTGGCTAACTAATTGTAAAAATAAGATTATACTTACATATATTTCGCAAAATAATTTACTAACAAATCCCTTCGAATTTCCCAATGTCAGTTTTCATATCCCAATCAACAATCTCCCGCCTTTTCTTTAATGATGTCATCCTACAAAGAATTTTGTCACCAAATCTTTTTAGAGATATTATTACACTTCCCAAAGCTTCTCATCACTACAAATGCACCTATATTACATGTAACACCCCTAGGAAAACAAAGGAAAATGTCCCCAAGCATCTCTCTCCCCAAAATCCCATCTACTTCTATAAATACTTTCATTTCTCATTCAAAATTCAAACTATTTTGTTCTAAACTTTCTAGAGAGAGAAAGCTAGCTTATGCTCCCAAAGCCTCGTCGAATTCCAGAGTGGCTATTCATTAGTCAAATATTCTAAGCGAAACTTGTTGCTGGTACCTACGTTGAGCCTCAACCCAAACCTCATGTTACCATTTTTTACGGTTCCTGGCCTTCATCAGAAATTTATTCTGCTATCATACCCTTCGACATTTCTTGTCAAAACCAAGCTTCCAATCTCAGTCCCCTCAAATTCATGGGTGAAGATAAACACCACAAGCATTCATCTGGAAAAAGGAAAAGACATCACAAAGAAAATAAAAATTCCCAAGAACGTAAAAGTGCCAAAGAAACCTCTTCGGAAACCCAAAATCTGAACTCAAATCCAGTAATCAACAATCCTCCTCGGAAAATTGATGTCTCTGGATCAGACCTTTCAGCCACCCCTTTGATGACAGGGCAAGGAAGTCCACGATTCTCTCATTTAATAATTACAATAACTGACGATGAGGTACAATCAGGTAGAAACGAAGCCTTAAAAAATAAAGAAAAATCAATCGCCTCAGAAAACCCTCACTTAGAGCCAAAAGAAATTCCAAACATAGAGAAGAGTAAATCTGATGGTCCCCCGGAAATTTCCGAAGAGCAATCTCTGAGAATTTCCCCAAAGTCCAAAAGTGATATCACTCTTCCTTTGGAACTTGACGAAATTGTGGGCAACAACATCCGAGGCATCGAAAACAAGCATATGGTCTCACTCCACAATATCTCTTACAAGTATTTCTTTCCATCTGAAGAAAACATGCTAAGGAATCGCTAGTGCATCCCCTCGTACATTACCCTGAGATTCCCTGTGGAAGGTGAGACTCCCTTATCACTTAAAGACAATGAATTGATCTTCTATACAGAGGTTATGAATTGGGGGCTAAGATATCCCTTAAACCCGTTCTTTATCGAATACTTTTCCAAAATCAATATTTCCCCTTCACAAGCTGGTCCAAACATGTGGTTCACGCTCATGGCGTGTATCATGGCTTCTCGGATGTCTGGCAACAAATTTTCTTTAAAGGAGCTCATCGGATTATCTAGATTGGCCAAAAATCCATTTTCCTTTTTTACTCACTAACCTTACTACCCCCTTGAATCCACGCAAACTGTCTCTTTTGTGGACTAACAGATGTAATTCTCTCAACTCTTACTTTAATCTTCCTCGTATAATAATCTACTAACTTTATTCCTCGAACTTTTGCACAGCCATGACCGGAATTTCAAAACCCTATGCTGAGTATGTGGAAAGTGCCACCAAGGTCTTCACCAAACTCAGTGAATAAACTAAAGAAAACTGGGAAAACAAATTTCGCCTCTGCTTTACGAATAATAATCTAACCAAGAGTCGACTTTGGAGGTTAAACCCCCTCGACAGACTAACTATGAAAGAGTTGGTGATTCCTCTCTCTCAACAAGAATTCCTCGATCGAGCCAACCTTTTCGAAAAATACTACAACAACCACCACATTTTCCCCTCCTCGAAAAACAGTCCATCCCATCAAGAAGAAAGAATCCAAGAAA
Organism: Limnanthes douglasii subsp. nivea; assembly: GCA_036936605.1. Taxonomy (NCBI): domain Eukaryota; kingdom Viridiplantae; phylum Streptophyta; class Magnoliopsida; order Brassicales; family Limnanthaceae; genus Limnanthes; species Limnanthes douglasii. The sequence continues at coordinate 388,618,152 of JAUPFV010000001.1, read as the reverse complement.
AAACAAGTTATTTTGGAGCCTATCCAAGAAATATCTGAGGGCACTTGAGCCCCAGATGCTGGAACTGAAGATGAAGATAAAGATAAAGAAAATTCAAGTCAAAGGCCAACCTCCCCACTTACCCTATATTCAAGTCCATCATCGAATAATGATCTTTCGAGATTAGCACCTCTCCCAATTCCTCAAAGTGATCCTCCCCAAACTGTTGATCCCATCATATTAACTGGGGAGTCTTCCAACTTTGATTCTACTGAAATAGGTTCTCCCACCAGTTCCTTCGAAATTCCTCAGGGCGATGAATTTTCTCTAAGCGTTCGAAGATTACTCCATTCCTCTATCATCATGGGAAAGAAGATGCAACATCTAGAAGACATGAAAAACCACTATAAATTCAAAGCTTCCCTTGCTTTCTCACAGCTTGAAGAAATAAAGTAACAACATTCCAATATTAAAAGATAAGCTGATGCAATTTGGGAAAAATTGGTCGCCTCGGAAAAATATGTTCTTCTTCTAGAGAAGTGTTGTCAAGAAGAAAGGGATCTCTACCAGAAAAAGACCGGTGCTCAAGAAAGACTCCTTACAGAACTCAAAGGCTCACCAACTTTCAACAAAAGGGTTTAAGGATTGTTTGGAAGACTTTGAGACGATTGTAGAAGAAAAGAAATATCTACTGATGAATCTTGAGACAAAGAAAGAAAAACGTGTGAATGCCTATGCAACAAAATTCGTAGACAAGCTCAATGCCAGGGATGCTACCACCTGAGCAGGATTGATTACCCAAATTCACGAGGAGTACCTGAATATGACTTAGGCAGTTTCTGTAAATTTGTCTCCCCCAAACTTCGCCCACCAAACATTGTTGTGAGTGAAAGTGACTCATCGGATTCCGAGGAGAGCGACTCCTCGAAAAATTCTAAGTAAGGAAATATCTGTTGTTCCAACTCTTTTGTACAAGGCCTAGTTAATTTCGAGGCTGTTTTTTGTAATGGTATCAACATATTCCGAATAAAATTTATCTCAATTTCCCTTGTATGCCATTGTAGCACTTCATCAATTTATAAACTTTTCAACTTCATATTGGGTATGAAAAATATTGTATGTTAACTTGCGCTGAATATAATAATTGCTTTATGCCAACTTTTATTGGTCATAATAATCATTGGCTGATGACCTTAGGCATGTTTATAATTGTCATGATTGGTAACCTACTTATCCGATCATAACTTATGAATTGGAAACAATAGTTCGAGGAAAAAGTTCAAATGTATTTATCAGCTAATAATGGCACCTCGTTAAAACTTTCCTGTGCCTAACAGGATAGGAAAGAGTATGCCTTCGCTGCTTTTCTAAACCTGAAAATAAAAAACAATCATTACATGTCAAGATTTTCATTCTTACTCTAGATACAAATTTAGATGCTCTATGTTCCACGGATGCTTGAGTTATCTCCCCTCTTTATCCTTTAACCGATACGTTCCCTGTTTCACTTTCTCTGTTACTTCATAAGGGCCTTCCCAATTCGGTCCCAACTTTCCAAGGCTTTTTTCTTTGGTATGAAGAAATTTTTTTCGTAATACCTTGTCCCCCACCTTGAAATTTCTCTGCTTCACTTGTGAAGCGTATCTACTCCTCATTAATGTTTGATAGTGTAGAGACTTCAATTGTGCACGTCGTCTTTTTTCCTCTACCAAATCAAGTTCTATAGCCCTGATTTGATCATTCAAGTCCTCTATATAAGTTGCCACACGGTATGATGGGAAAATAATATCCGAGGAGACCACCGCATCCATTCAGTATACCAAAGCAAACGGAGATACCGAAGTTGCAGTTCACGACGTTGCTCTATAGGACCACAATACTTCCTGTAAATAATCTGGCCATTTTCCAGCATTTCCTTCTAAATTTTTCTTTAATCTGCCAAGAATTGTTCTATTGGTCACCTCCACCTGACCATTAGCTTACGGATTAAATGGAGAAGAAAAACATTGTTGTATGCCCCTAGAAATGCAGAAGCTCTTAAACTTCTTGTTATCAAATTGGGGTCCATTATCCATTGTGATTTTTATTGGAACCCCAATATTTTTCCTTCGTCCCCGATAAAGGTTCTGCTTCCACCCACTTAGAAAAATAATCAACCACTACTATAATCGTTTGTTTTCCCTCGGATGCCATTGGTAAAGGACCAACCAAATCAATACCCCATCTATCGAATGGCAAAGCTTCAGAAATACTTTCCATCAAAACCCATGGCTTTTGTATTATATTAGCATTCCTTTGGCAGGTATCACACCTTTTTACCAATTATTTAGCATCATCGGAAATAGTCGGCCAATAATAGTTAACAAGAAACACTATTTGAATTAACACTTTATATCCACAATGCGCCGATCCTTCCCCATCATGTAATTCTGATAAGATAAATTGTGACTCCTCCTTAGCCAAACATCTAAGCAACGGCCTACTTAAGGACTTCTTGTATAACACTCCTCCCAAAATGATATAGCCATGAGACTTAAACTGGATTCTCTTATCCTTTGATTTATATGTTGGTAAAATGTCATTTTCCAAAAAGTCCACAATTTTGACCTCCAATCGTTTGTAACAACATTGTTGTCCTCCTCTATCGCCATCAATTGCTCTGTATTTCTCGTAACCGAGGGACACTCCTGAGTTATGACCCAAGGACGATTTTCTGATCGTGAAGCAGCTGCTAAGGAATCGGGTTACATATTTTCTTATCTTCGAACATGCTCATATCTAACTTTATCGAAAGTTAAAACCAGATCCTTCAACACTTTCAAGTATTTAATTAGCTGATCCTTTCTTGCGTCTGATTCTCCCAAATCTTGGTTAATCACAAATTGTGAGTTAGTGATTAATTTAACCCTTCTTGCCCCCACACACGTGAGCCAATCTCAACCCTGCCAATGCTGCCTCATACTCCACCTCATTATTTGTTTCTTTAACACCAAAGCGTATGGACTGAAACATCGCTATCCCATCAGGGGAAATTAACGGAACTCCAGCACCACTTCCAGAAATATTCGACCCCCCGTCAGTCCGAACCAACCACTTTGTCCTATCTTGCTGATCACCGATTTCCATATCTACTCTTTCCGAATGAAATTCGACCAAAACGTCTAGCAAAGCCTGAGCCTTTATAGTTGTTCGAGGCTCAAAGGTTATGTCAAAATCTCGCAATTCGACTGACCACTTCGTCATTCTTCCTGATATATCCGGCCTCTGCAACAAACCTTTTAGTGGGAATGTAATACGGACTACTATTAAATGCGCTTGGAAGTACGGTCTCATTTTCCGAGCAACTGTTACTAAGGCCAAAGCTAACTTCTCTAAATTCAAATACAGCTACTCTGCATCAAGCAAACTCTTGCTAAAACATCAAGCACTTCACGAAGTAGCACAGCGATAACAACAAAATCTGACACCAACAAATAAATAATCAACTTCTCTCCCAGCAAAGGTTTAGAAAGTATTTCCGGGGACAACAAATACTCATGGATCTGGTAAAATGCTTCAAAACATTCTTCGGTCAACGTAAACTTACTGGCATTTCTGAGCACTTTAAAGAAAGGCGCACATTTATCCGAAGAACGAGAGATAAACATGTTCAACGTCGCTAATCTTCCTGTCAAAATCTGGACTTCCTTAATATACCGAGGAGGAGTCATGGTCGTCAGAGCTTTTATCTGTTCCGAATCAGCCTTAATTTCCTTTTCACTTACCATATAGCCGAGAAATTTTCCAGATCGAACACCAAAAATACACTTCTCCGGGTTCAATTTCAGATTGACCTTTTTCAAATTATTAAAAGTTTCTTCAAAATCAGAAAAATGGTCTTCATCTTGTAAACCCTTTACCAGCATATCGTCAATATACACTTCAACGTTCCGCCCGATTTGTTCCTCAAAGGTTTTGTTTACCAGACGTTGATAAATCGCCCCCACATTTTTCAGGCCAAACGACATTACGTTGTAGCAATATAATACTCTCCTGGTAATGAACGATGTGTTTTCTTCATCCTTCGTATCTAATCTGATCCGATTATAACCTGAATAACCATCCATGAAAGATAATAAGCGATTACCCGATGTATAATCCACTAACTAATCAATTTGAGGTACTGAGAAAGGATCCTTTGGACAAGCTCTATTCAAATCTGTGAAGTCCACGCACATCCTTCACTTGCCATTCCTTTTCGTGACTGAAACTGGATTCGAGACCCATACAGGGTATTGCGACTCTCTGATATGGCCTATGCTTAACAATCGCTTGACCTCTGACATTATAGCCGCAGACTTCTCCTGAGAGACATGTCGTCTTTTCTGTATGATGGGTCGAACATCACTCTACACTGGTAGCTTATGGTAAATTATTTCCGGAGGCACACCTGTAGCGTCATCTGCACACCAAGAAAACTTATTTAACTTCCTTGACAAAAATGAAATCAACTTTTTTTTGAACTCAAAAGAAAGTTGTACTCCTATTTTTAAAATTTTCCCATCATGAAACTTGTACTCTTTATGATCATCATCCGGAATAAGAAACCCGGGAGACTTCCTCGGATCATCAAAAGGAGTTATTGCTGAGAGAGTCCTCTTTAGCTGCTATGCTTTTTCCCATGTTTCTCCTCGAACTTGCTTTGTGGACAAAAAAATCTGATAACATTCTCTATCCATCTTCTGGCTGCTCCCGATCGTTCTGATCTTGTTTCCTACTGCATACTTCAAACATTTGTGCACTATAGAGATAACGACATGCATCCTTGACAACCATGAACGGCCCAACATTGCATTATAAGATGTTGGTGCATCAACCACTATAAACAAAAATTCAACCTCCTTTTTTAATGGTCCCCAACCGAGTTCCACCAAGCACTCAAACTCCTCCACAACTATTGTTGTTTCTTCTGTAAAGCCTACTATAGTTCTTTTTTACCGTCGTATAACAGGTGGGTCAGAAATTCTCCTGTAGGTGCTCATGAATAATATATTTGCAGAACTTCCCGTATCAATCAATATTTTCTGCACTTGATCACCAGCTATTCCTGCAGCAATCACTACTGTATCCTCATGTGGGCCTGGTACATTCATCATGTCATCATCATCAAAACAAATAATTGGGGAAGGCAAACGTTGCATCTGTGATGAAACCCCTACTTCAAATTGCGTAGTCAAATATTCCATGTGCCTCTTTCCTGAACTGCTGGAATTTCCTACAATAGTGTCCCCTCCAAAAATAGCTAGTGACTCAAAAAAACGCACAAAGATCATTCACCTTTCCTCTTGGAATAAATTCATTTACCATGTTAACATTGTTTCTTCCCACCTTGGGATCCAAATATTCTGTTGCAATATCAAAAGCATCAAACTCCTCGCAAATGACCATTGTTGTGTCAGCATTCTTTGGAACGACCTTCACAACTGTATTTTTCTGAGTGTGTTTTTTCACAAAATCCAACAACATGTCGTTTTCAATTAAAGGTTGTACCTTTTTCTTCAAAACGATACACTCCTTAGCGTCATGCCCAATATCATGGTACTTAAAAAACCTATTAGCGTTTCTGCTTTCCCTGGGAGTTTGGATAGGAAAAGGCTTTCAGAATTGCACGGTTGAATTTGCCTTGTCAAATATTGTAGCTACATTTTCTGTAAACTCAGTCCAATAGTCTGGACGAATATATTTGTTCGAAATAGGCCTAGTTCCTTGCTACATGTTGTAATTCTGCTCACTTTAGGTTGCGCATTAACCCGAGGCGCTTAGCTACTAGACTCAGATCTCTGAAATTGATTATGCTCTAGCTGATCACTCGATCCCTTCTCAGATGCTTGAGTTTCTTCAACTAAAATCCTCTTCTCCACTTGATCAAGTAGTGCTCTAAAAGTGATCGCTTGACTCTCAGCCACTGTATCCTTCAAAATTCCGGGGAGAAGTCCCATTCTGAAGCTGCCAATGCCACCGAATCTTTGCAATATTCCATATCCGTCTTTGTTTTGACAAACCGGTTGGTGTAATTTTTCAAACTCTCCCCAACTCTTTGCCTGTAGTAAAGTATCGTATCCCCATTAGCTCAGAATTTCTTGCTCCCCACAAAATGTTGCCTGAAGATATTCCAGAACATATCAAAATTTTTAATAGAACCCTGAGGTAGCCTGTTGTATTAATTAGAAGAAACTCCCTTGAAGGTTTGAGAAAATGCCCGACACAACAATTTATCATCATCATCATCAAAGTTGATCATGGAATTTTTAATCTGCTCGATATGATTATCGGGATCCTGAGTTCCATCGATCTTTCCTAGCTTCGATATATCAAAATGTTTTGGGATATTGCCTGACAAAATTTCTGAGGACAACGGGGGAGTTCTCCATTTATGACTTGTCCTGTAAAAACTAGCCCTCAAATCTTCATGACTCGGAAAATAAAGCCCCCCCTCGGAAGGCAAGGTTTACTGATGTTGCCATTCTGAATTTTGCTGGTCGACATTTTGATTCCCTGAAGGAAAATTTCGCTGGTTATAAACTTGCTCCCCACCATGAAGATTTTTTTCCCTCGGAGCTTTCCTCTCCGAACTTCTTCCTGTATGATACTCCACATGTTTTTTCCATTTATTTTCTTCCGATGACTCCTTTTAGGAGACGAATCTAGTGAACTATAGCGAGAATAATCACTTGAGTCAGAAGAACCCAACTTCCGAACGAAGATTCCCCTGGACAGCTTCTTTTTTTGCTTTTAATTTTTTGATTTCCATTAACAACTCTCTTCTCCGAGCCACTAAGATTGACTCATCTATAATTTCTCCCGAACACTGACCATCGTTCCTATCGAAGTTCTCACTTCTTCAGAAATCATTGCCGATGAGATTTTCCTCATAGTTATTCACATCTAAATCCTCATGTTCATCCATCATTCTATTTGGATTCAAAAGAAGTTTCGGGAAAAAGAAAACCTACAAGATGATTTTCGTTTCCGAAAAACGACGCCAATGATAAGATATGAACTTTAGAAGGAGTTTTATATGTCAAACTATACTTAGAAGGACTAATTTATGAATAAAATTCTTGATTGCTTAAAGTTGTAGAGAGAGAAATTCAACCAGCGTAGAGGGAGAAAGTATATTATAATAATGAACCACATTTCCCAAATCTAGTGGGGTCCTTTTATAGTACAAGTGATGGGCCCCACTGGCCTAACTACCTCTTAATTACAAACTTGACCCTTACTTTTATTGTTTAGTGACAATTAATCCTATTTTAATATTTAGTTTACCATTTTTCCCTAACTTTGTTGTTTCTTTTTAATTTCACCCTTGTCTTTTATTCTTCCTTATCATTGCTTATTTGCAAATTGTTCATTGTCAAGCTGAGGTCTTTGGTCCTTGTTCGATGAATCTTGCTGCAATCCCTTATGATCTCAAGTTTTATGCCCATTCATACCTTTTTCAGTGTAATATGTTTGTACTGTCTAGCTGAAATCTCTATCTCTTCATCTTAAATAGATCTCCATGAATCAATAGCTTGAAGAACAACCCTCTATTCATCACTTTTGATTCTAATTTTATGTAAAGTCAAACAAAGTCTGCATGTTCAGTTCCAGAATATCGTGGCATGATCATACTGTGGAATCTAGACACTCAGAAGTAGTCTGTCTGATCTAGACACTCAAAAGCTAGACACTCAAACATGGTCTGCTTCTTTTAACACCATTATACAAACTCCAATACTAGAACAGTTCATCGACTGGGGATTCCGGATGAGAAGATCTTACTCTGATGGATGATGATATGGCTTACAAGACTAGAAATAAGTACCCTGCTTAAGTTCATGTCAATGAAATTTACAGACTCAATTTGTATGGAGATAATATTTAGGTAGACTATCGGATTACGAGGTGGCGTTTGAAATCTTTTTACGGCTTTTACCTGGGCGTCATGAGACTGCTGTCTGTGATCAAAGCGTCTTTTGAGTGATGAAGGAAGCCGCATTCTTCTATACATGATTGGACATGGAGGTGAACATGCAGATTTCATCATCTAGCTTCTCTTTAGAGACCACATTCAATCAAAGATTGGGTATGTATTTAACACGCTTAAAAACCAATATTGCACCCATGCTTGTTTCTAGATAAACATCACCAATACCACCACTTTATACAAATCATTATTTCCTATATTTGCAGAACCAAAGTCACCAGAGGTGTAAGATGAGAAAAATTCTCTACGAGAAGTGGCATGAATTCTAGGACCGTTGTCAACTACCCAACCATTTTCACGAGACACAGAATTCACAATAGCATCATCAATAACAACAGAGTAACTCTCTGAAACCCCAGCAACATGTTTCTCGTCACCACTTTTATCATAATTTTTCTCCTTGTTCTTTTCTTCTTTACCATTGTTGGATTTCCCAAAATGATTCTTCTTTCTCAACTTACGATAAAATTTGTTAGTGTGCCCGATCTCATGACAGTAGGAACACTCCCAATCTGTAAATTTATTAGACTTGTTCCGACTCTTGCTTCTACTTTTACCTTTAGTTTTCCAACCACGAGTTTCATTTCTACCAAGTTTCTCAACGACTAGAGTTTCTGAATGTGAAGAGAATCCAACTGTTTTTCTTCTCATATTACCTTCAGGACCTGAATTAGAAAGAGACATTCTGAAAGTATCCCACGAGTCTGGCAGGGAACCAAGCAACCATAACGCCAGAACCTCATCATCAAATTTGATACCCATAGCAGCCAACTGATTAATCAAGCCTTGAAAATTATTCAAATGATTTATAAGAGGTGATCCATCTTGATACCCTAATTACATCAACTGTTTGAACAAAAATAACTTACTGTTTCATGTTTTCCGAGCATATAAATCGTTAAGTTTACTCTATAAATTCCTTGTATCTTTTTCGTCTACAACATAATTCAACACATTATCATCAACCCATTGCCAAATAAAGCCACAAACCTGTCGATTAATAATTATCCATTCTGCATCAAACTTATCTTTAGGTTTTTCATGACCGAACACTCATAATGAAAACCTTTAACATAAAGAAGATCTTCCATCTTCTATTTACATATATGATAATTCAAACCATTCATCGTCATCATTCTGCTTGAATTCACCTCCATATATGATACAAGACAAGTACAAATCAGTCACTCTTTTTTTTAAGGAGGGAACCCCCAGCCGCTACTTATAGTGCAATGAGTGCGCACATAGTAAACCCTCAGTGTGATGCAATAACCTGCAAACCAACGCAAAAAGGTGACAGGCTCGGCCGAGAAAGCGTATGTAGAGGGACTCGAACTCATGACCTTTGGTTACAAGCATGCCTTACTCAACCAACTTGGCTGCCCCCATGAGGGCTATTTACACAACCAGTCGCTCTGATACCATTTTGTCAGGAAATAGAAGCACAAACAAAATCTTCCTTCTTGTATAAAATATTATTAGACATAATGATCCCAAACAAAATACCAAGTATGAATAAAATAAACGTAAATAACACAGAACACGTTTTACGTGGAAAACCTACCCAATGTAGGAAGTAAAAGCCACGAGACGGATTTCGGAATCCAACCAAATATTCACTATGAGAAGACAGGTTACAAAACCATTCTCTAGATAAATCTAGAGCATACACCACACAAAGTATGACAACTTCATAAACAACCCGAATACACAAGATAGTAAACCGAAATCAGAAAACTCACTGAAATATCCCAAAAACGCGGTTAGAAGAAGCTGATCGAAAACAAACTTAGAAGACTCCAAATCAAAATCCTTCTTGTGAGATTGTAGAGAACAAATAGAAGAGCATGCTCACCAAAATTGAAGTCGATCGGAGCACGGAAGATAGTCCAATTGAAAACACAAAGTTCCGCCTGAAATCATTTTTTCTCTCAAAACTGCGCTATAGAATTTGATGCTCATCTCAAAAGTAAAAGACACTGTATAAATTTATAGTTATACAGAAGCCAAACTTCTATGTGTTGCTTTTATTTGGCCTAAAATCATTTGATAATTGGACTCCCACACATAAAAAGAAGGCAACACCTTCTGTGTTTTCTTCTTTTTCATTATTTTTTCTTCTTCTTTTTCTAGAATTGGAATGTGTAAACAAATGTTTGTCCAATTAATTGATATTATTGATTTTGTATAAAAGAATAATTTAGGTAAAATCTATGATAAAAAATATTTTCTTTTTGGTATTAAACAGTACTAGTATTTTAGGGATATTTAGATAAAACTAATCTTAATTTACTACTATCGCTAGGCGGAGGCGAAAACGTCTGTTTACTTTATTTTAAAAGTGGACTTCTTTCGATCTCTCAAATGAAAACTGTTGATATTGCTCTTTTAAGATAACAAAATACTAAGAATATAAATACTAAAGACTTTTTTTGGATTCAAGGGTGTTAAGTTTAGGAAATTAGATTTCTTCATCTATTCTTATATTTTAGTGATAAATTTTACCGTTATATAATATATATTATTATTATTATTTTCAAATTTGTGAGTTTTGTATTATATAGGAATAGAATATATATATATATATATATATATATATATATATATATAAGTATGTGTTTAAATCTAAACTTTTTATAAACATTAATTTATGTTAATAAGATGGCACCAATAAAAAACTAATTTTATTATTTACGTATAAATAGGTATTTGTCATTAGAATTTTAGCTTTTATTGTAAAATGCATAATTATAAATTTTTGATAGGTTACATAAATTTAAACTTTATATAAAAATTATTGTTGAAAATTTGTAAATAATGATATCTTGGTAAGGTGATTGAAATAATAAATAATCAAAAATTATTTATATAAGTGAGAAGTAAACCAATTTGTAAAAATTTATTTCAATAAAAGTCTGATTAAATTTGGAACGGAATGAAAAATACATAAATATTGAAAATTATAATTCAATTAATATATTGACACACTAAATTAATAAAAAATTAATTTAGTGATTTCGATTCTCAATCACAAAATTGGTGAGAGTAGAAAATATTGACTAAGAATCTGCAGAGATTTTTAGGTGGTGAATATAATCTTTCTCCTCTTATTTTTTCATAGGTGTTATCAGCCTCCTCGACCTCTTTAAATAGGCCCAGTGAGTTACATAAAAGATTTATTTACAGATCAGTCCCTATTCTTCATATAAAGCTTTAATCTTATTCCTTATTAATAGAACTTATCATTCAAGTTCTTATTAATTACATTTAAGTCCCTTATGAATCTATTTCCTTATCAGTATTTGGTGAGAATAGAAAATATTGACTAAGAATCTGCAGAGATTTTTAGGTGGTGAATATAATTTTTCTCCTCTTATTTTTTCATAGGTGTTATCAGCCTCCTCGACCTCTTTAAATAGACCCAGTGAGTTAGTTACAAATTCGGTTACATAAAAGATTTATTTACAGATCAGTCCCTATTCTTCTTATAAAGCTTTAATCTAATTCCTTATTAATAGAACTTATCATTCAAGTCCTTATTAATTACATTTAAGTCCCTTATGAATCTATTTCCTTATCAGTAGCCCCCTTAGTTCTTATAAAGATAATTTTATGAGAACTATTCAGTCTTCGAACATTACCCCAAGTGAATAAAGCTTCTTTCCTCTAGCCCCTTTATCATGACTGAGTCCAGTGACTTGCAACTTCACTTCGAATGTAAGAATGAGTGCAAATAAGCTCCCCGCTCGCTTCAAATTTATCAACTAGAAATACGATTCTATTTCGACCTCGAATCTTCTGTCTTTAACACTCTTCAACTAACATACCCCTACTTGAAAAATTGATTAGACCCTTCTTGACAGGTCTATGACACGGCAAGTTTTTCTCCACGTTTTATATTCCACCCTATAAGAACAATTTACTGGTTTTGCCTCTTCAAATTCTCAACGTCTTTTTGATTAGTATAAATACTTGGTTCCTTTCTTACTGAAAGCCTTTTAAAGACATTATCCTTCTTAGCCTATTCTTATCCACCCCCTTCAACTCACTTGGCTACCTTCAACCAAACCTTCATCATTCTAAGCTACCTTCAACCAAACGTTCATCATTTTAAGCTACCTTCAAACAACTATTCTACTCGAATCTATGTTCTCTGTATGAAAAAGTACCCTAAATACAGAAAATATAAATTCACAAAACCCAGAAAAACATAGAAATCCCTCCTTCCTAAGCCTGGCAATCAAGTGTTTGGCGCTTATGATTATTTCTGTATTGGAGAAAGACCTGAGGAATACAGAGCTGCTGGATTAATCTACAACGGTTCCCACTTCTCCTCTACCACCATCAAATACGGTAACTTCAATTCCAACCTTGTTAATTCGTCTTCGCCCCTAGCATCAAACCCAGGATTTAACCAGCAATCTTCTCCTCCTCAAAATCAATCCACTTTTCCATCACTAAGACCACATCGAAACCCTAAACCTGTCAATTCTGACAAATCTTCAACTCCTAAAAAACTACAACCCAAATCACCTATCCTACAATCCGAAGTAGTTAAAGTTAAATTTCGCAAAAAATCAACCTTCCTAGCAATGGGTGACGATGCAGAAACCTCCTCTCCTCCCCCACAAGAAATGGTTGACGTTACTCTAGAAAATAGTCAACCAGTTCTTATGGAAAACGAAAAACAATCCCAAACTGATACTCAAACTCGCAGTCTTCGCGATGAAGTTACTGATGAAGAAAATGATTCTGAAGCCACTGAATCCAATACCGAAGCCGAATCCGAGGCGGAAGAAGAAGTAATCCCTTCAAGGAATATTCGAGGAAAGAAAGCTCCTATTATCCTCCCCGAAGATGTTGCCGCCTTGGTTCAGGAAAACCTAAAACTACTTTATCCTCGGTACATTCTAGCCTTAAAAAACGTACCCTATACTTACTACCCCGAATCAGAAAAAGAACATCTTAAGAAAAAATGGGGATTAACAGACAACATCGTTCTTCGTCTACCAATAGAAGGAGAAACACCTTTGAATTGTCCGGAAAAACGAATTGGTAGTTTACCCTGAACTTTTCAACTGGGGACTTCGATTTCCTCTCGATCCAATGATGGTAGAGTACTTCGAAATTCTTGGGTTGTGCCCAACACAAGTCACTCCAAACCAAATGTTCACTTTATTCTCCGTCATTATGGTGTCGAGGCTAGGAGACATCCCCCTCGAAATAGAGGACTTCATTTCACTGACCAAAATCTCAAAGGGGCCAGTTTTACCATTCTACTACCTAACTTTGGAGGATGATCTGAAGATTATCGATGACCTCCTCGAGGCTGACAAGTTTTGGAAGCAAAGGTTTGTTTTTTTATCAGGAGCCTGGGAAAATGGTAAAGAAATTTCCGATGACAACCCCTCAAAATTTACTCTCATCTGGAGAGATAACAGTAAGTAAATCATGGTTATTATTGTTAATACTTTCTTCCCAACTTATTAAGCCTAGTCAAACTAACCAGGCCTACTTATCTAATTGTATACTCGTTTCCCAGAAATTTCGAGGCGATTCAAAAGTCGTCGGAAGACTGCAAAGACCATCTTCATGAGAATGGCTGAATGGGCTGAGACAGCCTGGAGAAATGGCTTTCACTCCGCCTTTCAACCAATCAACTTCGTCAACAGCCATCTCTGGCGCATAACCTTGGGAGCTGACTTCCCTGAAAACCCGATGCTCCCCCCAGATCCCATTGACGCGGTCAAAAGAATACTCGAACCAGATGGGAAAACTTATCTTCCCACCAGGAACCGATCTGACAGTCACCTACCACCAAAAAAGAAGGGAAAACTGGCCCTCAAAAAGTCCAACACAAGTAATCCTAGCCCTTCTAAAAATTCGAAGCCTACAAGGAAACGAAAAACGCCTGCATCTCAACTTCCCCCAATATCCGAAGAAGGCGAACCTATCCTTAAAAGGAAGAAAGAAGATAATACTTCAAAGAAGAAAAAGGATAAGTCCACTACCCCGAGGAGTAAGAAAAAGAACGAAGCTGAAATGCTCGAAGAGGTATTGGCTTCCGAGGTCCATGAGAAAACCTTCATTGAAGAAAATCCTCAAGGGGGATTGGCACTAGGGGATAGTCAGAAAAACGAATATCTTAACCTCGACGATTTCAACTCGAGTGGGGATTTTGTTGTCACCTGTGAAAATTCTCAGCCTACCAACACCATTCCATCATCTTCTACTGGGGCTGCCATAACTTCGACCCGAAAATTATAAAATAGATATAAAAATAATATTTCTATATATAATAAAAATAATATATTTTAAAAATAAATTAATTTATTTAAAATAAATTAAAAAATACTAAAATTAATGTCCGCGGGGCGGGTCAGGTTGACCGGCGGACATTAGCGGACGGGCTCGGGTTTAAAAATATGAGCCCAGGAGCGGGTCGAGCCGGGTTCGGGCTCAATTGTAAAAAAAATGGGTTCAAGCGGGTCGGCCCGAACCCGGCCCACAGACGGCTCATTGCCATCCCTATACAGAGCTGTTTACTTAGATGGAGTCCTCTATTGGCTTGGCAAGAAGAGTGGTAAAACAAAGTTAAAATAAGTGTTTCTAATTGTCTCTTTTAATCTAGATAAAAAAAATCGAAAGAGATTACAGTTCGAGACTATGAGTATGGTCCTTCTCTACAACTTGGTGTTATAAATGGTCATCCGATTTTTACTATGTTTTTGTATAACCGAGTATGTCTTCAAGATCATAGTTTAATAATGCACAATTATAAACTCGATTTATCCTTCATTTTGTTATTTTATGTTAGTTGAAACCATTTATATGATTTGTTCGGTTCCTATCCATTGTGTTGCACGTAACTAGGCGAGATAGTATTTGGGCCTTTAGATAATGGTTCTAACGAAGGGTTGAGGAAGTTAGTAATTTGGAGCAAAGGCAAAGATACTGCTACGAGATTGACAATTGGAATTGGGGTTATGCCGACTGTCCTAGCTCGTTCGAAAAATTTGTAGGCCCCAATATTATTTCGCGTTGTTTCGTACAACACAATCGATAAAGATCATATGAACCATACATTGTTTCTAGTAAAAGAAGATATCTTACTGAAAGATAAATCCTGTTTATATTGGTGAATCATCCAACTATGATCTATGACACATTCTTGTTCAAGAAAAAAAAAACAGAAACAAACAGATGACCATTTATAATACTAAGATTCAAATTACAACCATCCTTAGAATTTGTAATTGTGATCTCTTTTGAAGTTTCAACACCTAGATTAAAAGAGACGATCAGAAACGCATCTTTAAGCTTTGTTTTAGCACTTTTCATGACAATCCAATAGAGAGCTCTATATAAGTAAACATCTCGATTAGAAGGAGCACCAAGAACCATGTATCGTTGTGAATCCAATAGAGAGCATTTGATCGTTGTGGTATTTTTAGAACTTTTCCATGTATCATTTCTCAAAGAATGTTTTTTACAAGTAGGTTCACCGTTTTCGTCTGTAGGGGTTGTTAGAATATGTATCACCAACTAATGTGATATTGTCCGTTTTGGGCCTACAGACCCACACGGTTTTGATTTTTCTTCCACTCCCAAAAGACCTCGCATTAGTTGCGATATTACTTTCACTTATATATTGTATATTATATTCAATCTAAGCAATGTGGGTTAGAGGACCAAGTTTACTCTTAACACTCTCCCTTAAACTTGATTCGCGGAATGCGTTCTGTCTCGATACACCCATCGCATCGCTTAGATGCTCAACGAATGTTGCAAGCTCGTTATGATACTATGTTAAAATCCATCTTACCAACTAATATGATATTGCCCGCTTTGGGCCTACAGACCCTCACGATTTTTCTTTTTGGCTCACACCCAAAAGTCCTCACATTAGTTGAGATATAAATTCACTTATATATTGTATTTCTTTTCAGTCTAAGCGCTGTGGGTCAGAGAACCAAGTTTACTCTTAATAGGAGTAACAAAAATAACAATTTTGTATTCATTAGTTTTTGTGTCATACCAAAAACCATATCTAGTCACAAACTCTTGTCATTAAGCGTCATATAAGATATTTTCTTATACTCCTTCGTAGAAGGGTTTCGTAAGTGAATTATTTTGAAATCATACCTTAATATCCCCAAGAGTACATTGAAAGAACTTGCAACTATAAAATACTTATGGAGAAAAGGTATTCGATTAAAATGCTATAGAATCACGACAATAAATTTACCATCTATTGAAACAAAAAAGATAATTTAAATTATAAAATATCTTTGAGAAATGCAGAGAAGTCCCTATGGGGGTTAATTTTTCTGATTCTGTTTATCGTCGAGTGAAATTACAAACAAAATTGAAGTGAAATCCGGTAGAAAAGCAAGAGCTAAAATTTAAAGTTAAATATATTTATTAGAATTTATCTTTATGAATAAAAAACATAATTGAAGTGAAATCCGAAAGAACATGAGATAAAGTTTAAATTTAAATAGAATTGTTAGAATATATCCTTACGAGTAACCACCATATCTTTCAAATTTATCTGTTTGAAGATATTTTTTAATTAAACTTTAAAATATTTTTCTATTTTAAATCAATAAAAACACGTACATTATTATTATTTTAAATTATTAAATTTTATATTGTGTTAACCGTTTCAATTTTCCAATCTTTTTTATGATGTCAACGGTGGACATATTATCATGTTTTTGTACGCTACTAAGAGGCAAATCAATGAGGCCAAGTTTATCTCTAAGAAAGTAGAAGCAATGGTGAGTTAGGGGTTTTGTGAGACAGTCAGCTAGCTGATCCTGAGATGGTAACAAAGCGAATCTGGAGAGATCCCTGGTCGCGGATGAAGTGTATATCAAGTTTGATATGATTTGTCCTTGCATGTAAAACTGGATTAGAGGCTAAGGAACTCCCCCCAATATTGTCACACCAAATGAGTGATGGAGGTGTGACACGAAACTGAATTTCAGTGAGAATGGAGCGTAGCCAGATGAGTTCAGCTGACAAGTTTGCTAAGGCCCGATATTCTGACTCAGTTAAAGATCTAGCCACCACAATTTACTTTTTCGAAGACCTGAAGACAAGGGAATCCCCAAGATACACACAATAAACACCCACACTTCTTTGATCATCGGGAGACGATGCCCAGTCAGCCTCAGATAAAACATGAAGTTAAATATTGCAGTTCGGTTTGATATAAAGTCTAACCCAACTAGACCCAGATAAATAACGAAGAATTCTTTTCAAACTTTGCTAATGTACTGTGTTAGACGCCTGCTGATATTGGCTTAGCTTATTCACAGCAAAGGAAATATCCGGACGGGTGTGAGTTAGATATTTTAACGCTCTTAACAGGCTTCGATATGGTGTAAGATCTTCAAGAGGAGTTCCAGAAGTGCTCGAGAGGTGGGCACCAGCAGCAATGGGAGTTGGGCATGGATTGGACATGGAGAGTCCTTGAGAAACCAGTAAGTTTTTAATATATTGATGTTGCGTTAGATACATTCCTGTGGTGTTACGATGAATCTCTATTTAAAGGAATAAATGGAATGACCCCATATCTTTGAATGAAAACATTGCGTTAAGCTTGTGAACAAACTGCCGCAAACATTATGTTTGTGTTCTTGAGCCGCAAACATTTTGTTTACCGCAAACATTCTATTTGTGTCACGAGAGTCATGCCTTTGTTGTGGATTGAACATCTCGATTGTGGATTCATTTTTATAGTATATTTGAGAATTGGATAAATCACTTGTTGATTATTATGATTTTATAAAGTAGAACTTTTAGAGTCCAAAAAATGGGGTGCAACTTGGATAAGCAAATTGCGGGTTATTATTATTATTTTATATAGTTGATTTTTTTCAACTATAGTTAAAGATTTCATTTTGGGAACACATGATCCATTTTGGTTAAGATTATTCTTGTTTAAGTTAGTAGATTTAAAGTTAATGTCTAGTTTATTATTCCTTAAATATTAAATAACTAATCATGAGTTTCTTAAATATCTTTTAGACGATGATGAGTTATGACCCAGATGTTTATAATCTTGACAATACGAAGGTCTATCACCATCAATTTACAATCCATAAACAATATTTAGCACCAAACCCAACCCATACCTTATGAGTTAAGGGTTTAGAAGAATCTAATTCAATTCATGCCTTGCAACAATTAAATTTGGATATGTTTCGAATAGATAAATATGTTCCTAAACAATTAGCTATATTGTATATTTTATCTTATTGTATAAATTTGTTCCTAAACAATTGGCTATATTGTATTATAATTTAGGGTTTTGAGCAACTATTATATAAAACCTCATATGACTTAAGTTATTTTAAGTTTTTGGAATAATATATTTTTATCTTGAAAACTTCAATCTTTGTTACCCTTAGATTAGGGTTTCATCATGCTACCCTTGAATTAGGGTTTCATATCTATCGTTGCTTCTTCTTCTATCTCTGCTGGGTCATCAGTTTGGTATCAGAGCCTCAGTTCCTGCTATGGGAAGCATGTTTCTAAAGCTTGACTATTCTGATTCAAATTTTAAAGAAGAGAACAACATGCATGGTCATGAAGATCAGGAAGATCGTTTGATGTAGGGAGAATATCAATTGAAGACAAATTGGATAAAACCCTAACTCTAGGGTACACAGAACTCGCAAGTTCATTATTTATTAGATTATTTATTATTTAAAGATTATTTATTATTTAAAGATTTCATTATTTATTATTTAAAGATTTCATTATTTATAATTTTCCAACAGGAAATTTATATAAAGTTCAAATTTATAAGCATATCAAAATTTTATAATTATGAATTTTACCATAAAATTTCAGCTATAAAATATTTATGACATATCCCGATTTATGTGTAACTATTAAAATTAGTTTTTTAGTAGTGGCATTGATTAAAATAAATTAATGTGTTAGGGAAGGTTTAGCATTTCTGATAGTGCCAGGAGGCTGAATCTACACACAATTATTATCTTAAAAGAGCAATGATTTTGCCTTTTATAGATAAAGAGAAGTACGGTCTCGCCTTAAGCTAGCGGTAATCTTAAAATTACGGTTGGTTTTACAATGGTTATTTTCCGCAACTTGGTGTTATAAATGGTCATCTGCTTTTTACTATGTTTTTGTGGTGCCGAGTATCTGTTTAAGGTGATAGATTTATGATATACCAATATGAACTGGATTTATCTTCCATTAAGGTATCTTATATTAGTACCAACCAGATATATGCTTTGATGGATACTGATTCAGAGTAGAACGCAGCGGGAATAGTTGCGTTTCTTATCAAGTCCAAGTCTATACACCTCCATGAGCGCCAAACCTTCAGCGTCCGCGACATCAACCATATCATATATTTGACGATCTAATGAAAGCTCCGCGAGCTCATCAGTTTTTTTTAATCCTACTACCAAATGAAAGTTGCTTCTCTTTGTCAAAGTGACAACCAGATCCAGTGGTCTCAAAATCCTTTCCAGTAATTCTCTAACAAACGAAGGCAGATCTCAACCTTTTCATCCACTATGGCAGCAAACTCTTCAACTATGCAAGCTTCTTTCAATCTCCGACATATATTTCTCCAAGACTTATGCCCTGATGGTCCTACATAACCAAGATCCTGTTTGATATCCGAGATAACGAAAATACGAGTCAGTTTGCTATTACGGTATGGGATATAAGCAAGACCCTTCTTCTGTTGTTTACCCAAAGCATTAATGCAGTTAGCTAAGGAAAGAAGAGAACGGTTAATATTAGCTCAATCTCTCAGTTTCTGCCCCCCCGTTATTTGTTTCTGCTGCTCTTTCGCTCCCAGCAAGGTCTACAAGTGCAAGTTTTCCTCGCAGTACTTGATTTTGGTTCCTTTATCTTCTTTTTACAGTAATCTCCAGAACGGCATGTGATCTTGAGGAGGTTGCATTAGCTTATGTGCTCTCGGTTTTCCTTCGCCTGTTTCCCAAATATAGAAGTTCAAGATTCTGATCAGCAGAATGGACGCCCAATAATATCATCTGAAGGTTTCGCTCGCCTTGATCAGAAGTACTCAATTGTGAGAAAATCATAGTGTGTGCAGTATCTATAGACGATCTCATTGATGCAGATCCACGAGCCCCTAACTCAATACTATCAGAAAACTTGCTCGTGGCAGCTTCAATTATAATGATATCAAATTGCAATGCATCCGCAGATAGAATTTTTTTGCCAGCTCGTTTGGATATTTCATCGAACGTCTTGCGTGCATCTTCGACGGAGTCGCACCAAGTGTAAATATGAACGAGTTTTCGACATAGGAACTCGTTGTTATCAAGGCCACTAGCACCAAGTTTTCTGCAGATGAACTCGTTGAAGTCTTCTAACTTCGACATATCAGCCTGATGCCGCAGTTGGTGAGAGAGGGGACTCTTTCTTGTCAAACTATCCATTGCATTAAGGAAATTGGTCTCTGAAATAGTATTAGGCTGTGTTCTCACAATACACCTTCTACTTGATGAAATTTCAGGTGGTTTGGGTGGTGGTAAAGACAGTTGTAAAAAATCTCCAAATTGATCTATGGTTCATGGAAAATTTGATTTCAAATTTTTTGTTTGTTCTTTTGGACAAAAATTTGGTTTTAAATTTTGTTATTTTTGTGAAGGTTTTTATTTTTAATCCCATAACTTTTTTTGTTTTTAGGATTAGAGAAAGAATTATTGTTTACCTTATCGAAAGAACATGAGACATTTTTTGGTGTTATCCAATCGTCTTCGTCCTCATCGTCGTATACATCATAAATCGGATCTCCTAATTCCGACCAAGTTTCATCAGAAATTTCACCTTCGTTGTATCAAAGAGTGGATGATCGAATATCGGCGAACCTTCTATGTCACCATCAAAGTCAGGAATGTTGACCTTAAATCCAAGCTCTCAGCGGTGGCCGTGATAAGTATTCTGTTCTAACCCTTCCCCAAAAAGGTTATCGATACTTTCAACCTCCATACCTTGTCGACTGGCGTTAACATCAGCCATCTGACGGGTAAGATCAGCTACCTGACGGCGCAGGTCAGCATCTTCACGATCTCCAAATCACTTGCATCTCTAGCCACTGCAGCGCCGAAATCACTTGCATCTCTAGCCACTGCAGCGCCACCGCGACCTCTGGGTCTTCCTCGCACCATCTCGCAGGACTGCCTGTGTCTGATACCACTATGATACAGAGTAAAACCCAAAAGAAGCTAGATAGAGGGATAAACCCTAATTTTATTTAATAAAAAATTCAACTCCCATAAAAATAGTGTTTGAGGAACCTTAAATAAGAATCGCTTAAATCCCTAATATAAAATATGGAAACAAAAGTAAACGTAATAAAATAATATCACTTTAAATCTGATTTAAATCTGAATGTAATCAGATTTAATTTGATATCTTAAATACATCCTTAAAAATATAAAATATAAAATAAAATTAAAACTAAAATATTTAAATATTATAAAATATAATATTATAAAATAAAATAAAAGAATCAATTCGCCCTAATTTCTCTATGAACAAAATAGAAACGCAATTCATCATTGTAGTCATATATCGAGTTAAACCAATTCAGATCAAAACCATTTCAAACCTATTTAGCATAAAATTACTTACAAATCTACCAACTTCACTTCATGAATTTCACGCAGACAGGTAACAAAAAAGGCAGTTGAGCTTCTCACCGGAAAGATAGCAAAAAATCGTCGGAAGCAGAGTTAGAGTTAGAGTTAACTTAGGGTGAGTAAATTAATAATATTTTAATGAATCTGAACAAATTAATTAACGAAAATGACGCGCACCCATTAAGTACTTTTTGGTCAAATCTATTACTGTCTAGTATCCAAAAATGGATTAATGCTCTTAATACCCATCTTATTAAACATATCCACTTTTAAAATCTTTTTTTAATACCATAATTACCCTCAACCTAGTATATAAGGGTTAATTTGTGAAAAAAAGGGTCCCTTTTTTTATTCCTTTTGAATTTTGAATTTATTAGCCCCCTCTCTCTCCTCTCTCCTAACCTAACAAACAACCCATTTTTCAAGAATGACTGTTCGTTTCAAAAAACGGCAACCTGATCACACTCTTTCCGGCGATACTATCTAACCACCGACTAACCTTCGTAACCACCGCCGAACTATACAAACACCGTCGACCAGCGTTCCGATCACCGGACAAACCTATTACTTCGACGAACTCTGCAATTTCCGTTTCGACAGTTCCAGAGTCAGTCGAGTCACTCTCCTAGCTCCATCATTTTCCTTCGACTCAGCCTCCTAACTACCGGTGCACCGTTAAAGTCCGTCGATCTCACCGTTGAAAGCATCTCCGACTGTTTGACAGTAAGGTCAGTATCGGACGTGAATGTAACAATCTGCAAAATCGTTTTCCATTTTCGATATTGATAATAGAAGCGTATCTAATGTACATTAATGGCAGGAAACCTATTACTATCTGTTTCTGGTCGATTCAAAGCATCGATACCGACTCCGATAACATTCCGGTAAGAAATTGCAGTTTTCCACCTCTGTTATATAGTACGCAATTTCTGTTTTGATATGATTTGTTAGATGTTGCGTTTGGTGCAGGGATTTTGCTGCTTGTTATTGATAGACTGGTATATTATTGAATGTGGCTCTGTTTTGTGTATCGTTGCGATTTTAGCTAGGACTGATATATATTTCTTCGATTTATGCATAGAATCCATGGTTGATAGATGAAAGTGTAGACATTGCGATTTACTTTCATTGATTGATAGATTAGGGTACATGCTCTGCTATTTTAGCTAGGACTGACATATATTTCTGCGATTTATGCATATAATCCATGGTTGATAGATGAGAGTGTACACATTGTGATTTACTTGCTTTGATTGATAGATTAGGTTACATGCTCTGCTATTTTAGTTATGATAGATTGGTAGATGTCTACAAACATATACCATTTCGACATGTACTTATCTCTGTAACACCTACAATTCAGGGTACACAATGTCGAAACGAAAAGTTTGCATTTTCATATTTGGTCACGAAACAGCTATTGTTCCGCTGTCCGAATTCGAAAATTTCGAGTTTTTTCAACAGTACGTTGAGGAAACATGGCAGGGTCTTGTTAGAGGCAACTACAGCATTACCTACTCTTGCGGTAATCAGAATAATTGTATGTTTAATAAGGAGACCGATTTTATTGGGTTGGAATGTTACCTTGATGTTGAGCATCTGAAGAGTGTTAGTTTTCTTAGCGAAGAACATGTTGCTGATAAAGGATCTGCCATTAAACGTAAACAACATGTTCAACTGTTCGAAGAATCCTCGCATATGCAACAAACTAGCGGTGAAAGAAGTAGCTGTTTGGCGATTTCATCCCCCAAAAAAAGGCATCTAGCTACAACTGGATGGGCAGAAGCTATCATCGGTGTTGAACAGTCTTTTCCAGATGGTGCTCCAGGTCTAAGGTTATCCTTATCCCGTTATGCATTAGAGAACGATTTTGCGTTTAGGTATATGCACAATACCTTTAGCAAGATCACCGTTTATTGTGTAAACAAAGATTCGGACGGCTGCAAATGGAGGCTTTATGCTTCTATTGATTCTAAGACCGATTTTTTGACAATAACCCACCTAACAGGGAAGCATGGTGGCGTGTTGCTTTCAGAAGCGGCAAAAGATGGAAACAATGGTCAGTCTATGGTTCACTACTCTTTTGGTCTGCTAGATAGGTTAACATAGATTGCTAGATTGGTTGTTTTGATGTACTAGCGATTTACACATATTTCAGATTGCTACATTGTTGATTTCACATACTGCATTATTCTGATAGATAGGTTCTATATTCATTGCGATTTCAGTCCACTAACCCAGGCAATGTATATCATGTGATACGATTGCTAGATTAGTTACGTTTGCACTGCGATTTCATTACTCAACCTTGACAGACAGCCTTAGCTTGCTAGTTTGGGTGCTTTGATGTGATTGCGTTTTACGCCTGTTTTTGATTGCTACGTTGATGATTACACAGGCTTCATGGTTCTGCTAGATAGGTTATACATACCTTGCGATTTTAGTACATTCAAACCGTGCAATGTAGTACTGTTGTTCACCTGTATCGTTTCCGTTTCAGGTCTCTTCCTCGTAGCTTTTGGTATTTTTGGTAGTGAAGACTCAGACAACTGGTTTTAGTTTTTGGAAAGTTTAAAACCTCATTTGTTAGGGCGCCAAATAACTTTCATTTCAGAACGTCATGCTGGTATTATTAGCGCTGTCGCAACTCTTTATCCTAATGACTACCACGCTTATTGTATCTTCCATCTAATCCAGAACTTGAATAAAGCTCTTGAACACACTAACAGAGTCTACAAAAACAATATGCTAGTGATATTTAAGAGCTGTGCTTATGCCCCGACTGTGGAACTTTTTAATGAACGTTTTCTCAGTTTGCGCGCCAAGGGGGTGAGTGTATTGGCAACTTTGTAAGAAATTTGCCACCAGAAAATTGGGCTCAGCCATATGTCAAAGGCAAACGGTATGGGGCGATGACATCAACCGCTGTTGAATCGTTCAATTCCCAGATTAAAAAGTTGTGCCATCTGCCTATAGTGGAATTGGTCGACCGGATTAGAGTTCTTTTGATGACTCAAATGTCTCGACGTTTGGGAGAGGGCCTAAGTTAGAACACACATTTATGCCCCGAATTTGACAAGATGTTCTGGTTTTATCAGACCCAGTCATGGTGGTCAATATACTTGATTTCAAATGCACATGCGGCTCTTGGCAGCAAGAATGTTTCCCATGCGCTCATGCATTGGCTGCAATTGCATCTCTAAACGAAGATCCGATGACATTAATAGAGCCGTTTTTCAGTACTGCGAATTACCGGTCTAGCTATTCTTTTAACATACCGGCTATAACAGAGTTCGGTGAATCTGGTACCGCAAATTATGATAGAGAGCCAGTGGTGATGCCCCCAAATGTTAAAAGACGAGTTGCGCGGCCGAGGAAAAAACGTATTCCATCAAGAGGTGAGGTTACCAGCAGCCAGTCCCGTTGTAGTCGATGTTTCAAATCGGGGCATAATAGGAGGTCATGTGATGCTCCGTTCTAAACTTTTGTTCCAGAAGTTTTAGTAACATTTTGATTTTCATAGATAAGCACTCCTTATCTTTCGACTTATATTTTTTGATACTTTTGACATTGATATGTACCATGTCTGTTTGATAAGATTACTCTACATTGGTAGATACGCTGCGATTACAACGCTAGATAGTCGTTAACATTGATAGATTCTGCAATATATGTCTGATAGACACGTTATGTAACATTGATGGATCCTGGAATATATGTCTGATAGATACATCAATTTATGTATTCGATTTTAGTCCACATCCATCTGATACCTTACTTACATTGGTTCAAGGGGTCCTTTAAATATCCTATTTATGCTTCATCTCATGATTTAAAATAGGATGCTATTCACAGCCAATATATCCTGATAGATTGAATATATATATATATACACCCTTTTATGTAACATTGATAGATCCTAGAATATATGTCTGATAGATAGGTTATGTAACATTGATAGATTCTGGAATATATGTTTGATAGATAGGTTATGTAACATTGATAGATCCTGGGATATATGTTTGATAGATAGGTTATGTAACATTGATAGATCCTAGGATATGTGTCTGATAGATAGGTTATGTAAGATTGATAGATCCTAGGATATATGTCTGATAGATAGATTATGTGACATTGATAGATCCTGGGATATATGTCTGATAGATAGGTTATGTAACATTGATAGATCCTGGGATATATGTCTGATAGATACATCAATTTATGTATTCAATTTTAGTCCACATCCATGTGATACCTTACTTACATTTACGAAAGGGTCCTTTAAATATCCCCTTTATGATTCATCTCATGATTTCAGAGATGATGATATTCACGGCCAATATATCCTGATAAATTGAATATATATATATATATATATATAACATCGATATTGATAGATATGCTGTGTAGTGGTTTCGATTGGCATTGATTTATTTTAAGCGTTGGGTTTGATCTACATTCCAGTTAATGGAAGTTCCTATCATCCATACCCAATATTGATAGATACAGCTATTTTTATCCGCGATTTTAAGTTTAAATTACATCTGATAGATTAGGTATGCGATTGTGTATTATAACTGCTATTAAAACTGCTTCACTCAACTGCTTCATATCAATGTTAACTTATTGCGTTCAAAAATTAAAACAAAATTTTAAGATACATAACACAAAATGCAATAAAACCTTAACATTACTATAAAATCAGTCAATGCTACACATCCTCTAAATACACCAACCCTGTCAAAAAATGAAACTGCTGCACAGGGTTGGTGAAAGTTACAGTCCAACAAAGCATAAAAAAAACATTAGAAACAACAAAATAAAAAGATAATGAAATGAAACTGCATAAACATGTTTAAACCTAATCAGAATCCTCTTCATCAAATCCCTCCTCCTCCTCTTCTTATTCTTCTTCTTCCTCCACTTCTTCGTCTTCTTCGTCTTCAGACTTCTCATCATCTGCCTCCTCCGAATCATCATCCTCTCCTTTCTCCGACTCCCAACTGTCCCTACGTCTCTTCCTTTTTGGAAGTGTTTCATCGTCAGACTCATAACTGTCATCAAACGACCATGAGTTCCATTAAGCGTAGGGGTCTTCGTGGTCCTCAGACCAAACGGACCAGTCGTCTTCCTCATCGGAGGAGTACTCCGATATTGTGGTTCGCTTGTAAGCCTTGTTGTCTACGTAGTAGTCAGTTGACCATCCGTCGTCGCTGGAGTTCATTGGTGAGAATGGTGAGGAATGTGCCATTATCGATGGTGGTTTGGTTTAAACTTAGGCTAGAGTGTCTGGTGGTTTACTTGTTGGTTTTTTGCTTTGCAGAGAAGTGCGAGATGAATAGGTTCATCTATCAGCCTCTATTTATAGCAAAACACAATGCCCAAGGCTAAGTCCCATGTATCAACCATAATTACTTTCACAAATTTAATGGCACACGTCTATTTAATGCATGTAATGATTCAAGTCCATCTACCTTTGTCTTTTCAACTTTCAAGCTAACCAATAGGATTAAAACATTTACTTATAATCAGTGATAGGTGTAGTTAACAGTCATTTCAAAAAAATCAATTATCTCGTCTACCAATAAACCTATCCTCCAGTCCAATAATATAGTTGGTCCATCTTTAATATGATATACACACTTTATGCCTGAAACACACTGCTAGATATACAACTATATGAATTTTTGATACATAAAGCATGTATCAGGGCTGTTATACTGGGGTTATGAATTTTTTATACATGATGCATATAATCATCGATATATACAGTATCTTAACATTGGTAGATGCAGCACTTTTTAATGACCAAATACAACATATCGACTTTGATAGTCACTACAGTTTAACCCTGATAGATAGGGACTTCTTACACTGATAGATAAAGCACTTCTTGGTTGCTAGATACCACATATACATATTAATAGATTATTAAGTAGGAGTCTGATAGATTTGAATCATAGGCATTGCTAGTTAACTAATTATAAGTATGATAGATTCGAGACATATAATTTCCAGTTACTAGCCTGCTAGATACGACACATATACACCACTAGATACGTTCGTATAAGTCTGATAGACTTGACATACATCCATTGCTAGATCCGTTCAAAAATAGTCTGATAGCTACGATGTATAACATTGCTACATACTTTAGTACACATCCGATAGGTATTGATAAAGTCATTGCGATTTACTTGAAATTACTCTGATAGATACAACAAATAGAAATTACTTGCTTGCAGCTTTGAATAATGTAACATTGATGTGAAAACTATTCATACAACAAAGGGAGGATCTTACAATGTAGTTTATAAAAACATTTCCCTTGGTTAAAATACTATTAAATTTGCTAGTGAAACCAAATTTTGCTAATACGTTCAGGTTAATTGTCTAATACACCCATCCTTTTCTAAATGAATCATACATCCTGCTCCAAAAAATGAATTACATACTACCAACGTTTGTTTGTGTTTATATCATTCATGAAATGCTTAAATATTTCACCTCTTGTTTCAGCGGTCATTTCCTTTCCATATTCCCGCGGAACATACCCTCTTTGAATGATGTCCTTTACGTACTTACAAACAAAAACACCACAGTCGAGACTATCCTTCTCCTGCTGTGGTATATTTCTCACAGTCTTTATTTTGTATCCACATTTTACATAAGGTGTGTATTTTTTCTTCATGCAATAGGCCAGCTGCAAAATCAATTAGTCCATCGTTACATTGCGATTTACGACTCCATCTCATTGCTATGTACTACTATGGTCATTGATAGATACAGTATGCGACATTGCTAAATAGGCGAACCAATACCGTAGGAGCAAATCCGATAAGATTTTGCTAGATACGTTACTATGGGTTTGATAGATATGGCCGCATACAATTTCAATATATGGTTATCATTAAATTTGTTACCAGAGCATCGGCTGTGTTTTTTGTCTTATCCGGAATGTGTTTGCTCCACGGCAACAGTGGGTTGTAGCTACTGGAAGTCCTATTTTCCATATCTATGACCAGCAGTGTCCAGCGGTTCACGCCGGACGTGTTAACGGTGCAAAGAGGAACAAGGGCAACGTATGTGTCTGGTTTCATTGTTTCAAAAACCTTATCCACAATGATAGACAAATCTTCCTTGATAGCCAGTGTTCCCTGCAAGTTTGTTTCATTACTATAGGAACTAGATGTTTCCTATATAACACAAATAATTCATCGTGGACTTACAGTTGAGATTCCAGTTATTTGAATGTCGCTGACCATATATGAATACTCATCATCAAACCCTTTCACGGGGACTTTCCAATCTGAATCCTTTAACAACTTATATATCCAAGCATCTATTATCTATCAAAACACAATTAGAAGCTCAAATCAGTTAAACGATAATTACTGAAAAGAAGAACCAACGGTGTTAGATGCTGGATATTAATATTGATAGTCTTACAAAGACACATTGCTAGACTTACAAATCTACTCTGATAGATACAACCAGAAACTTATTACCTTGAAGTCAACTTGAGTTTTATTAGGCAGTTCCATTATCTCGTTCACACTAATGGAAAACCTATACGAGAACTCCGTTGTTGGCAAGTACCATACTTCTGGATCTTCTTGTTCTTCTTCCTTGGCAAGTTTCACCACCTTCTCGTACTCACTAACATTGATTAGTTTCGTTGTCTCTGTCGGGAACGGCCAATCTACGACCGCAATTTGTTGTTGTTTTTTCTGCGTCGGAGTAAATAAGTGAAACGTAGGCATGTCATCAACGGGGACCTATAATAAAGCATCAAATTAAACTGTTAACATTACTTTTTGAAGGTTTATTGATAATACAACAGATCTACTTACGTCAACGTCTGTTTGTTCTTCCTCGATGGAGTCCAGTGTACGTCTCTTCTCGTTTGAATGTTCAACAGCCTTGTCAACTTCTGCGTAAAATGATTGAGTGCAGTCTACAAAGCTGTCGTCAGCCAAAGGTGTAACCGATCTGACAATCAGATTGTTAGATGCTGCTTTATCTTGTACTGGGGTTGCATACGAAGATGGTTCGACCGGTGACAATTTTCAATCTTCGCTGCAGATTGCTCTTCTCCGTTGATAATTGGAATTACCTTTAATGGAGAGACAACTTGCGATAGTTGTTCGCACTTTGCTGCTTCTCCAATCCTAGTGTACGCCATCGTCTTCACATTAGACTGTCTCGTGTCTTCAGGCGCCGCTGTTTCCATTTCCTAATAACAGAACACAACATAATATAAATATATCATCAACCTACATTGCGATTCTACTACAATTTCCAGCGATAAACTAGCTATCAGCCGAGGTATGGGTTTTACGCCTATTATACATTGCGATTTGTATAGTCCGAAAACTGTATTCTTAAAATTATATATCTATCCGACTACATACATAATGTGTTTGCGATTTGTTCAAGATGGAGATCAGACTAATTCTTAAACTACATACATAATATCTATCAGACTACATACATATTGTATCCACTAATTCTCATTGAGACAATCATGGAAATCAATTCTTAAACTACACATATACTGTCAAACCAATATTTTTATACAAAAAACAACCCATCTTAAATATAATCTTAACAATTTTAAGATCCACTTACATCTTCAGCCAAATTCTCCACCACTGAATGAACACTACGAACTAAAGTTACTGTGTTAACACCATCAACTTAAACTGTTAAAAAAGGACTAACTCTCGCCGGAGTAACGAGACCCTTATACATTCTAACTACCGGTTTATTAACAGTACTCCGGCGACGCTTATAAGTCGAACCATATAGCACACAGACAGACAGTGTTCGAAAGACAGAGGGAGAAAAAAACGTACATGTTCGACTGTGTTCGACAGAGTACGATGCAGGAGAGGAAGACGGTGTTCGGAATCTGTTCGACGCTGGTTCGATGGAGTGATCGGAATCGCCTTGACGGTTACGGTCAACGGTTCAGTCGTTCTCGTTTTGGTTTAAAATCGTCTTTTGGGTTTGCTCTCGTTTTACGTGTTTCTCTCTCCTCAAATTTAGAAATGTGAAAGTGGAGGGAATTGGAACCAAAAAGACAGATTAGAAGGTAAAAAAAAGTGGGTTTCAACCAAAAAACCCCCTTTTATACCCTAGAGAGTATTTTTGTCCACAATATGACTTTAGGTATTTTATGAAACTAGTCTAAAAGTAGGTAACATTTTGGTATTTGATACTTGAGTAGGTATTTATGGGTAGTATCCTCATTAATTAAGTCATATCCGGAAATATGTATTCAAAATCGACTAAAAATTAATTATCTATTTATATGGGTGGGTATCATGGAAATATCTTTATTTTTATATATAGATGTATATTTTAAAATAAAAATATTCTAAAGTTTATTTAATTAAAAAATATTTTTATTTGAAAAATATAGGAAAGCTAGTGGAGGCGTTCTGATTAGAAACTCAGATGGAGACATTCTGCTTGGATCTGGAACTCTTCCGGGCAAGCTAAATCCTCTGTTAGCTGAAATCAGTGTCCTAATCGAGCGTTTGATCATCTGCATAACAAAAAATTTGACTGATGTTGATGTGGAATCAGACAGATTGATCTTGGTTAACCTTATCGCTATCAGAAACGAAACTTGGTACATTTAATCTTCAATGGACATTTGCAGATCCCTAATTCACCCTAAGACGACAATTCAATACATTTCTCGAATTCAAAATCAATGCTCGGATTGGATTACTAAAAAAGTTCTTAGCATTAAGAAAAATCTATACTTTTCTAGTGATGATTCTCTAAATGAGTTAACAACTATTGCGATTTGTTAAAGCCTTGGATTGGGCTTCGTTACCTGAGTTGCAGAGGTGTTAGTTGAAGATGAAGATGAAGATTTTGTTTGAATCGATGGAGGGAATTTTGAGCGCCTAGTTTAAAGAAAATATTTCTTTATGTCCTCTTACTTATTCTTTCTTTCAATTTTAAACCCTAATCTTGGTAATTTGATCATTTAAGTAATAAAAGTCTTTACTTGCAAAAAAAAAGGTTATATTTTTACAAATCTCAAATCAACAACAATAGCGGAAAACAAAAAACAAACGGCCCAATATTTATATACGAAAAAACCGTTTCAATGGGAAGAGTAACGAGATTACGGGAGAGATTAGGAGTCCACACTAAACACTTCAATTATTATACTTGAGGGTACAAGTAATTTGAATCAATCTCACAAATATCTATAAACCTACCCACGATTTTACAAAATAATAGATAACAATAGTTAAGCACAAGAGTGAAAATATCACCAAAACTGCAGGTTTGTTTCAAAAGTGATTTCTCCCGGTCTATAATACCAACTCACAATCCAACCAGTCAGATTGAAGCCCTTGATATTCCAAACACGCTATCAAAATTTCAGCACAAACGAACATCGCTTGCCTCTCAATCCAACCTCTTTACTGTGATTGCGCTTACCAGAATTGAAAACCAAAAATTGAAAAATACTTTTTCTGTTTTGTATTTTCCGAAAACATCTATAGCCCTCATATATATATAACACTAAGGACATGAAAATCCTAGGTTATAAATTGGGCTTAATTGGGCTGGACCTTAACAATCTCTCCCTCCAGCCCATCACGGGGAAGATACAATAATGAGGTAATCACTTGAACCTCATCCCGGTGAGCTTACTACAAAGCTCAACCTTGCTTCCGTTAATAACCTTAGTCAACATATATACATTATTTTTGTCGGTTTGGACTTTCTTCAATTTTATTTCTTTTGTTTCGATCATATCTTGCAACCAATGATCTCACATCAGTATGCATGGTGCGTGCGTGATACATAGGATTCTTGTTTTAATCCATAGCACTTTGATTATCATAAAATACCACATACTCTTCTTTCTTCAACCAAAACTCTTGAAAGAACCTCTTAAGCTAAAACATCTATTTTCTTGCTTCTACTGCTCTTATATATTCTGCATTAGTTGTTGACATTGCTCCATATTTTTGTAGCTTGGATTTGCATAAAATGCCCCCCCTGAAAATGTAAACACATAACCTGAGTTAGACTTCCAGTTATCAAGATCACCAGCCATATCAACATATGTATGACCTTCAAGTATAGGTTTTTCACCTCCTTAACACAAACTCAAAGTAGATGTACCTCGCAAGTATCCGAAAATCCACTTCACTGCTTCCCAATGAATTTTACCTGGATTCGATAAATGCCTACTCACTGAACCGACAACATATGCAATATCTGGTCTTGTACACACCATAGCATACATCAAAGAACCAACATCAGAAGAATGAGGAATAAATGACATACCTTCTTCCTCTTTCTCTGTTGTAGGATATGTTTCCTTGCTTAACTTGAAGTGTGTAGCTTATGGTGTATTAACTGGCTTGGCATTATTCATATTGAACCGTGCAAGTACACGTTCAATATATTTCTCTTGTGATAACCATAACTTTCTTGATTTTCTATCACGAGTAATGTCCATGCCTAAGATTTTCTTTGCTGGACCCATATCTTTCATGTCAAATGATTTGGCTAAATCTTTCTTTAAACTGATAATCATCTCAGTATCTTGCCCAACTATCAACATATCATCTACATATAAAAAAGTATGATAAACTTAACTCTAATTAACTCTCTAAAATAGACATAGGGATCAACATGAGTTCTTTTGTAACCATTATTTGTCATAAACGAGTCAAATTTCTGATACCACTGCCTCGACGTTTGTTTAAGCCCATAAAGACTCTTCTTCAGCTTGAATACTTTGTTGAAGGTTTTCTCTCTCTAGTTGACCTTCGAACCTGTGTATCCTTCACGTGAGGGATAAGTTTATCCGCCTTCTCATGAACTTCTTCATCAAGTATGGTCTGATCAGAAGTATCGATAACAACATGATCTTGTAAATCCCCAACAGATGGAACATCCTCAATATCATTAGGAACCACATCAGCATTATCATTTGCTGTCTGATTTACATAAGGAAAAATAGAAGAAGAAATATCCCCTATGTCTGTTATATTGGTAGGGGGTTCTTGTTTCCATTAATTCAGAGTGTCCATGCAGGCCATGTCCAAGATCAAGAAGGATTAGAAAAGTAAGTGCATAATAGAGTACTGCTAGAAGAAAGGCCCAATAAAGTGAAGACAATTTGATTTATCATATGCTTGTAACACAAGCCCGGGTTCCAAAACTCCAACTGTAATAGCAAATAAAACCATTATTTTCTTTAGAAATAGGATGAACGTGATGTGAGGGAGAAGGGATGGAAAGTTGTGATTTTCCTTGATTAAAAATTTAATCCCATTTGTTAGGTATTTTCAATTGAATTTTTTTTTTCAGTCTACGGTAAATTGATTTTTTTTTCCTTTTTAAATTTTTTTTAAAGTGAATTTGGTATATGTATGAAATCAATGGTTATAGGATGTCGTATAAAGGTCCCAAGGGGTAGCCGAGTAGTTGGTTGAGTAAGGTATGTTTGTGACCAAAGGTTATGAGTTCGAGTCTTTCTACATACGCATTCTCGGGTGAGCCTGTCACCTTGTGTGGTTTACAATCTGATGTTGGTTTGCAAACTATTGCGTCAGACTGAAGGTTTACCCTGTGCGCACTCAATACACTCTGAGTAGCGGTTGCACGTTCCTTCTGAAAAAAGGAAAGAAAGAAAAAAGAAAACAAAAAAGATGTCATATAAAAGCCCCCAAGGGGTAACCGAGTTAGTTGAGTAAGATATGTTTGTGACCAAAGGTCATGAGTTCTTCGAGTCCATCTACATACGCTTTTGTGGCTGAGCCTGTAACCTTTTCTGATTTATCTTTTGACGTTGGTTTGCCGACTATTGCGTCAGACTGAGTGTTTATCTTGTGCGCATTCGTTGAATAGCGGCTGCGGGTTCCGAATTTCATCTCTTTGAATAACGTGATATAAAGACTACAAAATGTTCATGGAAGTTAATACAAACAAACAAAATTCTGAAAATAATTCGTTCAACGATAATCTAAGATAAGTTAACAAGAAAATGGTAGAGTTTAAATAAAAAAATAAAGAATAAATAACATAAGATAAGTTTCGAACTAAAAATAAAATAAAATAAGTAGAAGATTTATGACGAAAACTAAACTAATCATGGATCTCATGCTTTCATCTTCTTGATGACACCAGAGCATAAGGTGAAATTAGTGTCTCGGTGTAGACTGTTTCTCCATCGTTACAAACGAGATTGTTAGGAATCTTATAGGTAAAACAAATCTTTATCTTAAGATCAATTTTCTCTGAATGAGGAGGCGTTGCTATAATAATCTCATCACATGGCGTATAAGATAGCGGCCTACCTATCTCCGAAATATCAGGTAGAATTTCAATCAGTTTAGTCTAAATTACCTTCGGACCAAACTCGTAGATTGTGTCAAAACTATAATTACCAAGACAAGATTTAAGGTATACTCTGTTGGATCATAAACTTGATCCAAATAATAATAATCCAACAAGGCCCACTCAAGAAGACCCATGCAGAATTTTCAGCTTATTATGGAAGCCATTCTTATTAGCTTACTTTGGAAGTCACACCTTCTTGGCTTACTATGGAAGCTAGACCTTGTTAGCTTGTTTTAGAAGCTCTACCTTATTGGCTTCTTTTGGAAGCCTACCTTCCTATAAATAGTGGAGTCCTCCACCATTGTACTCACTACCAAAAACAAGAAGAAAGAAAAATTAGAGTGTAAGAAAGAGGGACAAGATAGCTCTCTTGAGTGAAAGAAAAATATTTCTCTTCTAAGTGTGAGTTGTAAGAGTGTTCTTGTAATATTTCTTATTTTTCAATTTTATCAAAGTTGTTTGTTTGCTTTTAAAAGAGTGTTGTTTTATTATTTTTTCGCCAACAAAGTGGTATCAGAGCCACAAGCTCTTTCCGAAATTTTGTTTTTAAATATTCAACATATTGAAAAATATGGCAAATGGTGTATCATCCTTCCAAGTTCCAACACTCAACAACAACAACTACGATAATTGGAGTATCAAGATGAAAGCTCTACTTGGAGCACATGATGTGTGGGATGCCGTTGAAAAAGGGTTTGGCGAACCCGAAGATGAAACAAGCCTTACTCAAGAGGAGAAAACAACTTTGAAGGATTCAAGAAAGAGAGACAAAAAAGCTCTCTTCCTCATCTATCAAGCATTAGATGATGATGGCTTCGAAAAAATTTCAAGCGCATCTTCCGCCAAGCAAGCGTGGGAGAAATTACAAATCTCTTACAAAGGAGTCGAAAAGGTGAAAAAGGTACGTCTCCAAACATTAAGAGGTGAATTTGAATCCTTACATATGAAAGCGTCCGAATCTATTTCGGAATATTTTTCAAGAGTAGCAACCGTTTCTAATCAATTAAAAAGAAATGGTGAGAAGTTAGAAGATGTGAGAGTAATCGAAAAAATACTCCGCTCGTTGGATCCCAAATTTGAGCACATCGTCGTGACGATTGAGGAAACTAAAGACTTGGAGAAGATGATGATTGAAGAACTCCAAGGATCATTACAAGCCTACGAAGAAAAGCACAAGAAGAAGCAAGAGATCACCGAGCAACTCCTCAAAGTAGAACTCAAGGACATGCATGCAAGTCAAGACGATGATAGAAACCAACGTGGCCGAGGAAGAGGTAGAGGCCGCGGACGAGGTGGTTATCATGGACGTGGACGTGGCTGGAATTACAACAACAATAATTCCAACTACAACTACGAGAAACGAGAAAGCTCAACACGAGGTCGTGGAAGACGAAATCCGAACTCGAGGTATGATAAATCTCAAATCCAATGCTATAAATGTCAAAGATTTGGACATTATGCTTCAGAATGTAGAGGCCCCAACAATAGAGTTGAGGAGAAGGCCAACTATGTGGAAGAGAAGACGGAGGAGAAAGATATGTTACTACTAACATACAAAACCACTAATGAAGGCCAAGAAAACACATGGTATCTTGACACCGGTGCAAGCAACCATATGTGTGGGAAAAGAAGCATGTTCGTAGAGATCAATGAAGCCGTGAGTGGAAATGTCTCTTTTGGAGATGATAGCAAAATATCGGTGAAAGGAAAAGGTAACATTCTTATTCGTGCAAAAGATGGTAGTCACCAAATGATCTCAAATGTTTATTACGTACCTAGCATGAAAAACAGCATCTTAAGCTTGGGACAACTTCTTGAAAAAGGCTATGATATTCATATGAAAAATTATAGTCTTTTTATGAGAGATGCAAAAGGGGATTTAATTGCTAAAGTTCAAATGTCAAAGAATAGAATGTTTCCTTTGAATATTCAAAATGATGTTGCAAAGTGTCTTAAGGCGTGTTACAAAGATTCGTCGTGGCTATGGCATGTTCGATTTGGGCATCTAAACTTTTCAAG
This sequence comes from Limnanthes douglasii subsp. nivea, assembly GCA_036936605.1. NCBI lineage: Eukaryota > Viridiplantae > Streptophyta > Magnoliopsida > Brassicales > Limnanthaceae > Limnanthes > Limnanthes douglasii. The sequence goes on along the minus strand of JAUPFV010000001.1, from coordinate 388,581,087 downwards.
TTTAGAGTTATTGTCAAAGAAGGAAATGGTGAGAGGGTTACCATGTATCAATCATCCTGACCAACTATGCGAAGGATGTTTACTTGGAAAGCAATTCAGAAAAAGCTTTCCAAAGGAGTCAGATTCAAGAGCCAATAAACCTCTCGAGCTTATTCATACCGATGTGTGTGGTCCAATCAAGCCGAGCTCTCTAGGTAAAAGTAACTACTTCCTTCTCTTCATTGATGATTTTTCAAGAAAAACGTGGGTATACTTCTTGAAACAGAAATCTGAAGTCTTTGGAGTATTTAAGAAGTTCAAAGCAGTTGTGGAAAAAGAGAGCGGAAATAAGATTAAAGCCATGAGATCTGACCGAGGAGGGGAGTTCACATCCAATGAATTCCTAGAGTTTTGTGAAGCACATGGAATTCGTCGCCGCTTGACAGTTCCTAGATCACCTCAACAAAATGGTGTGGCAGAAAGGAAGAACAAAACAATCCTTGATATGGCGCGAAGCATGCTCAAAAGTAAGAAACTGCCTAAGGATTTTTGGGCGGAAGCAGTGGCATGTGCGGTTTACTTGTCCAACCGATCTCCAACAAGAAGTGTTTGGGGAAAGACACCACAAGAAGCGTGGAGTGGAAGAAAGTCCGGAATTTCCCATTTGGGAGTATTTGGAAGCGTAGCTCATGTCCATGTACCAGACGAACAACGAACCAAACTCGATGATAAAAGCAAAAGTTTTATCTTCATCGGTTACGACTCAAGTTCCAAAGGCTACAAGTTATACAACCCAAACAACAAGAAGGTTTTGATAAGCCGAGACGTGATAGTTGATGAAGAAGGCAAATGGGATTTTGGGTCTCATACAAATGAGTTCACATTTTTCCCCCAAATTGAAGAAGATGAGAAGACACCAAATGAGCAATCAGAAGATGTTGCTACCCAACATGCCTCACCAACAGCAACTACTCATGGAGACTCGCCACCTTCATCATCGTCAAATGGTAGTCAAAATGAGAGAGCAGTGGAACGTACAAGAAGCCTTAGTGATCTTTATGAGGTAACCGAACCAATGGATAACATTACACTATTTTGTCTCTTTGCTGATTGTGAGCCAGTGACATTTCAAGAAGCTGCACAAGAGAAACAATGGAGAGACGCGATGGATGAAGAAATTAGAGCCATCGAGAAGAATGACACATGGGAACTCACCTCACTTCCCAAAGGGTTCAAGACAATAGGCGTCAGATGGTTATACAAAACCAAGAGAAATGCTAAGGGGGAGATTGAAAAACACAAAGCGAGGCTTGTTGCAAAAGGCTATAGTCAAAAGGCGGGAATTGACTATGATGAGGTATTCGCCCCCGTTGCCCGATTGGAAACTATTAGACTAATAATTTCTTTGGCAGCTCAAAACAAGTGGAAGATACAACAAATGGATGTAAAGTCAGCATTTCTCAATGGCGTCCTTGAAGAAGAAGTCTACATTCAACAACCATTAGGCTATGAGATCAAAGGTCATGAAGATAAGGTGTTGAAGCTAAAGAAGGCTCTTTACGGGCTAAAGCAAGCACCAAGGGCATGGAACAGTAGAATCGACAAGTATTTCCAAGAGAACGGCTTCAACAAATCTCCGTACGAGCACGCTCTATACACCAAGATCAAAGATGGAGATATTTTGATCGTGTGTCTCTACGTGGACGATTTGATCTTCACCAGAAGCAGCCCAAGTATGTTTAATAAATTCAAGAAAGTAATGACGAAGGAATTCGAGATGACAGACTTGGGGCTCATGGCGTACTACCTTGGCATTGAAGTTAAGCAGCAAAAAGATGGAATTTTCATCTCACAAGAAAGCTATGCAAAAGATATCCTCAAGAAGTTTAAGATGGAGAATTGTAGCTCGATAAGCACACCTATGGAGTTTGGAGTCAAAATATCCAAGCATGAAGAAGGCGAAAGTGTAGATCCAACATTATTCAAAAGTTTGGTGGGTAGCCTACGCTATCTAACTTGTACGAGACCAGATATTCTTCATGCAGTTGGATTGGTTAGTCGCTATATGGAATCTCCAACAACAACTCATTTCAAGGCTGCAAAGAGAATCCTTCGTTATCTGAAAGGTACAATCGACTTTGGATTACTCTATTCCATTTCTAATGATTACAAACTTGTTGGGTATAGCGATAGTGATTGGGGTGGAGACATAGACAATCGAAGGAGTACTACTGGATTTGTATTCTTTATGGGAAATATTGCTTTCACGTGGATGTCAAAGAAACAACCGATTGTCACGTTGTCCACTTGTGAGGCTGAATATGTTGCTGCTACTACATGTGTTAGTCATGCGATTTGGCTTAGAAATCTATTGAAGGAGATAGACCTAACACAGAATGAGCCAACTAAAGTGTATGTCGACAATAAGTCAGCCATTGCCTTAGCCAAAAATCCAGTATTTCATGATCGAAGCAAGCATATCGATGTTCGCTACCACTACATAAGGGAGTGTATTTCAAGAAAGGATGTGCAAGTAGAATATGTGAAGACACAAGATCAAGTTGCTGATATTTTCACCAAGCCACTGAAAAGCGAAGACTTCAAACGATTAAGAAAACTACTAGGGGTCACGGGATCAAGTTTAAGGGGGAGTGTTGGATCATAAACTTGATCCAAATAATAATAATCCAACAAGGCCCACTCAAGAAGACCCATGCAGAATTTTCAGCTTATTATGGAAGCCATTCTTATTAGCTTACTTTGGAAGTCACACCTTCTTGGCTTACTATGGAAGCTAGACCTTGTTAGCTTGTTTTAGAAGCTCTACCTTATTGGCTTCTTTTGGAAGCCTACCTTCCTATAAATAGTGGAGTCCCCCACCATTGTACTCACTACCAAAAACAAGAAGAAAGAAAAATTAGAGTGTAAGAAAGAGGGACAAGATAGCTCTCTTGAGTGAAAGAAAAATATTTCTCTTCTAAGTGTGAGTTGTAAGAGTGTTCTTGTAATATTTCTTATTTTTCAATTTTATCAAAGTTGTTTGTTTGCTTTTAAAAGAGTGTTGTTTTATTATTTTTTCGCCAACATACTCCACAGTAACGGCAACATGTAGTGTGCACATCAGAGTAAGAAGGACGAGATAAGTATACTGCACAGCAAAGTCGTCCTCCTAAAACCGATAAATGTTTGTAAAGATTACTCATATGGGGTAATGAAATGATCTTAAATCTTTCAGTGGCTAAATCGAAAGCCCAAATATTTCCTTTACTCACCCAGTGAAGAGCTCCTCCGACGAAAACCCCTGCCTTATCATCTCCCAGATGGTGTTGTCCGTCGAAACTTTGATCTGTTATGAATTTCCAAGCACATGATTTATGCGAGTAGACGCAACCACAAAACTTGTAGGTTCCGTAGGTTTCCCTATCCAGATAAAAGAGAACAAACTTGTAATCCTTATTAGATTGATCATAACCAAAGCCATACTTACATAGATGAGTAGCCTCCTTTGCGAAACTAGGCAATTCCTTGTAAGCCCCTGTAGATGGATTCTAAAAATAAAGAGTTCTAGACCAGATTTAGAGAAGACAAACCAAACCAGTGCATGATGCCGTGATTTCGAAACATCCACTGATGGGAAACTTAAGAGTTCTAAATGCTGAATCATCGCCAAAAGGAGATACTTTATGATCAAACGATTTTAGTTCACCGTCTACTAGACAAACTATTTTTTTATTCAAAGATGCTTCTTTTAAGTTCAGATTAGCCATATAGGAGCTTGAGATGAGAGAGAACCATGGTTTGGATACAGACTTGAATCTTAAGAGAGACTTCACCGGTAGTTTTGAGAGTATAATTTCGATGATCGGCTCTGGTAGATAAGCCATAGCTGGTAGTGATGAATATGATGATGATTGGGTTTTTTTTCCTTTGAATACGTCTCAGAAATCTATAAAGAGGTGATTCAATCTAGGTAACTTGTTTTTATTGATTTTATATAAAAAATTATTTAGATTTAAAAATTATTTTTCTTTTCGTTATTGGAGATAGTATTTTGGTATACTTAGACCTTATCTTTTTATATATATATATATATATATATATAAAAGTACCCCTAAATACCCACTCAACTATGAAATACCAAAATGGTACCCGTTTTTGGACTAGTTTCATAAAATACCTAGAGCCATATTTGGGACAATTATACCCTCTAGGGTATAAAAGGAGTTGTTTGGTTGAAACCCACTTTTTTTACACCTTCTAATCAGACTTTTAGGTTCCAATTCCCCCCACTTTCACATTTCTAAATTTGAGGAGAGAGAAACACGTCAAACGAGAGAGAACCCAAAAGACTTTTTTGAAACCAAACCAAACCAGCGATAACTAACCAGCGACAACTAACCTTCGTTCCGATCTTTCAAGCAACCACCGTTCAACACGTACGCCGGCGAGCCTCCTACTGCAACGAAGTATCCGTCAAACCGAACCGTCGACCACTGTCTCTGTTCTTCGTTACGCCTTCGAACCGAACCAGGTATCCGTCTACCACTGTCTCTGTTCGAGTTATATGCGTCGATATAGATGCTTCGCCGGAATACGTATAATACTCTGGTAGTTAGAATACTCCGTTGTATTACATTGATAGTCCATGCTGTCCGACGTTTAATACTCCGGTAGTCAATAAGGGTATTTTGTACTGTTGCTCGACCGGACGGCGTTAGTTGATAGTTGTGTTGGTAGTGCTGTCCGACGCCATCGATTTGAACCTGGCCTGGTTGAATCGTGAACGTGTAACGTCGTCTATCATAGCTATAGGGATGCTGTTCTAACCGTTGTAAGTTTACGTAGGTTTGTTAGACATCTAGAAATGTGGGTTGCATTATCTATCGGGGTCTGTTAATAGTTTACCTGTCAGATAGCACGTCTAGCGGAGTAGTATATGATTCTGGTCACTTCTAGCAATCTTCATAATGCAGTGAGGTATAGGATGTTGTGTAGTAACTTGGAGAAGTGCTGTCTCGAAGAGTTAACGTATATACTGGCTGCTTAGTTTTATTGTTTTAGTTATCATGGTATTACTAACTAGCTTATTATGTAAACGTTAACAGGTCAAAATGACAAAAATAGGAGTATTCTACAGGTAGGGTTGGTTAGCATAATCAACGTACTGAGACGGGATATAATTAAAGCTCAACACATCGAGGCTGCTCGAGGAACCCCTTTCTATACCTTCCTCAAAACCTCGTTCGACTTGAGGAACGAGGTTCTGAAGCTTAAAAAGTTCCACTACTTGATCGAGGCGATTTGTGGTTTATACGATGTTAGATGGAAGGCTTTCAAGATTGGACGGAATCATGTAAGGCTGACGAGGAAAGATGTTAAGGCGATCTTTGGCCTGAAACACGGTAACGAAGAGATGCTGATGAGCAAATCAGGCGCATTTATCGCTCGGTACGCTGATGGAGCTGAGTTAGATTCGATTCTGATGAAGAAATAATTTTTGAGCCCAAGGACGAGGAGGAGCGGGCCAACAAACGACAAATCAGTTTCCAATGCGTTGATAAAGGTAAATAGAGTCTGTTAGAATGTAGTTGTTTTTAGTTTATGCTGCAAGGTGTTAGCAGTATATTACGTTGGTGTTTGGTTTTATGCATCTAGCAATGTCTTATTACGGATAGATTCCTTTAATTGTTATTTCTGTATTCTTTGTATGATTTTGTTTATTTTTGTAAGAAGCGATCGAGAAAGCAGTCAGTGAAGGAGGGGAGGATGAAGCGAAGGATGTTGCTCGGCTCCTGATACTTTTCATATGCTCGACACTGTTCTTTTCAGTGTCGGGCGACGTAGTCGGGTGGACAGCAATATTCTACGTGGAGAATCTTGAAAAGATAAACGACTATGAATGGTCTGGAGCCATCTTGGGGAAGCTTCACAAATCACTGGACAAATGTATTAAGGCCGGGCAGCCTGCAAGAGTTATCGGATGCGTTGCTCTGCTTTTTGTAAGTACAGTGGGTTATGATCAGCATGTCTGTTACGAAACTGTTTTTTAATGGTTAGTTATGTTCTCTGCAGCCATTTCTTATGTAGCATATTTCGATGAACGTCGACATACCAAGGCCAAACATAATCCCTAGATGTTACAAGTGGTGGGGACTAGAGGGCAAGGAGTCGACATTCGAAATGATCCAGATGGTCAGTGAGCTCAGGGACGATCAGGTATGTAACGCACCTATCAATGTCCATGTTGTAGTATCAAAAAAATCGCATACACACGGTTCTTACAAACAAATAGCAACCATTAATATTAGAAAAAAAAATAAACATATATATCGATAAAAATATCAAACAAATAGCATACCATGTAGCATAACGTCATAACTTCAACATGTTCATGGATCATAATTGTCAGTAATTCGCAGTAGTGATTATAATATTGTGCTGCTCAATGTATATTATACTGTATTTCTTAGGTTGTGGGCAGTGAGTTGGTGTTTTCAGTGTCTGAATGTTTTGTTTATGGAGTAAATGATTCGCGGAGGCAGTACGAAGCTGCTGGAGAAACAAGCGAACAGAGGAGTAGGAAAAGAAAGAAATCTGTTGCGAACAGAAGTACAAGAAGGAAGGTAGATGACGGAGCTGGAAGTAAGAAGAGAAGACGTTCGATGACTGAGGTTGATGATGATGTTACATTGGGGGTATTCATTGTGGAGAGGAATACAACAGTTGGTAAAAACAAAGGGGAGAGGTTGAAAAACAAAAACAAACGTAGGTCTAGTATTATTCCAAGCTTTGGAGGGCTGTCGCAGTCGGTGCTGCGTGACAACAACAAGCTGAAAAAAAGAAGCCGGTTGCGCCGGTTGAAAGTTGAAAACAAGCAGCTTAAAACGTCGCTTGAGGAAAGAAACGAAGAGGTTAGTGTTACGATGTTTTTTAAGTACTAATAACCTCTATATGTTGGTTAAAATGAACATATGAAATGTATAGATGTTGTTTGGTAGCATCATCATTATAATTGATTTAGCAAACGTAACTATAAGTTGTCTATCAACGATAATATGTTGTATCTATCATTCTTAAAATAATGTAACTATTTCGTATGCTCGTTTGATTCACGTGGAAAAGTTGAAGAAAGATTTGGAGGACCTGAAACACAAGCTGGAGGTGGGAGGTGAAAGAGTGGATGGTGAGGATGACCAACTGCTGTTGACCTTATCAATGCCATTTCGCCGTATTGATGAGGATGATATTGAAACCGTGGATGCAAACGTTGCTGAGAAGGTGGTTAAGGAAACAATGGTTTACAGATCTCGGAGGCATGGATTTGTTCCGAAGAGGAACCAAACAGTTTCTGACACAGAAAAAGCAACAGAAGAAGAGGATGTTCATGGGGAGAGAACAGCAGAAGAACAACAGGAGCTTGACAAAGCTGTGGAAAAAGAAAGGGACGTATCGGAGGAGGAGAATGAAGAAGTTGATGGAGGGTGTGTTCAATCCGAAACATGTGTTGAACTAATGCAAGAGAGTACTACACAAGAAGCTATTGTTGTTGATGTGTCTAGGAAACCGAAAGGGACTACAATAACTGGTTGTGACGTTGGTAATGAGAAAGGGGAGGTGGAAAAAGAATTATCACCCCTAACTCATGCTGCCGGTGCGCAAAATGAAGTTTTGGTACATGCACAGGGACCCGGAGTTGGAAACAACAAGGTTGAACAACAGCAGCTGATGATGGACAGAATTGATTTGTTGGACGAAGCTTCCAACGAAGGAACAAAAACAATGAAACAACAGTTGGAGGAGTCGCCAGAAACAGTAGATCAAGGACAGAATGCGGAGAAAGGTGAGGAGGAAGGAGAAGATGACATAGTAGCAACTGCCTTGATGGAGATCGCAGCCACAGAACTACAGGGTCCAGAACCTGTCTGGCACAATGTGGTGGAGAATGTGGCTGAAGATGTAAGTGGATCTTAACATCCTTAAGATTCATAAATTGTCATTAATTATGTTTTAGCTTGTTTTGGAATGCTTTAAACTCTAGGTTGGAAAACATTTACAGTATCTGGGTTGTTTTTTGTATGAAAAAGTTGGTTTGACAGTATCTGTGTAGTGTAAGACACGATTTGAATGATTGTCTCAATGAGTATTAGTTGATGCATGTTTGACAAATCGAAAACCCAATATGTATATGTTAAAAAATATATAGAATACCGTATACATTGCAAACAAATCGCATTCCAAGATAGACGTAAATAGCGTAGATCGTTATTTGAATATCATCTATCAATGATATTTGTGCTAATCTCGCAATGTATGGTTTCCAATATTCTAATGTTATGTTATTAGGAAGTGGAAACAACGGAGCCTGAAGACACACGACACTCTAATGTAAAGACATTGGCATTCACTGGGATTGAAAAAGCAGCAAAGTGCGAACAACTATCGCAAGCTGTCTATCCATTAAAGGTGATATCAATTATCAACGGAGAAGATCAATCCGCAGAGAAGATTGAAAAAGTGTCATAGGTTGAGCCATCTTCGTACGCAACACCACAACAACAGAAAGCAACATCTAACGATCTTATTGTCCGATCGGTTACACCGTTGGCTGAGGATAGCTTTGTAGACTGCACTCAATCATTTTACGCAGAAGTTGACAAGGCTGTTGAAAATTCAAACGAGAAGAGACGTACAATGGACTCCATCGAGGAAGAACAAACAGACGTTGGCGTAAGTAGATATTTTGTATTATCAATAAACCTTATTAAAGTAATGTTAACAGTTTACTATGATGCTTTATTTTAGGTGCCCGTTGATGAAATTCCTGGATTCAACTTACTTACTTCGACGCAGGTTCAACAACAGCAGACTGAAGTCGTAGATTGGCCGTTCCCGACAGAGACAACGGAACTGATCAATGCCAGTGAGTACGAGAAGGTGCTGAAACTCAAACAGGTAGAACAACAAGAAGATCCACAAGTATGGTACTTGCCAACAGCAGAGTTCTCATACAAGCTTTCCATTAGTGTGTCAGAGATAATGATAATGCCTAACGAAACTCAAGTTGACTTCAAGGTAATAAGGTTTCAGGCTGTATCTATCATAGTAAAATTGTTAGTCTCGCAATGTGTGTATGTACGTCTAGAAATATTAATATACATCATCTAGCAATGTGTCAACCAATAAACTGTTGGTTATTCTTTTCAGTAATTGTCATTCAACTGATTTGAGCTTGTAATTGTGTTTTGATAGGTAATAGATGCTTGGATATATAAGCTGTTAAAGGATTCAGATTGGAAAGTCCCTCTGAAAGGGTTTGATGATAAGTATTCATTTCCTGTCAACGCCATTCAAATAACTGGGATTGCAACTGTAAGTTCCCAGGGAATTATTTGTGTTATATTGGAAACATCTAATTCCTGTAGTAATGACTTAAATTTACAGGGAACACTGGCTATCAAGGGAGATTTGTCTGTCATTGTGGACAAGGTTTTTGAAACAATGAAACCAGAAACATATGTTGCATTTGTTCCCCTTTGTACCGTAAACACGGCCGGTGTGAACCACTGGACGCTCCTGGTTATAGACATGGAGAATGGGGCTGCCAGAAGCTACAACCCACTGTTGCCGTGGAGCAAACACATTGCAGATAAGACGAAAAACACAGCTGATGCTCTGGTAAGGAATTTAAATGCCAAGTAACCTATTTTGGTTATCTATCTAGCAATTTCGAATACTATATCTATCAATGTATATAGTAATACATAGCAATGACTGTTACTCGTAAATCGCATAGTACCTATGGATTACTTGATTTTGCAGCTGACCTATTGCATGAAGAAGAAATACATACCTTATGTAAATGGTGGATACAAAATAAAGACAGTGTTAAATATCCCACAGCAAAAGAAGGATAGCCTTGACTGCGGTGTTTTTGTTTGTAAGTACGTAGAAGACATCATTACAAGAGGGTTTGTTCCGCGGGAATATGGAAAGGAAATGCCGGCAGAAACAAGAGCTAAAATATTTAAGCATTTCATGAATGATCGTAACACAAACAAACGTTGGTAGTATGTAATTTATTTTTTGGTACCCATTTTTATGATTCGGATAGATTAGCAATGGGTGAATTAGACAACTAATATGATTTCTGTTGGTAGTAGAAAACTCACGTGTAAACACATATTTTCACATCACTGTTACATCATTCAGTGTTGAATCTACTAACTTATATATGTTGTATCCTTCAGAGTAGTTTTCAAGTTGTTATCAAAGTTTTTATTATTACCTATCAGGCTTGAACTAAACATCTATCAATGTCTACTTGCTTAACTATCAGAATCATAAACAGGTGGTGTATGCAGCTCTATACGAAATTCTTTTTAATCAGGCTTAAACTCAAGTAAATATGAAGGCAAATGTTTTTCTAAACTACCTTGGCAGATCCCCCATTCGTTGCATGAATCAATTTAATACCTGGGCAGATGTCTGTAGTACTTTTTATATTCTAGATATGACAGAGTAATAGTAAGTTATATCGCAACGTCTACCTTCGTATCTATCAGAGATTTAATAAATTATCTATCGTACTTATATCCCAGTACATTGCACTGTCCACCAGTTTTATCTATCGGGGTTATAATCAAGTAACTATCGTAGTTCGAACTACATATCAGTCAGACCAATTATCTACTATATATGGATGTCCACATGTAAAAACGTTTTGTTACGAACCATATAGTACACTTTTACATATCTGTCAGATTAATTATCTAGAGCATATAGGTTTTCAATTTTAAATATAATTTATCTAGCATTGTAAATTACTCGTAAATCACATATAACATATTAGTGATGGACGAAATATATATATGGACTGGACGATATGGTTATTGGTAGATGAGTAAAATTAATTTTTTGAAAGGACTTTTAACCACACCGATTACTCATTAGAAGTAAATGTGTTACAACTATTGGTTAGATTGAAAGTTGAAAAGACAAAGGTAGATGGACTTGAATGATTACATGCATTTAATAGACGTGTGCCATTAAATTTGTGAAAGTAAGTATGGTTGCTAAATGGCACTCAGCCTTGGGCATTGTGTTTTGCTATAAAAAGAGGGTGATATTTGAACCTATTCCTCTCACACTTCCCTTCAAAGCAAAAATAAACCAGAAACTCTAGCTTAAGTTGAAACCAAACCACCTTCGAAAATGGCACCTTCCTCACCTTTCTCACCAATGAACTCCAGCGACGACGGCTGGTCAACTGACCACTACGTCGACAACAAGGCGTACAAGCGTACCACAACGTCGGAGTACTCCGATGATGAAGAAGATGACTGGTCCGTTTGGTTTGAGGACCAAGAAGACCCCCACGGTTCATGGGATTCATGGTCGTTCGACGACAGTTATGAGTCTGAGGATGAAACACTTCCAAAACGGAAGAGACGTAAGAGCAGTTGCAAGTGGGAAAAAGAAGAGGATAATGATTCAGAGGAGGCAGACGACGAGAAGTCTGAAGACGAAGAAGAAGAGGAAGAGGAAGAGAAGAAGAATAAGAGGAGGAGGGATATGATGAAGAGGATTCTGACTAGGTTTGAACATGTTGATGTAGTTTCATTTAAATTTTGGTTTCCATTTTGTTGTTTTTAATGTTTGTTTATGCTCTATTTGGACTGTAACTTTCACCAACCCTGTGCAGTAGTCTCATTTTTTGACAGGGTTGGTGTATTTGGAAGATCTGTAGCAGTGAATGATTTTATGTTAATGTTAACGTTTGATTGCATTTTCCGTTCTCTAGCTTAAACTGGTGGGTTAATTTTGAAATGTGCAACAAGTTAACATATGATATATTGCAGTTGACTGAAGCAGTTTTAATTGTAGTTATCTCATAGAATCGCATTGTATGAAAACTAAAATATCAGAGTTAGGTTAACATTAAAAGACCAGTTTATGTAGACCTAATCTATCAGATATAAGCTAACTTATCTATCAACCACTGTTTATGTCATATTTACGTCATCAATCTATCTGGCTATTAAATAACGAAATGAATCAGGCATGGGAGATTTAAAGGACCTCTTGAACAAATGTAAGTAAGGTATCAGATGGATGTACAGCAAAAATGAAAACATAAATTGATGTATCTGGCAGATGTAAAATCCAGGATCTATCAATGTTACATAGAGTGTCTATCGGAGTGTAATAGCGTATATAGAAATGTAGCTTTGAATAGATATCAGAGTCTGAAACAAACAGACATGGTACATGTCAATGTTATAAGTGTACAAAAACATAAGTCGAAAGATAAGGAGTGCTTATCTTTGATATGTAAAATGTTACAAAAAAATCGGTAAAAAATGTTTAGAACGGAGCATCACATGACCTCCTATTATGCCCCGATTTGAAACATCGACCACAACGGGACTGGCTGCTGGAAACTTCACCTCTTGATGGAATACACTTTTTCCTCGGACGCCCAAGTCGTCTTTTAACGTTCGGGGGCATCACCACGGGCTCTCCATCATAATCTGCAGTACTGGATTCACCAAACTCTGTTATAGCCGGTATGTAAAATGAATAGCTGGACCGGTAATTCGCAGCACTGAAAAACGGCTCAACCAACGTCATAGGATCCTCGTTTAGAGATGCAATTGCAACCAATGCATGAGCGCATGGGAAACATTCTTGCTGCCAAGAGCCGCATGTGCATTTGAAATCACGTATGTTTACCACCATGACTGGGTCTGACAAAACCTCAAAATAAGCGGCAGAAAACTTGCGAACTAACCATGTCAGACTGCATTGTACATTCTCTTTGAACATCTTGTCAAACTCGGGGCACAAATGTGTGTTCCAACTTAGGCCCTCTCCTAAACGTCGAGACATTTGAGTCATCAGAAGAGCTCTAATCCGGTTGACCAATTCAACTATAGGCAGATGGCACAGCTTTTTAATCTGGGAATTGAACGATTCAACAGCGGTTGATGCCATCACACCATACCGTTTGCCTTCTTACAAAGTTTCCAATACGCTCACCGCCTTGGCGCAAAAACTGACCATAACGTTAATTAAAAAGTTCCACCGTCGGGGCATAAGCACAGCTCTTAAACATCACTAGCATATTTTGTTTGTAGACTCTGTTAGTGTGTTCAAGAGCTTTAGTCAAGTTCTGGATAAGATGGAAGATGCAATAAGCATGGTAGTCAGTAGGATAAAGAGTTGCGACAGCGCTAATAATACCAGCATGGCGGTCTGAAATGAAAGTTATTTGGCGCCCTAACAGATGAGGTTTTAAACTTTCCAAAAACCAAAACCAGTTATCTGAGTCTTCACTACCAAATATACCAAAAGCTACGGGGAAGAGACCTGAAACGGAAACGATAAAGTTGAAAAACAGCACTACATCGACAGGGGTGAACGGACCCAAATCGCAATGTATATTAACATATCTATCAGACTAAGGAAAGCCTGTGTAATAATCAACGTAGCACATTATAAAATGCATAAATCGTAATGTCACATAACTAAGCTAGCAATCATAAATAACTAAAACAGCAGGGTATGTAACCTAATCTATTAATCAGTGCAAGTAAAGCGCAATCTATGTAAACCTATCTAGCGGACTAAACGTATATTGAAACAATGGACTAACCATTGTTTCCATCTTTTGCCACTATTGAAAGCAACACGCCACCATGCTTCCCTGTTAAGTGGTTTCCGTCAACGTACAGTAGAGGGCGGCAGGAATGGAAACCCTCAAGACACGCCCCAAACGCTATAAAACAGCGACGAAAAACATTGTCGGGAGCCAAATCCAGATGGCAGTCCGTAGTAATGTCACGACTCTTTAGTCTCTTGAAGTATGCTTTTAGCAATCCGAAAGAGGTATTGCTATCTCCAAATACAACACGACGGGCCTTCTCCAACGCATTCAAATATAGACGATATGAAATGTCTAAACCGTAGTCTTGCTTGATAGTGGACTGTATAGTCTTAGCTGTTACGGATTGGCAGTTCCGTAGAGAGTCGTGAATTTCATCAGCAATCAAATCGGAGGACAAAGGCCTGCTTTTCTTCTTTGTGAATACGGGACTGCACGTATGGGTACTGAAAAATCTTTTAATTGTCATCAAACCGGTCTTAGAATCAACAGAAGCATAAAGCCTCCATTTGCAGCCGCCCGAATATTTGTTTACACAATAAACGGTGATCTTGCTAAAGGTATTGTGCATGTACCTAAACGCAAAACCGTTCTCTAATGCATACCGGGATAAGGATAACCTCATACCTTGAGCACCATCTGGAAAAGACTGTCCAACACCGATGATAGCTTCTGCCCATCCAGTTGTAGCTAGATGCTTTTTTTTGGGGGTTGAAATGGCCAAACAGCTACTACTTTCACCGCTAGTTCGTTGCATATGAGAGGATTCTTCAAACAGTTGAACAGGTTGTTTAGTTTAATGGCGGAGCCTTTATCAGCAACATATTCTTCCATAAGAAAACTAACACTCTTCAGACGCTCAACATCAAGGTAACATTCTAACCCAATAAAATCGGTCTCTTTATTAAACATACAATTATTCTGAGAACCGCAAGAGTACGTAATGCTGTAGTTGCCTCTAACAAGCCCTTGCCATGTCTCCTCAACGTACTGTTGAAAAGAGTCGTAGTTTTCGAATTCGGACAGCGGAACAATAGCTGTTTCCGTCCCAAATTTGAAAATGCAAACTTTTGGTTTCGACATTGTGTACCCTGAATTGTAGGAGTTTTGGTTAGTTTGTTGTAGGGCAGCGTAGAACAGCTGAATGTGTTACTGATATAAGTAAATGGTTGAACACATCTAGAAATATCCCGTAACTAACATATCAGGGTATATGCATTCGTGGTCTATTTCTCAACACATCTAGCAAAATGTCATAACTAAACTATCAGGGTATATGAAGTCATGGTCTATTTTCCAACACATCTAGCAAACTATTATAGCTAACATATCATGGTGTCTGCAGTCAGGGGAAATGGTTGAAACATCTAGCAATATCCCTTAACTAACATATCAGGGTATATGCAATCGTGGTCTATTTTCCAACACATCTAGCAACATATAAAAGCTAACATATCAGGGTGTATGCAGACAGGGGATGTGGTTAAACACATCTAGCAATATCCCGTAACTAAACTATCAGGGTATATGGAGTCATGGTTTATTTTCCAACACATCTAGCAAAATGTCATAACTAACATATCAGGGTGTCTGCAGTCAGGGGATATGGTTGAGCACGTCTAGCAATATCAAGTAACTAAAATATCAGGGTATATGCATTCGTGGTCTATTTTCCAACAAACCTACCTACCTATTATAGCTAACATATCAGGGTGTATGCAGTGATCTAGCAACCTCTACCATACATTAGGAGGCGACAAATCGCAGAGTTTAACACACACAAATCGCAACCTATATAACAGAGGTCGAAAAATGAAATTTCTTACCGGAATGTTATCGGAGCCGGTATCGATGCTTTGAATCAACCAGAAACAGATAGTAATAGGTTTCCTGCCATTAACGTATATTATATACAAGTCTATAATCGATTTCGAAAATGGAAAACGATTTTGAAACTGAAAACTAAGGTCCGATACTGACCTGAAAGCTGTAACGTCGGGCTCCGATAAAAGTGGTTAGGAGGCTGATAAACGGTGGTCTAGGAGGCTAAGAAACGGTGCAAAATCGGAGCTAGGAGGCTGAGTTGACGACAAATGAATGAGCTAGGAGACTGTCTTTGTAATTGACGGCGTCGAACCAGAATTCCAGAGTTCGCCGGTTATCGGAGCTAGGAGGCTGACCGTTGTTTCAAATGAAGGTGTTTATATGTAATCTCCAGTGGAGCTGGTACGTAATAGCTGCAACAGAGCACCGGTGGAGATGGTGGAGCTGGTACGATGGTGGTTCGAAAACCGGCTGACAGTGAACGGAAGTAAGGTTCGATGGTGGTGATATTGGAATTCGCCGGTGAGTTCGCCAGTGGTTAGTATGTAATCGCCGGAATGAGTGTAATCACGTCGTCGTTTTTTGAAAGAAGAGACATTCTTGAAAAATGGGTTGTTTGTTAGGTTAGGAGAGAGGAGAGAGAGGGGCTAATAAATTCAAAATTCAAAATTCAAAAGTAATAAAGAAGGTGCTGAAGCCAAAATGGACCCTTTTTCACAAATTAACCCTTATATACTATGTTGAGGGTAATTATGGTATTAAAAAAAATATTAGAAGTGGATATGTTTGATGAAATGGGTATTAAGTGAGCATTAACCCATTTTTGGGTACTAGGTTGTAATAGGTTTGGCTAGAAGGTACTTAGTGTGTCATTTCCCATATATATATATAGATTTAAAAAATATTTTTAATCAAATTGATAAAAAAAATGTAGATCAATGGTGATATATTCTAACAATTTTATTTAAGTTAAAATTTTATTTCTTAATTTTCTACCGGATTTCAGTCCGATTATTTAATTAACCCTACTTTCAAGATTACCGCTCGCTCGAGATCAGTGGAAAATGGGAGCCAATTTTGGTTGTTTATTTTGGTTTCAAGGTTCTCTCCAATTCTGATAGGTATTCGTCTCCAATTCTCAAAAGTACTTCCGATTGATTTTTTTTTTTCAATCTACGGTAAATTGATTTATTTTTTTCTCTTTAAATATGTTTCACAAATTTAAAAGGAACCGATCTTCACATAAAATAACATATTTTTGCAGTAAGTTGGAACTGACTAGGAATTCATCTTAGGGCTCGGCTGCTTTTGAATAATTTAGAACCATCTAATGTCAACACAACCCTATATTATGTTTCTCACCCTCCCTTTTTCATTTCCGACTATCAAGTCTCTTTTTATTATTTCATTGACTATCAAGCCTTTTTTTGTTCTTCGTTTCAGATTATAGTTTTCAATTAATAATACTAAAAATTACATAAACTAACATGTTTAAAACACTTAAATCAACTTTTATTTTTAACTTTCAAATTCAATGTCATCACTTTCGTGGTATTTTTAGGATTCTATTTTACGTTATCATTTTTTAAAACTATTTTTATTTATTTATTTATGGTAAGAAGGATAGCTTAAGAAGCTTCAAGTGTTTGTGAAGTTAAATTATTTCACCTACCATCAACAATATATAAAACCCATTTTCAAAACCTAAATCGTTTAGTTTTCTAATTAATCCAAAATGCAAGAGTGTAACTATGAGAGGGTTGAAGTTCTTATTGTTATGTTATCTTCTGTGTTGATAAAAATTCTAAGGCTAGCCAACAAAATTTCAACTTAAATAGCTTTCAAATTTTGTAAAAATCAACACAAAATAATTCTTGTATAGGAAGTGCTTTTTATTATAAGGTTATCCTAAATAATATAATGATTAAAAAGATTTATGATAGAAAATACATAAACTTGTTAGTAAATAATATTTTGATTAAAAATGAAATGAAATTTCAAAACATCTAAAGATATTTGTTATCCCTCATTGGATTTCATCGGCTTTTTTCAACAAATTCGTTTCCGTTATCTTTTCGGTTTTTTCGTTCTTTTCTATTCTACAAATGCATTCGGTGATACCAAAGTTTCGTAGGTAAACCGTCGGTCTAACCATGCCATTTTCCAACTGTCTAATAGTATGCCTGCGTTCATTCCAACCATCCTCAGAATCTGGAACTTTGTTTTAGCAGTTTTCTTGACAATCCAATGGAGGGTTCCATCTAAGTAAACAACCTGATAAGAAGGAGAAGGGGAAACCAAGCATTTGATCGTTGTTGTGTTTTGAGAATTCACTCATGTATCATTTCTCAACGAAAAGATTTTAAAAGTAGATTCATCGTTCTCGTCTATAGGGGTAACTAAGAGAACAATTTTATATTCATCGGTTTTTGTGTTATACCCAAAACCATATCTAGTCACAAACTCTTTGTCCTCAAGTTTCAGATAAGGCATTTTCTTATACTCCCTCGTACAAGGGTTCCATAAGTGAATTGTTTTGAAATCACACCTCGATATACACAAGAGTCCATTGTAAGAACCTATGACTATTGAATACTTATGAAGAAAACATGGGTTTTTAGCGATTCAAAAGCAGATAGGTCATCGTTATACAACGATATATGTTTGTTACTACCACTCGGTAAAAAGATTTTATGCTTACCGCTTAAAATTGATTGATTATGATGCCATTTAACAAAATCAGTGCAAGAAATGAATGACGACCACACTTTCAATATATTCTAAATCTCAAGAGAGTTTTGGTAGGAAATCTTGATAACACCTCAGTATTGAAATCTTCTGGTAGATCACGCTCCATTTACATCTAATTTCTGCTAAACAAAAGAAATTAGGTGATTCCGAGTTATTCAAAGGAAAACGTTGATATAAAATTGTTCGATTGTGTAAACATTAAATGATTCTGAGTTATTCAAAAGCAATCCAACCCTCGTATGAATTCCTAGTCATTTCTATTTTATTGTAAAATTATATTATTTTTATTGAAAATAGTTCATATTAGATTTGCGAAAACACTTTAAAAAAAACAAATTAATTTATCGTAAATCCAAACAAAATTAATAATTTTAATCAGATATAGTTTGAGAAATAGTGAGAAGTCATTATGAGATTAAATTTTTTAATTCTATTCATCAGCGAGTGAAATCATAAAAAAAATTGAGTGAAGTTTGATAAAAAAAAATTAAATAGATTTGTTAGAATAAATACGTAACAACCATATTTTCCATAAATTTGTTTAATAATATATTCTCATTTAAATAAACTTTAAAATATTTGAAGTAAATAAAAAGAGGAAAGTACCCCTAAATACCCACTCAACTATCAAATACCAAAATAGTACCCGCTTTTGGACTAGTTTCATAAAATACCTAGAGCCATATTTTGGACAATTATACCCTCTAGGGTATAAAAGGGGTTGTTTGGTTCAAACCCACTTTTTTACACCTTCTAATCTAACTTTTAGGTTCACATTCCTCCACTTTCACATTTCTAAATTTGAAGAGAGAGAAACACGTGAAACGAGAGAGAACCAAAAGACGCTTTTGAAACACAACCAGAACCTTTCAACCGAAGACAAGTAACCGGCTTTCAGTTCCGATCAATCAATCGAACCGGAGACCACCATTCAGCACCTACGCCGTCGAGCCTCCTACTGCGTCGAAGTATTCCTACGCCGTTGAACCGGAGCAGGTATTCCTCCACCACTGTCTGTCTTCCAGTTATATGCCTCGATGTATAAGCGTCGCCAGAGTACTTTTAATACTCCGGTAGTTAGAATACTCCGTTCTTTTACAGTGATAGTAGATGGTGTCGAGTCAGTACGTGTATTTCGTAGTACTCATCCACCAGACGATGTTAGTTGATAGTTGTGTTGATAGTGCCGTCCGAAGCCATCGAGTAGAACCTGCCCTGGTTTAAACCTGAACGTGTACCGTCGTCTATCGGACCTATAGAGCTGCTGGTCTAACCAGTGTTAGTTTACGTAGGGGGTTAGTTATCTAGCAATGTGGGTTGGCCGTATCTAGCGGGTCTGGGAATAGTCTACCTGTCATAGTGCACGTCTGCCTGTCATATCCGGCGACGTTTTTAAGTTTCGTTTACAGTTGTATGTCAGTGTTAGTTTCTGGTGTTGAAAGTTAGTTGTGAGCTTGACATCGCGTCTCATTGCAATGTAGTTAGACATGGCTGGTTAGTATGGCGTGTGTATGTGTAGGCTGTTATTGGTGTGAAAACTAGAATTTCTGCCATCAATTTGGTGTGGCTGATCTATATAGTTGTCAGCACCCCTGATACTTGTCTTACTATACATATTATTCTGGGGTCTAGACTATAAGTATCTTGGTTCGAATCTTAATGGAGTTTCTGTGCGAGTAGTAGCAGTGGTATAGTATTGCTAATCTCATTTACGAAATACAGAAGAGTAATCAAAACTCAAAAGAAATTTAATCAGATGGTATAGTATTGTTAGTCTCATCTACTGGTATGTGTGTATCTCTGTGTTCGATTTATCCTCTGTTGAAAAGTTTATCATTTCCGTGCAGTCGCTGAAAACCACAAACTAAATGTTCTGAGGTTTCGTTCTTGATGTGTGACCGTTAACTGTCTTTTATTTTTTTGTAGTGTGCTTTGAGAAAAATGGCAAGCATATTAACTCCTAAAGTTCGACTCGTACGATGTCCTAACTGTAGAAATGTGCTTCCTGAGACCGCGGATGTTCCTGTTTACATGTGTGGTGGATGCAACACTGTTTTGCAAGGTAAGTACTACATTTTTATATTCTTCCTCTACTTGTTCGTAAATTGAAGAAAAATTTGGCACTTATCCATAAGCTTATGATCATGCTGTTGGTTATTCGAGTTTAGTGATAGAAAGTTTCAGTAGTCTGTGATATTTTTAATGGTTGAGACTCGGATCTAATTAAATTATTCTCCGTCTATTTGGTGTACATGCACGTCCTTTAATTGTTTCCCATTTTTTAGTTTATCTATGCTTCTCTTTTTTTTTCCTGCTTGGTGTTTGCGGGATCATGGTTACTTGTCCAAAAGTTTCTCATGGTGATATGCATGTGTTGTTATGGGCATTTATACTTTGGTTTGGTAATGACTTCTGCTAATCTGCTTTCATGATGAAGATTGAGTAAGAGATTTTAGTTTCTGGTTTATTAATGATCTACTAATGTTTTTTTTGTCTCTTGATGAATAGTAAATAACAATTTGATTGTTTTTCAGGACGATCTGGACAAGAAAATTCAACAACTTACTCAGGAGGTGGAGTTTGCAAATCGGAAATGTGCAGCTTATCGAGCTAATCTCCTTTCAATACTAAAAGATATCGAGGACCATAAGCTACAGTTATCAATCAAAGTGCAAAATATAAAAATTAGCTTGAAAGACTCTGTCTAAACAGTTAGACCCTGTAATTCTTGATTCTTGATTCCAAGATTTCAGGTCTTTGTTCTCGCATACATCGTCATCGAGCAGATGATGCATTTACTTTATTACTGCGGTTTACCTTTGGAGGATGTTGATTTTATTAACTCTGATAGATATGAAGAACACGTTGCTAGATAAGAAGGAACACCTTGCTAGATATGAAGGGACACATTGCTAGACAGATGCAGCATCAACTCAAAACATATACAATGTTATAGACATTGCTAGATATGAAGGAAGACATTGCTAGTCTCTAATACCCTAACAGGAGCATACTAATATATTGACATTGCTAGTCTAGTAATTATGCCTTATTTTATGAATAGTAGTATTCTTTCTTTGTCGCGTGCCAATAATTAGTGTTGATGCCGATGATGATAGAATTGAACTCCTATTGTCCCAAGTGAAAGGTAAAGATATCACGGAGTTGATTGCTTCAGGACGATCAAAGTTGGCTTCTGTTCCATCAGGTGGTGGTGTTGCAGTTGCTGCTGCACCTGCTGGTGGTGGTGCTACTGTTGCTCCTGCTGCTGAAGAGAAGAAGGCAGAGAAAGTAGAAGAGAAAAACCATTAACGTTTTAATAATCTATTATGATCATTCATATCCATAATTTATATATATATTGTTTGGCTATTTCATGTAAAAACTCATTAGATACTGTCTCTTCTGATAATTTGAGTATATGGGTTGCTTTTGTAAAAAAAATAGTTTCAAATACTGTTGTCTTTATATCGTATCTAGCAATGTCTTTATATCGTGTCTAGCAATGTTTCGTATTTATCAGAGTAATATTCAGGTATCTCGCAATGTCTGTATTCGTATCTATCAGACGTTCACCTTAGTGTTAATCCACTGTAAGTACTAGTATTTTCTATATTTCATATTAATCAGAGTAATATTCAAGTATCTCGCAACGTCTACATTCGTATCTATCAGACGTTTACTCAAGTATCTATCAGACTTTTATTCACGTATATAACAATGCCTATATATCGTATCTATCAGACTAGTATTGCCGTATCTAGAAATGTCTATGCGTCTTATCTATCAGACTTATAATCAAGTATCTAGCAATGTCTGTTTCACATATTTATCAGGGGTATTATCGAGTATCTATCAATGTCTATGTGTCATATCTATCGGATTTACAATCAAGTATCTAGCCATGTCTATATTTCGTATCTATCGGATTATTAATCACATATCTAGCAATGTCTATATGTCGTATCTATCAGACTTAGACTCATGTATCTAGCAATGTCTATATGTCGTATCTAGCAAATATATAGTGCTGCATCTAGCAATGTCTATATTTTATATCTATCAGACTTATACTCAAGTATCCATCAAATAAATCAATGCCAATCGCAACCACAACACAACGTATCTAGCAATATCGATGTCATATATCTATCTTCAATCTACCAGGCTATAATAGTCGTGAATCACAGCCTCTAGTAAATTCTGAGATGAAACACTAAGGGGAGAATCTAAAGTACCTACCAAACTAAATATAACTAAGCTATCAGATGGATGTGAACATTAAAATCGCATACATAAATTGCTGTATCTATCAGATGTATACTCCAGGATCTATCAATGTTATATATCGTGTCTATCAGACTATTGTTCACGTATCTAGCAATGTCAATATATCGTATCTATCAGATTTATACTCAAGTATCTATCAATGCAGATGTTTCGTGTCTATCAGACTATTGTTCACGTATCTAGCAATGTCAATATATCGTATCTATCAGATTTATACTCAAGTATCTATTAATGCAGATGTTCCGTATCTATCAGACTATAATTCACATATCTAGCAATGTTTTGCAAATAGATAACGAGTATCTAGCGTTGTAATCTCCGCGTATCTATCAATTTAGACATTATAAACGATAAGAATCATCCAATGAAATAGACATGGTACATATCAATGTTAACAGTATACAAAAATATAAGTCGAAAGATAAGGAGTACTTATCTATGAAAATCAAAATGTTACTAAAAAATCGGGAACACAAGTTCAGAACGGAGCATCACATGACCTCCTATTACTAGACTAGCAATGTCAATATATTAGTATGCTCCTGTTAGGGTATTAGAGACTAGCAATATCTTCCTTCATATATAGCAATGTCTATAACATTGTATACGTTTTGAGTTGATGCTGCATCTGTCTAGCAATGTGTCCCTTCATATCTAGCAATGTGTTCTTCATATCTAGCAACGTGTTCTTCATATCTATCAGAGTTAATAAAATCAACATCCTCCAAAGATAAACCGCAGTAATGAAGTAAATGCATCATCTGCTCCATGACGATGCTCACCTGCGAGACATTTTGAGTTGAAATCCGCAACAAGAACAAAAGAAACATAAGCTACATGGAGTATATACACCAAAGGCATTGTCTACAGCCCCTGCCCAGATACCATTAGCTACGGGCCGGCAGTACCAATCCAAAGCCTTAAAAGTCATTTTTGTTCTTAGCTGCCAACACACGACTCCTCAGTTACAATGCACTAACATGCTACCCCGTTCTTTCGCTACACCTAAAAGAAATGCATAACTAGCTAAGCCCCTGTATAATTCAAAGCCAAATAAAACATAAAGAACTGCTGAAAACTGCAAAACACAAAAAAGTATCAAAACTCATAAGAAGCTTTTTAAATCTCTGACAAGAACATTGTAATCCAATAAAGAACATTTGGAGGTATCAGGTATGGATGAATATTCCAATATCTAGCAGTACAAAAACAGAACACAAAGACAAAATTAAACAACAAGATTAAAAACAGAACACAAGGTATCAGGCCCATCATTTATTGAATGAAACAAACTAGAATACATTTTAGCCATAAATAAAGATTCCGACCATCTTCTAGCTCATGATCATGTTAAGGAGTCCACAAAACATTTACAAGTAACTTTGTTTTTATAAATTAGAAAATCTAAGATTCTCTCTGCCTTTTCCTTCTAATCTTTTTGATGAATAAATCACAAAAGAAAAATGATACTAAGTTCATGGTCTTTAAGTGTATAGCATGGAGAAGTCAGCCACTCAAAACATAATGGATAACGACAAAGCAAAACTGACTTATTTACATGTGCAAAGTGCTCGAAAGTTTTCTGCACAAACATAATTCATGTTAAGTGTGTAAATTTAAAAAAGAATCGAACTTAACAAATACACAAGATGGTAGTTTTATGTGCTTGAGCATTATCATACCTACTGTTTTAGGAACAGTTTTACCGAAAAAGCCAACCACAATGCGACCTGAAAGTAGTAACCTCTGTGTCATAAGTAGTAACCTTTGTGGGTTTAATCATTTATTAAACAACCAAGATTCAACACAGATGGCATGATTTGTTAACTTCAATAATACATAACCATCTATTTACACAGTGCTAACATCTTAGAAAATAAAGGTTCACTGGCTCACTTCTTCAATGTAAAGAAGACACAATATCATATCAAAAGCAAACAATCAGTGCTCTAATTGTCTATTAGATGAACAAGACTCAATAGACATTGCAAGATTTGTTGATTCAATACTACATCACTGTCTATGTATGCACTGCTAACACCTCAAGAATTATAAACAAATTGATAGAAAAACATACCATTTCCTGCTGATGATAATCTTTTGGCGACCTGGAAACCAAACTACAAAGATACACAAGAATAAAGAACATTTCGAAATCGAATTCCTAAACAATGACAGCAGAAAAGACACTGTGGTTTGAACGCAAAACTTTTATAGCGAACATCAGCTTTTACCTTCCAAATCAGCCGTCCGTTGACTACATCACTGTCTACTACATCACTCGTTCGTTGATTGTGCCTTCGAGGATATCGTTCCAGATGTCTCGAAGAGCAGCCGTATTCTTCAGGCGTCCATCGCCGTCGTTTCGGAAGTCCAATTTTTCTAACAACGTCGCCGTGGGAGCTTGTCCGGCGTTATGGCGAAGTAAATACTCGGCGATCCAACAGTTGATTTCTTTGTCCATGGTTGAATCTAGATCATTGAAAATTTATTGGTTATGTTCTAGTTTTGGTTTTGTCGAAGAAGGATTAGAGTAGGAATCGTATAGAAGAAGTTTAAGAATTGATGAAAAGATTCAAAAGACAGGTCACGTGAGTGAGTGAGTCATTACCGTCGGCGAAGTCGTTCCGGTGGTTTGGGGAGGTCGAAGGTCGGCGAAGTCGTTCTGGTGGTTTGGGGAGGTCGAAGGTGGTTCTGGTTTTTTTGGGAGGGTTAAGAGAGAGGGTTAAGAGAGAGAGAGTGGAGGCTGGTTCAAAATTCAAAATTCAAAATTGTTGATGGCTGAAAATACTCATTAATTCTCAAAATAAGGCTTATATACTAGGTTAAGGGTAGTTACGGTATTAAAAAAATAAGGTATTAGAAGTGGATAGGTTTAATGAGATGGGTATTAAGTGAGCATTAACCCATTTTTGGGTACTTGATAGTAATAGGTTTGGCCAAAAGTTACTTAGTATGTCATTTCCCAAATAAAAATATGTGTACAATTTATTTTATTTAAAATTATTAAAAATCTGGTAGGTTAAGTAACGGAATGTAAAATTCAAACTTTAGTTGAAGCACTACCGATATTTTTTTCAAAAATAAGAGAAAGTTTAAATTTAATTAGACTCTTTTCGATATAAAAGATATTTTTTGAACGGTATTCTTTTAAAGTTATTTTTGAAATGTAGTTTTTAAAGATATTTTTCTATTTTAATATATTTTAAGATAGGTTAGAAGGAGCTTAAGATAGGTTAGAAGGAGCTGCAGATGCAAAGTAAATAAAGTTTAAATTTAAATAGATTAGAATATAGTTTATAACTAACAAAGATATTTTTCAAATTTATCTTCTTAAAAGATATTATCGTATTTTAAATATATTTTGAAAAATAAGAGATGAAGTTTAGATTTAAATAGATCCGTTAGAGAATTATAATCTTCTCTCTTTTCAAAATCCTCTTCACCGTATTATAAATAACACATCGTCTCCCAATTATTTTCTCAATCTCTATCCCGTCTCTCTAACTTCCCACCGTCTCTCTCGATTCTACATCTCTCTCGTTTTCACACCACCAACCCAAAACCTCCGATGTCTAAGAAAATCACGCTCAAGAGTTCTGATGGAGAGACTTTCGAGGTTGACGAGACGGTCGTCTTGGAATCTCAGACCATAGAGCATTTGATCGAGGACGATTGCGCCGACAACGGGATCTTATCCAAGATCATGGAGTACTGCAAGAAGCAGACCGATAAAGATCTCAAGGCGTGGGATGCTGATTTTGTCAAAGTTGACAAGAGCACCCTTTTCGATCTGATATGGGCTGCTAACTACTTATACATCAAAGGCTTGTTGGACCTGACATGCCAGAATATAGCTGATATGATCAAAAGCAAGACCCCTGAGGAAATTCACACCCCATAGGAAGAGGAGGGAACCAGTGGGCTTTTGAATGAAGAAAATACTATGAATGTTTTTTTTTCTTTCTTCCTATTCTTATTTTTTTTGGTATAAGATGATTGTTTCTAGACAATACCTAGACCCTCAGTACCTTTATTTTTTAGATAACTATCTATTTTGTTTGAACTTTATTAGTAAGATAAATTTAAACTTTATTTTTTATTTTTATCGGATTTTATTCTTTTTTTTTATTTCACTCGTCAATGAACTAAATTAAATAGATTTTATTTTTCTACAAGACACACGCTAATTTCACGCTAGCTAGAGGCGAGACGGTCTGGTGGTTTATTTTTGTTTTAAAATAACTTCTCTCCATTTATAAAAGCCAAAAACCATTGCTCTTTTAAGATAACATTGCTCTTTTAAGATATAATTGTTTGGTGGTTATAGTCATGCACTTAATTAGCAACATTTACCCATTTAATTCCAATGCTATAATTAAGTTCTTCAACATACTTATTTCTCCATAGCCCTTCACCAACAATATTTCTCTATACTTCTTAAGGGTGTCACCTGTATTCCTCTTAATCTTAAACAGTTACTTCAAACTGATTGGTTAGCACCCAAGTCTGGTTTTTATATATTGAATCAATTTAATCTTTCATAATGTTTTGCCACACCTTTGATCCTACTGCTTCCCTATAGCCCTTGGGTTCATCTTCCATTTTCAGTGATATATAACAAGCTTCTTGTTCGGCCAAAAGTACATAATCATCAAACTTCTTGGGAAGTTTGGACTGTTTGTTGGGCTTGCGAACCAAGATGGGTGGTTGCCGAGTGTTGATTCCCTTTTCATACTCAATTGCGGCGGCCACTGAACCAGAATTGTCCTCATAATTCCTGAATGTCTACTCGGCTTTCTTGGCTCACTCTGCTTGCTCGTTTCCTGTAATGCCACAAATTTTATACTATGGAAAAGACATCTCTTGAAGTTTCGGCATCTTGAACCATGTCTATCCTTTATCTTTATTAAATACATTATCACGACTTATTACTATCTTTCTGGGATATTGGATTACATAGATAGATGATAGGCGTTTGAACAAGACTCAGAGCGGTCTAGATCTCTCATCTAACTTCTTCAATTGTGCTCATCCTTTTTGGGGAGGCTAAGCATTCGAAAACTCTCAAATGGGAAATGTTCAGCTTCTTGCTTGTAAATGTGGGTTATATCCGGAAATAGCATCTAAAAATCGACTAAAAATTGATTATCTAATTTATATTGGTATCATAATAAAAATATCTTTATTTTTATATATAAACCTATATATATTAATATATAGATTAAACTTTATTTCTTATTTTTAACCGGATGTCACTCCATTCCACTACACTGTACCGGAAACCACAAGCGGAAAACTAAATCTAACTTCACGATTACGGCTAGCCGGAAGTAAGACCGTATGATTGTTTACTTTGTTTTCAAAGTAACTTCTCTCTATTTAGAAAAGGCAAAAACTATGGCTCTTTTAAAATAATAATTGTGCATGGATATAACCAAATGATAAGGATATAAATTATTCTATTTTTGGATTCAAGGTGTTAAGTTTATTCATTCTCTTAAATAATTTAGATAATTAGATATCTTCATCTATTCTAGCATTATATATTATTATATATTATCAATAATTACGTAAGGAGGTAGATTCTTACTTCAGGTTTAGTATTTGTAACCTAGAGTACCTATATATATTATTATATATTATTTCTATATATTATTATATATTATTTCTAAAAGACCTTACTTCACTCTATACCCCATAACATAACAGTATAGTGGAAAAGAGAAGCAGAACCCTCGTGGTATTTTAATTAATTAGTGTAACATAACAGTAAAGTTACAGTAATTATTATTTTTATAAAAATACCAATAAATTTTAATATATTATTTTTGAAAGATATGTTTAAAAATATGATATAAAAAAATTATATTTAATATTTTAATTTTTCAAAAAAAATATATATCGAAATAAATTCAAATTTGTTATATAAAAATATTATTGGAAAATATGTGAAAATAAAACCTAGATAAAAAATATATATGAAATTTAAATTAAATTTGTATTTCCTTATTTTTCTCAAATTTACAGTTTTAATTCAAAAAAAATTATATTTTAATATATTTCCTTATTTTTTTCAATCTCACGTTTTAATATATCTTTTGAAAATAATATCTTCTATAATTATTGTTGTATATTTTTATCTTTTTAATTTTTTTAATTCATTATCTTTTTAGTATTCTCAAATTAAAAAAAAACAAAAAGCAAAAAAAATTGATCTTTTTTTCAATACAAAAAATAATAAAGCGCTTTAAAAATATATTTTAATAAAATAAAAGTTATACACTTTTTAATAATTTACTTATTGTTATTAATAAATATCAAATATTTTACATTCTTCACAAATATACAAAAATGTAACTTTATTATAGCCGTAGTACATAAAAATATGCTAATAATAATTAGTATATACTTATGTGAATTCTATAGTTACTACTTCTATTTTATTTAATTAATTATTAATATATTATTTTTAAAACCTAAGTTTTATAAAATGAATTTATAATAATAATAAAATAAAAATATTATTTTATTATTTTATTTTAAATAATTTGAAAATATTGAACCAGTTGGATAATTGTTATGGTTATAACAAAGTATTATTAATTTTTTATTTTAAAAAATTGATTAACCATTAATATATTTTAATTAGTATTAGAAATTGATTTATTAAAATCAAAATATAATAAATGGTTTATTTACCATTAAAGATATATTAACAATTAATTAAATAAAATAACATCATATTTGTTTATAACAAAAAAAATAGATTGACATTGAACAGAGGATATTAAGGTCCATAAAAAAGATAAAACTTTATCGTTAACTGTATCCATAAATATCTCCTATGGTCCACCCTTTAAATATGGACAAAAGTTCTCATTTTTTTACCTGATTCGACTCTAATTCATTATGTGATTTCACTCCGCCGTGAACTTAGGTGATTCAACTTTTCTATCTGAAAACGAAATCCTAACTTCACTATTACATTAGGTGGAGGGCGAGACCGTTTGGATTTCAGATTAGTGGGAAGGGGTTTAGTGTCACCAATCATTGGTTATTTACTTTGGTGTTACGGTGACTCTTTTCTATTTTTTAAAGGTATTTCGGATTGAAATTATTATTTTTTGTTTCTATCGGTGGTAAATTATTATTTTTTAAATATATTTCACAAATTTAATATGAACTGATCTTTAAATAAAAATAAATTGTGACTACATATAGTTTTGGGTATGACACGAAAACTGATGATTATAAAATTGTTGCCTTAGTTACTGCTAAAAAACAGAATGATGAATCTATCTTCAAAGTATTTTCGTTAAGACATAATACATGGAGGAGCTCTCAAAATACCACGATCAAATGTTTGGATTCCCGTCCTCCTTACCGGGCTGTTTACTTAGATGGAGCCCTCCATTGGGTTGGCAAGAAGAACGCTAAAACAAAGCTGAGAGATGTCGCTCTTATTGTCTCTTTTAATCTAGATGATGAAACTTCGAAAGAGATCACAGTTCCAGATTCTGAGTATGGTTATTCTTCGTATCTTGCTGATATAAATGGTCATCTATTTTTTACTATTTTTTTTAATAATAGTGTTCATGGTCATTGTTTGATGATGCACCAATATGAAGTGGATTTATCTTCCATTAAGCTATCTTATATTAGTAAAAACCATTTATATGATTTGTTCGGTTCTTATCCATTGTGTTGCACGAAACAAGGTGAGATAGTATTTGGGCCCTTAGATGAAGGTTTTGATGGGAGGTTAAGGAAGTTAGTAATTTGGAATGAACGCACAGATACTGCTACAAGATTGAGTTATGCCGACTGTTTATGTTGAAACTTTGGTATCACCGCATGCATTTTATAGCAATCGAAAGGAACCGAAAACCAAAATCCAATTGTGAACAACAAATTTCTTTTGATGTTCAAAGTTTTGCTTGATTTTTTTTTATTTTTTATATATCTGTCTAGATACTCACTTTTTCTCTCTAGTCGTTTTGAGTTTTTATTACTCATCTTTAAACGTCTGAATAAAATTTATGAACAAGTTTATATACCTTTCATTTTTGGAAGTATTTTTTTATTCCGTCGTTGATCTTTATGTTTATAGAGGTTGAACTTATATTGTTGTCATAGGAAGAAACTAATGTATGTATTACCTACAGCCAATGGTTGTTACTTAGGGTAGCCTTGTAATAAGGATACACTTCCGAAAGAGGAAACTGTGTTTAGAATTAAAATCTGAAGGTTATTCATGTTAAAAGTTTGTTGACCGTGACCTTAAATTTATGTCAACACATAAGCTCGTATAACGATTAAACTCAAACATCCTCCTCCATTGGTAAGACTCCTTCTATCCAATTCATTTTATTGTCCCAAAATACAAAGAAAGGAAACCCCGCATGTGTTGCATAAACATGACTTTGGTGTGAGCCAAACACGAATAAGTAATACATATTTCCTGATCTTTTCCAGTTGGATACAAACTTTAGAAACAAACTTTACATAAATATTAGGTCTATGTTATTAAATATCTGATATTTCTATTTGGATACAAACTTTTCCCTCTTTTTATATTGTTGGCTAATTAACTCCATGATTATAATTGAAACAAATTTAGCAACCATAAGGTTTAAGCTCGATGTAATCAATCAATGAGGATTGTGTAGGGAATATTGGGTCAGTATATTCCGCTTTTGTATATAAGTAAGAATACTCCGGATCTCCACACTAGTGTGATATTGTCCGCTTTGGGCCCACTGGTCCGCACGACTTTGCTTTTGGTCCACTTCCAAAAGGCCTCATCAAGTGAACTTTGTTAGACGCTGATGGCTTCTCATACATACTGGAGAGAGCTTTCATAAGACATGCCATGGTTGTTTCCTTTATGATGTTAAAAGCAATGTTGCGGGATAACGTCAATCGGATGACTCCAAGAGCTTGTCTATCAAGAAGGGTCCATTTTTCATCTAGCATCTCTTCTATCCAATAATAACATGTTGAATAATGTTGGATTATTATATCAAAATAACACATTCTACTTGAAGGTTATGATGCATTTTACTCAAGTGATGGCAAGCACTGGCTTCATTAGAAATGCAGATAAGTTCAGAAAAACTTAACAATCTCCCACTTGAAGACTGGTTTCAACCTGTCTTCACACCTTGATCTATGCAGCAGATCTTTCTGGTCTTATTACTCTTGTAGACCAACTTAAGCTGAACAAAACTTCAGTTTTTCAATGGCTACTGTCTTTGTCAACATATCAGCTGGATTCTTGCTTCCTTGGATCTTTTCCAGTATTAGCACCTCATCTTCCAATAAAGATCTAATGAAATGATAACGAAGACTGATGTGCTTGGTTCTTGAATGAAATGTTGAATTCTTCGCCAATTGAATTGCACTTTGACTATCACTATGCAGAATGTTGTTCTTCTGTTTGAATCCCAACTCGATTAACAAACCTTGCAGCCATATCATCTCTTTACTGGCTTCGGTCACTGCTACATACTCAGCCTCTGTAGTTGATAAAGTGACAATTTTTTGTAATTTTGACATCCAACTAACAACTGTAGTTCCAACAGTAAATATATAACCGGTAGTGCTTTTCCGGTGATCAACTTCACCTCCAAAATCTGCATCTACGTAGCCTTGTACCTTTAACTCACCCTTACCAAAGTACAAACACTTTTCTATGGTACCTAGTAGGTACCTCAAAATCCATTTGACACCTTCCCAATGAATTTTCCCTGGGTTTGACATAAACCTACTCACAACTCCCACTGCATAACTAATGTTTAGTCTCGTACAGACCATTGCATACATCAAACTTCCAATAGCTGAGGCGTAAGGAACCTTAGCCATGAAGTCTTTTTCTTCATCCGTCTTAGGGGATTGATCCTTGGATAAACGAAAGTGACCTGCCAATGGTGTACTAACTGGCTTTGCATCACACATGTTAAATCTCTTCAAAACGCGATCGATGTACTCTGACTGAGATAAGTGCAAAACTTTTCTATGCTTATCTCTTATGATTTGCATTCCAAGAATCTTCTTCGCCGGACCCAAGTCTTTCATGTCAAATTATTTTGACAATTGTAGCTTCAATCTTCTAATATCATCCATATCTGAACCTGCTACTAACATATCATCAACATAGAGTAGCAAAATGATATAAGTGGACTTACATCTTCTAAAATAGGAACAGTGGTCCGCATTATACTTTTGAAAACTCTCTTTGTGCATAAAACCGTCAAATTTCTTGTACCACTGTCTTGGAGCTTGTTTTAAACCATACAAACTTTTCTTAAGTCTGCATACCATGTTTTCTTTCCCTTCTTTTAAGAAAACTTCTGGTTGATACATGTATATCTCCTCATCCAAATCCCCGTGAAGAAATGCAGTCTTCACATCTAACTGTTCAAGATAAAGGTCTTCAATGGC
Organism: Limnanthes douglasii subsp. nivea; assembly: GCA_036936605.1. Taxonomy (NCBI): domain Eukaryota; kingdom Viridiplantae; phylum Streptophyta; class Magnoliopsida; order Brassicales; family Limnanthaceae; genus Limnanthes; species Limnanthes douglasii. The sequence goes on along the minus strand of JAUPFV010000001.1, from coordinate 388,548,134 downwards.
AACAATACTCAACACTGATCTAATAGTATTGAGCTTCACAACTGGAGCAAAAATATCGGTGTAATCAGTTCCTTCCTTTTGCTGGAACCCTTTGACAACTAGTCGTGCTTTGTATCTCTCAGAGCCATCATGCTCATCTTTCATCCGATACACCCATTTGTTATAAAGTTCCTTCTTACCCATTGGTAACTCAGTTAGGTCCCATGTATCATTTGAGATTAAAGACTTCATCTCATTTTTCATTGCAAACTCCCATTTACTAGAATCACTGGTATGGCAAGCTTCATCATAGCATTCAGGTTCTCCTCCATCGGTAAGTAATAGATAGTTCAAGTATCTCCTGTTGGGTACATGGGGTCGGGAAGATCTTCGCAAAGCAGGAACTTCCTCGGTCGGCTGTAAGGTATCGGATTGCTGTTGATCGGTCTGTCCAACGGACTCTCCTTGTTGAGGGGTTAATCTGATCGACTCTATTTCTTGACTATTTGGGACTCCCTCGATATCTGCAAATACTTATTCATACGGCTTTGAGTCATTTGCTTTAGTTTTATATCTGTCCTTGTACATCAATGTTTTATTGAAGATCACATCTCTGCTTCGTATCATCTTCTTGTTCTCCTCATCCCAAACACGATAACCGAACTCATCTTCGCCATAGCCGATCAAGAAACATTTTTTCGATTTCGGATCAAGCTTGTTCCTGCCTTGGTCACTTATATGAACATATGTTGTACAACCAAAAAATCTTAGATTTGATAATTTTATATCCTTACCAATCCATACCTCCTCAGGTATTCGATGTTCTAAGGGAACCGACGGGCCTCGGTTAACCAGGTAAGCCGATGTGTTGTTTGCTTCTGCCCAGAACTGCTTCGGTAAACCAGACTGTATTCGAATGCTTCTGGCTCTTTCTGTCAACGTTCTATTCATACGTTCGGCAATACCATTGTGTTGAGGCGTACCTGGAACGGTTCTCTCCATCCTGATACCATGCTCATAGCAAAATTTCTTGAATTTGGTGTCCTCATATTCACCACCATTATCAGTTCTCAGCTTTTTAATCTTCAGACCTGTCTCATTCTCAACCATAGATTTCCATCTCCTAAAAACATCAAACACTTCAGATTTATGCTTCAGAAAATAAACCCATACCTTTCGAGAATGATCATCGATAAAGGTCACGAAATAGTGTTTCCCTCCTATAGATGAAACAGTTCTTGGCCCCCAAACGTCAGAGTGAACAAGCTCCAGCCTTTCTTTCTTTAGGGTTCTACCACTCGTCTGAAAACTGACCCTTTTCTGTTTTCCAAGTATGCAATCTTCACACATGTCTATATCGACTGACTTTAGACCTGGAAGCTTCCCATTCGAGTACATAATTTTCATACCCTTCACACTCATATGGCCAAGCCTCTCGTGCCAAACATTTGGATTTTTGTTTCCTGCTGCTATTGCAATTGAACAGCTCGTCAGTGCTGTCTTGTAAAGAGTACCACTCTTCTTTCCACGAGCAATCGTCATTGCTCCCTTTGAAATTTTCCAATTGTCACCATAAAATATCGTACTATAGCCTTCGCTAGCCAACTTCCATACTGAGATTAAGTTCTTTCTCAGACTGGGGATATGTTTGACATCTTTCAGTTCCCATACAGACCCATTCAACTTAATCTTCACAGTACCTTTACCAATAATATCACAAGGTTGATCATAACCAAGATATACTATTCCAAGGTTACCAGGGACATACCTCTCGAAGAATTTTTTCTTCGAAGTCGCGTGAAATGATGCTCCGGAGTCTAATACCCAAGACTCTTCCCTGCTTTCTAAGGAGCATATTAACGCATCGTCTCCTTCTGAAGTGATATTTGCCTCTGTCTTCTTCTCTTGTTCCTTTGGTTCTCTCTTGCACTGAAATTTAAAGTGCCCGGTCTTCCCACAATTCCAACACTCGATGTTTCTCAACCCCTGGGAATATTTAGGATTCCTAGACTTGGACCTCCAGTCTCTTGATTTGCCTCGGTAGTTCGATTTACCGCGTTCATATACTCTGGTTGAATTTCTTCCTCTCGATTCTGTATGTAAGACCGAGGAGATTGATGACTCACCTGATTCTCTCATTCGAATATCTTCACTGAGAACTAGGTCACAAACATCATCAAATTTCAACTTATTGCTTCCTGATGAGCTACTCACCGCAGTGACAGTAGCATTCCAACTATCTGGTAGTGAAGACAACAGTATCAATGCTCGTATTTCTTCATCAAAATCAATTTCAACTAAACTCAACTAGCTTGTGATTGTATTAAGTTCATTGAGGTGTTGAGCTACCGAAGCGTCTTCCATCATTCGCAAATTGAATAAACGCCTCATCTCCATTAGTATGAGGCCTTTTGGAAGTGGACCAAAAGCAAAGCCGTGCGGGCCAGTGGGCCCAAAGCGGACAATATCACACTAGTGTGGAGATCGGGGTATTCTTACTTATATACAAAGGCGGAATATACTGACCCAATATTCCCTACAAATGGTATCAGAGCACCAGGCCCAGACGGAACGCGATGTGGTGGGTTGTGATGAAATATTCTCTGCAAATTGATTAGGTTTTATGGAGTCCGATTCCTTTTCCACTTGGCTTCCCGTTCAATCTTCTATTAGTGGTAATTTTATCACAAACATGAAAGTGTTGTTACGTATTTTTTTGTGAAGGTTTTCCTATCAGTAAGAAGTGTAACTCTTCAATTTTTGTATTCATTAATTGGTGAGAAGTACCATGGGGACAGGGCTTCCACATATAAAGGATGAGATTCGGTGGAGGTGCTTGGCCAAGAAATAGACGAAATTATTTTACCCAAAGGCCATGGTTGCCGGAGCCTCAAGGCATTTGGACTTGATTCACAGTGACCTTTTGGATCCATCTGCAAAAAATTGGACGATGTTTATGGGGAAGAAATTGAATACATTTGATACACTCAAAAAATTAAGTTACTTGCGGAAAACAAAATTTGTACTAGTAGCGGTGAGTAGAAAACCGAACTTGTTATATTTATCTGAATCGAAGAACCTAACCGACGAATAAAATTTCGGTTAATTGGGTTAGGAGAACTGACATCACTCTGATTATAAAATTTTAATTTAGTAATATTTATTATATATTACATTATATTCATATACAAATATTTATTATATAAAATATATTATATTTATTTATATAAAATATTTAGTATAAAATATATATTATATTTATTAATAAAATATATATTATTATATATATATATATATATTATATTAGTTTGATCGAAATTGATTTTTTTTAATAAATAACAATTTTTGGTTTTGAAAATATCAACCGAACTGGAATACATTAAAAATTCAAACCGAATCTATGGAATTGCATGAATTTGGTTCGGTTGATCGGTTGAGTTCGTTTCTTGACTCCTAAATATTAGCCTCGAATCATTCAAATCTAACAATGCATGAAAGTTCAAATATGCCGAATGGAATATGTTTTGCGAACATGGTATTTCCAAAAGACCTTACTTTCACGTAAAAGAAGCTTTTATATTTAACTTTCAAATTCAATAAGTATGAACTATATTTGGGTTACCGTGACGAGTTATAGCATCTTAATGAAACACCATATTTTCTCACCCTTATCTATTTTATTTTCACCCTTATCTATTTTATTTTATACTTTCAAACCTTAAATCTCAAGAGTTTTGGTAGACAATCTTGATAACACTTCGTTCTATTACCGCTATTTTCTGCTAACAAAAGAAATTAGGTGATTCTTAATTAATCAAAGGAAAGCGTTGATATGAAATTGTTCGATTGTATAAACATTAAATGATTCCGAGTTATTCAAAAGTAGTCGAACCCTAATATGAATTCCTATTCATTTCTATTTTATTGCAAAACTATATTATTTTTATTTGAAAATAGTTCATATTAGATTTGCGAAACACACTTTAAGAAAAAAAATTTAATTTATTGTAGCTCGAAACAAAAAGAATAATTTCAATAAGATATATTTTTGAGAAATAGTATGAAATCACGGATTAAATTTTCTAATTCAGTTCATCCCCGAGTGAAATCACAAAAAAAGATAGAGTGAAGTTTAATAAAAAAAAAATCAAAATATCAAAATTTAAATAGATTTGTAACAACTGGTAAATTTGTTTTAAAATATTTTTTCATTTAAATAAACTTTAAAATATCTTAATAATTAAAAATACGTGTACAATTTCTTTTATTTAAAATTAGTTAAAATTTAATAATTAACTAGCCGACCATAAAATCCAAACTTTAGTTGAAGAACTACCGAAAGTCGCATTACATTAACACACAACAACAAAAAATACGTAGATTTTATTATATTTATTTGATATAGCCAGTAATGGAAGGACAGAGAATATATAAAATATATATTATATTTATTAATAGAAAAAAAATATTATTATATATATTTATCGTAGTTCCAGCAGTTGGAAACTAATATTCGATTCAAAATTAGTTCATATCGAAATTTTTTCAAAAAGAAATTAACACTTCCTAAAAAAACAAATCTCATACTATTTAATAATCAAAATATTATTCGATTTAATACTATAGGATCAAACCAATCAATTTAAGTTAGATGGAAACAACCAAAATTAAAAATAGCTTTGAGAGATGGAGATAAATCGCTCTGGTTAGATGATCTAATTATGTTCTTATCACCGTACGAAATCGAGGATTTGTAGAAAAGTAAGAGAAAATTTCTATTTAAATAGAATCGTTGGGATATATTTTTTTTATAAGTAACAAAGATATTTTTCAACCGTACCTTTTTAATATATTTTAGGATAGTTTATTTTGATAACTATTTAGAGAGAGCTGCCGCCTATGGAAAGTAAATAAAGTTTAAATTTAAATAGATTAGGATATAGTTTATACCTAAGAAGGATATTTTTCAAATCTATCTTATTAAGAGATTATCATATTTTAAAAATATCTGTTAGCTCTTAATAAATATCACATCACATCTCTAACTTCCCAGTGTCTCTCTTCTGCATCTCTCTTCTGCTTCTCTCTCGTTTTCGCACCACCAACCCAAAACCCGATGTCGAAAAAAATCACGCTCAAGAGTTCCGATGGTAAGACTTTCGAGGTTGACGAGACGGTAGCTTTGGAATCTCAGACCATGAAGCATTTGATCGAGGACGATTGTGCCGATAACGGGATCCCTCTTCCTAACGTCACCAGTAAGATCTTATCCAAGTTCATCGAGTACTGCAAGAAGCACGTCGAGGATGGTCCTGCTGCATCTATCGATGAAGATCTCAAGGCGTGGGATGCTGATTTCGTCAAAGTCGACCAGAGCACCCTTTTCGATCTGATATTGGCTGCTAACTACTTGAACATCAAAAGCTTGTTAGACCTGACATGCCGGACTGTAGCTGATATAATCAAAGGCAAGACCCCTGAGGAAATTCGCAGCACTTTCAACATTAAGAATGATTTCACCCCAGAAGAAGAGGAGGAAGTTAGACGTGAGAACCAGTGGGCTTTTGAATGAAGAAAATACTATGATGCTTTTCTTCTTCTTTTTTTTTTTCTTCGTATAACATTGTTTCTACAAGTCACAACCTTTATTAGTAAGATAACCATCTGGTAGTTTACTTTTCTTTCAAAGTGATTTCTCGCTCTTTTAAGATAACATTGCTCTTTTAAGATAGTAATTGTTTGCTCTTTAGGATATTGTTCACTAAACTTTCTCTAAAATAGGTACTGATCTTCTTAACTGAAATAGTATATTTACAATTCCAACACAAGAGCATCCAAAAACTCTTAAATGTGAAATGTTCAGCTTCTTGCTGGTAAAACACCTATATGGGGTATAATTAACTAATGATTTTTCAGAGACTCGATTGATCACGTATGTTGCACGTCATAGCTTCTCCCTAAAGAAAATTTGGCACATCCACAGTTTTCAATATACATATCGTTATCTCCATCAAGGTTCCATTTCTCATTTCCACTAGACTGCTATGTTGTGGGTATACAGTATAGTAAGATGTTGTAGAAATACAATATTTTTCACGAAACATATTGAACTCAGCATATGTGAACAATCATCCCCTCAAAGTTCTGAATATTTTGATGCTACTGTTAGTTTTGCTTTCCACCATTAATTTATTCTTTTTTGGATTTCTCAAATATATCCAATTTTTCCCTACATAGCATCGTCCACATGTAACATGATAAATGGTCAATTAAAATGAATACATATCAATTTTTGGCTCCACAAAGGTCACTGTGAATCAACTCCTAGAGCCTAGAGGGTCCGAAAACCGTGGCTTTTGGGAAAAATAACTTGGTCTATATTTTGCGGGCAAGCACCACCACAGACCGAGATCTCATCCTCTATCTGTGGCAGCAACATCTTTTGTCACTATAAAGTTCGATTCATGGTTCATCTGCCCACTTTCAATACATTTTGCTGCATAATATCCTGGCTTGTGGCATCTCCAACAAATTATCTTGGACTTTTCCTTGTTATAACTTTTTTGGGCTTGAGTTTGGTCTCAGGATAAACCATGAAGTTTCCCAACGAACCCTATGGAGGAATGTGGCTAACAAAAGAGAACAAAAATATGCACAGAGCCTAAACAACTAAATCTAAAAACATAAATTGACCCTAGCTCATTGCCAAAGACCCATCAGATATTCTCTTAAATCTTTCACCACACAACAGATAAAATACCCAACGCTAACTTCGTAAAAACACAACTCCTCAAGGAATTGATTATCTACTTTATATTGCTATCATTATAGAAATATTTTTATTTTTATATATAAATCTATATAAATCTATATATATATATATATTAAACTTTTATTTCTTATTTTTACCCGATGTCACTCCACTTTTTTACAATGATTTATTTGTGTACCGGAAACTGGAAACTTAAAACTAACTCTAACATCACCATTACAGCTAGATGGAAGCCAGATCGTATGATTGTTTACTTTGGTTTAAGAGCGACTTCTTTCAATTTCTCAAACTAATTCTATTTTTGGATTCAGTTTCTTAATTTTATTCATTCTCCTAAAAAGTTTAGGAAATTAAATTTCCTCATCTATTCTTATCTTTGGTGATAAATTTTACTGTTATTATATATTACCAATTATTATTTTTCTTTTCAAATTTGTGATTAGGAATAGAGTATATATACTAAAAGTACGTGTTTAAATCTGAACCAGATTCAACCTCTGGCCACTATCACAAATACTAAACTTTTTCTAACCAATAATTTATGTTACATATATCTGTACCGTATGTGGCATAAGAATTTTATTCTTTTATGGTAAAGTGCATAATTATAAATTTTTGATATGTTATTTAAATTTGAACTTTATATACAATTTACTGGTGAGAATTTATAAATAATGATATTTTCCTAGGTGATTTAAATAATGGATTATGCTAACCACACCTGTTATTTAATACTAATTTTTTTATCCAAGTATTGTTTACTTTAGGTTAATTTCAGAACTAGTAATAGCAGTTGCAACTCAATTTTTATAATGTCAAAACTATTTTTTATACAGGTTTCGATATTAACATCAAATATTATCAAAAAGTAACTTAGTGATTTTTTTGAAACGGCCAAATATTTAATGAACTATTAATATATTATTATTTAAACTAAATTTTATTACGAGAAAAACAAAACAAATATTAATATTACATAATTATGGTAATTTAAAATTATTAATTTATTTTATTTTATTTGTTAAACATTAAATTACATATTGTTTTGCACTAGTTTGTAAATTTTGGAATTGATAATTTTATTGGTACAAAAATAATCCTACAATTATTAACGGTATATTTTAATGAACATATTTTTATTGTCATATAAAAATGGGTATGTAATTTGAAAATATATTTTTATTATTTTGTATAAAAAAAACTAAATTAATTTATTGATTTTTAAAAATAATTTAAGTTTTTTTGTTATTTTTGGAAAAGTTATTTTTTTATAAATTATTTTTTTACATTTATGAAATTTATGTTAAGCACTTGTTAGCGTACGCTTTATAGTCAATTGAATGTATGGTATTCTTATAAAAATACATCTAATTATATTTGGTTGATATTAAAATATTTATTTCTATTTTTACAAAAAACATAACATAACTGTTTTAAAAAGTTAATTCTAAATTTAATTTATAAATTTTTAATTTTTAAATAATAAAAAAAAGGTAATTTTTTTGAAAAACTTAAAATTGAATGAATATTTTAATATATATATATATAACACAGTTTAAAAATAATATTTAATAAAACTAACTTCAAAACCAATGTTTTAAACAATTTTGAAATTTTTTGTTCTAATTAATTTAAAAATTCATAAAATATTTTTTTGTTTTGTTTGAAGCATAGTAACATTTCAATTTAATAGTTAATGTATTTCAAATTTATTAACTATTAATTATAATATTTTAACAGTATAAGCGGTATAAACAAAAGAAAGGGTAATTACATAAAAATTGTATAGATGATTTTATGCAAGTTAGTTTAATTATTAGACAAAAAGTTAGTATTAAATGGCTATTAACCGGTGCCATGACACCGGTTAGCCCAATCCTTAAATAAGAAGTGAGAATTAAACTAATAGGTGAAAATTTATTTTGGAAAAATCGGATTAAATTTGGAACACTCATAATATATCTAAACACTAAAGTTCATAATTCGTCTAATAAGTTCATAATTCGTCTAATAAGTTCAAACTCTAAATTAATGAAAATAAATTTAATAATTATGATTCTCAATGACCAAGTAAGAGGATATAATACAATACAATAAAAAATATTTTCTCTTCTAATTTTAGTATTGTGCATATATATATATATATATATATATATATATATATATATATATATATAATTAATTTTGTTTGTAAATATAAAATTTAATAGATAAGAATTTTCTTAGAAGGGTTTTTCTCTAAAATCTTCTTTCTTGAATCTCAAGAAAGTCTTTTGTTTTTTTTCTTGTCATTGAATAACCTCATTCAATGGTTTGATCTATTTACCTTTGACATCAAATCTTCTCCCATCATCATCATTGTTCTTCTTTTGCATTCTCCTTCATGTTGCAGTCTAGTGGTTTCTTGTTTCCAGCTTCATTATATCTATCAAGACAAATAAATCACAGTTAGCAATGAAGTTTCAGCAAAATAGAGTTCTCTCAAACCCTGAATTCCCAGAATTGCATTCAACTAACAGACATAAAGAAAATTATCAAGCCAATGCGCAACCAAACAAATCTTACGTAGATCCGTTCTCTCAAACAAATGAATTTTCTCCATCATCTGTCCAATATAAAAGCAACCACATCTCGCTACAATTCACCAAACAAGATAAAGATAGACTATTGGCGTCTATAAAATTCATCTTAGTCGGCAAATTCTCTACATGTATAGCTAAGAAACAACTTTTAACAAAACAATATAATTATCGCGGGTTTACTGGAGAGTATAATGTCTCAAACTGGAACGCTCACTACATCCTCATAGAATTTTCTCTAATTGAAGACTTAAGCACGCTCTAGGTTCCAAATGTATGGACCATAGGCTCTTCTTTGATGAGAATCCTTAAATGGACTCTTTGCTTCAACCCAAGAATAGAAAGCCCCATTAATACTATCTAGATAAGGGTCTCAAAGGTCCCATAGTATCTGTATAATGAGGCTATGATTCTATTTATTGTTTCTCATATAGGAAACTCTATAAAAATCCTAGATTCCTAAGAAAAATAATGATTTATATATCGCTTGCTACGTATGGGTGGAAATTGATATAATACATAATCCTCAACATAATATATGGGTTGGGCTCGGTGATAATGAGGGTTCATGGCTAGATATTAGCTATAAAAGCATCCCACCCTACTGTCATCAATGCAATCATATAGGACATATCAAAGAAACCTACCAAAAACTCTTACAATCTACTCAAGAAGTTGTAGACAAGAATGAACCTAATGCAAAATCTCTTTAAGAGCCGGAACCTCCAAATCCCAAGCCTCAAAGGATTAAATCCATCATTACCAAGCCTCTGCCTCCTTCTAACTCTGCAAAACCGCAAGAGCCAAATGAGCCAACTGTCAAACCACAAAATGTCAGCACAATTAGTTCAATACAACCAAACGAATCCTTACTGATCATTCTACTCAAGAAATACCTAGCAAATCCTACCATTCAGACAACCAAAATCCTCGTTAAGATTCTCAATTAGAATATTCGCGGTATTGGTAACAAGGCGTCTCTCATAAGGATCAAATCAGTTTTTAAAGAAGAAAAGATCAACATTCTCACCATTAAAGAAGCCTTTATCAACAATAATCGTCAAGATGCAGTACTTTTCAGGCTATCTATTGCTTGGTATGATATGAACTTTAGAAGGAGTTTTCTGTGTCAAACTATACTTAGAAGGACTAATTCGTGAATAAACTTCTTGATTGCTTAAAGTTGTAGAAAGAGAAAGTCAACCAGCGTAGAGAGAGAAAGTATATTATAATAATGAGCCACCTTTCCTAAATCTAGTGGGGTCCTTTTATAGTATAAGTGATGGGCCCCACGGGCCTAACTACCTCTTAATTACAAACTTGACCCTTACTTTTATTGTTTAGTGACATTTAATCCTATTTTAATATTTACTTTACAATTTTTCCTTAACTTTGTTGTTTCTTTGCAATTTCACCCTTGTCTTTTATTCTTTCTTATCAGTAGCCCCCCAGTCCTTGTTACAAATATTTTTACAAGGACTGTGATGAAGCCTTTGAATTTCTTCTTATCTTCTAATTTTTCTCATAAAATACTTCTTCAAAAATTAATTTATGTCCTCCTCAACAATACTCACATAACCCCCCCCCCCCCCCAATCCTTGCAATTTGTTAGCAAATACTAGAACGTAGCCCAACATAAAATTTTGTCCCCTCGAAATAATCTTATTGGAAACAATCATGTAGACATTCTGGTGCCCTCGAACTCACTTCTTCAAAAATCATCGTATCCTCTTCGAAGAAAATCATAAAAGTATAATTAGTTGTAGCCCCCCAGTCTAGGCTAACTAATTGTAAAAATAAGATTATACTTACACATTTTTCATAAAAAAGTTTACCAACAAATCCCTTTGAATTTCCCAATGTCAGTTTTCATATCCCAATCAACAATCTCCCGCATTTTCTTTAATGATATCATCTTACAAAGAATTTTGTCACCAAATCTTTTTAGAGATATTATTACACTTCCCAAAGCTTCTCATCATGCCTTTTGCCTTTTCACCTTCTATCTCAGATCTCGATTCACTACAAATACACCTATATTACCTATAACACCCCTAGGAAAACAAAGGAAAATGTCTCCAGGCCTCTCTCTTCCCAAAAGGCCATCTACTTCTATAAATACTTTCATTTCTCATTCATAATCCAAACTATTTTGTTCTAAACTTTCTAGAGAGAGAAAGCTAGCTTATACTCCCTAAGCCTCGTCGAATTCCAGAGTGGCTATTCATTAGTAAAAAATTCGAAGAGTAACTTGCTGTTGGTACCTACGTGGAGCCTCAACCCAAACCTCATGTTACCAATTTTTACGGTTCCTGGCCTCCATCGGAAATTTCTTCTGATATCATACCCTTCGACATTTCTTGTCAAAACCAAACTTCTAATCTCAGTCTCCTCGAATCCATGGGTAAAGATAAACACCACAAGCATTCTTCTAGCAAAAGGAAAAGACATCACAAAGAAAATAAAAATTCCCAAGAACGTAAACGTGTCAAAGAAACCTTTTCGGAAACCCAAAATCTGAACTCAACTCCAATAATCAACAATCCTCCTCGGAAAATTGATGTCTCTGGATCAGACTTTCCAGTCACCCCTTTGATGACTAGGCAAAGAAGTCCACGATTCTCTCTTTTAATAATTATAATAACTGACGAGGAGGTACAATCAGCCAGAAACGAAGCCTTAAAAAATAAAGAAAAAGAAATCGCCTTAGAAAACCCTGACTTGGAGCCAAAAGAAATTCCCAACATAGAGAAGAGTAAATCTGATGGTCCCCCGGAAATTTCCGAAGAGAAATCTCCCCAAAGTCCAAAGGTGATATCACTCTTCCTTTGGAACTTGATGCAATTATGGGCAACAACATCTGAGGCATCGAAAACAAGCATCTGGTCTCACTCCACAATATCTCTTACAAGTATTTCTTGCCATCTGAAGAAACCATGCTAAGGACTCGCTGGTGCATCCCCTCGTATATTACCCTCAGATTCCCTGCGGAAGGTGAGACTCCCTTATCAGTTAAAGACAATGAATTGATCGTCTATACAGAGATTATGAATTGGGGGCTGAGGTATCCCTTAGACCCGTTCTTCATCGAATACTTTGCCAAAATCAATCTCTGCCCTTCACAAGTTGGTCCAAATATGTGGTTCACTCTCATGGCGTGTATCATGGATTCTCGGATGTCTGGCAACGAATTTTCTTTAAAGGAGCTCATCAGATTATCTGGTATAGCCAAAAATCCATTTTCCCTTTTTAATCACTAACCTTTCTACCCTCTCGAATCTACACAAACTGTCTCTTTTGTGGACTAACAAATGTAATTCTCTCAACTCTTAATTTAATCTTCCTCGTACAATAATTTACTAACTTTATTCCTCGAACTTTTGCACAGCCATGACCGGAATTTTAAAACCCTATGCTGAGTATGTGGAAAGTGCCACCAAGGTCTTCACCAAACTCAGTGAATAAACCAAAGAAAACTGGGAAAACAAATTTCACCTCTGCTTTATGAATAACAATCTAGCCAAGAGTCGACTTTGGAGGTTAAATGCCCTCGACAGACTAACTATGAAAGAGTTGATGATTCCTCCCTCTCAACAAGAAGTCCTCGATCGAGTTGAAAAGAAGGATATCGTTATTTATCTTCCAAAGTGCTCCCGTGCCAAAAGTCATTTGGATGATTCCGAAGAAGAAGTAACAACCAAAGATCTTCAATCAGACTCTGAGGGATTAGCTACTAACCAAGAGCCAACCTCTTTGAAAAATACTACAACAACCACCTCATTTTTCCCTCTTCGAAAAATAATCCATCCCATCAAGAAGAAAGAATCCAAGAAAAAACAAGTTATTTTGGAGCCTATCCAAGAAATCTCTGAGGGCACTAGAGCCCCAGATGCTGCAACTGAAGATGAAGATAAAGATAAAGAAAATTCAGGTCTAATGCCAACCTCCCCACTTACCCTATATTCAAGTCCATCATCGAATAGTGATCTTCTGATATTAGCACATCTCCCAATTCCTCAAAGTGATCCTCCCCAAACTGTTGATCCCATCATGGGAAAAAAGATGCAACATCTAGAAGATATGAAAAACCACTATAAATTCAAAGCTTCCCTTGCTTCCTCACAGCCTGAAGAAATAATGAAACAACATTCCAATCTTAAAAGACAAACTGATGTAATTTGGGAAAAATTGGTCGCCTCGGAAAAATATGTTCTTCTTCTAGAGAAGTGTTGTCAAGAAGAAAATGATCTCTACTAGAATAAGACCAGTGCTCAAGAAAGACTCCTTACAGAACTCAAAAGCTCACCAACTTTTGTTTGGAAGACTTTAAGATGATTATAGAAGAAAAGAAATATCTACTAATGAATCTTGAGACATAGAAAGAAAAAGCTGTGAATGCCTATGCAGCAAAATGCGTAGACAAGCTCAATGTAAGGGATGCTACCACCCGAGCAGGATTGATTACCCAAATTCACGAGGAGTACCCTGAATATGACTTAGGCAGTTTCTGGAAACTTGTCTCCCCCGAACTTCGCCCACCAAAAATTGTTGTGAGTGAAAGTGACTCATCGGCTTCCGAGGAGAGTGACTCCTCGAAACATTCTAAGTAAGGAAATATCTGTTGTTCCAACCCTTTTGTACAAGGCCTCGTTAATTTCGAGGCTGTTTTTTGTAATGGTATCAACATGTTCCAAAGAAAATTTATCTCAATTTCCGTTGTATGCTATTGTAACACTTTATCAATTTATAAAATTTGCAACTTCATATTGGGTATGAAAAATATTGTATGTTAACTTGCGCTGAATATAATAATTGCTTTATGACAACTTTTGTTGGTCATAATAATCATTGGCTGCTGACCTTAGGCATGTTTATAATTGTCATAATTGGTAACCTACTTATCCGATCATAACTTATGAATTAGAAACAATAGTTCGAGGAAAAATTTCAAATGTATTTATCAGCTAATAATGGCACCTCGTTAAAACCTTCATGTGCATAAACCTATTTTTCTAAACCTGAAAATAAAAAACAATCATTACATGTCAAGATTTTCATTTTTACTCTAGATACAAATTTAGATGCTCTATGTTCGACGGATGCTTGAGGTATCTCCCCTCTTTATCCTTTAACTGATACGTTTCCTGTTTCACTTTCTCTGTTACTTCATAAGGGCCTTCCCAATTCGGTCCCAACTTCCCCAGGCTTTTTTCTTTGGTATGAAGAATTTTTTTTTGTAATACCTTGTCCCCCACCTTGAAATTTCTCTGCTTCACTTGTGAAGCGTATCTACTCCTCATTAATGTTTGATAGTGTAGAGACTTCAATTGTGCATGTCGTCTTTTTTCCTCTACCAAATCAAGTTCTATAGCCCTGGTTTGATCATTCAAGTCCTCTGTATAAGCTGCCACATAATATGATAGGAAAATAATCTCCAAGGGGACCACCGCATCCATTCAGTATACCAAAGCAAACGGAGATACCAAAGTTACATTTCGCGACGTTGTTCTATAGGCCCACAATACTTCCTGTAAATAATCTGGCCATTTTCCAGCCTTTCCTTCCAAATTTTTCTTTAATCTGTCAAGAATTGTTCTATTGGTAACCTCCACCTGACCATTAGCTTGCGGATGAAATGGAGAAGAAAAACATTGTTGTATGCCACTAGAAATGCAAAAGCTCTTAAACTCCTTGTTATCAAATTGGGGTTCATTATTCGTTGTGATTTTTATTGGAACCCCAAAATGACAAAAAATGTTTGAGACAAAAAACTTGATAGCATATTTTTCCTTCGTCCCCGATAAAGGTTATGCTTCTATCCACTTGGAAAAATAATCAACCACTACTATAATCGTTTGTCTTCCCCCGGATGCCATTGGTAAAGGACCAACCAAATCAATACCTCATCTATCGAATGGCAAAGCTTCAGAAATACTTTCCATCAGAACCCGTGCCTTTTGTATTATATTAGCATACCTTTGGCAGGTATCACACCTTTTTACCAATTATTTAGCATCACCGGAAATAGTCGGCCAATAATAACCAACAAGAAACACTATTCGAATTAACACTTTATATCCATAATGCGCCGATCCTTCCCAATCATGCAATTCTGATAAGACAAATTGTAACTCGTCATTAGCCAAATATCTAAGCAACGTCCTACTTAAGGACTTCTTGTATAACACTCCTTCCAAAAGGATATAGCCATGAGACTTAAACCGGATTCTCTTAGCCTTTGATTTATCTATTGGTAAAATGTCATTTTCCAAAAAGTCCACAATTTTTTACCTCCATTCGTTTGTAGCAACATTGTTGTCCTCCTCTATCGCCATAAATTGCTCTGTATTTCTCGTAACCGAGGGAAACTCCTGAGTTATGACCCAAGGACGATTTTCTGATCGTGAAGCAGTTGCTAAGGAATCAGGTTTCATATTTGCTTATCTTCGAACATGTTTATATCTAACTTTATCGAAAGTTAAAAACAGATCCTTCAACACTTTCAAGTATTTGATTAGCTGATCCTTTCTTGCCTCTGATTCTCCCAAATCTTGGTTAATCACCAATTATGAGTCGGGGATTAATTTAACACTTCTTGCCCCCACACACGTGAGCCGATCTCAACCCTGCCAACGCTGCCTCAAACTCCGCCTCATTATTTGTTTCTTTAAAACCAAAACATATGGACTGAAATATCGTTATCCCATCAGGGAAAATTAACTGAACTCCAGCACCACTTCTAGAAATATTCGACCCCCCGTTAGTCCGAACCAACCACTTTGTCCTATCTTGTTGATCACCGATTTCTATATCTACTCTTTCCGAATGAAATTCGACCAAAAAGTCTAGCAAATCCTGAGCCTTTATAGTTGTTCGAGGCTCAAAGGTTATGTCAAAATCTCCAAATTCGACTGACCACTTCGTCATTCTTCCTGATATATCCAGCCTCTGCAACAAACCTTTTAGTGGGAATGTAGTTCGGACTACTATTGAATGCACTTGGAAGTACGGTCTCATTTTCCGAGCAGCTGTTACTAAGGCTAAAGCTACTTTCTCTAAATTGAAATAACGCTTCTCTGCATCAAGCAAACTCTTGCTAATGTAGTATACTGGCTTTAAAACATCAAGCTCTTCACGAAGTAGCACAACGATAACATCAAAATCTGACACCGACAAATAAATAATCAACTTCTCTCCCAGCAGAGGTTTAGAAAGTATTTTCGGGGACAACAAATACTCGTGGATCTGGTGAAATGCTTCAGAACATTTTCGGTCAAAGTAAACTTACTGTCATTTCTGAGCACTTTAAAGAAAGGCGCACATTTATCCGAAGAACGAGAGATAAACCTGTTCAACGCTGCTAATCTTCCTGTCAAAATCTAGACTTCCTTAATATTCCGAGGAGAAGTCATGGTCGTCAGAGCTTTTATCTGTTATGGATCAGCCTTAATTCCCTTTTCACTTACCATATAGCCGAGAAATTTTCCAGATCGAACACCAAAAATACACTTCTCCGGGTTCAATTTCAGATTGACCTTTTTCAAATTATTAAACATTTCTTTCAAATCATAAAAATGGTCTTCATCTTGTAAACCCTTTACCAGCATATCTTCAATAGACACTTCAACGTTCCGCCCGATCTGTTCCTCAAAGGTTTTGTCGCCCCCACATTTTTCAGGCCAAACGACATTACCTTGTAGCAATATAATCCTCTCCCGGTAATGAACGATGTGTTTTCTTCATCCTTCGTATATAATCTAATCTGATTATAACCTGAATAACAATCCATGAAAGATAATAATCGATTACCCGATGTAGAATCCACTAACTAATAAATTTGAGGTACTGGGAAAGGATCCTTTGGACAAGCTCTATTCAAATCCGTGAAGTCCACACACATCCTCCCCTTGCCATTCTTTTTCATGACTGAAACTGGATTCGAGACCCATACAAGGTATTACCACTCTCTGATATGGCCTATGCTTAACAACCGCTCGACCTCTGACATTATAGCCGCAGAGTTCTCATGAGAGACAAGTCGTCTTTTCTGTACGATGGGTCGAACATCACTCTGCATTGCTAGCTTATGACAAATTATTTCCGGAGGCACACCTGTAACGTCTTCTACACACTAAGCATACATATTTAACTTCCTTGACAAAAATGAAATCAACTTTCTCTGAACTCAAAAGAAAGTTGTACTCCTATTTTTAAAATTTTCCCATCATGAAACTTGTACTCTTTATGATCATCATCCGGAACAAGAAACCCGGGGGACTCCTTTGGATCGTCACATGAGTTATTGTTGAGAGAGTCCTCTTTAGCTGCTATGCTTTTTCCGATGTTCCTCCTCGAACTTGCTTTGTGGACAAAACAATCTGATAACATTCTCTAGCCATCTTCTGGCTGCTCCTGATCATTCCGATCTTGTTTCCTACTACATACTTCAAACATTGGTGCACTATAGAGATAACGACATGCATCCTTGACAACCATGAATGGCCCAAAATTGCATTATAAGATGTTGGTGCATCAACCACTATAAACAAAACTTCAACCTCCTTTCTGAATGGTCCCCAACTGAGTTCCACCAAGCACTCAAACTCCCCCACAACTATTGTTGTTGCTTCTGTAAAGCCTATTATAGTTCTTTCTGACCGCCGTATAACAGGTGGGTCATAAATTCTCTTGTAGGAGCTCATGAACAATATATTTGCAGAACTTCCCGTATCAAACAATTTTTTCTCCACTTGATCACAAGCTATTCCTGCAACAATCACTACTGCATCCTCATTTGGGCCTACTACATTCCTCATGTCATCATTATCAAAACAAATAATTGGGAAAGGCAAACGTTGCATCTGTGCTGAAACCCCTATTTCCAATTGCATAGTCAAATTTACCATGTGCCTCTTTCGCGAACTGTTGGAATATCCTGCAATAGTGTCCCCTCCAAAAATAGCTAGCGACTCAAAAAACGCACAAAGATCATTCACCTTTCCTCTTGGAATAACTTCCTCTACCATGTTAACATTGTATCTTCCCACCTTGGGATCCAAATATTCTGTTGCAATATCAAAAGCATCAACATCCTCGGAAATGACCATTGTTGTGTCAGCATTCTTTGGAACGGCCTTCACAACCATATTTTTCTGAGTGTGTTTTTTCACAAAATCCAACAACATGTCGTTTTCAGTTAAAGCTTGTACCTCTTTCTTCAAAGCGATACACTCTTTAGTGTCATGCCCAATATCATGGTACTTACAAAACCTATTAACACTTCTGCTTTCCCTGGGAGTTTGGATAGGAAAAGGCTTTCAGAATCGCACGATTGAATTTGCCTTGTCAAATATTGTAGCTACATTTTTTGTTAACTCAGCGCAATAGTCTCGACGAATCTATTTGTTCGAAATAGGCCTAGTTCCTTGCTGCATGTTGTAATTCTGCTGATTCGTTCGTGGCCTCGGCGGATACTGGCCCACCATTTTAGGTTGCACATTAACCCGAGGCGCTTAGCTACTAGACTCATATCTCTGAAATTGATTATGCTCTAGCTGATCATTCGATCCCTTCTCAGATTCTTGAGTTTCTTCAACTAAAATCCTCTTCTCCACTTGATCAAGTAGAGCTCCAAAAGTTATCGTTTGACTCTCAGCCACTGTATCCTTCAAAATTCTGGGGAGAAGTCCCATTCTGAAGGCTGCCAATGCCACCGAAATCTTTGCAATATTCCATATTCGTCTTTGTTTTGACAAACCTGTTGGTGTAATTTTCAAACTCTCCCCAGCTCTTTGGTTGTAGTAAATTATCGTATCCCTATTAGCTCAAAATTTCTTGCTCCCCACAAAATGTTGCCTGAAGATATTCAAGAAAATATCATAAAATTTAATAGAACCCTGGGGTAGCCTGTTGTACCACTTAGAAGCAACTCCCTTGAAGGTTTGAGAAAATTCCTGACACAACAATTTATCATCATCATCAAAGTTGATCATGAAATTTTTAATCTGCTCGATATGATTATCGGGATCTTGAGTTCCATCGAACTTTTCTAGCTTCGATATATCAAAAAAATTTGGGATATTGCTTGACAAAATTTCTGAGGACAACGGGGAAGCTCTCCAGTTATGACATGTCCTGTAAAAATTAGCCCTCGAATCTTCATGACTCGGAAAATAAAGCCCCCCCTCGGAAGGCAAGGTATACTGATGTTTCCATTCTGAATTTTGCTGGTCGACATTTTGATTCCCATAAGGAAAATTTCGCTGGTTATAAACTTGCTCTCCGCCATGAAGATTTGTTTTCCCTCGGAGCTTTCCTCTCCGAACTTCTTCCTCTATGATACTTCACATGTTTTTTTCCACGTCTCTTCTTCCGATGACTCATTTCAGGAGACAAATCTAGTGAACTATAGCGAGAATAATCACTTGAGTCAGAAGAATCGAAGTGACGCTTTCCTTTCCTCCTCAAAGAACACCGACCATGTCCTCTATATCGATCATCTTTGCCACTAGGACGATGCTATGCCTCACGCTCATCTTTTTGGTTGTCATTTTCTCTCCGAACTTCTGAACGAAGATTCCCATGGACAACTTCTTTTTTTGCTTTTGATTTTTTGATTTCCATCAACAACTCGTTTCTCCGAGCCACTAAGATTGACTCATCTATAATTTCTTCCGAACACTGTCCATCGTGCCTTTCGAAGTTCTCACTTCTTCGGAAATCATTGCCGATGAGATTTTTCTCATAGTTATTCATATCCAAATCCTCATGTTCATCCATCATCCTGTTTGGATTCAAAAGAAGTTTCGGGAAAAAGAAAACCTACAAACTGATTTTTGTTTCCCATAGACGGTGCCAATGATAAGATATGAACTTTAAAAGAAGTTTTCTATGTCAAACTATACTTAGAAGGACTAATTCGTGAATAAACTTCTTGATTTCTTAAAGTTGTAGAGAGAGAAAGTATATTATAATAATGAACCACCTTTCTCAAATCTGGTGGGGTCTTTTTATAGTACAAGTGATGGGCCCCACTGGCCTAACTACCTCTTAATTACAAACTTGACCCTTACTTTTATTGTTTAGTGACAATTAATCATATTTCAATATTTACTTTACAATTTTTCTCTAACTTTGTTGTTTCTTTACAATTTCACCCTTATCTTTTATTCTTCCTTATCATTGCTTATTTGCAAATTGTTCATTATCAAGATGAGCTCTTTGGTCTTTGTTCGATGAATCTTGCTGCAATCCCTTATGATCTCAAGTTTTCTGCCCATTCATACCTTTTTTCAGTGGAATATGTTTGTACTGTCTAGCTGAAATCTCTATCTCTTCATCTTAAATAGATCTCCATAACTCAATAGCTTGAAGAACAACCCTTTATTCATCGCTTTTGATTACAATTTTATGTAAGCTCAAACAAAGTCTGCATGTTTAGTTACAGAATATCGTGGCATGATCATGCTATGGAATCTAGACACTCAGAAGCAGTCTGTCTGATCTAGACACTCAAAAGCTAGACACTCAAACAGGGTCTGCCTCTTTTGACACCATTATACACACTCCAATACTAGAATAGTTCAGCGACTGGGGATTCCAGATGAGAAGATCTTACTCTAATTGATGATGATATGGTTTACAAGACTATAAATAAGTACCATTCTCAAGTTCATGTTAATGAAAATCACAGACTCAATTTATATGGAGATAATGTTTAGGTAGACTATCGGGTTACGAGGTGGCGTTTGAAATCTTTTTACGACTTTTACCTGGGCGTCATGAGACTGTTGTCTGTGATCAAAGTATATTTCGAGTGACGAAGGAAGCCACATTCGTCTATACATGATTGGACATGAAGGTGAACATGCAGACTTTATCATTTAACTTCTCCTTAGAGACCACATTCAATCAAATATTGGGTATATATTTAACACGCTTCAAAACCAATATTGCACCCATGCTTGTTTCTAGATAAACATCACCAATACAACCACTTTAGATAAATCATTATTTCCCATGTTTGCAGAACCAAAGTCACTAGAGGTGTAAGATGAGAAAAATTCTCTACGAGAAGTGGCATGAATTCTAGCACCGTTGTCAACTACGCAACCATTTTAATGAGACACAGAATTCACAACAGCATCATCAATAACAACGGAGTAACTCTCTGAAACTGCAGCAACATGTTTCTCGTCACAACTTTCATCATAATTTTTCTCCTTGTTCTTTTCTTCTTTACCATTGTTGGATTTCCTATAATTATTCGTCTTTCTCAACTTACGACGAAATTTGTTAGTGTGCCCGATCTCATGACAGTAGGAACACTCCCAATCTGCAAATTTATTAGACTTGTTTTGAATCTTGCTTCTACTTTTACCTTTAGTTTTCCAACCACGATTTTCATTTCTACCAAGTTTCTCAACGACTAGAGTATCTGAATATGAAGATAATCCAACTATTTTTCTTCTCATATCTTCATTTAGTACACTACTTTTAGCCAATGCCATTGAAATATTACCTTCATGACCTGAATTAGAAAGAGCCATTCTGAAAGTATCCCACGAGTCTGGCAGGGAACCAAGCAACCATAACGTCAGAACCTCATCATCAAATTTGATACCTATACCAGCCAACTGATTAATCAAGCTTTAAAAATTATTCAAGTGATTTATAAGAGGTGATCTATCTTGATACCCTAATTACATCAACTGTTTGAACAAAAATAACTTACTGTTTCATGTCTTCAGAGCATATAAATCCTCAAGTTTACTCCATAAAGTCCTTGCATCTTTTTCGTCTACAACATGATTCAACACATTATCATCAACCCATTGCCGAATAAAGCCACAACCTGTCGATGAATAATTATCCATTCTGCATCAGACTTATCTTTAGGTTTTCCATCACCGAACACTCGTAATGAAAACCTTTAACATAAAGAAGATCTTTCATCTTCTATTTCCATATATGATTCAAACCATTCATCGTCATCATTCTGCTTGTATTCACCTCCATATATGATACAAGACAAGTACAAAATGAGTCACTCTTTTTTTTAGGAGGGAACCGCAGCCGCTACTCAGAGTGCAATGAGTGCGCACAGGGTAAACCCTCAGTCTGATGCAATAGCCTGCAAACAAACGCTAGAAGGTGACAGGCTCAACCGAGAAAGCGTATGTAGAGGGACTCGAACTCATGACCTTTGGTTACAAGCATGCCTTACTCAACCAACTCGGCTACCCCCATGAGGGCTATTTACACAACCAGTCGCTCTGATACCACTTTATCAAGAAATAGAAGCACAAACAAAATCTTCCTTCTTGTATCAAACATGATTAGAGATAATGATCCCAAACAAAATACCATGTATGAATAAAATAAACGCAAATAACACAGAACACGTTTTACGTGGAAAACCTACCCAATGTAGGAAGTAAAAACCACGGGACTGATTTCGGAATCCAACCAAATATTCACTATAAGAAGACAGGTTACAAAACTATTCTCCGGATAAAATTAGAGCATACACCACACAAAGTATGACAAGTTCATACACAACCGGAATACACAAGATAGTAAACCGAAATCAGAAAACTCACTGAAATATCCCAAAACCGTGGTTAGAAGAAGTTGATCGAAAACAAACTTAGAAGACTCCAAATCAAAACCCCTCTTGTTAGATTGTAGAGTACAAATAGACGAGCATGCTCACCAAAATTGAACTCGATCGGAGCACGGAAGATAATCCAATTGTAAACACAAAGTTCCGCCTGAAATCATTTTTTCTCTCAAAACTGCGCTATAGAATATGATGCTCATCTCAAAAGCAAAAAAACACGGTATAAATTATAGTTATACAGAAGCCAAAATTCTATGTGTTTCCCTTATTTGGCCAAAATTCATTTTCATGATTGCAATCCACATTTAAACTCTAATCAAAATTAGAATATATAAACAAATGTTTGTCCAATTATGATTTAGATGATATTATTGATTTTGTATAAAATAACAATTTAGGTAAAATCTATGATAAAAAGTATTTTCTTTTTTGTATTAAACAGTATTAGTATTTTAGGGATATTTAGATAAAACTAATCTAAACTTACTACTATCGCTAGGCGGAGGCGAAAACGTCTGTTTATTTTGCTTTAAACGTGGACTTCTTTCAATCTCTCAAATGAAAACCATTGCTATTGCTTTTTTAAGATAACAAAATACTAAGAATATAAATCTTAAAGATTTTTTTTTTGGATTCAGTGTTAAGTTTAGGAAATTAGATTTCTTCATCTATTCTTATCTTTTAGTGATAAATTTTAGAGAAAAGTACCTGAAAATACCCACTCAACTATCTTATTACCCGGCGGTACCCGCTTTTAACATGGTGTTACTTAATACCCAGACTAATAAATTGGACAAAAATACCCTTCCACTATATATACCCATTTTTCAATTCCAACCCACTTTTTCCACCTTCCTATCACCCTAAACAAACGCAAAATTCTAATTTTAGAAACCACGCAAAAACAAACCGTTCGACTTCGTGATACTCTCTCTCTCTCTCTCAAACCCAAAAACCCTACAGCTTCTCACCGTTCGCACCTTCGACACTATCGCACCGGTCAGCGTCTTTTACTCACTCAGACTACACACCTTCAATCTCGTTCGACAAAGTTGTCGTGAAGTCGTCTCTGAAAGCTTCAATCTCGTTCTCCAACCGGTGAAATTTAGCAGGTATGCATTATCGTGGAAAGTGTATTTTTTTTTGCGTTTTTGACGAATTTGAACCACTTTTTTCTCTTAATTCACGATAGGTGTTGCTTTTTATACTAGAATGAAGTATCTACTGACGATAGTTGCTCAGTTTATGGGTTTATAGTAGAAGCCAGGGTAGAATTTTAGTTGCATGTAATACTAATACTCTCCTGAGAAATATTATGTATGTTAGATCTGCATTAGGTAGTTCATTGTTGATTTTGGTGTTTGTTGCATAATTCCCAGATCCCTGCAACGTGCATGTGAAAAGTGTAACAGTTCGCATCCTGATCACCCACTATGCAAGCAATTCGCAGCTAGATTGTATGTTTATGCTTATTTACAAACAATTCGCAGCTTGAGCTGCGAATTTTCTGTTAAAACAATATTTATATGTATGCAATTCGCAGCTTGTGATGCGAATTATTTGTGACATTCCAACTGATTTGTGTTTGTGCAGAAAGTATGACAACAAAACCTAGCTACTACATATCAGGGTTGGTGAGCCTTCTGAAGCTACTCAAAGACATGCGTATTACAAGGGCCCACATTGAAGCTACAAGAAACACACCCTTCTACACGCTTCTGAAAACGGCGTTCGAAATCCGTAATGAAGAAGAGCTGCCAAGGAAAAAATTCTACCAAATCATTCAGTATATCATCGAGAAATTCTCTCTGGATAGAGACGCCTTTAGGATTGGCAACAAGTATATAAAGCTAACTGAAAACGATATCAAGATCATATTCGGGTTGAGGCATGGCACCGAGAAAATGAAGTTAACAAAAACCGGAGCTTTTCACAACAAGTATGCACCCGGCGAGGAGGACGAATCAAGGATGATGAAGAAATACTTTATGGGTAAAACTGGCAGGAAAGTAGCAGCTGGTAATACCAAAACAATAACAAAT
Source organism: Limnanthes douglasii subsp. nivea (assembly GCA_036936605.1). Lineage (NCBI taxonomy): Eukaryota > Viridiplantae > Streptophyta > Magnoliopsida > Brassicales > Limnanthaceae > Limnanthes > Limnanthes douglasii. The sequence goes on along the minus strand of JAUPFV010000001.1, from coordinate 388,523,141 downwards.
GCAATTATAAAGGTACATCTAAAATGGACTTCATCTTTATAAAGTAAGATTCTGTACATTTCTAACATAGCATGTTGTCATTGGTTTTACAGGAGGGTATAGAGAAGGCCATAAACGAAGGAGGGGAGCATGAATTGGAAGACCTGGCGAGGCTGTTGATACTGTTTTTGTGCTCTACGCTATTCTACTCCGTATCTGGAGATATCATGGGCTGGAGCACGGTTTATTACGTTGAAGACCTCAACTGAATAAACAATTATGACTGGGCTGGATCGATACTGTTCAAGCTTCGACAGTCTATCAGGAGTTGCTTAGCAGTAGAAAGAGCTGATAAAGTCGTCGGCTGCGTCGCCCTTGTAGTTGTAAGATTGATCTATTCAATATAAAAATTAGTTATGTACATAGCATCGTGTTGATAAAACTTGTCCCCATGTAGCCCTTCATCATGGAGCACACAACAATCGACCACGAGGTAGCGAAGCCAACCTCGATACCAAGGTTTTTCAAATGGTTGGGGTTAGAGTGCCAATCATCAACCATGACATATATTCTTAGAACACCCTACCTGGATAATGACCAGGTATAAGCTTTATATATGTATTGAACTGGGGGTGCATACAGTTCGCAGCATATCATGCGTTTTGCTTAGAAAAATGTATCAATCATTTCGCAGCCTGATATGAATTTTACTTCGCAACTTCTTTTTCAACACAGTTCGCATCATATGGTTTACACTTAGTTCGCATCATATGGTTTACACTTAGTTCGCATCATATGTTTTACATATAGTTCGCAGCATATTGTCCCATACGTATTTCGCAGCTCAGCATGCGAAATGTGATTTAAAATCACACATTTCGCATCATATGATGCGAACTGTTTATAAACAACAATTTGTTTGTCTACACCCTCATACTTTCGAAACAATTAATTTACTTACATGTGCATCTGTTGGTAGGTTTTAGAAGGTCCATTACAGCTTACCGAGGCTGAAATTGAAGCTTTCGGACCACAAGAAGATAATGAAGATGCAGAAGTAACAAGTATCTACTTCACCGGAAGAAAGACCTAGGAAGAGGACGAAAAGCACAACATCAAAACCAAAACAAAGGAGACGAGCATCACAGAATGTAATGAATAAGGTGATATCTCCCAGACCCGAACAACCAACACCACCCGAGCCATCGATTCCACCACCAAGACTCCCCAAGAAAACGATTCCACCACAACTGAAAGGAAAATCCAGGCAGGGGCCCTCCGACACCGACACAACCAGTATGAGTGAAACAATCGGTTAGTATGTACTCAAACGCAGAGATCCTAATCCCGATATTGTTGCTCAATCAAAGTGTTTGAAGACATACGCCGACAAGAACAAGTACGAGAGAAAAATAGAAAAACAGGCCAGAGAAGTAAGTATGACTTGAACCTTAAATAATCACTACAATCAGCACTTAATATGTTTATAAAAAGTTTGCTATCATTTTTGTAGCTGAAAGAATTGTAACGCAAGATAGCGGAACTTGAAGCACAACAACTCCACAATGCTATATCTCAGCCAATTTTCCGTATTGAAAGCCCAATAGAGCAGGTACCAGCAGCACTTCCAGAGAGAGAAGAATCCACTGATCAGCAAGCATCCGTGTCTAATGCTGATCAGCACCGTGCTGATGGAGTACTGCCGGAAGAAAGGGACGATGATGCCCACAATTCACCCATCATGGAGACACATACAGAGGAGGTAGATAATGTAAGTAGATGATATGATGTTATCAAACAAATATCAGGACTCTTGTGTAGTCCTGTCCAAACGTTTCGCAGCTTAAGCTGCGAATTATGTGATAAACTAGTGGGTTGGTTATTACACAATTCGTATGCTGAGCTGCGAATTGTTAGGAATGTATAACACAGATATCAGGTCAGGATGCGAATCGTGCTCAACAATGATTAACTTATGCTTAACCCTTCCACCCTTTTGTTTTTTATTTTATTTTTGTATGAAATAACAGTAAGACCAGCATCATCAACAACAACAACAGCAACAACAACAACAACAGTAACAACAAGAAGAACACCCCCAGCAACAACAACAATAGCAACAACAACAACAACAGCAACAAGAACAACAGCAACAAGAAGAAGAACAACAACAACAACCCCAACAGCAAGACCAAGAAGAACACAACCAGCAACAACAACACGAACAGCAACAACAAGAAGAACACCCCCAGCAACAACAACACGAAGAACACCACCAGCAACAACCCCAGCAGCCACAGGTTCAACACGAAGACCGGCAACAAGAACAACAACAACAAGAGCAACAAGGACAACAAGAACAACAACAGCAGCAACAGATAACCTTAGCAAAGAGAGAAAGGCTAACTCAAGAGATAGCACCTCAAGAGTCAGAACCTGTCAATCCCGGTGAGAAGACAGAACTACTCAGCCAAGAAGGACCATCCTTAGAAGACAACACCACTTCTTTGGTAGAACCTCAAAGACCAACGGTGCTGTCAGCAAAGTCAGAATTGCTAAGCCAACGTCAAACTGTAGGCCCGGTAACAAATCAACTGCCAGCTCCAGAGTCCCACGATAACACAGTAGGTTTACCCGATGCTTTTGTTGATGGTATTTACACTCAAGTTTCACAGACATTTTTAAATGAAATTGATAATGTATATTACGATTCTATAATACAACGGTCTTTGGAGAACATGTCGGAGGATGACTTTAATGATTTCTGCCGACACGATCCAGATCTTATGCCGAACAAGTCAACGGCAGTGGTTGTCGCTGACCGTGCGGTAAGGCCTACTTATAATGATTTCGCATCATAACATGAGATTTGTGTCTAATGCTGATTGGGGTATTACAAACGAATATCAGGGTAGGATGCGAACTGTTCAGTGGAACCTCGAACAGTTCGCACCCTACCCTGATAGATACTAATAAATTTATTTAACTGGAACCATACATTTCGCAGCCTAAGATGCGAACTGTTTGGACTCGTTGCACTTATAATCACTAGCGTCCTTCTACTTTTGATTTTTGTTATTTACCAAGCTCGAGCCTAGTAAAGATATAGAGGAGCCAAGGTTTGCGCTACTGACACAAACGCAGCCTCAAGTGGCAGAGGAAGAAGAAGAGTTTGTAATAACAATACGGGAACTGCCAGTAGTAGAATACAACGACTGGCCAAAGAAAACAAAAGTAACTGACCATATCGATCTGGCAGAATACCACAAAATACAGTTGGTTAAAGCCTACGAGAGCGATACCCCTGATCCAGTGGTATGGCAGTTACCAGAGTCCAAGTTTACATACAGAATCAGGGTGCAAGCGAGTGATGTCATGGCACTACCTTTAGAACTGGAGCTGGACGTAAAGGTATCCAATTGTCAACCAATTCTATTTTCAATGTTTCAAATATGTATTCTATATTTAACATAAATCTACAACTCCTTTGTTAGCTTATCGATGCATGGATTCGAAATATGCTTGAAGAAGCAGACTACAAAGTTCCATGCACTAAAGCTAAAGGAGAGCATCACGACGCCGTACTGATTTCGGGCATGACTGCGGTAAGTTTAGCTCAGGTAAATTGAACAAAGTTCTCAGAAATGTTCTCACTTTAATATACTCTTGCTTGGATGCAGCATCAAATGAAAGCAGGGTGGCAAGTGGAAAATTTGGTGGACATGGTTTTTAGGATGGGGCGCAAAGATGCCAACATCATCATGGTTCCAGTGTGCACCGAGATGAAGGACAGTGTAAACCACTGGACGTTGCTCGTCATCGACATCGATGCCAGGACAATTTCAAACTACAATCCGCTTCTGCCTAAGCTTCATGCCACAGACAACACCACAAGGACACCTGCACTACTGGTAAATATTCCAAACTATACACTTAAATCTGAACACATTTTAAGTATGCATGCTGCAAAATGAGATCTGGTACGCTGCGAATTGTGAGTAAATCAGTTGTTTTTTCGCAGCCTATCCATAACTCAATTCGCAGCCTATCCATGTTATATTTGTTGTCATACAATTCGCAGCCTAAGGTGCGAATTATGTTAGATTCATTGTCATATAGTTCGCAGCCTAAGATGCGAATTGTATGTCACCAACTGTTTTTGTTTTTGTGCTTATTCCTAACATTAATTATTATACACAGATCAAATATTTGTTGGATAGAGGATTCCTACCTAAATATAATACAGGGTGGAAGGTGAAAGTGGAAAGAGGCATACCACAACAAAAGCGAGGCACCGTGGACTGTGGTATCTTTGTCTGCAAATATGCAAGAGATATTATTGAGCATGGATCAGTGCAGAGAAAATACGATGCAGATATGGTAACTGCCTTCAGAGCAGAAATGTTCTATTACTTTTTAAATGACAAAGACCGCATCGCATATGGCTGATTCGTGTATTGCTTGTAAATACATGTGTTGCTTGTAAATACATCTATTGTAATTTTTAGTTTTGTTGTGCATACATAAACATATTACATTTTCAGAAATTTGAATATTCCTTATCTTATAGTTCGCATCATAACCTGATATATAATGGTTGATTATGATCCTGGTAGTTTACTCTGGTATGTATGAACAGTTCGCAGCCTAACCCTTATGAACAGTTCGCAACCTAACTTATCATCAAATAGTTCGCAGCCTAACCTGATAGATGGTTATCACTACACACACAGTTCGCAGCCTGGTATACCAGCTTAAAACCAGTTCGCAGCCTGGTGCAGAAATAAAAAATTAAAAATACAAAGTGGAAGGATACGAACAGGCTGTGGCTTATGCCTTGGTAAACGTTTTCTACATTGAGCACACAAAAAACAATCTAATCAAGTATATAATTCATTAAATGCTGATTGGACATGGAGGTTATGTAATGATTACCTCATTTCCCTATAAATACCTCTAGTAACCAAAGGCTAACTTTACACCAAACTCTATATTTTTTTAAAAACACCTCTTCTTCTCTTCGAATTCAAACAGTCATGTCTTTTTCCACCACCACAACAACCACCTAATACTCAAACTCTGGTTCACTCGGTTCTCTGGGTGACTCCTGGTCATCCTTAACCGTTAACTGGAGTGATGAGTTGATCATGCCAGCAGTACCACCCCCCAGCCTAGTCTCTGTCTTCGAACTAGACATGTATGATGACTACTACTCTGCTGACTCTCAACCAGTGGAAGTTGTTCCACAGGTTGCTGCTGAACCTCAGCCAGAACAGGTTCCAATGCTTCCTGCTGCACCTCAGCCAGAAAAGGTGCAACCTCAAACGGCAGAGGTTCGAAACAACAAAAGGAAGAGGGAAGACGAAGCTGGTCCATCAAGGACAAAATTTTTAAGAATGATGGACGTAGATATTGAAGCTGAAGAGAAAGTGGAAGAGAAAGAGAAAGTCGAAGACAAAGAGGAGAAAGACAAAGATGATCAGCACAAAGAGGAGAAAGAGGAAACAGTTGGTTGGTGATGAATCATCTACCAACTGCTAGAGTTGGTTTTTGTTTTTTGTTTTTTTGAAATGCAACTAACTAGCACCAGTAGCTTGTAGTGATATGTGTAAACAGTTGTTAGTTTCTGGAAATATTGTAATCCTCCTTTTTGTAATCCAACTTGTTTACAGAGTTTCAATGATATAAAGGATTCGCATCCAAATACATTTTGCACATCATTCGCATGTTAACCTGCTATATTACTTATTTTCAACCTTACTGAATATCCTGGTATTTTTATTAAATCACAATTCGCAGCTTATCATATGACAAATATCAGGACTTCTAATTTATCTCCATTCGCATCACAATCTCGCCCTAATTCGCAGCCTATCATGCGAAATGTAAGATATGATAAATGTTTGATATGATTTTACCAGCGATTCGCATCCTGTTGAAATTTCACATAATTGTACATAATTCACATGTAATTCTGATAGATGTTTGTAACAATACACCAACATATTGTACATAATTCGCAACACAGGATGCGAAATGCTTACAACTCCAATAATAGCAAATACAAAAACACAGGAATGTACAAATATTTAGTTTGTTGTACAGAACAATTACTATGCTACAAAAATAAATGTGATATGGCCAACCAGAATTGTCCTTAAACTGGAACATCACAAGTCCTCCGGTTATGGCCTGATTTCGAACATCGGCCACACCTTAACTTCTTGGTTGAGATTTCTCCTCTAGAAAGGATTCGCTTTTTCTTAGGCCTTCTAGAGCGTCTCTTAACGTTCGGAGGCAGAAATTCAACAAAAGAAGGATCGTTAGCGATGGACCCTTCGCCGAAATCAGTTATAGCTGGTATGCTGAAAGAGTAACTTTCCCTGTAATTCTTAACCGTAAAGAAGGGTTCTATTACAGTCAATGGATCTTGGTCGGTGTATTGTAATGCCGCTAGAGCATGAGCACATGGAAAACACTCTTGTTGCCATGATCTGCATGAACATTTGAAATCCAACAGATTAACAACAGCCACAGGATTCAAAAAGACTTCGAACATGGCGGAAGAGGACTTACGTACTACCCAACTTCGGCACATGTCAATATTCCGCTTTAGCTTCTTCTCGTACTCGGGAACCAAATTAGTACTCCAGCTGAGACCTTCTTCGTATCTCCGTGAAACTTGAGTCATAAGCAAGACTCTAATCCGATCAATAAACTCAACAATCGGTAAGCCGCAATATTTTTTGATCTGATTGTTAAACGATTCAGCTACAGTAGAAGCCATAGAGCTGTATCGTTTCCTTTTTACGTAAGCGTGCGCATACGTTTCCGGGGGTAAATTTCCAAGAAAATCACTCATTCTGTCACCACCTTCACATAGAAAAACTGTTAGTATATCTTTAAAAAGCTCTTGATTGGGAGCATAAGCAAGGTGATGGAAGAAACTCAACATCCTTTTTTATAGTCTATGTTAGTATGTTCTAGTTTTGCTTTCAAATTCTACATGAGATGGAAATAACAGTACGCATGATAGCAGTTTGGATACAAGACAGAAACAGCATTAACGATACCAGCATGACGGTCTGAAATAAATATGATCTGGCGATCCAACAAATGTGGTTTCAAACACCCCAAAAACCACATCCAATTATCCCAATCTTCAATGCTAACTATACCAACAATAACAGGGAAGAGTCCTGGAAAAAGACAGATCAAATGAACACTACAACAATACTCAAACGTTTTAAAAATGCAAACAGTTCGCATGCTGTCCTGAGAGTTGTTCTCAAAATGCACGCTGCGAACTGTGTACAAACCCAGCTGCGAATTAATTGAAGTTTCACACATTGATTAATTCACAGCTTCTAATGCGAACCGTTATGAAATATCAGGATTCCAATAACAATGGTGTGCATATATAGGATGCGAACTGTTGCCCAAAATTTCATCGCCTAATTCGCATCCTTTATTTCGAAATGTCATCACCTAAACAACACTGCATAATTCGCATCCTCGGATGCGAATCATTCTCAAATATCAGGATTACATCACAATGGTGTGCAAATATAAGATGCGAACTGTTGCAAAAAAAATTCAAACAAAACATCATAACACATTCTAATTAACTAGTTAAATGTAACTAACCGTTGTTGTCGTCCTTTGCTACGACAGTAAGCAAGGTACCCTTGCACTTGCCATATAAGTGGGTTCCATCGACAAACAACATTGGACGGCATGAATGAAAACCCTTAAGGGACGAACCGAATGCTACAAAACAACGCTTGAATCAGTTTCCAGCTGATAACTCCAACTGGTAGTCTGAAGTAATATCCCGGCTCTTCAATCGTTTGAAGTATCCGCTTAGTAAATTAAAAGATCTTGAATTATCTCCAAAAACTCCCCTCTTAGACTTCTCTAAAGCATTCCATGACAAACGGTAAGAGATGTCAAGACTGTAATCTTGTTTGACAGTCGATTGTATGGTTTTGGCTGTCAACGAATGACAGGCCCGGAGAGAATCCTAAATTTCCTCTGCAATCAAATCTGATGTCAAATGCCTGTGCCACTTATACTTCTGGGAGAAAACGGGACTGCAAGTATGGTGCAGAGCATACTTCTTGATCGTCATCAACCTGGTGCTGGAATCAATAGATGCATAAAGCCTTCATTTGCACCCGCTTGTGAACTTATTTCACAATAAGAAGTGATCTTGGTTGCTGTGTTGTGCATGTATTTGAAAGCAAAACCATGATCTAAAACAAACCTGCACAAAGATAACCTGAGACCTGCAGCACCTTCTTCAAAAGCTTCACCCACTCCTGTAATAGTATCAGCCCAACCAGCAGTAGCAAGTTGTTTTTTTCTCTGTTCGGAATTAACTAAACCGTTACTACTCTCCCCACTAACTAGTTGATGAGGAGATGGTTCTCCCAAACTCAAGTTACGCTCTTTACGCTTTACACCACAATCCTTACCACTAGAGCTCTTATCACCAGAACGTTTTTCACCAGAACACTTATGACCAGAACCCTTATGACCAGAACCCTTATCGAAGACGTGTTGTTCAATGAGAAAACTAACCCGTTTTAAACGCTCCAAATCAAGATATAACAGCAACCCAACAAAATCCTTCTGGTTATTAAAGAAACAATTATTGTGATCCCCGTAGGAATAGGTAATTAGGTAGTCACCTGTGACAAGCTCCTCCCATGTGTTCTCCACATAAGCTTGGATACTTTGAAAGCTTTCAAACTCCGTGAAAGGCACAATTACAGTTTGGTTTTCATATTTAAATATACAAACTCGTGATTTGGACATACCTTATCCTGCACCGAACAAGCTATTAGTTATTAATCCCAAAAATAAGGTGCAAATTATTTATTACCGCATCAAACATATCGCATCCTGTCTTGCGATTTGTGTATATCTATATGCTGCGAACTGTGTACAATTCGCATCCTCTCCTGATAGTTGTCTGTAAATCAACTAAAAAAAGTCTTGATAATTATTTTGAAACATAATACTCAAAAAGTTCTACACAGTTCGCATCCTATCATGCGAATCCTAAAAGTAACTAAAAATGTCTTGATATTGGTTTGGAAATGCAATACTTTATAGTCCGCATAGTTCAAATCATATCATGCGAAACATAAAAGTAACTAACAGTCTTGGTATTCGTTTGAAAAAACAATACTTTAGAGTTTCATACAGTTCGCATCCTATCATGCGAAACGTAAAAAAGTCCTGATATTGGTTTTAGAATGCAATACTTTAGAGTTCTACACAATTTGCATCCTAGCATGCAAAACGTAAAGTAACTGAAAAAGTCCTGATATTAGTTTGAAAATGCAATACTTTAGAGTTCTACACAGTTCGCAGCCCATCATGAGTTTTGTAAGCAACTAAGAGTCCTTATATATGTTTGAACACCCATACAATTTGCAGCAAATTTGAAACAATTCTTTCATGTAATTCGCACGTAACCATACGAATTGGTACACAATTCGCATCTTTCTCGTTGAATACATCAAACAATTCGCATCTTGCGTTGAACGCCTGGACAACTAAAACTCGTAGTCTACACATGTTTAATGTATGAAATAAAAATCTAATGCACTACAAAATTAGTATATAACATCAGAAAACAAGGACATGAGTATATAACGACAAATATTAACAAAACAAGAAAAGATCACTGGAACAAAAAAAACAGAGAAAAGCTCGAAATCAGGCTATGGCGTCTAAATACAGTAAAATAAAACTTATTCCAACCGAGAAAACCAGCAAATAACTTCGAAATCTATAGGTAATTACGATTACCTGGAATCAGCAACACAATTACTTGTAAAACACCAGATTCCAAAAAGCACGATCAGTTCCTGTACGTAGAAAACAGTGGTTAGATAGGTTTACACCACAAACTACAAAAATAAGCAGACCTTCTAACACTCCGATCACCGGAATTGTGCTTTCAATCGTACTTCATGGTGGTTTGTAAGGTTAGGTTGTTAGAGCGGCTAACAAATTCAAATCTTCAAAAAGCTAGAAAAAATAGAAAGAAAACATAAAATTATGCTTATATAGTGGGTTAAGGGTAGTTAGGGTGTTAAAATAATATTAGGTAGTAAATGACAACTAGGTAGTTGAGTTGGGTAGTAAGTAACAATTGATCAAACCTTGGGTACTAGATTACAATTGAATAGTTGAGTGGGTACTTTAGATGCAATTTTCTTTTAAAATATTTTTCTATTTTAAAATATTTTAGAATATTTTATTTCATTTTGATAACTGTTTAGAGGGAGCTCTCGTAGGAAAGAAGATAAAGTTTAAATTTAAATAGATTAGGATATAGTTTATAACTAACAAAATATTTTTCAAATCTATCTTCTTAAGAGATATTTTCGTATTTTAAATAGATCGGTTAGAGAATTATAATCTCATTTTCTTCAAAATCCTGTTCACCGTATTACAAATACGCAAGAAATACAACATCGTGTCCCAATTATTTTCTCAATCTCTATCCCGTCTCTCTAACTTCCCACCGTCTCTCTCTATTATGTATCTCTCGTTTTCACACCACCAACCCAAAACCCCCGATGTCGAAGAAAATCACGCTCAAGAGTTCCGATGGAGAGACTTTCGAGGTTGACGAGGCGGTCGCCTTGGAATCTCAGACCATAAAGCATTTGATCGGGGACGATTGCGCCGATAACGGGATCTCTGTTCCTAACATCACCAAAAATATCTTATCCAAGGTCAACGAGTACTGCAAGAAGCACGTTGAGAGCGTTGTTAAAGCCGAGGATCATCCTGCTGCATCTACCGATGAAGATGTCAAGGCGTGGGATGCTGATTTTGTCAAAGTTGACCAGAGCACCCTTTTCGATCTGATATTGGCTGCTAACTACTTAGACATCAAAAGCTTGTTGGACCTGACATGCCACACTATAGCTGATATGATTAATAACAAGACCCCTGAAGAAATTCGTAAGACTTTCAACATTAAGAATGATTTCACCCCGAGGAAGAGGAGGAAGTTAGACGTGAGAACCAGTGGACTTTTGAATGAAGAAAATACTATGACGGTCCCTCACTTCTTCTTTTTTCTTCGTATTTTATGTTTGTGGGTAGAGGGAAAAGATGGTTGTTTCTGGGTTTTCGTAGACCCTCACGACCTTTATTAGTAAGATAACTATCTATTTTGTTTGAACTTTTGTTGTTGTTGTGGTTTCCATCCATTCTCTCAAATTTACTTATCTATTCCTAAAAAATATAAAAAAGTAAAAAAAAAAAAAGATTGTTAGGATATAGTTTTATAAATAACAAATATATTTTTCACCATTTTTCTACCATAAATTGAAAGAAAAAGATAATTTCAATTAGAAAATACCTTAAAAAGACGCAGAGAAGTTAGTATGCCGGGTGAAATTACAAACATAATTGAAGTAAAATCACGTAGAAAAGTTAAAAATTAAATTTTGAAGTTAAATACATTTAGAATATATCTTTACGAGTAAAAAATACACGATTGAAGTGAAATCGGATAGAAAAATAACTATGCAAAAGACCACTTAGAGTTTTAAGAGATAATTACAACATACCTAACATTTAGTAGAAATTCATACTACAATGCACCACCTCTACTTTCTTTTGCAACTTGCCGAATGCAATGAAGCTGCATGAAATCGTACTTGCTTATCTCGTGGGAAATAAGATCTTTGCTCATCGTCATGGCTGAATTATTGTTTATTCACATAAGTACAATATCCTATAAAATGCGGTGATAAAAGTTTAGAGGCAAAAAAAGCCATATAGTTAACTTGTTTAGCTGATATGGCTACTGTCCTCTGTTTGTCTAGTTCACCGGTTGAATAAACTCAAATCTAATGATAAAAATAAACCCGGTCCGGTGTTGTGAATAAGCCGGACAACCCCTAATTACCATCCAAATATCCAACTACTTAAATATGATTTCAAAATTTAAGAGTATCTTTCAGGTACTTCTTTTAAGGAAACACTTAGATATTGTTGAAATTAAATAAAGCTGGAAAGATATTAATTAATTAATATATTGCTCCAAGATTTGGATAATATATTTTTGATGTAAAAATATTATTCATATTCTTTTAAAGTTTTTATTTTGTTTTTTAGAGAAAATATTATATTAGTCAATATCTCACATAATAATATACTAATATAAATATAGGATATACAATGTATCAATTAGCAAAAAAAAACAACACAAAAAGATTTAATACAAAAATTATTCTTCTCTTATCTCTTTTATTATCTACTATAATAGCCAAGGAGGAAAAAAGAAGAGTGTTTCCTTTGGAGAAAAACAAATCGAGATAAAAAATAGCTTTGTTCACTGAGAAAAAAAGAAGAAACAACAATTTTTTGTCCGCGAAAAGAAAAAAAAAGAAAAAAAAAAGAAAAAAAGACGAAAAAAAACATTGTTAGCTGGAGAAGAAAAAGTGAGAAAAATAAGCGTTTTTACTGTCCAGAGAAGAGAAAAAAAATTTGTTGTCTCCCGGAGAAAAAAAATTAAAAAAGAAGCAAAAGAAGCGGAAAAAAAATCCGCCGGCGGAGGAAAAAGAAGAATAGTGCTGTCCTTTTTCGCCGCCGAAGAAAAAAAAGAAGGGAAAAAAAGATGGAAGAAAAAGATGAAAAAGAAAGAATAAAGATAACAAAAAAGAAACGGAGGAATAAATAAGAAAGAAAAAGAAAAAGAAGATTAAGAAAAAATGGGTGAAGAAGAATATGAAAAAAGCCATTGAGGATCAGAAGTTACCGGGAAAAGACCGTAGATGATTGGAGGTGATCAGACCCGACCAGAGAAAACCGTAGAAGATCGGAGGTGGCCGGAAAGAACCGTGGGTGATTGGAGGGGACTGGGAAAGACCGAAAAAGACCATAGAAGATCGGAGGTGACCGGAACAGGGAGAAAAAAATATTTGATCAGATGAACCATATATTCACAAACGCATCCACTAAACAAATCTTCAGACAAAGAATGATGTTTTCAAAAGAATGTGTGTAAAGTTTGGGAGTTATCTGAAAGCTTAATTTAAAGGAGGCATGGTTGGAACCAAATTAAATTAAGCTTGAAATATATTAATTAATTAATTAAGTTAATTAATTAATATATTGCTCAAAGATTTGGATAATATATTTTTAATGTAAAAATATTATTCATGTTCTTTTAGAGTTCTGATTTTGTATTGTAGAGAAACTATTATATTAGTCAGAAATACTATTCTGTCATTAAAACAAAATAATATACTAATATAAATATAGGATATACAATGTATCAAATAATCAATAAGAACATCACAAAAGCATTAAATAAAAATTTCTTCTTATTCTATCTCTCTTCATTTTATTTATATTTAAAAGATCTTGGGGTCAAAGGTGTTGGACATACCTAGATAAGTAATCAGTACTAAACATAATGTCGGTATAAGTTGCTGATAGATACCACAAACTTTCTATAAGTTTGATGTACTCAACCTTGCAGCTTCTTCCACCAACAAACATGGATGTGAACACAGCGATACAAGTTAGGCAAATTAAATTTAAGAACCTTGATGAATCTAAAGCTACAAATAAAGATGATGATGTTTGGAATGACAATGATATAACCATGGATGCATATGAGGTGGTTCCATTGGAAGCATATTAGTAATGCCTCATGAACACAATTGATTCGATAACGAATGTGATGTTTAGTTGGGGGCTAGTGTAGAGCTTACTGATTGTGGAGGTGTCAAGGTGTATGTGTATTTTTTGAGTTCACTATTGATGGTAAATATGATACTAAGTTTCGGGTTGTCAAAATTAGTATCGAAGAGGCTTTGGATGTTGATGGTAAGATGGAAGAGGATCAAGTTCTTATTGGTTTCGAGACATGTTCAAGTTTTATAATTGTTTCCATTTTGGTCGTATATTACAAAGAAAGAGTTAATATTAGATGACAGCGTAACATTTTGATTTTGAAGGACAGTGCATTGAGAAGCAAGAGTTTTACAATTTTTTGCTTGATGCTGACAAAAATAATGTCAATTGAAAAAGATCAGGAAATATGTATTTGTTATTAGTTCTCGACACATCATGGTATTTTTTTTGTATTATGGGCCTCTAAAATGAATTGAATATCATGAGTTTAACTAGTATGGAGTATGTTGGAGTTTAATCATTATACTATTTCTTGTATATTGCCATAAATTCAAGCCCACACTCAACAAACTTTTAACATGAATAGCCATCAAATATTCAAATTTAAAATACACAGTAGTTGTAGTTCTTTTTTCAAACTGTCTCCTTATTACTAGGCTACCCTAATGCATCTGTTAGTTTCTCTATTTGACAACAATATAAGGGATTCAACCTCAATAAACAAAACAATTTAATAAAAAATCACTTAAAAAACCATAGATACATGAACTTGTTCATAAATCTTATTCAGAGCCATTAATAAAAAGTAATAAAGACTCACATCAACAATCGAAAAATAAATCAATAAAAAATTTACACATCGATCAAAAGAAATTTGTTGTCCCAATTTGATATTATAATTTTTTTCAATGAGTTTGGTTTTGTAATCATACTTTTAAACTAAGCGTTGACAATTCGCCCTCTTCATGCTTAATAAAAAACTAATCGAGTAACATCACCCATGGTACACGCTTTCAAGCCCAACAAAAGTTGGCTTTGGACCCTTAAAATCCCTTCCTCATTACGAATAAATTTAATGCTTCTAGAAACTTTATTTTCTATAGTATATCCTAAAAATCATTTCTTGAACAAAAATCTCGTAAAATTAAACTATGCGATTTGAATTCAAAATTCTTCCACAATAGTATACAATCTAGTATCATCTTCAATAAGATCATTTCTATCAATACTCCACTTGGGAAACCATTGCACCATCCCTAAAGTGTTGCAAATATTTTCGTCAACGACTTCTCTAGCCTCCTGTGAAAACAATACCTCACTAGTTATTATGATTTGGACCGTATTAACAATCTCATCACCTCTAAACTTGACCCCTCTCATAAGTCCCACATTACGCGTCCAATTACCAAAGAGGAAATTAAAAGCGTCTTTTAGTAAATATAATAACGAATCTCCTAGCCTAGAGGACTACAACTCGAACTTCTTCAAAACCTCTTACGTAATATGGTCCAAAACTTCTTATGAAGCAGCGCATGGACTCGAATTGGAACAAAATCTATTTTTACCCATCCCTAAATCGGATAATCTTTCTTCCCCGTATGATTTTAAACATATATCATCCAACTATGACCTATAACATATTATTGATTAAGAAATGAAACATAAAAGAAACACGTGACCATTTATAATACTTAGATTCTGCCTACAACCATCCTCAGAATTTGGAAATGTGATCTTTTTTAAAAGTTTCATCATCTAAATTAAAAGAGACGATTAGAACGCATCTTTAAGCTTTGTTTTAGCACTTTTCTTGGCAATGTTTAATGATGTCTCCTCTTAGATGTTCTTATCTGTATAGATTTCCTTATGAAAATGGTCTAATGGATCATTCAATTTAATTATACCTCTTCCCAGTGGCGGAACCAGAAATTAGATTTAGGGGGGGCTAAAATATATTCAGACGTTACATGTAATAGTTTACCGGCCAAATCGATCTTCTTTATTTTGACAACCCAATACGAATATAATTCGAAGAAATTAAATCATTCATTCATTTTACAAAACATCTATTTTGCAAACTCGATTTTTCCACTGTTAAATTTTAATAAAAAATATTCATAAATATTAGTATAATTTATTGAAAACAATTTTTTTGTTTGAAAATTTCACTTCGATCAATTCTATGAACTTTATCGTACAAATTACTTTTAGATATATAAAAAATAAAACATAATATTATAATTTATACAATTATATAGAAATGTACAAATTATATTAAACCATAAAATAGATTATACATGGAAAAATAGTCTACTTTAATTAAAGATTGAAATTCTATAACAAATCTCAAAATAAAAATTCTAATAATTAAATATATTTTTAAAAAATCTTTCTAAATATAAAATCTAACTATAATCTTTTGTTTTTAATATCAAATAGTAGCCCGCTACTATACACAAATATTATTATATAGTTCTTAAATTTAGATAATTAATAAAATATAACTCTAGTCTATTAATTTTATTTTAAATATCAAATAAATTGATTATACATAAATATTTATATATAGCTCTTAAATTAAAAAAAATATTTTATTTTATAATTTTTTAGAAAACAAATAAAAATAATTTAAACATAAAAAAATAAATACTTTTAAAAAAACATTGAGCCATTATCTCTTTTTTTTCTCATTTTCTCCTTGTTTTACTCCCACTATTCATTTATTTATATTATTTTATTACTATTTATTAAAGTTAGTGGAGGTAGAAGGAGGGGATTGGCCCCTACATACTTGGCCGCTATTCCCACATAGTAATTATTAATAGTAACACTTTGGATTGAATAATTATGAAGAATAACACTTTAAAAACGGAAAAAAATTCTTATTATCACAGAGTTCACTGTAACTTTTTTTTTTTTGATTTTACTGGACAATGAACTAAATTAGTTCATTGGATATAATTTTATTTAGTTCATTGGATATAATTTTATTTTTCTACCAAACACGTAAAACCAACCATAATCACGATTACCTCTAGCTTAATGTGAGACCGTTCCGTTGTTTGTTTTTGTTTCAAAGCGACTTTTCTCCATTTTTAATTGGCAAAAACATTGTCCTTTTAAGATAATAATTGTGGGTGGATATAACCATATACTAAGAATATAACTCCTAAAAATTAAGGTGAATAGTCTTCATAAAAAAACTCACAAGTTCCATTAGCCATTAGGGTTTAGGGGTTGTAAATCATAAAAAAAACTCGCAAGTTCCATTAACCATTAAGGTTTAGGGTTTGTAGATCATAAAAAAAACGCACAAGTTTCATTAGGCATTAGGGTTTAGGATTTGTAGATCATAAAAAAAAAACTCACAAGTTCCCTTAGCCATTAGGGTTTAGGGTTTGTAGATCATAAAAAAACTCACAAGTTTCCTTAGCCATTAGGGTTTGTAGATCATAACAAAAACTCACAGCTTCCATTAGCCAGCCATTAGGGTTTAGGGTTTGTAGATCATAAAAAAAAAGTCCTAAAAAATATATTTTTGGATTAAAAGATTAAATTTATTGATTCTCTTAAAAAGTTTAGGAAATTATATTTCTTCCTCTAGGAATTTGTGAGTTTTTTGGTATTTAGGAAGATAATATATATGCTAAAAGTACGTGATTAAATCTGAACTAGATTCCACCTCTTGGCACTATCACAAAAGACTAATTTAATCAGATGCCACCACTAAAAAAACTAATTTTAATAGTTACATATAAATCGGTATTTGTCATAAACATTTTATAGCTGAACTTTTATGGTAAAATCCATAATTATAAAATTTTGATATGTTATATAAAGTTGAACTTTATAATATTCATATAAGTGAGATGGAAAATTATTTTGAAAAAATCAGATCAAATTTAAAACCGAATAAAAAAATATTTACATACTAAAGTTCACAATTCAACTAATAAATTTCCATACTAAATTAATAAAAATCAATTTTGATTTTTATGATTTTCAATCACAAAAAATAAAGATATAATCTAATAAAATAAAAAATATTTTATCCTCTTAAATTAGGATCCTGCATATTGATATAACCATTATTTTACCTTATTAATTTTGTTAGTAAAAGTAGGTGAATTGAAAAAATCCATATTTGTTTTTTTAAAAGTTTTTCGTTAAGAATAAAATAAGAAAATGAGAAAAGTATCTTCTCATGTTTATAATACCAAACTAGTATCTACTAATTGGGTAGCTTCTTAAAGTATTCGGAACTAAATATTGGACAAAAATACCTTCTACGGTATAAAATGAGCCAGTTTGGTTAGAACCCACTTTTTTCTTTCCTAACCCTGACTTTTGGGTTACCATTCCTTCAATTTCACTTTTCTAATTTTGAAGAGAGAGAGACAGAAAACCCAATACTGAACAAAAAACCCAGCCTCCACACAACTATAGTCTGAATCGTTCTCGGGAACCTAACCGTCGCTGACTCCAATTGACGGTGAGAAAAATGTCGTTGCCGGCATCAACTGCATTCGAATATATTTTCCGACGCCGTTTTACTACAAAAGGTTAGTTCTTCTCTTCAGCTGATGTATTCTTGGCCGGAAAACCCAGGGTAACGTTGGTATTTACGGTTGGAGAGTGTATTTGGTTTCGAATAGTCAGAGGAGACAATATTGGTATAGTGTATGCAAGTTTTATCAATTTCGTCAGTGTTATGTATCTCAGTTTGTTTATATTTCTGGTTTGGGTTTTTTTTTTTTTGAAATTTTATGTGTTTGAGGTTAAAGTAGTTTAGGGTCAAAGATGTTTATGTAAAAAAAAATGGTTGTCCGTGTTGATATCGGGACATGCTGTCGTAGAAGAAGGTTGTGCACGGTTTGTTATTCGTAAATTGCATCCTGTTCAATTTTTTTCGCTCGTATCTAGCAATCTCTGCCAGCGTTGAAGTATGGGCACACTATGTCTAACAATGTCTGTAAGTTAGTTGATGTTTTATTTTGATTAGTAAAATGTAATGAGTGTTAGACAAATAATTTCTAGCAAAGTGTGTTACTCGCATCGTCTCATGTTTTTTTTTTCTGATTTGTAAGGTGATTGCGAGTTAGGATGTTAAATTTTAAATTTGAAATTGATACATAACTAGAAATTGCAATTTATGTAGGCAAACATGATTGCGACAGACGTATTCTACAGGTTCGGGTTAGTTAGTCTAATTAACCTTTTCATGAGAAATATGATTACAGCAGAACACATAGAAGCTGCTAAAGACAATCCGTTCTATATGTTTCTCAAAACATCGTTCCCCGTAAGGAACGAGGATTTGAAGTTGAAGAAGTTCTACAAGCTGATCGAGGATATTTTCAATTTGTACGATGTGAGAAAGCAAATAGGGCGTAAGTATGTGAAGTTAACTACGAAGGATGTGAAGGTAATTCTTGGCCTGAAACACGGGATGAGGAGATGCCTATTAGTAAAGCTGCAAACTTTATCGGTCGGTACGCTGATGGGGCTGAGAACGATTATGTGTTAATGTAGAAGTATTTTTTGAGTCCCTGAGCAAGGAAGAGCGGACCAACGAACGACAAATCAGTGTCGAATGCATTGATAAAGGTAAATGAAGTCTCGAAATTTGTATTTATTATGATTTATTGTTGTAGTAAAGGATTATGATGTTCTTTGGTTTGCAGGAATCGATACAGGAAGCAGTTAGGGATGGAGGGGAGGATGAGGCGAAGGACGTTGCTCGTCTGTTGATACTTTTCATATGTTCGACACTGTTCTTTTCAGTTTCAGGCGATACAGTGGGATGAATCGTTGTATTCTACATGGAGGATCTGGAGAAAATAAAAGACTAGGACTGGTCTAGAGCTATAGTTAAGAATTGTAGACGTCATTGAATAAATGTATTAAGGTCGGGAATCCCGGCATAGTTATCAGATGCGTTGATATTCTATTTGTAAGAACGATGGCTTATGTTATTACATTAGTTATTAAAACCATATTTGAATGTTTTGTTATTCTGTATGCAGCCTTTTTGATGGAGCACAGTTTCACAGAGGTTCAAATACCAAGGCCTAACAAAATCCCTAGGTGTTATAACTGGTGGGGATTGGAAGGGGAGAAGACAAGTAGGGAAATGATCCAGATGGTTTGCCAACTTAGAGACTCGCGGGTAAGATAAATAAGAATGCGTAGCTGATGGTATAATACAATGTATCTAGCAATTTTTAAATTTAACTGGGCTAGCAATGTATCGGAGTATAAGATATCTAGTAGTAACACATAAAACATTAATCAAAACCATATAACCAAACCTATCTAGCAATTATAACTTCAAAACAATCACAATCCCTTAGTATTGAGTAGGTATTGATTTGATTACTAACATAAATCGCAACATATTTACTCGTAAATCGTATGCATGATTAAATTTTTTTTGAGGCAATCACATCTGCGATTATGAAAAGTAATAAATTGTGAATTTGTATTTGTTGATTTTTTAGGTTATGGACGAAGAGCTATCTTTGATAGAGGTTGAATGTGAATCTTTTGGAAGGGGGGAATTAGGATGGAGCTCTGAAGGTGGAACACAAACGAGTGAGGTAAGAGTTTGAAAAAAGAAGAAGTATGTTACAAATAGAACATTCAAAAGGCAGAAGAAATTTTTCCATGATGAGGCTGGAACAAGTCATAGAAGGAGATCAGACATTAAGCTTGAGGACAATACACGACCGCCACCGGCATGAGAGCATTATGATGTTAGACTGCATGAATTCATGACCAAGAAGAACTCGACTCCAACAAAAACAAAGATAAAAAAAAGAAAGGACATCATAGGTCAAGTATTGCAAGTTTTACTGGACTATCACGGTCGGTGTTACGTGACAGGGTGGTGGTGAAAAAGAGAAGCACGATGTACCACTTGGAAGTTGAAAATAAGCGGTGGAAGTTCTCGCTTGAACGGAAAAAGAAAGAGGTGAGTATTAGTATGCTTTTTTGGGAGACATTATGTATAAAAATTCAAAAATAATATTTAAAATGCTTGTTTGACACAGGTTGAAGGACTGCGGAGAGAGTTAAATTAGTTGAAAGCGAAGCTTGAGGTAGCAGATGACATTGTAGATGCTGATAATGCTGAACTTCTCAACACCTTATCAATGTCGTTTTGCTGTGAAGATAAAGAGAATACTGAACGTGTGGCTGCGAATACTAGCGAGAAGGTAATTAAGAAAACAATTGTTTACCAATCTTGCAGACATGGATTAAGAAAGAAGAAGAGCCAAGATATTTCAAAGAGCCCAAAATTAATTGTAGCAGAGCATGTTGAGGTGGAGGAAACAGCGGAAGAAGAGAAGGATATAGAGATAGTCGACAAAAATGAAAATGAGAAGGATATGAAGATAGTCGACAAAAATGAAAATGAAGGATCTGAAGAGGGGAACTTACAAGGAGTTGCAGGTGAACATGATCATAAAACACCTAGTGAACCTAGGCCATAGATTATGTTAGAAGATACAGCTGCTATGAGGACAGATAATACACTAACAACGACAGTTATAGATGTCCCTGTAAAGAAGATAGGCCCTACCGTACATGAATGTGTTGTTGATAAGGAGAAAGGGGATGTGGAGGTGGATAATGTTGGTAGTGGCACATTAGTACCCTAACTCATATTGTCGTCGTACAAACTAAAGTGGTTGTAATAGAGCAGGGACATGAAGTGGGATCTAATGAGAGTGATGGGAAGGAGTTAGTCGTGGACTGACATGAAACAGTCGACGAACAGAAAAACGATGAAACCAAAACTACCGAACAACAAGGGTAGAAACCAGAAAATATAGAGGAGGGATGACATTCTAAAACTGGGGGAAACGACTATGTCGTTAACAAGGCAGGGGATACAACATACCTAGAAGCAGTAGAGACGGGTCTGGGTAAAGAAGAAGCTACAAAACAGTTGGTTGAAACCACTGCAAATTCAACCAAAAACATTGACGACTCGTCTACTGGGCAAGAGCAGGCAATACCAGAAGTTCTATTGCCAAAACCTGGAGTTGAGAAGGTGGTGGAGACAGGAATTGAAGATGTAAGTGGATCTTATAATCGTTAAGATTCAACAGTATTTAGTATTATGTGTCGGTATGTTTTGAAGTTTTCAAAGTCTGGGTTTGATATTGACTATGATGGATTGTTGTTTTGTTGTTTGCAAAGTCTAGGTTTGATATTGACAGTATAGGAAAAGTTTTAGACTTGCATTTTTTTTTTTGCAACATGAATTGTTTTTCATTATGTCTAGAAATATGTTGATATCTCATAAATCTCAATTATAAATATAAGGTACTAGCAATCACAGGGTAAACCAATAATAAAAATCGCAATGTTAGGTTGGTCATTTGATATACAACCACATTTTATGGTCAAAAGAGTAACGATATTGAATGCACATAAATTGCACGAAGGGTTTACAGGAAAATCACAATCTTAAACTCCTTGAATTTGGAAATTAAATTCATATATGTTAATGTCTAGCAATGTAAATTGCGCGTAAGTCGTAGCGACTCGAATAACTAATATAGCAAGCACTAATACACGTAAATCGCAATGCATAATGGCTAAAGTTTTTTCTTAAACCGATATGTCTAGAAATCAATGGTGTATGTAAATCGCAATGCATATGAGTAACACGTAGGATAATCTAGCAATGTCATAACCAAAAACATCGCAGTAACATATATCCCTTACATTATTAGGGACTGCAAGAAAGATATGTAGCTGGAACAGAAGGAAAGCATCAATCAGTTGTAGCAATGTTAACGCCCCATGGAGAATAACAAGTAGCAAAGGGCGAACAAGTATCGCAAACAGTGGCAGCCGTTAAATTTATTTGAATTCATAAAGAAGAACAACAACACACAACAAAGTCTAAATTACTTAAGCAACCTGAAATAGCAGGATAAGTAAAACATGTTGGTGGAGAGATATCAGAAAACTTGCAAATAGCAGCCATTAAGTATGAAACACCCATACAAGATAAAGCAGTATCATACACACTCCCCATATGTTCTGATATACTGTTTGTTGATGAAAGTTTTATAGACTGCATGCAATCCTTTTCTGAAGAATGTGACAAGACTGTAGCAAATTCAAACGAGAAGCGACGTACTTTGGAATCTATTGACGAAGGTTCAATGAATCTCGATGTAAGTGGATATTTGTCTTAATGTCATCGACCAAAGTAATGTTAGGGAATTAATTGGATATTACAGGTGGTTGTTGATTAGTTTCCAAAGTGGAACTTACTTACTCAGACTCAGGTGGAAGAACCACATGTGAGTTACGAAGATTGGCCAAAACATACAGCCACAACGCAACTAATAGATGTAAGTGAGTACAACAAGGTGTTACGAATTATAAGAGAAGAAGAGCAGGACGATCCAAAAGTATGCTATTTGCCAATATCAGAGTTCCCATATAAGCTTTCAATTAGTGTGAGTGAGACAATAGAACTCTCGTCTGAAACTCAAGTAGACTTCAAGGTAATATTCTGTTTTATTGCAATCGCAATGTCGTACTGAGGCGTATATAGAAATATATAATTAATATATCTAGTAATATCTAATTAGTCAATCTGGAAATGTCAATTTAGACGTATCTAACAATATTATAATAGGGTATCTAGAAATGTCATTCCAAGTAATTCTAGCAACATCTAGCAATGTCAAATTACTCTGTCTAGCAATATTACAGTAGGGTATCTCGCAATGTCATGTTTATTCTATCTACCAATGTCATATAAAGCTTATCTAGAAACGCTAAATTAATGTATCTAGCAATGACATATTGAACGTATCTAGCATTGTAACATCAGGTATCCAGCAATGACCCATATGTAGTGTTTATAGGAATGTCAAAGAAGACTGACATACAGAATTTTTACGTATACAATGCTGTTTGTTTTTAATCATTGTCATCTACATGTTTTTTTAAATATAATTGTACGTTGATAGATCATAGATGGTTGGATATATAAGCTGCTCCAGGATGCCAATTGGAAAATACCAGTTAAAGGGTTCAATGATAAGTGTACATGTATGGTCAGCGCAATTCAACTTTCTGTAGTTGCAATTGTAAGTGCATGTGGTATTATTTATGTTACTCAAAACACTATACTTCCTATAATAATATTAAAAAATGCAGCAAACGCTGGTAATCAAGAGAGACATGTCATACATTGTGGATGAAGTTTTTGAGACAATGAGACCGGACACATAAATTGGACTTTTTCCTCTCTGCACCATTAACAATGATGGAATTAACCACTGGACGTTGATGGTCATTGACATCGAGAACGGTACTGCTAGCAGCTACAACCCACTGTTGATATGGAGCAAACACATTGGAAATAAGATGAGGAACATTGTTGATGACTTGGTAATTAGTTTTACGGCTTTAGTTGGTTTACGTTAATGGAAGTGTTTTGCATCAGCCTTAGTATGTGAACGTATCGCAGGGGCGATATAGAGTAATTGCTAGATACGACTAATTCGTTTCATAACAATCGCAAACTCATACGCTCTTTAGCAATCGCATTAAGTACATAACATAAATCTCAATGTAATATGGGGTTAATTGATTTTACAATTGGCCTATTGCATGAAGAAAATATATATGCCTGCTGTGAAGGGTGTATACAAAATCAAGGTGATGAGAAATACCTCACAGCAGAAAAATGACAGCCTTGACTGTGGGATTTTTTTTTGTGACTATGCGAAAGGCATCATTCAAAAATGGCATGTTCTTTTGAAATATGAATATGATATCCCCGCAAAAAGGAGAGCTGTAAGCATTTCCTAAATGATTCAAACATAAACCGACGATGGTGGTTACATCTCAATTTTAAATTCTTTTTTTTGGGGAAATTGTTTAAGTATGTAATTTATTTTCATTTGGATGTTATTTTTAAGGTTCTTGTTTAGACTTTAGTTTTGAGCAAACATTTTTTATGTCATAACTAACAATGGTAGAACGTGTGTTAAACTATATAACCAATCGCAACTTATCAACTTGTCACTATAATGTATCCAACAATATCACAATAACGTATGTAGTATTGTCATGTTATTGTATCTAGGACTGTTGTATAAGGCATATCTAGCAATGTCATATAAATTTAACTCGCGATAACATATTTTTTGTACCAGCGTACATAAATTGTGTCAACTATATTAATGCATTGGAGAATAGTTTATTGACATACGAGCTCATTAAATAACGTCGATATGACTGCTACCTATCTCCGCAAGTAATTAAACAATGGTTATTTATCATATTGGTTAATTTATTACTTGACAAGAAAAATGTCGATATTGAATCATTACAAATGCATTAACTAGACGTCTAGAATTAATTGTAGTTTGCTATATTAGACATAACATTGGGTATTGCGTTTGGCTATAAGTAGGGACTGTAATTTTAGGCTATTCATTTTACACCACTTCTCTAAAACTCACTGCATTCTCTAAGAAATGGCCCCTTCGTCTCTTATTTCTCCCAATTACTCATCATCGGATGACTGGTTATCCGACTATTCTCAGGACTATTTACCGTACAAGAGTACCACAATCTCTGATTACTCATCCGAAGACTCTAATAACTACTCCGTTTTGTCTTTCGAGTTTGATGACGAGTACGATACAGGGGACTCATAGTCCTTCGACGATTACAAGTCATACCCTAACGAACTTCCCTAACGCAAGCGTAGGAGGGATAGTTGGGACAACAAGTCATTCGAAGAACCCGATGACACATATGATGATGATGACGATGAAGTAGATGATGAGAAGGAAAATGATGGGAAAGAGGAGGAAGAAGAATATCTTAACTAGGAGGAGGACGACGACGATTCAGATTAATGTTATGGTAGTTCATGCAGAATGTTTTTTTATTTAGTATGTTTTTTGTTGTTTTCTGGAGTAAAATGTACCAACCCTCAAAGATGTATTTTTTGTAAGGGTTGAGGTATCCAGGTTGATTTAACGCCTTGCATGATGGACCTTTAATCTAATTTCTAATTATATTTTTAGTTATTTTGTTATTTGTGTGTTTTATGGATGTTTACAGTAGCAATGACATATTTATAGTTTTTCTAAACATTAGAGAGAAAGTAGTATACCACAGCAGTTATAAAGGCAGTTACAAACAGACAATCACAATGTAATAACTAGATGATGCAGTGTCTAGCAACGTCATACCAGGAATATATGGCAATGTCTTTTTTATGTTTCTAGCAATATAACAGTAGCATATCTCGCAAGGTTATCAAAAAATGTTGTATTAGACTATCTACCAATTCCATAATAGGGTATATATCAATGTTAAATTAGGCCATCTAGCAATGTCAATTAGGATATCTAGTAAGGAGATATAAGGCATATCTAGCAACGTCATCTCAATGTTATATTAGTGTGTCTAACAATGTCTTTTAAGTGTATCTAGCAATTCTATAACATATATCTAGAAGTGTAAGCATAGTCTATCAAGCAATGTCAAAATGGTGAAGCAAGCAATGTCATGCTAGTCCAGCTACCAATTCCATGCAAAAAGTATCTAGCAATGCTATAATAACGTATATAATAGTGTCAAAATAGAGTAAAGCATTGAATTAACCAATCAGTCACACAACGTATCTAGCAATATTACCAGTTAAATAACGTATAAATCGCAAGATAACAAGCACTTATCGAGGCATATCTAAAAAAAGTAAACTTCAAAACACAAGTTTGTTAAATGTAGAATAGAGCATTGTAAGACCTCATGTTGTGTCCTGATTTGAAACAGTGGCCACACCTCGACCGACCATAGTAAGTTTCCACTGCATATTTGTAAAAATACTGCAATAGCCTTCATCATCTAGCTTTCCTGTAGAGACCAAATTCAATCGAATATCGGGAATATATTTAAGACGCTTCAAAATCAATATTGCACCCATGCTTGTTTCTGGATAAACATCACCAATACCAACCACTTTAGACAAATCATTATTTCCCATGTTTGCAGAACCAAAGTCACCAGAGGTGTAAGATGAGAAAAATTCTCTACGAGAAGTGGCATGAATTATAGCACCGTTTTCAACTACCCAGCCATTGTTATCAGATACATAATTCACAACAACGTCATCAATAACAACGAAGTAACTCTTTGAAACCACAGCAGCATGTTTCTCGTCACTACTTTCATCAGAATTTTTCTCCTTGTTCTTTTCTTCTTTACCATTGTTGGATTTCCCAAAAATTATTCTTCTTTCTCAAATTATTCTTCTTTCTCGTCACCACTTTCTCAACTTGTTCCGACTCTTGCTTCTAATTTTACTTCTAGTTTTCCAACTACGATTTTCATTTCTACCATGTTTCTCAACGACTAGAGTTTATGAATGTGAAGAGAATCCAACTGTTTTTCTTCTCATATCTTCATTTAGCACACTACTTTTAGCCAATGCCATTGAAATATTACCTTCACGACCTGAATTAGAAAGAGACATTCTGAAAGTATCCCACGATTCTGGCAGCAAACCAAGAAACCATAACGCCAGAACCTCATCATCAAATTTGATACCCATAGCAGCCAACTGATTAATCAAGCCTTGAACAGTATTCAAGTGATTTATAAGAGGTGATCCATCTTGATACCTCAATTACGTCAACTGTTTGAACAAATATAACTTACTGTTTCTTGTCTTCCAAGCATATAAATCCTCAAGTTTACTTCACAAAGTCCTTGCATCTTTTTCGTCTACAACATGATTCAGCATATTATCATCAACCTATTGCCGAATAAAACCACAAACCTGTCGATTAATAATTATCCATTTTGCATCAAACTTATCTTTAGGTTTTTCATCACCGAACACTGGTAATGAAAACCTTTAACATAAAGAAGATTTTTCATATTCTATTTGCATATATGATAATTCAAACCATTCATCGTCATCATTCTGCTTGTATTCACCTCCATATATGATACAAGACAAGTACACAACCAGTCGCTCTGATATCACTTTGTCAGGAAATAGAAACACAAAAAAAATCTTCATTCTTTTATAAAATATGATTAGACATAATGATCCCAAACAAAATACCAAATATGAATAAAATAAATGCAAATAACACAGAACACATCTTAAATGGAAAACCTACCCAGTGTAGGAAGTAAAAACCACGAGACTGATTTCGGAATCCAACCAAATATTCATTATAAGAAGACAGGTTACAAAACTATTATCTAGATAAAACTAGAGCATACACCACACAAAGTATGACAAATTCATACACAACCCAAATACACAAGATATTAAACCGAAATCATAAAATTCACTGAAATATCCCAAAAACGCAGTTAGAAGAAGCTGATCGAAAACAAACTTAGAAGACTCTGAATCAAAATCCCTCTTGTTAGATTGTAGAGTACAAATGGACGAGCATGCTCGCCAAAAATGAAGTCGATCGGAGCACGGAAGAAAGTCCAATTAAAAACAAAAAGTTCCGCCTCGATCATTTTTCTCTCAAAACTGCGCTATAGAATATGATGCTCATCTCAAAAGCAAAAGACATTGTATAAATTTATAGTTATACATAAACCAAAATTCTATGTGTTACTCTTATTTGGTCTAAACCCATTTGATAATTGGACTCCCACACATAGGAAGAACCCAACACCTTCTATGTTTTTTTTTTTCATTATTTGTCATTGACATTTGAACTGTAAGTAAAATTGGAATGTGGAAACAAATGTTTGTCCAATTATGATTTAGGTTATTAATTTTGTATAAAAAATAATTTAGGTAAAGACTATGATAAAAAATATATTTTTTACGGTATTAAATGGTATTAGTAATTTAGGGATATTTAGATAAAACTAACCCTAACTTCATTACTATCCCTAGGCGGAGGCGAAAACGTCTCTTTACTTTGGTTTAAAAGTGACTTCTTTCAATTTTTCAAATGACAAACCATTGATAACAAAATACTAAGAATATAAATCCTGAAGATTCTATTTTTGGATTCTAAGTTTAGGAAATTAGATTTCTTCATCTATTCTTATCTTTTATATATTCTGTATTATTAATTTTTATTTTTCTTTTCAACTTTGTGAGTTTTGTATTATATAGGAATATATATATATATATACTAAAAATACGTGTTTAAATCTTAATTAGATTCAACCCGTTAGCATAAGCACTATCACGAATACTAAACTTTTCCAAAACATTAATATATGTTAATCAGATGACACCACTAGAAAATACTAATTTTAATATTTACATATAAATCGGTAGTCATAAGCATTTTATAGATGAATTTTTATGGTAAAATACATAATTATAAAAATTTTATAGGCTACGTAAATTTGAACTTTATATAAAAGTTATTGTTAAAAAATTATAAATAATGATATCTGCCTATCTGGTAAGGTTGATTGAAATAATAAATAATCAAATTACTTATATAAGTGAGAAGTAAACCAATAGATTAAAATTTATTTCGATAAAAATTCGATTAAATTTGGAACTTACAATTCAATTAATAAGTTGAGATCCCCTAAATTAATAAAAAAATCAATTTAGTGATTTCGATCCTCAATCACAAAATAAGAGGATATAATACAATACAATAAAAAGTATTTTCTCGTGGACATATTATATATTGTGCGTGCTGTTGTACGCTACTAATCTGATCAATTTGAATATTTCCTCATTAGGCTTGTGAACCCATTGATACATGGTCCAAAGCCTTTCCATTGTTGGAGCATTGTGGAACATGTTACGTCCGCTGTTAACGCCAAACAAGATATCATGTGAAACACCGAGTTGCACCAGTATACTAAACTGCGAAACCGATGGTATACAGTCCATTGCTCTGTCATCGGGTCTATTTGAAACACCAGCAAGAGTCAAAACATCATTATCTGTACCAACTGGTACTTCCATGATGTGGAAGCCCTTTGAAACGCAACAAAAGAAACCATAATCGTAGTGTTAAAAGAAAAAAAGAGATTAAAAATATATATATAGAAATATGTTACCTAGAAATAGCCATTATCATATTTTATTTCTTATCCATATTAGAGTTATAATTTCTTTATTATATATATTTAGGTTCTATATAAATGTAAGTTTATATAAATGTAAGTTTAATGAATTTACGAGAGATTAATAATATTTTACTTTCTTTAACATGTTTTTAAAATCATTTTTTTTTGTTTTTATTGGATCGTGCACTTTCGGGATAAACAAGTCCCGTACTGTTTTGGTGACAATGGTTGTTAATAATTTCTTCAAAGTAACTTTAAGAGGTGGAGATAAATCGCGCCTGCGTTTAGCTAACCTAATTCAGTTTATCTTTAGGTGAAAAAAAATAGTTGGAGTGTGAATCTAGTAGAAAAGTAAAAAATAATATGTAATGGTTAGCGCTAAGGGTTTTTTTAGAGAGAGAAACGCTACTCTCTCTAGAAACTCTAATCGGGATTCAGTTTTTCAGCCGTCAGTAGTTTCTTTTGGACTATTCAATCTTCTATTTTTTGTAATCCAAATTTCATCCCTCTTAGATTTTACCATTTCTTTTTTAAGTTATGGTCTTCTGTTCCTTCTAGTTTTCTTTTCTACTTTTGGATTTCATTGCTTTGGGTTTTCCTTCAGTATATGGTCGTCTTCCTCTCGATACATGGTTTGCTGGTCGTGTTTTTTCAAAAAGATGGATGCACTAGTAGTAGAGGTAACTCCGGTGGTTCCTGAATCTATTTTTCAATATCTTCTCTTATTTGCTAGGGTGTGCGGTTTCTAGTTCGGCACCAAGTTCTGGATGATTTTTTTGTGCCGAATAGGTACGTTTTCCACCACAATATAGTCATGTGTTCCACGCGCTGTACTTCTAAATCTAGAGCCTGAGACGATGGTCTCTGGATCAGATCTGGCTCGTACGACGAAAGGTTTTGGTATGTTATTCGTGAATCCGGCAGTCTGGGTACTGTAATCTCTTTTAGCGGATGGAGATTGGTTGATTTATTCATTGATGGATGTTGGGTTCTGTGTTACAAGATTAAAGATGATGTCTAACTTACTAATAGTTTGTTATAGATTTGTCCGAATCTATTTTCTATGTTTTTATGTCGGAATCTGTTTTACCATTGTGTTTAAGTGTATGAATCTGTTTTTCCGGTTGTATTTCAAGTGTCAGAATCAGTTTTTCCGTTCTATTTCGGCTGTATTTCGATGTCTTTGTATATGCTGTATTACTGTAACACTTTATTATATATTTAATATTTTTCAAAATAAAAAAAAAAGTAAAAAGTAAGGTTTAAATATAAGTAGATTTATTATAATATTTTTTTAAGAGCAAACATATTTTTAAATTTATTTTTTAAAGATATTATTTTGGTTTAAATATATTTAAATATTTTTTTTATTATTTTAATAAATATTTTAGTATTTACATTAAAAAAATGGTAATCTAAAGTTGAAGATAAAGAAAGACCGTGTATATTTGTTTATTTCTCAAATCCTTAAAGAACAGTGTAATCGCATATTACAGCTTTTATAGGCAGTTAATGGTAGGTTAGTGAATCTTGTTTGTTAGACAGTTTTGCCACCTATACAGAGTTTGTTATATTATTTGTTACACTGCTCTAATTCAAATATACAAATTTGTGTGACTAGGTCAGGGTAATGTTATAACGTGTGATGCAACACATTAGATTGTTGGGCTTGTCTCGTGGGCTCCGTCTCTCAAACCTTGACCCAATTACATATCCACGAAGACCAGTACACACTGGTTTCCTGATGAAGTGAGGGTTGTTGTCTGAAACCATAGCTACCATTCTCACTTCACCAGTTCTCCTACACAAAACACTCGAGACCCAAAACTGCTACGAAAGGCTAGCTTCAAACTTCAAGCATCACTTGTCCTTCACCCCCCCCCCCCCCCCGCGCAAACGAAGAGACGAATCGATGAGGCCAAGTTTGTCTCTAAGAAAGGATAAGCGATGGTGAGTTAGGGGTTTTGCGAGACAGTCAGCCAGCTGATCCTGAGATGGTACAAAGCGGATCTGGAGAGATCCCTGGTCCGGATAAAGTGTATATCAAGTTTGATATGCTTTGTCCTTGCATGGAACACTAGATTATAGGCTAAGGAGCTCGCCCCAAGATCTTCGCACCAAATGAGTGATGGAGGTGTGATAAGAAACTGAATTTCAATGAGAATGAATTGTAGCTAGATGAGTTCAGCTGACAAGTTCGCCAAGGCCTGATATTCTGGCTCAGTTGAAGATCTAGCCACCATATTTTGCTTTTTCGAAGACCAGGAGACAATGGAATCCCCGAGATACACACAATGAACACCCACGCTTCTTCGATCATCGGGATAAGATGCCTAGTCAGCATCATAGAAACCATGAAGTTAAAGATTACGGCTTGGTTTGATATGAATTCCAGCCTAGCTGGACCCAAATAAGTAGTGAAAAGTTCTTTTCAGCGCCTGCTGATATTGGCTTAGCTTATTCACAGGAAATGAATTATCAGGACGGGTGTGACTTAGATATTGTAACGCTCTTAACAGGCTTCGATATTGTGTAGAATCTGTAAGAGGAGTTCCAGAAATGCTCGAGAGATGGACACCAGCAACAATGGGAGTTGGGCATGGCTTAGACATGGAGAGTCCTTGAGAAACCAGTAAGTTTTTAATATATTGATGTTGTGTAAGATACATTCAAGTGGTGTCACAATGAATCTCTATTCCAAGGAATAGATAGAATGGCCCTATATCTTTAAGTGAAATCATTGCGTTAAGCTTGTCAACAAACTGCTGCAAACATGTTGTTTGTGTGGCTGTAACGAGAATATCTTCCATATAAACCAAAATTAGAAGGACAATAGTCTTAGAGATGAAGTAGAACAAATAACAATCAACTCTAGAATTCTTGAAACCCCACTGAAGTATCGTGTCCCTCAGTCTAGAGTAACAGGCCTTTGGGGCCTGTTTGAGACCATACAGAGCTTTGTGAAGCTTACACACATGTGTAGGCTTCTTAGAGTCTTGAAAACCTTCTGGTTGAGTCATATAAACATCCTCGGTGAGGTACCCATTTAGGAATGCATTATTGATATCAAGTTGCCTCATCTCCCAATCTTTAGAGACAACCAAAGTCAGAATTAGCCTCACTGTAGATTGTTTAATAACCGTATGAAACATTTCTGAGAAGTCTATGCTAGGGGTTTAATGAAACCCCTTAGCCACAAGCCTTGCCTTATACCTTTGGATTGAGTCATCCATGTGTTGCTTGATTTTGTACACCCATTTACATCCCACCACATTCTGATTAAGAGCCCAAAGAACAAGTGTCAACGTATCATTAGAAATAAGAGCTTTATACTCAGTTTTCATAGCAATGACCCAGTAAGAACTTAGAACTGCTTTAGAATATGTATTAGGCTCAATGTTAGATAAATCAGTAGAAGTTAAGGAGCCAATATAGGGAACCTTAGGTGTACGAGTTCCATCTTTAGTTCTAGTCTACATAGGATGAGTGTGGGAATTATGGGGTAGTTTAGGCAAATGATCAGGTTAAAGTACAGGAAGACAGATAGAAATTTTGAGGTTAGAAAGGAGACTTGGGCTTAGTGAAGTGGCTGTGACATTTTTACGAGTGGGAAGATGACTAGTGCTACATGTAGTGACACAAATTGTAGAGTCTTTCTGATTGTGTGGTGAAGAAGAGCTAGTAAGAGTGGTAGGATCAGTACACTTATCAACAACATGATTTGATGACGGTTAAGTATTACCTTGTGAGGACATAGTCTGTAGAGAACTAGCTTTCTGAGAAACATCAAGGTGAGTAGGTGAGGTTGGTAAGTACCCACCAGTCACAAGTATTATAGGTAGATTAGAGAGCCACGCCTCTAGATGAAAGACTTTAGATGACTCATACTGTGAGATGTTTAAGAAATCTATTTCAAAGGGAAAGTCACTTTCATTGAAAACAACATTTTGAGAGACATAGAATTTGCCAGTAGAAAATAAGACACACATACCCTTTATGAAACTGACTATACAAAAAAAACACATGTTATAGAGTGAAACTAGAACTTATGGGCTTGATATGACCTTAGACATGGAAAACAAGCACATCCAAATGTTTTCAAGACTAGATACTTTGGAACTTTATGAAACAGAAGTTCATATGGTGATTTGTTTGACAGAATTGAAGTAGGTAGTCTATTTATTAGATAAAAAACAATTTCAAAGGCTTGTACCTAACATTTGTAGGGCACGCGGGTTTGTTCTAAGAGATTCGGGCATGTTTCTACAATGTATCTGTGTTTTTCTTAGTCCTACCATTCTGGGTTGAGGTATGAGAGCAATATCTCCTCAAAATAAACCCTTGTTTTTTAGCCATCATAGATAAAGTCCTATATTCTCCTCCTCCATCACATTGAATAAGTTTTACGGACTTTTCAAACTGTTTTTCAACAAGGAATTTGAACATTTTGAAAGTATTAACCACTTGGCCTTTATCTTTAATAAGATAGAACCACTTGAATCTGGTGTGGTCATCAAAGATCATCATCCAATTTGAACCAGGTATACTTCCCACCTCTAACGAAGATCACCAATTTAGCCATGGGAATAATTAGAGGCAGTCTCATTTGTCTCCTGAAATTCTGTCAGACCATTTACCTAGACAATTCCATATATCCAAAATGGAAGAGTTTGATAAAAGAAAAGATCTGGATAATCACCTTCAGTAGTTTAAGAATTTTATGATGATCTTTAATGATGATAAACTATTGTGTTCGGATTTTTCTCAAACTTTTAAAGACAACGCCTTAAAGTGGTATAATCGTCTTTCGCACGGGTCAATCAAAAATTTTGATATGTTTTGGATGGATTTTCAAAGATAGTTTATGGGAAGTAAAGAACTTAGAAGAAATGGAGATACCATAATCGATTGTCAGCGGTGATAAGGAAGAATAAAAGACAAGGAGAAAATTGTGAAGAAGAAACATGACAGGAGAAAATAGCAAAGAAAAAGTATAATAGGAGGAAAACGCATAGAGAAAACTGTGTAAGGACTAAATTGTGTAAGCTATCTAAAGAAATAGCCGAAATAGGAATAAAATGAAGTGTAGGGACTAAAAGATGTAATTAACGGGAATTAAAGTGTGTGGGGTCCGCAATTGTACTATAAAAGGACCACACACGCTTCACAAATCCCGAGATGAATAATATGATACTTTCTCTCTCTACTTAACCTAATAACTCTTACTTTCTCTCTCTAAAATTGACACTAACATATTTCTGTATCACCGAATTGTCACTAAGTAATCCTCGTATCGCATAATCACCCCTGGAATTTCTTGAAACTCTTCAGTGGCGCCGTCTGTGGGAAGCAAAAATCGCTCTGACAACAATCGCTTCCTGGAAATAATTTCTATTCCGAGGAGAACTATGGAAGACCAAGGGGACGATTTGGTTAATAATTGTGAGGAGAACCTGGTGGGAGATGACTACCGGAACGATATGGAGTACGAGGGACTAGGGGGCAGCGAGTCGGAAATGCCTTTGACGACTCAGATCTCTTGGCTCAGAGGAATGAGTTGCTGCTAGAAATAGAAAGATTGAAAGCAGAAAAGGACGTCGTACAGGAGAATCTTCGATCCGAGATAAGGAGGGAGCCAGTTAGTGAAAAGGAGGATCGCGAAACTGAATTTCGTCCCAAGAAAAGAGACGACAGATACCGGGGACGCGAGCGGCAATCGTCGATGAGAAGAGAGAGGCGACATGTGGTTTCAGCTTACTCGAGTGATTACTCTCGATACAGCTCCTCGGATTCGTCCCTGCAAAAATTCCACAGAAAGAAAAAGCATGATCGTAGACACACCGATTTCCGAAGAGAGAGAAGCTCTGAGAGGAAATCTCCGAGGGAAAAGGGTCACCATGCTCGAGGTGGTGAACGATCTTATGGGCATGCGAAGTACCCTGAGAGGAAAGAGGATATGGGCCCTGGAACTTCGGAATGGCAGCACCAGTATACTTTGCCATCCGAGGAGGGTTTGTACTTTCCAAATAATGACAACTTAAGATCCGGTGTTTGTCGTGCGGGTCACAATTGGAGAGCCTCCCCCCTGTCCCCGGACATTTTGGTGGGAAATCTTCCGAAGCATTTTGATATTTCGAAGCTAGAAAAAATCGATGGGACACAAGATCTGGATAATCACATCGAGCAATTCAAGAATTTTATGATCAATTTTGATGACGATGATAAGCTGCTATGCAGAGTATTTTCTCAGACTTTCAAGGGAGTAGCTTCTAAGTGGTACAACAGGCTACCTCAGGGCTCGATAAAGAATTTTGATATATTCTCGAACATCTTCAGATAACACTTTGTGCGGAGCAAGAAGTTCAGAGCTAACGGAGACACAATCATCTATTGTCGACAGAAGGTGGGGGAGAGCCTTAAAAATTACACTAATCGTTTTGTTAATACGAAAACAGTCATGGAATATTGTAAGGATTCAGTGGCGCTTGCAGCCTTCAGGATGGGCCTGCTCCCCGGATTGTTGAAGGATACGGTGGCGGAGAGCCAGGCAATGACTTTTGGAGCATTGTTAGATCAGGTTGAGAAGAGGATCCTGGTGGAAGAGACTCAGGCCTCGGAGAAAGGGTCGGGGGATCAGTTAGACCACATCAATTTCAAAGATCCGAGTCGTGTAACCAGGGCCCTCGTTCGAATGTTTAGGCTAAAAGTACGGGTCAATATCCATCGAGGTAGAAGTCAAACCCGCAGTACTATGGCAACCAGCAAAACTACAATCAATGAGCGAGACCCATGTCAAATAAGTGGGTTCGACCCGACTATTTCGCGGAGTTGACAGAAAATGTTGCTGCAATATTCGACAAGGCAAAATCTACAGTACCGTTCAGGAAGCCTTTTCCTATACAGACTCCGAGGGAAAGCAGAAGCGTCAATAAATATTGCAAATACCATGAGGATATTGGGCACGACACCAAGGATTGCATAGCTTTGAAAAAAAGAAGTGCAAGCCCTGATTGAGAATGAAATGTTATTGGAGTTCGTCAAAAAACACTCCCAGAAAAATGTCGTGGTAAAAGTTGTCTCAAAGAACACTGACACAACCATGGTGATTTCTGAAGGGGTCGACGACTTTGACATTGAGCAAGAGTATTTAGATCCCAATGAGGGGAGGAACAATGTAAAATTGGTGGAAGAAGATATTCCGAAGGAGAGAGTGGATAGCCTTTGTGCGTTCTTCGATTCTTTGGCAATTTTTGGGGGAGACACTATTGCGGGAAATTCCAACAGCTCCCGAAAAAGGCACATGGTCAACCTGACCACCCAGATCGAAGCGGGGGTGTCAGCGCAAATGCACCGATCGCCTTCCCCCATTATTTATTTTGATGATGATGATATGCGAAATGTTGCAGGCCCCCATAAGGATACGGTGATGATTGCGCAGGCATCGCTGGTGATCAAATTCAGAAGATACTCATCGATACAGGGAGCTCCGCGAATATATCGTTTATGAGCACTTACCGAAGAATTTCTGACCCACATGTTATCCGAAGATCCGACAGGAGTATAGTGGGCTTTACTGGCGCTACAACAATGGTGGTTGGAGAATTTTAGTGTGTGGTCGAATTGGGCCGTGGACCATTCAAGAAAGAGGTGGAGGTACTATTTATTGTTGTTGACCCGCCGATATCGTATAACGCCATCCTGGGTCGCTCTTGGTTGTCCCGGATGCATGGCGTAATCTCAACAGTACATCAATGCTTGAAGTACGTGGTAGGAAACAATATTGGGATAATCCGAAGTAGCCAGAAGATGGCACGTGAATGTTACCAGATAGCCCTGTCCTCGAAGGGGGTTCGGGGAGAAACTTCAGACAAAGCATAACAATTAAAGGGGCCTCCCCCCGAAATCATCCCATGCGATGATCCGAGGGAGGCCCCCGGATTTCAGGTCCCAGAAGAAGATTCTGCGACACATGAATTTGCGAGTGGCAAATTTCTGAAGATTGGAGGCAACCTCTCTCCAGAATTGAAGGAAAAGTTAATTGCTTTTTTATCTGATAAACTTGATATGTTTGCTTGGTGTGCACAGGATATCACTGGAGTGCCGTCGGAAATCATGTGTCATAAACTTGCGATACGACTTGATGTCCGACCCATAGTCCAGAAAAGAAGACCTCTCTCCCCGGAAAAGGCCACGGCAATTCTGTTGGAGGTCGAGAGGCTACTGAGCATAGGCCATATTCGCGAGTCGCATTATCCCATGTGGGCGTCGAATCCAGTATTGGTACGAAAGAAGAATGGCAAGTGGAGAATGTGTGTTGATTTCACGGATTTAAACAGAGTTTGTCCTAAAGATCCATTCCCTGTGCCTCGCATCGATCAATTAGTGGATTTGACCTCCATAAATCGACTGTTGTCATTTATGGATGCTTACTCAGGATACAACCGAATCCGATTAGTCGCTAACGATGAGGAAAGCACTTCTTTTATTACCGGGCGAGGTTTATACAGCTACAGGGTCATGCCGTTCGGATTAAAAACGCGGGGGCAACTTATCAGCGCCTAGTCAATAAAACCTTTGAGGGGCAGATTGGGCGGAACATGGAGGCCTATATCGATGCTATGCTAGTCAAAAGTGCACGGGACGAAGACCATTTCGCCAACTTAGCAGAGACATTCCGAAATTTAAGCAGAGTCAATCTAAAACTCAGTCCGGAGAAGTGCATTTTCGGGGTGAGGTCAGGCAAATTTCTCGGTTACATGATCAGCAAAAAAGGCATCGAGGCAGATCCAGAACAGATAAAGCTCTGATCACGATGACCCCCCTCCCCCCCAAAATATTAAGGAAGTATAAGTTCTGACAGGGAGATTGGGCACTCTGAATAGATTCATTTCTAGATCTTCAGATAAATGTGCACCCTTTTTCAAGGTATTGCGAAATGCGAGACAATTTTGTTGGACCGAGGAATGTTCGGCCGCTTTTCATCAAATCCAAGAGTATTTGACGTCCCCTTAGGTATTGTCTAAACCATTGGTGGGGGAGACATTAATTATCTATGTAGCAGTATCAGGATGTGCGGTCAGTGCCGTTTTACTCCGTGAAGATGAGTCTATCTTGAAGCCTATCTATTATGTCAGTAAGAGTTTGCTGGATGCGGAGAAGCGATATCTCACGTTGGAGAAGGTAGCTCTAGCTGTGGTAACGGCGGCTCGTAAGATAAGACCATACTTCTAGGCCCACCCTATAATTGTTCGGACGACTTTTCCTCTGAAGAGTTTATTACAAAGGCCTGATATTTCTGGTCGGATGACTAAATGGTCAGTGGAACTAGGAGACTTTTACATAACATTTGAGCCTCGAACGGCGATAAAAGCCCAATTTTTAGCTGATTTCTTGGTCGAGTTCCATTCGGATAGAGAGGAAAAAGAAATCCATGACTTTGTTGATGAAGCGGAATGGATGGTACGAACAGATGGGGGGTCGAACGTCTCGGGAAGTGGGGTCGGTGTTCAATTGATCTCCCCAAAAGGGATAGTTATGTTCCAAGCCATTCGTTTCGGTTTTAAGGCTACTAATAATGAAGCTGCACTAGCAGGCTTGCGTTTGGCTCAGATATGTGGGGCTCAAAAGATTAAACTGGTCATCGATTCACAATTGGTGATAAACCAAGCTTTGGGAGAGTCTGAAGCTAGGAAGGATAAGCTGATACAGTATCTGAAGATATTGAAAGGTTTAGCATCTGAGTTTGAGGAAGTCAAGTATGAGCATCTTCGAAGAGAATTAAATGTTGTCCCAGATTCTCTCGCCTCCGCTTCGCGAACGGAGGGTTACCCTTGGGTTTTGGTTCAGGAGCGCCCCTCGATCTTGGTTGATGAAGAGCATACAATAAGCATCCCGGAGGAAAGTAATGTGATTACGGATGATTGGAGGTCGGCCATCATCGATTTTCTGGTCCATGATACTTTACCCGCCGAAAAGCACGAGGCTAGGAAAATCAGGTTCAAGTCTTATGGCTATATTTCGCTGGGAAAAGTGCTGTATAAGAAATCTCTGAGTCTCCCGTTATTGATGTGTTTGAATAAGCCTGAGTCACAAATCGTCCTGTCTGAACTACATGATGGGGAAGGTTCTGCCCATTGTGGGTATAAGGCATTAATTCGAAGAGTGTTCCTGGCTGGCTACTATTGGCCTAGTGTTGCTACTGATGCAAAAGAATTAGTAAGACGATGTGACACATGCCAGCGCTATGCAAATGTAATCCACAAACCTGGGGTGTTACTGGAAAGTATTTCAGAGGCAGTCCCATTTGACAGATGGGGCATTGATCTAGTTGGACCCCTACCAATGGCGCCTGGGGGCAGACAGACTATAATCGTAGCAGTCAATTATTTTTCTAAGTGGGTAGAGGCAGAGCCGCTAGCAGGAACAAAGGCCGAAGATGTGATCAAATTTGTCGTGTCTAACATTTGTTGTCGTTTTGGTGTACCATTGCAGATCACAACGGACAACGGACCTCAGTTCGATAAGAAGGAGTTCCAAAGTTTCTGTGTATCGAGGGGTATACGACAATGTTTTTCTGCACCATTTCACCCTCAGGCTAATGAGCAAGTGGAGGTGACTAATCGCACGATTCTCGATGGTTTGAAAAAGAACCTGGAAGGGAAAGCGGGAAAATGACCCGACTATTTGCAGGAAGTGTTGTGGGCATACCGGACGACTCCGCGAACGACCACTGCTATGTCTCCATTTGCCTTAGTCTATGGAATGGATGTCGTTGTCCCTCCAGAGATTCTTTTTCCCTCACATCGTGTAGCAACATATGACTCCGACACGAATGACCAGAGTAGAGCACTGGCTTTAGACTTGGTTGAAGAAAAGAGACAGCAAGCACAGTTGACATCCTTCCATTATCAAACTCTCATGAGGAGTCGATACGCGTCTAAGGTAAAGCACAGAGATTTTAAGGTAGGGGACAAAGTCCTACGTAAAGTTTTCTTGCACACCAAAGATAAGAGTTTGGGAAAGTTGGGACCGAATTGGGAAGGTCCCTATGAGGTCATAGAGAAGATAAAACC
Organism: Limnanthes douglasii subsp. nivea; assembly: GCA_036936605.1. Taxonomy (NCBI): domain Eukaryota; kingdom Viridiplantae; phylum Streptophyta; class Magnoliopsida; order Brassicales; family Limnanthaceae; genus Limnanthes; species Limnanthes douglasii. The sequence goes on along the minus strand of JAUPFV010000001.1, from coordinate 388,482,327 downwards.
AGGCACATACCGATTAAAAGACAAGGAAGGGCGATATCTCTGTCTCCCTTGGAACATTGAGAACTTAAAATTATATCTTGATTGACGAGCTAGCTAGCAACTAGTGTTTGTATTTTTTCTTCTTCTCTATATCCCATAGAACAAAATTTAGCGAGGGAACACTCTTTCCTACCCTGTTAGGCACAGGATGGTTTTAATGAGGTGTTTCGATGAGCTGCTTCAATACAAAGAATTCTTTTCCTTAACTATTTTTTGGGTCACAGTAACATGTGCCTCGAATTCTTGTCTCTTCGAACTATTATTTGGGTCACATTATTGTGTGCCTCGAATTTTATTTGACTTTATCAATATTCGGGTCACATTATTGTGTGCCTCGAATTTTATTTGACTTTATCAATATTCGGGTCACGTTAATGTGTGCCTCAAATTTTATTTGACTTTATTAATATTTGGGTCATATTAATGTGTGCCTCGAATTTTATTTGACTTTATTAATATTCGGGTCACATTAATGTGTGCCTCGAATTTTATTTGACTTTATTAATATTTGGGTCACAATAATGTGACTCAAGATATTGTCTCTCCAAAATTATCAGGTAGGTCCCAATAATGCATTCCTCGAATTCCATTTTCCTGACCCATTCTTAATCTGAGTATTTTTGTTTGGTTCGAAGGGCTTGTCTCTTCGGATTATTGATAAGAACATAATATTTGGTGCCTTGGATTGAACTTATACTTAAAATTGACAATTGGTTACTTGCCTTACAAAGTTAAAACATGCCTTACAAAATCAGCGCATTACAATATGCCTTAGTCACATTACAAAAAGAAGCCCTATAGGGTCATACAAAAAACATTAACACCTTATACATCTTCTCTCAGTCTGAATTTTTCGAGGAGACACTCCCCTCAGCCTCTGAGTCTTCACTGTCACTTACTACTATATTGGGAGGACGAAGTTCTGAGGGGACAAGTTTTCAAAAACTCCCCAAGTTATATTCGGGATGCTCAGCATGGATTTGGGTAAGTAAACCAGCTCGAGTAGTGGCATCCCGGGCCTTCAGCTTACTTGTGCACGTAGCTGCATAAGCATCCACAGCTTTATCTTTCTCTTCCTCGACTTGTCTAGGAAAGTTCTCACCCGTTTAAGTAACTGATCTCGATCTTCTTTCACCCTCCTAAAGATCTCGGTACACTCTGTGAATCCATCGCAGGCCAAACGATGCTCTTTTTTGTACTCAGCTATCAATAACTCTTGAGCATCAGTCTTCTTTTTATACAAGTCCCTCTCTTCTTGGCAACACCTCTCCAGCATTATCACATAATTTTCGGAGGCAGATAGGCGCTCGTACAAGGCATCGGCTTGGCCCTCGATCACTGCATGTTGCTTCTTGGCCTCTTCAAGCTGAGAGGTAGCCAACAGCGATTTAAACTTATAGTGATTTTTGAGCTTCTCAAGGTGTCGCATCTTTTTTCCCCTATTAACTGAGGTATGCAGCAATTTTTGAAAGGACAGTGAGAATTCATCGTCCAAAAGAACTTCGAATGAGCTCGATGGAGACCCTAATGCTGCAGAATCAAACTCAGAAAACCCACCTCCAAGAGTGTCTGGATCAATGTGCTGAGGAGGGTTGCTCCGAGGGATGGGGAAAGGTGCTAACCTTGGACTATTTTTGAAGGGGACAGGGTGAGAAGCTTCAGTAAGAGGCGAATGTAGGGATTGATGAGAACTTTCCTTGGGTGAGTTGCCACCTCTGTCCTCAGGTTCACTTGATATTTCTTGGACCTTTTTGTCTAGAGCGGTCTCCTGATCGTCATCAGGCGTCTCACCATCCTCGGATAATTCTTGGATGGGTTCGAGGACACCCTTACCTTTCCTATCTCTTGTCCAAGCATCCTTTTTTGATGGAAGGATGGGAGCAGGGGGAGGAGAGATGGAGTCCGACGACCCAGCATTGTTCGGTGGAGGAGGAATGGCGTTCGACGACCTAACATTGTTCGGGGGAGGAGACCCTTGGGTGTTGACCGTTCCTTCAGGATTGAGCTGTTGATTCATTGAAACATCATCTTCTGGAGGATCCCCAGGATGACTTTGCGAACGCGAGCGCTTGGGAAGATATACCGCTATATCTTTTTGGCTACAGCGCTCCATCACTTCTCACTCCGAGGGAGGAGCCATCAATCCTCTCATGCTAATTCGGTCGAGGGGATTAAGCCTCCACAATCGACTCCTGGCGAGATTGTTATCTGTAAAGCAGAGACGAAATCGGTTGTCCCAGTGTTCTTTTGCCCACAAGCGAAGTTTGGTGAACACATTTGTGGCACCCTCAACGTAGTCAGAATAGGGCTTTTATATCCCAGTCATAGCTGCAACAAGTAGCCAATATCAAGACCAATCACAATCTAAAATTCGAGGAAGAATAAATAATTTCGAAGGATAGGCACTTACATTTATTAGTCCACATCAGAGAGAGCTTGTGAGGGTTCGAGGGAGTGGCCTCTGACCCGGTCTCCCAGCAACCAGAGAAAAACACAAACTGCTGCCTCTATTTCTTGTCAGCCTCTAGTAGATCTCTCAGGATTTTTTGTCCTCGATTGAAAGTCAGTGAGTAAAAGGGAAAGAAATGATTCCTGGCCAAACCAGCAAGGCCAATGAGTTGCTCTAACGAAAATTCGTGACCTGAGAGCCTTGAGGCCATGATGCAGGTCATCAGAGTAAACCACATGTTGGGACCAACCTGTGAAGGACAAAGGTCTATCTTCGCCAAATATTCGATGAAGAAGGGGTCTAAGGGATACCTTAGCCCCCAGTTCATGATCTCTGTATATACCACCAACTCGTTGTCCCTCACTGACAAAGGCGTCTCTCATTCCGAGGGAAATCTGATGGTAATATAGGAAGGGATGCACCATCGAGTCCTCAGCATCTCCTCTGCGTCTTTCGAAAAATACTTGTATCTGATGTTAGAAAGAGCCACCATATGTTTATTTTCGATGCCCCGAATATTGCGACCAGCAATACTGTCTAGTTCCAAGGGTAGCACGATGTCCCCTTTCGATTTTGGAGCAATCCGACGGGCTTGCTCTTCGGATATTGTTTGGGACGAGGAGGTTGCATTATTCGAAGAACCTAAAGAGGGGATCACAGGCACTTTTGGTTTGAGGGGCGTTGTGGTAGGTTTTTTCCCTTTGGCATCTCGACTCTCATTTCGCCTGTTTAGCCTATCCTCTTCGGTGATGAGCGTTTTTTAAGGCAAAAATTGAGTCCCATGAACGGTCATGGATGGAGTAGAAGGCAGACTCGACTCATCTACGTCATTTCTTCAGGGAGGACTGTTAGAGGTCCGATGAGGGCTTGTGGATATTCGTGGAGGACTGGCAGAGGTTCGAGGAGGTCTGAAAGACATTTGAAGAGGGCTAGCAGATGTTTGGAGGGAATTTTTGAGGGCTTCTGGTGAAGTAGGCTCCCGAATGACCAGGGGCGTCTCCCTGGCACGTTTTCGCTCATACGAGCCTTTCCTATCCTTGTGAGATTTTTTTCTCTTCCCGGACGAGTGTTTGTGCTGCTTGTTTTTACCCATTTTGCCGAGGGGGTTAGAATCACTATGAAGGCTTTGTCGAGCGACCTCGAGGGGGATAATTGTAGTCGAATCTGCTGAGGGAGGCCAGGTACCAAAGAAAGTAGTAATCGATGGTGGGGGTTGAGGCCTCACGTCTTCTCCAGCAGAAACTCTCTCTTCGAACCTCTTACTAATCAACAACCAATTAGGAATCCGACGGGGTTTGCTCGCCAGCTTTATCTCTCTAGAAATGTTTGAACAAAAATTGAGCTAATGAGGAGAGAAGGTCAGTATTTATAGGTGAAGTTGGGCTTTCCAGATAGATCAGGCCCGAGGACTTTTTCTGGTGTTTGACTAGGGGCATTATGGTCCATATAGGTATGAACTATCCTGACACCAGCCACAGAAGAAGATGGAGGGTTTTCGTAGTCAGAAAATGTCAGGGGAAGATGAAGAGTTTTCTGTCAGAAAATGTCAGGGGAATAGGGAACGTTTTCAAAAAAGATATGCTGACAGATATGGTTGTTTAATGACGTCATGATCAAGATTAATCCTGGCACCCCTTTTAGCCTTGATTTGAAATCATTCGGGGCACTGATACAGTCAAATTCGCGGGGCTTATATGGATAAAATGGTGCAAGGATTGGGGGGCTACTCGGTTATCAGGAGAAATTCGAAGAAAATATGTTGCTCGAAGAGTGATTTCCGAGGAGCGATTTATGGCTTCAATAGTTTAAAGCAAGAAAAGATGATGCTCGAAGAGCGATTTTCGAGGAGCGATTTATGGCTTTGATAGTTCAAGGAAAATTGCGGAAATTCGAAGAAAGAAAATGCTCGAGGAAGATGTTTTGATTTTTGAGATTCGAGGAAAATGGTGTTTGCCTTCCGAAGGTAACTATACGAGGGTGTGTGAAGTGAGCAATCAGAGAATTATTCAGTCCCAGTAAAAGAACTTTTACTAGGACTGGTGGGCTACTGATAAGGAAGAATAAAAGACAAGGAGAAAATTGTGAAGAAGAAACATGACAGGAGAAAATAGCAAAGAAAAAGTATGATAGGAGGAAAACGCATAGAGAAAACTGTGTAAGGATTAAATTGTGTAAGCCATGTAAGGAAATAGCTGGAATAGGAATAAAATGAAGTGTAGGGACTAAAAGATGTAATTAACGGGAATTAAAGCGTGTGGGGTCCGCAATTGTACTATAAAAGGACCACACACGCTTTACAAATCCCGAGATGAATAATATGATACTTTCTCTCTCTACTTAACCTAATAACTCTTACTTTCTCTCTCTAAAATTGACACTAAGAGATTTCTGTATCACCGAATTGTCACTAAGTAATCCTCGTATCGCATAATCACCCCTGGACTTTCTTGAAACTCTTCAAGCGGTTCACTAATGAGACCTTAAGGGATTATACCAAGTGTTTTGTTGAAACTAAATATGGTTTGCTAAACTGTTTCGAACAAGTGACCATATGTACTTAACTAAATATAGCCTGATTTATTTGTAGACTTAACTAAGAATGTTGCAACTATTTACGATAAAACGAAGAAATTTATAGAATTTTGAAGGCCAACATCGATTCAGTCTTTTAGAGAAATAAAGTTTAAGCAAAAAAAAATAGATCAGCTGAGAGAATCCATATAGTTAGACATGTTCTACAGTTAAAGATAAATTTGATTTCTATTGGAGACAATGTATCGCTCCTTGATCTGAGCCATCAGTCACCTTGAGAATTCAAATATAGTTTATGGGAAGTAAAGAACTTAGAAGAAATGGAGATACCATAATCGATTGTCAGCGGTTCACTAATGAGACCTTAAGGGATTATACCAAGTGTTTTGTTGAAACTAAATATGGTTCGCTAGACTGTTTCGAACAAGTGACCATAGGTACTTAACTAAATATGGCCTGATTTATTTGTAGACTTAACTAAGAATGTTGCAACTATTTACGATAAAACAAAGAAATTTATAGAATTTTGAAGGCCAACATCGATTCAGTCTTTTAGAGAAATAAAGCTTAAAGCAAAAAAAATAGACTGTAGACTGTATCGCTCATTGATCTGAGCCATTTGTAGGGAATAAGTAAGAAAAACTTGGGTTAGGTCTGGAGCTCTGATATACCATTTGTAGGGAACAAGTAAGAACAATTGATCTTACGGCTTTGCTTTTGGTCCACTTCCAAATGGCCCCACACTAATGGAGATATATTCTTTACTTATATACTGTTGATCCTTCCCATGTTTAACCGATGTGGGATGTGAGACTTTGGTCGCACCTAACAAAACCAACTTTGGTTGTTTAGTTTCCTTTCTATAGTCTCTTATTGGACAAAAGGAGAAACAAATTCATTTTAATTTGTTTTGAAAATTTACTTAAATTTGAAAATTCACTCTTTAGTTGGCTCTTATACCATTAGAAAAATACACGGTTCTCACATGCATGCAAACAGTTAACCGTTTTTAGATACAAATCGTTGATAGTTTAGACATGTATGAAAACAGTTTCGAAGTTAGTCGAAATACAAAACCATGGTTCTAGTTGAAGAAATATCATACAATTTTCATTATTTTGTACAACTCAAAAAATTCACTAATTTCATCCAGCAAATTTTACAGAACCACCAAAATAATTCAATCTAAAATTACCTTTCTAAAATTTTATTTTTACCTTTTTTTTATTTTTATTAATTTTTTTTCCTTTTTTTTCTTTAAATATGGAGAATTGGTTTTTTTTGTTTCGGTTCGGTATTTACATTCGAACTGTAATTAGAATTGGACGCGTTTTTGATTTTTTTGTCGAATTATAGTTTAGATATACAATTTTTAAATAATTTATATAAAAAACATACATGTATGTTTATTGATTTGGTATAAAAAAATGATTTAGATGAAACAAAAATGTGATAAAAAATATTTTATTTTGGCATTAGATAGTAGTAATATTTTCGGATATTTGGGACTTTCCCGTTTTTCTTATTGACATAAAAAATATAATAAAGTTTATTTAAATTAAAAGATATCTTTAGTCAAATAGATTTAAAAGGAAGTTTGTTAGTTATAAAAACATATTCTAACAAATTTATTTAAATTTAAATTTTATTTCTTATTTTCCTACCGGATTTCACTCATTATTTTGTTATTCTTTGCTTTTCTACCGGAGTTGACTTATATTAGTCTTATTATTTTATGATTTCACTTGATTTAAAATTTAATCTCCATTTACTAAGTATTTTCAATTAAAATTACCTTTTTATTTCAGTTTACGTAAATTGACTTTTTTTTTTCTTTGAATGTTAAAATCTATAAAGAAGCAATTCAATCTACCGTAACTTGTTTTTACAGATTTTATATAAAAAATGATTTAGATTTAAAATTTATATTCTTTTCGTTATTGGAGATAGTATTTTGGGATACTTACGCCTTATCTTATTTTATATATATATATATATATATATATAAATAAATGTTAAAATAGAAATATTTTAAAACTTATTTAGATTTTAAAAAGGGAAATTGTACCAAAAGTACCTACTCAACTATTTTATTGTCATCTAGCATCCAAGGTTTGATCAATTGTCACTTAATACCCAACTCAACTACCTAATTGTCACATAGTACCTAACTTTATTTTAATACTCTAATTACCCTCACCATTCATGAACAGCCACATTTCTCTTTCCTTCTCTTTCTTTCTCTTTCCTACTTTTCCTTTAATTTTATTTTTAAAAGATCCGTATCTTTCAAATCGGAGCTCGAAAAAAATAGATGAAAGTACCATCACTTTTGTTTTTTAAAAATGAACAAAACTAGATCCATTGATGATATTTTTTTATTTTTTTAAAAAATAAAATTTCACCAGTTGCAAGCAATTCGCATCTTATCACGAGAATCGTTCAGAAATTGCAAGCAATTCGCATCTTGAGAATTGTACCAATTTTTTTTTTCATACCAGTTTTTTTTAATCGTTCTGAAATCCTGAGAGTTGCAAGCAATTTGCATCTTATCATGAGAATCGTTCAGAAATTTGCAAGCAATTTGCATCTTATCATGAGAATCGTTCAGAAATTGCAAGCAATTCGCATCTTATCATGAGAATCGTTCAGAAATTGCAAGCAATTCGCATCTTATCATGAGAATCGTTCAGAAATTGCAAGCAATTCGCATCCTGAGAATTGTACCAGTTTTTTTTAATCGTTCAGAAATTCTGAGAGTTGCAAGCAATTCGCATCTTATCATGAGAATCGTTCAGAAATTTGCAAGCAATTCGCATCTTATCATGAGAATCGTTCAGAAATTGCAAGCAATTCGCATCTTATCATGAGAATCGTTCAGAAATTGCAAGCAATTCGCATCCTGAGAATTTGCAAGCAATTCGCATCTTGAGAATTGTGCTGCCTATATTGGTCGGGGGTATTTTTGTCCAAATTTCAGTTCGAGGTACCAAGTGACACTATCCAAAAAGCGGGTACCGCCGGGTAATAACATAGTTGAGAAGGTATTTACAGGTACTTTTCTCTTTAAAAAATATCTTTAAAATCCAAAAAAATATGTATATCAGTTGTAAAGATATATTCTAACAAATTTATTTAAGTTAAAATTTTATTTCTTATTTCTCTATCGGATTTCACTCTAATTATTTAGGGTCAAGCTATATATACCAAATTCAGGTTTAAGTATACCCAATTTTGAGCATACCCAAAGGTGATCTAAGTATACCCATTTTTTTCCAAAAATACCCTTTTGTGGGTATATAAGCCATTTTTTTACTAACTTCATCCACAACAATTTAACCTACACTTTCTCTCACTTCACTCACTTCTCTCACTTCTCTCTAAAATCTCTCACTCAAACACTCTCACTTGTCTCTCAAATTTTCCGGCGAGCCACCACCACCACCACCACTCCTCCTCCTCCTCCTTCATCATGGTCAAGAACAAAAACCCCCACCACCACCTACGTAAGTTCCTAACCTAAATTTGTTTGTTAATTTTGTTAGTTTTAGGTATGAATTTTAGATTTACGTTAGATTTAGGGTTGAATTTAGGATTTAGGTTAGAATTAGGGATCAAATTAGCAAAAGTTGTAGGATTTAGGGGGATTTAGGGGCCATTTTCCAACCAACTTGCCGGCTGGAAAATGACCGGCAAAATGCACCGGTGGTGCGCCTTGGGTAGCACCATCGGTGCGAGCAGGTGTACCGCTCAGTACACCTGCTGTGTACCGAGCGGCACACCCACTGTGTGCCGAGCGGCACTGGTCCCCGTGCCGCTCGGTGCGCCTTGTTGCGTACCTATAGTGCGCTATTTTTTTTAAATACCCAAATTGTGTTTCAAAGGTTTTACTTTTGCATTTTTTTTAAAAAAACTTGAAATTTATAAGAAATTACTTTATAAAGTTAGCTCGGTTGCGTATTAGAGTGTTGATGTTTTTAATTTTGTGGGTTACATCATATGTTACTGTTATTAATTTCGTGATTTGTTTTGTATTTTTGTAGGTCAGACGCGATTGAGGAGCGACGTCTTCCTCGATCCAGGGCGTATATAGACACTCTGAGGATCGGTTGACAGTTACCATTGCCACATATAGACAGTCTGCGACGAACACCGACTGGAGGTACCTGGTTGAGTATGGTTGGCAAACTATTACTCCACCACCACGTACCACGAACGATAGATTGCTAGACACTGTTCGCTCGATTGTTACTATGCCTGTAGAGCGTGGGGAAGCCGGTGCGCTTAGGTGAAGAGATCAAGTCCTGCAGCTCTTCTCTCCTTGGTTGTTTGTCCTCATTATTGAACTTGTTTTTGCTTTGTTGTGATCTTTCATTCTCATGGACTTTTTAGTTGTTTAACTATCGTATTTTGTATTATGACTTATGACATCTACTTTGTATTATGACTTATGACATCTACTTTGTTGCTTCTATTGTTTCTTTTAGATTTCTTGTACTTAATTTGAATTCTTTTTTTGTAATTTAGATTCCAAAAAAAAAAGTCGCACCATTCTTACAATCAATCATATATAACAATTATTTAACAAAGTTCATCACCCGTTAGAATAAAATAACACCATAATATTCACTTAAATCCATGCCCTAAGACTTACTTTTTTAAACGAAAACAAAACAATTTTCAAAAAATTACAAGTTATTGTGCACCATTGGTACGCAGTCAATAGTACCTATGGTGCACACTACTGCGTACCAATGCTACAACAGTGCGTGCACCATGGGTACTGAAGAAGGCGTACCCATGGTGCGTTGTACCATCGGTAAAAGGGGCATGTACCGATGGTACCACCCCCTTTTACCGATGGTACCATGCACCGGTCGGCATGTTATGTACCGGCCGGTGCATGACACCATCGGTACACAGTCTAGTGCACCGATGGTGCACCACACTGTGTACCTATGGGGCAACCTTCGTGCACCAAAGGTACATAGTGTGGTGTACATAGGTATACAGTAGACAGTACCTATGGTGCGCAATTGAATCTTGGAATATATTTCCCGGTTTTTTTTCCCGCATTTTCTTTTTTCGCGCTCTTAAATTCCCGCCAAAGTAACCTTTCATTTTTCTATATAAGGAAGTCTATCTTACAACACCAAACACACAAAACTCTCCTTCTAACATAGTTGAAGTCTTTCTTAATGGGTTGGAGTGTGTTTGATGATGCTCATCTGCTCAAGGTTGCTAAAGTTGTGAAGTTCAAACGGCCGGACGATAATGCTGATGAGTTCTTTGATGAGTTTTTTGTGTATGATGTATTTCATGTCTGACGAAATGTCTACGTCTAGACAAATGCCTCGATCTCGTACTCGTGAGGAGGTAGCCACAAGGTACAAGTCTATAACTAGTGGACCGATGTTCTTGGTGTTTAAGGAGCCCCCAGAAGTTAGGAATGAAGCATTTGAATCCTTCGGTTTAATGATCACAGACTATTTGTCTTTGGAAATGGCACAATATGTTCATTCTCAAATTTCCATGAAGGAGGAAACAGTGCGTATTCTCAGCGACAATGGAGGCTACGATTTTGACTAACTGTATTCTCAATCCCAAATTATGCTCTTCTCTCCTTGCGATGTTGTTGTTGCTTGTTTGTGATGTTTGATATTAAGTTATGAAATGATTATTTGTGTATCGTTATAAGTTGGTAAATTTCATGAATTACTGTAAAAAAAAAGGAAGCACCAAAACAATGTAGTAAAATAAACAAAGTTCTAAGCAACATAAATCTGTCCAAAAGACAGAAAGCGACCAAAAGACACAAATGAGTTCGAAACATGAACATAAACCCGACCAAAACACATAAACCAACTAAACAAATTCATCAAGATTAGTTACTTCTGGGAATGAACAAACTGGCTTTCTCCCTTCGAGTTCCGTTTATTTCTTGCAGCGACCAACTATTGGTAGCTCCCAATGCGTAGCCTCTTAACTCTTTAACTTCTGCCACGTAGGATGTATGCGTACGCAAGGGAAAAGTGGCTTGATTGATAGCTGTTTAATACTACTTAAATTAGAACCAATAATTGAGTAATACAGTTGTAAGTAACAACAAAACCATAAATCGAATAACTTACATTGACAAAGTGGTTAGTATCAACAAATCCAAACCCAATCTCACGTCTTTGGGCCATAATGGGCGGTTTACCGCGCAGAGGTAAAAAAGTATGACTATAGTTGTGAGACCCCACGAGTGACACAAAATGAACAATACATTCGAACTTGGTTGCAATCGCAATCCCCATTTCAGGCATTGTCATCCAATATTTGGGTGATGCTGGTGTCTCGTAGTAGTTTATATTTCTGCAACCTTCAGGTAATCCTCTTTACCGTTATAAATCTTGTTGTACATGTCGTAGTTTTCCATTAGTTCATCGTATATTGCCTTCCGAACACCTCGCCAACCTTCTTCATGACCATACAACCCAAATGAAACTGCTCTATATCCACAATGAACATCTGGCTTAACATCATTTATACCCGATATAAAAGGGTTGAAGTGAATCAGAAACTAACGCAAAAAACCTTTCGGGTCATGTATTAGTTCTGTGACTCGATCAATGGACGGTTGTACGATGTTGCTAGTGCGCGAGGAAATGGAAGAAGTACGATTACGAGGTACTTTAGGCACATCAGCCCGAATCGTATTTTCACTACCAACTGTTTTACCCTTTTTAACTTTTGTTGGTTTTAAAGACTGCATGACTGCGTCATGAGTAGCTTCATCCTCAGCTAGATCGTATTCCCATCTGCGATTGTCCCGTTTAGTGGATGATGTATCCACGACTAACTTTCTTTTCACCTGTGGGCGGCCTCGGTGTTTCTGCTTCTCCAATGGCTCTAGCTATGACGATGTTTCAGGATAAACAACTTCAAACCATTTATTGTAAATGTGTTTTATACGGCTTTCATCTTTTGTCTCCATAACATCGGTTACTAGCTTTAGCAGATCATCTTTGAGAATTTCCATGGTCGTACGGAATGAACGAGGCATTATTTCTGACCTTGTCCAGTGGATGTGAAAAGCATCTAGAGAGGCATAAATTCCGCCTTTACGCCACTTGCGGACCTGGTGATAGCAAAGTATACCATGGGTATATTTTATAGCGCATATGCAGACGCCAGTGTCTTTAACATTCGACCCATCTTCAATAACGACCATCTTGGTATCTTCGGCCTTCTCTACTTCGGCGAAAAATAGTTCTAACGCCATGTGGGAAACCTTGCCTCGAATCTCATCAAACAGTGTTATGTAACGACTCTTCTCGAACGACGACCTAATGATAGCATGTTGGATTTCAACAAGCGAATGAACCCTCCCCTAAAATAACTCGAAGTTTAATTTTCTTGTACGTATGTAATGCTTTAGGTTAGAATGAGCACTCTCGACGCGGTTAGTTGTGCAATGTCCCAAATGCAAGTTATTGTTCGTCTTCCAAACAACGAATTTGTCCATGTATTTATCGAGCCACGGTTTTTCAGTGTATTCAATTGCAAGAGGGTAATCTTTGCACTCCAATAGCATGTCCCGTCGGGCGTGATCGAATTCAATCTCTGATGCTGCATACGCAATCTTCTTCTAAACAGTAACAAATTTTGCATGATCACTTTTCTCGATGAAGTGTTTTCTTGTTTGCCCTTGAATATTTTGGTTTATGTGCTAGCGACATAACATATGCGTTGTCTCTGGGAATACCACTTCTATGGCGTTCATCAATGCTAAATCTCTGTCAGTTAGGATGACCCGAGGTTCTTGAATTCCGTGAACGGAAATCAACGACTTCAAACACTCTAACACCCATTTGAAGTTGTTTAACTTCTCACCGGACATGAAGGCAAATGCCGTACAGAAATAGACATGTCTATTCTTGCAGGTCCGAGATGCGAGACATGTTTGATATAATATTGATAAATATGATATTATACATGTAAATTATGCGAGATGATGTACTTACTACTAAATATTATTGAATTATGCAATGCGTGTAACAATCTCTAGACTTTGAGTGTGAATTTTCAAACAGAATAGTCAAACTCCAATAATTCCTCTTAGTGATTTTGAAGACTTTGAAAGTATTTTAGAGCATGGGTTTTTTCTTACAGAAATCTCTTAGTCTGCAACTCTTGGAGTATATTTCCCCCCCCCCCCCCCCCTCCTCTCACACGGGAAATAAACTCTCGGATTTTTTCTGCTGTTTACTTTGTCACGCCGACTTATGTTGATAACCATACCATAGAGTTTTCCTATCTTCGTAACCCACTTCACCAACGCGTCCTGTGTGTAGAACTCGGTAGTGAAGAACAAATGACTGTAATCATTAGCGGAAGGTGCCTCAGTCCCACTAGCGACATCCGTCCCCTGTTACACAACAACAAACCACAATAAGCATTCAGGTATAGTTAAAAACGATAAAAAACCTTGATTTTTTCCGAAAAACATGCGCGGATCTAAGGTCAAGAGGCCTAAAACCGGTGGTTCTAGGTCTCAGAACCGGCCGGACACGACCATAAGCACCACCGGTGTTGAGGCCATGAGCCGGTGGTGCTGGGGCCTCAGAACCGAGCGGACTGAGGCCCCTGCACCACCGGTTCATGGCCTCAGCACCGGTGGTGCTAAGGCTTCGGGACCGACCGATTGGTCGCCCTTGCACCATCGGTTCCAGGACATGGAACCGGGGGTGCGTAGGTGACGCACGGCCGGTTCAAATGCCAAGAACCGGTCGTGTGTCACCTACGCACCACCGGTTCCATGGCCTGGAACCGATAGTGCAACGGTGACCGGTGAAGTTTTTACCTTCTCCGGCGATGGTGGTGGCTTCTCCGGCGACAGTGGCTGCTTCTCCGGCGACTCCAACTCTTTTTCCGGTAAAATTTCATCATCCCTTCTTTCCGGCGACATCAACTCCTCCACATTGATCCCTAGTTCTGCTTCGGTCATGATCGATTTTGTGTTTTAGGTTGAATGTTCTTGATTTTGTTATGAAGTTTGATTTTGGTTTCAAATTTTTTAAGAAAACTATACTATTGGGATACTAAATTCAGTAAAGAAGATTGTTTCTTTGGGTATAGATAGCGAAATAGGTTATTTGGTGAATTGGGTATACTCAGGATACACTTAGTAGTTTTTTTTTACTTAATGGCAGTTTGGATATCAATTTTCTAATCGAGGGTAAAAATGTCAAAAAAAAGTCAAACGAAAGTCAAATGTTGATTTTGGGTATACTTAAACCTGAATTGGGTATGTATAGCCATACCCAATTATTTAACTAACCCTAGCTTCAAAATTACTACTCGCTCGAGGGCGAGCCTCTGGACTTCATCAGATCAGTGGGAAGGGGAGCCAACGTTGGTGGTTTATTTTGGTTCCAGAGTCATTTCTCTCCAATTCTCAAAGGTATTTCTCTCCGATTCTCAAAAAGTATATTCGATTGAATTGATTTGTTTTTTTAAATATGTTTCACAAATTCACATAAAAATAATATTTTTTTGCAATAAATTGGAACGGATTAGGAATTTATTCTAGGGCTTGGCTGCTTTTGAATAACTCATAATCATCTAATGTTTAACTCAGAATCATGTAATGTTTATACAACTGAACAGTTTCATAAACATTATCTTTTGAATAACTCAAAATCACCAAATTTCTTTTGTTAGCAAGAGTAAGTGTAAATGGAGCGTCTTCTACTGGAAGATCTCATTACTGAGGTGCTATCAAGATTGCCTGCCAAAACTCTCTTGAGTTTTAAAGCTGTCTCGAAAGGATGTTCGTCTTTGATTCCATACACTGACTTTGTTAAATGGCATCTTAACCGATCGATTTCAAGCCGTAAGCAGAGAATCGTTTTACCAAGCCCCAGTAACTATCTTATATCGTTGTGTTCGGGTAACCTATCTGCTTCCGAATCGCTAGAAGTGTCATATCTTGTTAATAAGTATTCTATAGTGGTAGGTTCTTGCAATGGACTGTTATGTATATCAACTCTTTGGTTTAAGACAATTTATTTATGGAACCCTTCTACTAGAGAGTATAGGAGAATGCCTTCTACGAACCTTCGTAAGAAATAGATTGTTACTACGTATGGTTTCGGTATGACATGAAAATTGATAATTACAAAATTGTTATGTTACTTACCGGTAATGATGAATCTATAGTCAAAATCTTTTCGTTAAGACATAATACATGGAGGAGCTCTCAAAATACTACGATCAAATGTTCGGGTTCCCTTCATCTTTACCGAACTGTTTACTTAGATGGAGTCCTTTATTGGGTTGGCAGGAATAATGCTAAAACAAAGCTTAGAGATGTGGTTCTGATTGTCTGTTTTAATCTAAATGATGAAACTTCAAAAGAGATCATAGTTCCTGATTCTGAATAGGGTTATTCTTCGTATCTTGGTGATATAAATGGTTATCTATATTTACTATTTTTTAACAACCGAAGATGTGTTCAAGGTGATTGTTTTATGTTGCATCAATATGAATTAAATTTATCTTTCATTAAGCGATCTTATATTAGTAGAAACCATTTATATGATTTGTTCAGTTCTTATTCATTGTGTTGCACGAAACAAGACGAGATACTATTTGGACCCCTAGATAGAGGTTTTGATGGGGTGTTGAGGAATTTAGTAATTTGGAACCAACTCACGGATACTGCTACGAGATTGACAATTGGTATTGGGGTTATGTCGACGGTTTACGTTGAAACTCTGGTATCACCAAATTCATTTTGTAGGAATCAAAATGAACTGAGAAAACCGAATATTCAAAATAGAGATCAAAAGAGAATACCAAATGCATTTTGGGGACAACAAATTTATTTTCATAGATATTCGAAGTGTTGTTGGATTTATCTTTCTTTTGTTGATGATTTAATTTTCTTTCTGGATACTCACGTTTTCTTCTAGTCAATTTGAGTTTTTATTACTTTTTTTTAATCGTCTGAATAAAATTTATGAACAAATTCATATACGTTTCATTTTTCGAAGTGTTTTTTGATTCGATCGTTATGTTTATAGATGTTGAATCCCTTATATTGTTGTCATAGAGATAAACTAGTGAATGTATTACCTATAGCCCATGGTTGTTACTTAGCATAGCCTTGTAATAAGGAGACACTCTGGAAGAAGAAATACTGTGTTTAGAATTCAAAAACTGAACGCTATTCATGTTAAGAGTTTGTTGACTTTGACCTTAAATATATGTCAACACACAAGATAGTATAACGATTAAACTCCAACATTTTCCCATACTAGTTGAATTCCTGATATCCAATTCATTTTACAGGCCCAAGATACAAAGAAAGGATACCCCACGTGTTGTATAAACATAATTTTGGTGTCAAATGCATATTTCATGATCTTTTCCAATTGCCAAGTGATATTAGTTTTGTCACCATCAAGCAAGAAGTCATGAAACTCTCGCTTCTCGATGAACTGCCCATCAGAATCAGAATCTCACGTAATGGATTGTGTACACATCCATGATTCTTGGTGGAAAAAGCGGCAGTAGATGAGGTTGAGTACATACATATTACAGGAAGTTTGTGGTATCTATCAGCAACTTATCCTGACATTATGTTTAGTACTGATTGCTTATCTAGGTACGTGCAACACCTTTAAGCCCACCAACTAAATGTCGTTAAGAGTGTTTTGATGTACCTGAAAGGTACTCTATATTTAAGTATGTTGAATTCAAGCAGTTGGATATTTGGATAGTGATTGAGGGTTGTCTAGCTTATTCACAACACCGGGCTTATCTTTCTCATTAGATTCGGTATTACGCAACTGTTGAACTAGAGAAACAGAGGACAGTAGCCATATCAACTAAACAAGTTAACTATATAGTTATTTTTGTGCCTCTAAACTTTCAGTATGGCATTTTATAGGACAGGGTACTAATGTAAATAGACAAGAGAGTCTGATAATAATTCATCCATGGCTATGAGAAAAGATTTTATTTTCCATAAAATAAGCAAGTACAACTTCATGCAGCTTCACT
This sequence comes from Limnanthes douglasii subsp. nivea, assembly GCA_036936605.1. Classification (NCBI taxonomy): domain Eukaryota; kingdom Viridiplantae; phylum Streptophyta; class Magnoliopsida; order Brassicales; family Limnanthaceae; genus Limnanthes; species Limnanthes douglasii. The sequence continues at coordinate 388,465,253 of JAUPFV010000001.1, read as the reverse complement.
GCATTCGACATGCTGCACGAGAGGGTTTGATAGAGTTGGTGCATTATCAACTGAAGATTCAGTAGCGGAATTGTTTACAAGGGATCAATAGATAGGTGTATCAAATTTAGATGGAGTGTTGTAATGTGTACAATGAGTTTTTTCCAAATTTTAGGTCTATTGTAATTCTCTCATAAAATTCTAAGCTGTTTTTTATGATGTTATTAAATATCCGATATTTCTACTTCAGCACAAGTTTTTCCATCTTGTTATTATTGTTGGCTAATTAATTCAATGATTATAACTGAAACAAATCTAGAAACAAGGAGGTTTAGAAATCTCGTATTAAGGTTTAATGAGTTTATATGTTTTATCATAGACATGAAAGTGTTGCTATGTTTATTTTGTGAAGATTTTCCTATCAATAAGAAGTGAAGTTCTTATATTGTGTGTGATTGATACATTAATTGGTATCAGTGCCTCAGCTTTTATCATGGCTGTAAAAAATGATGAACTCTACCAAGTCCACCAAAAGCATTGTGGATCCAACAACTGCAAAGGCAGCGTCAAGGTAGACCATGGAAGTTGGATTCACCGTTGTATTAGCTAATGTGTTTGATGACTTGGTAATGCAAGATTCTGAAACGGTGTACAATTTCTCGGCAAAGCTATCATCGATCAAGGCATCGACAACCTCTGTAGGGGAAAACGTCGATAAAGCTAAACTGGTGAAGATATTGTCCAAGTCATCTTTGATCTTTATTTTGGTCATCTTTTTTAGTAAAAACTTTGCTTGTACGTGTTTTAGATATCTGACAAACTGCTGGAACCACAACGCAAACTACATTTAGATCTTAAGAATGATGTTCATCCAAACTGCATGAAACGCACCACCTTTGATCATACAAACCCTGGTCAACTATGGTAACATACAAATATAACCAGCCAACCTATCAATTAAGACTTTTAATATGAAAATGGAGCATAACAATGTCTACATTAAAATGTATAGTATGAAAATCAAGATTATCAGGATAGCATGCGAATTGATTGAGGTTCCACTGAACAGTTCGCATGCTACCCTGATATTTGTTTGTAAAACTTAAAATATATCCACACTATTCTTATGATATGCTGCGAAATCATTATAAATAGCCCTTACCACACGGTCACCGACAACCAATGTCGTCGACTGGTTTGGCATATAATTTGGACCGTGTCGGCAGAAATCATTAAAGTCATCCTCCGACATGTTCTCCAAAGACCGTTGTATTACACAATCTTAATATACATTATCAATTTCATTTAAAAATGTCTGTGAAACTTGAGTGTAAATACCATCAACAGACACATTGGGTAAACCTACTGTGTTATCATTTGACTTTGGAGCTTGTAGTTGATCTGGTACTGGTACTACAATTTCACGTTGGCTTAGCAATTCTGATTTTGCACACACCACCGTTGGTCTTTGAGATACATCTCCGTATTTGTTTTGGTCTTCTAACGATGGTCCTCCCTGGCTGAGTAGTTCCAGCTTCTCACAGGGATTGACACGTTTTGACTTTTCCGGAGCTATGTCCCGTGTTCGCCTTTCTCTCTTTGCCAAGGCTATTTGTTGTTGTTGTTGTTTTTGTTGTTCTTATTATTGTTGTTGTTGAACTTGTTGTTGTTTCTGTTGTTGTTGTTGGTGTTGTTGTTGTTGTCTATCGACCTCTTGTTCCATACAAATTATAAAATAAAAAGGTGGAGGGGTTAAGCATACTATAATCATAGTTGGGTACAAATCGCATGCTAACCTGAGATTTGTTTGAGTTATCAATCTCAAACAAATCACAACATATAATGCAAACTGTGAAATAACCAACCCAATAGAGTATAAAACAATTCGCAATATACGATGCGAATTGTTTGGACATGACTACAAAACAGTCCTGGTATTTGTTTGACAGTTATCATCCGATGCATTGTTTGAATATGTATTCAAAGAGAAAACCCCGCTGACTGTTTTAAATACATACACTAACTTTGTTTGAATATGTATACAACAATAAATATTATTATAGAAACAATTTCATCACAACAATAAATAAGATAGTTGAATCTTAGTGTACTTTTGATCCACTTACATCTTCAAGACTGTCTGGGTCTGCCACTTCGTTCTCACGATCTTCTATCTCCTCTGCTACGTGAAGTACGAGTTGTTGGTCATTCGGAAAAGACTCGTGTCTTTTTTTCTCCGTTGGAGGACTCAGAACTGTGGTTGCCTCATGTGTAGGAGGAGAGGTGTCTGTCTGTCTCTCCGTGGTGTTCGTCTCTGTGGACACCAACAACTCTTCCTGCATTCTACTAGAAAGTACCGGTATGGGTGAATGGTTCCCATCACCATCCCTCTCTTCCAGCAGTACTCCATCAGCATCATGCTGATCAGCATCCTACATTTGCCCGTCCTGGTTCGTGTCCTTATCCTAATTTTCAGCAGGCACAGATGCCTGCAATTCAGTGGAGGCCGCTCTAGATGGAAATGCTGGTACCTTCTCAACTTCTGGGTTTCCAATCTGGAAAATTGGCCGAGAGATAGCATTGTGGAGTTGTTGTGCTTCAAGCTCCGTTATCTTCAGTTTTAATTCTTCCAGGTGAAAAATTAATAGCAGACGTTTTATAACATATTACGTGCTGATTATAGCGATTATGTAAGGCTCAATTTCATATTTATTTCTTTGGTCTGTTTTTCTATCTTTCTCTCGTACTTGTTCTTGTCGGTGTATGTCTTCAAACGCTTTGATTCCCTTACAGTTGCAGGCTTCTTTGTAGTAGTCACTATGAGTTTGAGGACAAAATTACCGATTGTTTCACTCATATTAGTGGTGCCCTCGTCGTCGGGCTCCTGCTGGGATGTGCCGATCGGTGGTGGTGGAATTGTTGGCTGGAGGAGTCTTGGTAGAATCGTTGGCTGGGGGACTCTTGGTTGTTGGGGTTTGGGTGATATCACCTTATTTTATTCTTTCTGTTTGTGATGCTCGTCTCCTTGGTTTTGGGGGTGTGCTTTTCTTTCTTTTCTTTGGTCTTTCTTCCGGTGAAATAGATTCAGCATCCGCATCTCTACTATATACTGCTCCTCCAAAAGCTTCTATTTCAGCCTCAGTAAGACATAGTGGACCTTCGAAAACCTATCAACAGAGGCACATGAAAGTGAATAGTTGCAAGCGGTTTGTTTGGAAAGTATCAGGGTGTAAATAGACAAATTGTTTTTTACAAACAATTCGCATTATATGCTGCGAATTGTGTGGAACTCTATCAGTTTAGAGTTGCAAACAACTCGCATCTTAGCATGTGAATTATTTGTAAATAATAAGCTGCGAACTGTTCGATACCTTAATTATACAGAGTACCAAACAGAACACAGCGTAGGCTGCGAATTGTTTGATACATTATTCTAATATAATACCAAACAAAACGCAGGATATGCCGCAAACTGTTTACAACCCCAATTCAATACCTATATAAAAATCATACCTGATTATCTTTCAGATTGGGTATTCTAGCAAGCGGTGACACAATAGATGTTTGGCACTCTAATCCCAACCATTTGCAAAACCTTAGGATCGTGGTCGGCTTCACGACCTCTAGCCCGATTATTGAGTGCTCCATGATGAAAGGTTGCATGGGGACAAGTATTATCATCAAGATGCTCTGTACAATAACTAATTTTTATACTGAATAAATCAATCTTACAATTAGAAGGACGACGCAGCCGACGACTCTATCGGGTTTTTTGATAGCTAAGCAACTCCTATTAGACTATCGAAGCTTGAACAATATTGATCTGGACCAGTCGTAATTGTTTCTTTTGCTGAGATCTTCAACAAAATAAAGCGTACTCCAACCCAGGATATCTCCAGATACGGAGTAGAATAGGGTTGAGCACAAAAATAGTATCAACAGCCTTGCAACGTCTTCCAACTCATGCTCCCCCCTTTGCTTATGGTTGTTTCTATACATGCCTGTAAAACCCACAACAACATGCTATGTTAGTAAAGTACATCATCCTGCTTTATAAGATGAAGTCGATTTTACAGGTACCTTTAAAATGGCGTTCGTTATTGTTTTAGTATTTGTTGGTCCTATCTTCCTGGACGTTTTACCCATAAAGTATTTCTTCATCATCCTCGACCCGTCCTCCTCGCCGGGCGCGTATTTGTTATGAAATGCTCTGGTTTTCGTTAACGGCATTTCCTCTATGCCATGCTTCATCCCGAATATAACATTCACATCATCTGCAGTTAGTTTTACTAACTTTGAGCCAATATGGAAGGCGTCTTCATCGACGGAGAACCTCTCGACAACATACTGAATGAGCGAGTAAAATTTCTTCTTTGGCAGCTCTGCCTCATTACGGATGTCGAAAGCCGTTTTCAAAAGCGTGTAGAAGGGTGTGTTTCTTGCAGCTTCAATGTAGGCACGAGTAATACGGTTCTCTTTCAACAGCTTTAGAAGGCTCAGCAACCATGACCTGTAATAGTTTGGTTTTGTTGTCATACTTCATGCACAAACACAAATCAGTTGGAGTGTCACACACCTCGCATGATAAGCTGCGAACTGCCTATTTATCAGTTGGAATATCACACAACTCGCACGACAAGCTGCGAACTGTCTACATGTAAATATAAGCTGCGAAATGTATGACATCACATTCAATCAAGCTGCGAATTGGTATGAAATATAAACATATATGAAGCTGCGAACTGTTTGCATCATACGTTATGAAGATGCGAACTGTATCTACATCACACACGTACAGGCTGTGAATTGTTCTATTTTCTACATGCACGTTGCAGGGACCTGATAAATATGGAAACAACACCAAAATCAACAATCAACTACTTAATGCACATCTAACATACATCACAATTCTCAGGAAAGTATTAACATTACATGCAACTTAACTTCTACCCTGGGTTCGACAATAAACCCAGAAACTAACTGACCAACTATCGTCACTAAATACTTCATTCCGGTATAAAAAGAAACGTCGCACGTGAAATAACAGAAACAAGTGGTTCGAAGTCATAAAAACGCAAAAAAATACATTTCCACGAGAATGCTTACCTGGTTACTGCTAAACACTGTAGTTTCACCGGTCGGAGACCACTTGACGGTAACTTGTCGAACAGAAGGTCGTTAGTCGTTGGACGGGGTAAAAGACGGTGACCAGTCCAATTCTGTTGAAGGTGTGAAGGACGACTGATTTCAGAGAGAAGCTGGAAGGGTTTGGGGTTGGAGAGAGAGTATCACGAAGTTGAACAGTTTCTGGTGGTTTCTAAAATTAGACGTGTTTGGGTTGGTTTAGGGTGATTGGAAGTGGGAAAAAATGGGTTTGAAGTGAAAAATAGATATATATATATATATATATATATAGTCGGGGTAATTTTGCAATTTTTAACTCGAGATACTAAGTAATACTCTCCAAAATTTAGATACTACTTGGTAATTAGATATTTGAGCGAATATTTACTGATACTTTTCTCCCGATTTTTTTTAAAAATACGAAGATATCTATTTATTATAATTTAAAAAACGAGAGACTTATTTATTACCAGCGTCAAGATCTATTTATTAAAAAAAATCCGTTTATTATATTTTTAAAATACGGAGATTTGTTTATAAAAAGAAAAATTGATGTTACAGAATTGACGAACATAAAAAAAAATTTACCATCTTTCTTAACCACGTGTCCTTGAAACAAAGACATGATTATATAACTTTTAATTAAATTTTTTTTTCCACTAAAGTTTAGAGCTAATCGACCTCAACCAACCGAAAAAACATAGTTCTTTTTTGACCCTTTGAAAACCTAGAATCCAGTCTCTTCTTCGATTAAATCTCCGGAAGAACCCAAAAATGATGTTCTCACTCTACACTAAACTCTATAACCCTTCTCTTTTCTTCTCCTCGCCAAGAATTCTCACCCATTTTTCAACCTCCTCCGTTTCAGAGTCTCTGTCCAAAAAAATGTCACTTTTAGGAGACCCTCAAATCTCCATGGTACCAGTTCTTGACGAATGGGTCAAAGCAGGGAACACGGTGAGCAAACAACAGCTTCAACAGATGATAAAGGAACTCACCAAGTTCAGACGTTACAAGCACGCCCTTGAGGTTTGGATTCAAAAGTTTTTAGATTTTGATTTCTGTTAATGTACTGATTGTGAAAAGATTGTGTTTTTATGTGGAGGTTTGTGTTGGTTTTTTGTTTTTTCGTTGATAGAGAATAAGAAAGTTTAGTGGTTTTAGGCTTATGTGTTCTTCAATTTAACTGCTGAGGTTGATTTTGGTTTTGTTTTTGTTTTGGTTGATGGGTTTGGTCAATAGTTGAACTACAAAATTGGTATCTAGGCTAATGTGTGCTTAAAGCAGCCATGTTTTTAAGGGGTTGTGTTTGATTTGATGTAAGTCTTGAGTTTGTGTGTTAATTTCAAGTGTTGTGTTTGGTTTCTGTTCTTGTCCATAAAGGTTTTGGTTGGGTCAATACTCCATAGTGGATGAAAGTTTGGTGGTGTAGGCTTTTGTGACTAAGAGGATCGGTAACAGTTTGAAAATTGAAGTTAATGTATTATAAGGAGGAACTCTAATGTTTGAGTCTCGAAGTCGTGTGTTATTACACGAAGGTTATGTTTTGTTTTGGTTGCTGTGTCGTCGATAGTGAACTAAATGGTTTAGTAGTTTAAGATAATGCACGATTAAGTGCGAAAAGATTAGTGATTTGGGTTAATGTGTGATTATGAGGAACATAACCTTGAATGCAATGAAGGGCTATGTTGTGTTTCGGTTGGTATGCGATCAAGGGTTTAATTTGGTCCATAGTGAACAAAAAAGTTTGTTGATTTAAGCTAATCTTTGATTAAGAGGAGTCGTGGTTGTTGATGAAGACCGAGTTTATATATCACATATATTCAGTTTCACCTATTTGTTTAAGGCATAAAAGTAACAATATAAATTTAACTACAGAATCTGATTTCGTGTTCGGTTATCACAAAATGACGAGGGAAGAGAATTCAAGGAACGAATCAGTTTAAAACTCTAACGAATGATTTACAAGTCGGATAAGCTGAAGTTAATGTAACTATTCTAATCTTATTTCTGTAAAAAATGTCTTCATGTTTGTGTGTTTGTATTCGGTTTCTAGTCTCTTAAATTAAAATGTTTCGTCTTTTTTGTGATTATTGATTTTCAGATATTTCTGTGGATGACTGATATTGGATGTACAATCATCTCGCACCATGTAGCAACCAAAACAAGCAACCCAATTGCCGACAGCTAAAACTGGAATTAATGGACTTAGAGCCTAAACTCTCAGCTTGCATAAAAAAAAACTGAGGACAAAAACCGAGTGACTTAAGTTGCGTAAACTCTCAGCTTGCCTAAACACTCAATTGTGGTGATTTAAGTTGTTCTCTCACTGGCGATGGAGCTAGTAAGCCGAGTGACAGTGAGAGCAGATAAAAAAGAAAAAACTCACTCGCTTTTACATTTGTGCGATGATTTGTGTACCACTGCCTCACTTGAACCCACACCTATTCGAAACTCTGGACCAGACAAAAACCTAATCACATCACTGTCACGAACCTCAGATCTACCCAGATTCCCTGCTACTCCATGATCCTCCCACTATCGATGCCTGCATAACCATCGAAACGAGAAACTCCGGTGATGTCTCCCAGCGAAGACAAAACAGAGAGGAGCATACAACATACAAGACATGGTTTAATGGAGCTTTGGACGGCAGGAGGTAAACCTTCGCTTGAGAAAATAGAGTTAGCCCAAAATGGGTTAGAGAGAGAAACTGAACAACTTCCCCCCATGCCATAGATAGAGTATGTAACCTTAAAAAGCTTCAAAGCACAATAAAATAGTAAAACCCAACATACTATCCAGCAAACTAGAGAAGAAGAAATTGAACTGCAAATGCTCCATGGTTTAAACATGTCCTAAATATTGGCTGACCAAAGGGAAAAATGAATCCCAAAACAGTAGCTGCAAAACTCAAAGGCTGACATCCGTGGCAGTGCTAAATCAAGAAACATAATTTGACCACACAGCAGAAAATGGAGAATCCAATATATCCAATATACCCAAAACTAACTTCGTAAAAACACAACTCCATCAACATATCCATTAACAAAAAAGAAAAGAAAAGAATCAATTCGCCCTAATTTCTATATGAACAAAATAGAAACGCAATTCATCATTGTAGTCATATATCGAGTTAAACCAATTCAGATCAAAACCTATTCAGCATAAACCCAACCATAAAATTACTTACAAATCTACCAACTTCACTTCATGAATTTCACGCAGACAGGTATACATCTTACAGAACAAAAAAGGCAGTTGAGCTTCTCACCGGAAAGATAGCAAAAAATCGTCGGAACCAGAGTTAGAGTTAGAGTTAACTTAGGGTGAGTAAATCAATAAAAAGGTAAAATAAGTATCTGTACAATATTGGGTATTTTAATGAATCTGAACAAATTAATTACGAAAATGACGGACACACACTAAGCATCTTTTGGTCAAACCTATTACTATCTAGTATACAAAAATGAATTAATACTCTTAATACCCATCTTATTAAACATATCTACTTTTAATATCTTTTTTTAATATCATAATTACCCTCGACCTAGTATATAAGGGTTAATTTGTGGAAAAAATGGTCTCTTTTTTTATTGCAGTACCTTCTTTATTATTTTTGAATTTTGAATTTATTAGCCCCCCTCCCTCCTCTCTCCTAACCTAACAAACAACCCATTTTTCAAGAATGACTGTTCGTTTAAAAAAACGGCGACCTGATCACACTCTTTCCGGCGACACTATCTAACCACCGGCTAACCTTCGTAACCACCACCGAACTATACAAACACCGTCGACCAGCGTTCCGATCACCGGACAAACTTATTACTTCGACAAACTCTGCAATTTCCGTTTCGACAGTTCCAGAGTCAGTCGAGTCACTCTCCTAGCTCCATCATTTTCCTTCGACTCAGCCTCCTAACTACCAGTGCACCGTTAAAGTCCGTCGATCTCACCGTTGAAAGCATCTCCGACTGTTTGACAGTAAGGTCAGTATCGGACGTGAATGTAACAATCTGCAAAATCGTTTTCCATTTTCGATATTGATAATAGAAGCGTATCTAATGTACATTAATGGCAGGAAACCTATTACTATCTGTTTCTGGTCGATTCAAAGCATCGATACCGACTCCGATAACATTCCGGTAAGAAATTGCAGTTTTCCACCTCTGTTATATAGTACGCGATTTCTGTTTTGATATGATTTGTTAGATGTTGCGATTTGTGCAGGGATTTTGCTGCTTGTTATTGATAGACTGGTATATTATTGACTGTGGCTCTGTTTTGTGTATCGTTGCGATTTTAGCTAGGACTGATATATATTTCTTCGATTTATGCATAGAATCCATGGTTGATAGATGAGAGTGTAGACATTGCGATTTACTTGCATTGATTGATAGATTAGGGTACATGCTCTGCTATTTTAGCTAGGACTGACATATATTTCTGCGATTTATGCATGGAATCCATGGTTGATAGATGAGAGTGTACACATTGCGATTTACTTGCATTGATTGATAGATTAGGTTACAAGCTCTGCTATTTTAGTTATGATAGATTGGTAGATGTCTACAAACATATACCATTTCGACATGTACTTATCTCTGTAACACCTACAATTCAGGGTACACAATGTCGAAACCAAAAGTTTGCATATTCCAATTTGGTCACGAAACAGCTATTGTTCCGCTGTCCGAATTCGAAAATTTCGAGTCTTTTCAACAGTACGTTGAGGAAACATGACAGGGTCTTGTTAGAGGCAACTACAGCATTACCTACTCTTGCGGTAATCAGAATAATTGTATGTTTAATAAGGAGACCGATTTTACTGGGTTGGAATGTTACCTTGATGTTGAGCGTCTGAAGAGTGTTAGTTTTCTTAGCGAAGAACATGTTGCTGATAAAGGATCTGCCATTAAACGTAAACAACATGTTCAACTGTTCGAAGAATCCTCGCATATGCAACAAACTAGCGGTGAAAGCAGTAGCTGTTTGGCGATTTCAGCCCCCCAAAAAAGGCATCTAGCTACAACTGGATGGGCAGAAGCTATCATCGGTGTTGGACAGTCTTTTCCAGATGGTGCTCCAGGTCTAAGGTTATCCTTATCCCGTTATGCATTAGAGAACGGTTTTGCGTTTAGGTATATGCACAATACCTTTAGCAAGATCATCATTTATTGTGTAAACAAAGATTCAGACGGCTGCAAATGGAGGCTTTATGCTTCTATTGATTCTAAGACAGGTTTTATGACAATAACCCACCTAACAGGGAAGCATGGTGGCGTGTTGCTTTCAGCAGTGGTAAAATATGGAAACAACGGTCAGTCTATGGTTCACTACTCTTTTGGTCTGCTAGATAGGTTAACATAGATTGCTAGATTGGTTGTTTTGATGTACTAGCGATTTACACATATTTCAGATTGCTACATTATTGATTTCACATACTGCATTATTCTGATAGATATGTTCTATATTCATTGCGACTTCAGTCCACTAACCCAGGCAATGTATATCATGCGATACGATTGCTAGATTAGTTACGTTTGCACTGCGATTTCATTACTCAACCTTGACAGACAGCCTTAGCTTGCTAGTTTGGGTGCTTTGATGTGATTGCGTTTTACGCCTGTTTTTAATTGCTACGTTGATGATTACATAGGCTTCATGGTTCTGCTAGATAGGTTATACATACCTTGCGATTTTAGTACATTCAAACCGTGCAATGTAGTACTGTTGTTCACCTGTATCGTTTCCGTTTCAGGTCTCTTCCCCGTAGCTTTTGGTATCTTTGGTAGTGAAGACTTAGACAACTGGTTTTGGTTTTTGGAAAGTTTAAAACCTCATTTGTTATGGCGCCAAATAACTTTCATTTCAGACCGTCATGCTGGTATTATTAGCGCTGTCGCAACTCTTTATCCTAATGACTACCACGCTTATTGTATCTTCCATGTGATCCAGAACTTGAATAAAGCTCTTGAACACACTAACAGAGTCTACAAAAACAATATGCTAGTGATGTTTAAGAGCTGTGCTTATGCCCCGAATGTGGAACTTTTTAATGAACGTTTTCTCAGTTTGCGTGCCAAGGGGGTGAGCGTATTGGCAACTTTGTAAGAAATTTGCCACCAGAAAATTGGGCTCAGCCATATGTCAAAGGCAGACGGTATGGGGCGATGACATCAACTGATATTGAATCGTTTAATTCCCAGATTAAAAAGTTGTGCCATCTGCCTATAGTGGAATTGGTCGACCGGATTAGAGTTCTTCTGATGACTCAAATGTCTCGACGTTTGGGAGAGGGCCTAAGTTGGAACACACATTTATGCCCCGAATTTGACAAGATGTTATGGTTTTATCAGACCCAATCATGGTGGTCAACATACTTGATTTCAATAAGACATGCGGCTCTTGGCAGAAAGAATGTTTCCCATGCGCTCATGCATTGGCTGCAATTGCATCTCTAAACGAAGATCCGATGACATTAATAGAGCCGTTTTTCAGTACTGCGAATTACCGGTCCAGCTATTCTTTTAACATACCGGCTATAACAGAGTTCGGTGAATCTAGTACTGCAAATTATGATGGAGAGCCAGTGGTGATGCCCCCGAATGTTAAAAGACGAGCTGGGCGGCCGAGGAAAAAGCGTATTCCATCAAGAGGTGAGGTTACCAGCAGCCAGTCCCGTTGTGGTCGATGTTTCAAATCGGGGCATAATAGGAGGTCATGTGATGCTCTGCTCTAAACTTTTATTCCAGAAGTTTTAGTAACATTTTGATTTTCACAGATAAGCACTCCTTATCTTTCGACTTATATTTTTTGATACTTTTGACATTGATATGTACCATGTCTGTTTGATAAGATTACTCTACATTGCTAGATACGCTGCGATTACAATGCTAGATAGTCGTTAACATTGATAGATTCTGCAATATATGTCTGATAGACACGTTATGTAACATTGATAGATACTGGAATATATGTCTGATCGATACATCAATTTATGTATTCGATTTTAGTCCACATCCATCTGATACCTTACTTACATTGGTTCAAGGGGTCCTTTAAATATCCCATTTATGCTTCATCTCATGATTTAAAATAGGATGATATTCACGGCCAATATATCCTGATAGATTGAATAGATATATATATATATATATATATACCCTTTTATGTAACATTGATAGATCCTAGAATATATGTCTAATAGATAGGTTATGTAACATTGATAGATCCTCGAATATATGTCTGATAGATAGGTTATGTAACATTGATAGATCCTGGGATATATGTTTGATAGATAGGTTATGTAACATTGATAGATCCTAGGATATATGTCTGATAGATAGGTTATGTAACATTGATAGATCCTGAGATATATGTCTGATAGATAGGTTATGTAACATTGATAGATCCTGGGATATATGTCTGATAGATACATCAATTTATGTATTCAATTTTAGTCCACATCCATGTGATACCTTAGTTACATTTACGAAAGGGTCCTTTATATATCCCCTTTATGATTCATCTCATGCTTTCAGAGATGATGATATTCACGGCCAATATATCCTGATAAATTGAATATATAGACATCGATATTGATAGATACGTTGTGTAGTGGTTTCGATTGGCATTGATTTATTTTAAGCGTTGGGTTTGATCTACATTCCAGTTAATGGAAGTTCCTATCATCCATACCCAATATTGATAGATACAGCTATTTTTATCCGCGATTTTAAGTTTAAATTACATCTGATAGATTAGTTATATCTAAAATGCGATTGTGTATTATAACTGCTATAAAAACTGCTTCACTCAACTGCTTCATATCAATGTTAACTTATTGCGTTCAAAAATTAAAACAAACTTTTAAGATACATAACACAAAATGCAATAAAACCTTAACATTACTAGAAAATCAGTCAATGCTACACATCCTCTAACTACACCAACCCTGTCAAAAAATGAAACTACTACACAGGATTGGTGAAAGTTACAGTCCAACAAAGCATAAACAAAACATTAGAAACAACAAAATAGAAAGATAATGAAATGAAACTGCATAAACATGTTTAAACCTAATCAGAATCCTCTTCATCAGATCCCTCCTCCTCTTCTTCTTCTTCTTCCTCCACTTCTTCGTCTTTCTCGTCTTCAGACTTCTCATCGTCTGCCTCCTCCGAATCACCATCCTCTCCTTTATCCGACTCCCAACTGTCCCTACGTCTCTTCCTTTTTGGAAGTATTTCATCGTCAGACTCATAACTGTCGTCAAACGACCATGAGTCTCATTAAGCGTAGGGGTCTTCGTGGTCCTCAGACCAAACGGACCAGTCGTCTTCCTCATCGGAGGAGTACTCCGATGTTGTGGTTCGCTTGTAAGCCTTGTTGTCTACGTAGTAGTCCGTTGACCATCCGTCGTCGCTGGAGTTCATTGGTGAGAATGGTGAGGAAGGTGCCATTATCGATGGTGGTTTGGTTTAAACTTAGGCTAGAGTGTCTGGTGGTTTGCTTGTTGGTTTTTTGCTTTGCAGATAAGTGTGAGATGAATAAGTTCATCTATCAGCCTCTATTTATAGCAAAACACAATGCCCAAGGCTAAGTCCCATGTATTAACCATAATTACTTTCACAAATTTAATGGCACACGTCTATGTAATGCATGTAATGATTCAAGTCCATTCACCTTTGTCTTTTCAACTTTCAAGCTAACCAATAGGATTAAAACATTTACTTCTAATCAGTGATAGGTGTAGTTAACAGTCATTTCAAAAAAATTAATTATCTCGTCTACCAATAAACGTATCCTCCAGTCCAATAATATAGTTGGTCCATCTTTAATATGGTATACGCAATTTATGTTTAAATAATGTAGTTAACAGTCCAATGAAATTATAAATAATATTTGGTTGTTATCAACCTAAAAGTTATCGTGATAATTGGATGAAAACGTCTTATAATAGGTTATGTTTAAAAAATTATATCGCAAAAAGTTTGATGGATTTGAAAAAATAAAATAAAAACAACTTATCGACTACAACTTTTGGACCAAATCATGAGATGAATGTAACTTATGGGGCTTTGAACAATAATTAGTCCCTTGAGTATCCATTTTCGTGATAGATAACCCCTCGACTAAAAACGTCCGGATTTAGTCCATCGATTATCTATTTTTGTGTAATATATTCCCAACTAAATATCGTTCAGTTTTAGTCCATTGACTATGCATTTTAGATAAAGTTAATCCCACACGCATGTTTATTTAAGAGACTATTTTTTAAATAAAAAATGGATAGCGAAATGACTAACTTTATCAAAAATGAATAGATGAAAAACTATCTCACAAAGATGGATAGTCAACACGCACAAATAACTAACTTGATCCAAAATGGATAATCAATGGACTACATTTAGACTTTTTTAGACAATGGACTATTTATCACGAAATGGATGGTCAAAGGACTAATTATTGATTAAACTTAACTTATGGTCTATATTGTCTAATAGTTTCATTATTTTCTTTCGATATACTAGATTTTTATTTCATTTCTTTTCATTGAATACTGTGGTGAAAATAGATTTAAAACAAACTAACTCGAACCTTTTAAACACAAACAAATTCAACCCAAAATCATGTACACCATTGTTCCATTGCATTTTATTTTTGAATATTATAGAAGATAATCACTTTTAAGTGTGTGGTGTTAATATTGTCTTATTCTTAAAGTTTTTAGTTTAAATAATGTCATAAATAAAATAAATTATAATAACTTAATATGGCTTATTGTACGTATGAAGGCCTTAAAAACTTAATTCAAATATAATGAAGTGATACTGTACTATGAAATAAAAAATTGCATGTTTAGAATTTTATTTGATTAGATATTTTATATGAGATTTTAATATGAAATATTTTGTCGTTGATTTAAAGACCATGATTGATATAACCTAATTTTAGAAATAAAAATTTCAATCTAAAAACTTATGATCGTGTTTTTACTAGATAAGAACCTTGGTTAGTCACCCGATTTTGTCATGTGTATAAAAAATACCACTAATATTTTTTTTATATCAAAACAATCATTTTTGTTGGTTTCATTTTGCATATGTGGTCACTTTTGTTTGTCTTGATTTGCATCCATGATCACCCGTAAGTGACCACAGATGTAACAAAAAACCAACAAAAGTGGCCGTTTTGATACAAAAAAAACATCAATGGCATATTTGATACACATGACAAAGTCTGGTGACTAACCAAGATTCTTAGTCTGTTTTTACTATTTAAAGATATATGTTGTCTTCTCATTATCTCTCTATTTGTTTTACAAATTTTTTTAATACGTTAGTTTGATTTTTTATTATAAAAATAAAAATTTACAACTCTTACTCATAAGGTGATGTTCACCACTATAGGGATCGACGTTTACAACTCGTTGTTCATTCCTGTCATTATAAGTAAGTGAAATGTAGTTTTGCCACCATGAAGATTTGCATTCTCTTTTGTTGTTCTTATTATTTGGCGTCGATCACTTGCGACCGATGTTATTTTTAGATGTCATATGCCACCGTGACGATCAACATTTTTCTATGACGTCATTCTATTGTGGTGTTCTTCTTTTATGTCATTTTGTGAATGTCCTGTCATTATTTTATAATGGTGTTTTCTTTGTTAGTCTTATTTTTCGTTGGCCATTATGCTGTTACCAATAGTCATGGTTTAAAGCATTACTTAATGACTAAATCGTCAATTTCGTTTTCTTTAGTTAGGTTTTTTATTACTGGGTTAACATATGTTTTGATTTATTTTTTTTATCTTTCACTCCTGTTTATAATAATGTTTATTGTACCACTAGTTTTCTATTAGTTAGTAGCCATAAGACAAACGACCAATATTTTTACGTGCTTTTTGTCGAAGGTTTATAACCTCTTGTGGTAGTAGGTTTCAATGATTATTATTGTTATCTTATTGAAATCCAATCAGAACCTAATCAATGATTATTTTTGTTATCTTATTGGAATCCAATCAGAACCTAATCAATGATTATTAGATCGTCTTACTTAGTTTTTATTGTGCTTGATTTACAACTAATACTTTGGTTTTTTAGTTATGGATTTATTTGTTTTCAAATATAAAAAATAATGTATAATCATTTGTTTTTTTGTTAAACGTCAAATCTATATTGAGTTTATTTTTAAATAACCTCATTGCACTTAAGAGTTGTGAAGAGTTGTTGTCGCTTGCAAAGATAGATAATCAATGATGTACTTAACAACTTTTGGTAGAGTGGGTTGACAAAACTTTCAATTTTCAATGGATAATTCATAGCGGTAAATTTCTGACCACGTTTAATTTACTGCATTGGTGCCATAAACTAATTTTTTGCTTATTCAAATTCAATTAATTTTTGAATGTACATTTATTCGAATGCGTCTTAGAGCTTGGTTTTGTAATTTATTTTTCATCTTTAACTAATATACATTGTAACTAGTATGTTGAGTAGATTCAAAATTTAAAATTCTAAAACTTTTTTAAATTAATAAATTATTAATTTATTGAGATAAATAATATTTTACTAAATTAATAAAAAGGTAAAGTACCATTTAAGACCCAAAACCCTAACTATCATCCATGTAAGACCCATATTTTTATTTTTTTCCGAGAAAGACCCGTTTTAGTCAAATATTTACCATTGATGACCCATTAATTCCTTAAATAACTTTGTTCATTTATATAAAAATCTTTTAGACCCATACTTCACCTTTTTCCCAATTTTTTTTCTCTCTCAACGTGAATTAGAACAACTATAATGTTAGGCGATTCTTCATTTTTTTAACTCGATTTTCTTGTTTTCCTTTTGTTTTCATATGTTTTTGTTGTGTTTTTAGTTGATTTTGAAGTTTGATTTTGGATATTTGTTTTGAAAAACGTCGATTTGTGTGTGGTAAGTCAAATTTTGATTTTTTTAATACTAGAGGTACTAGAGATACGTTTTTGTTTCTGATTCTTGGTATTTATCTGGTTTTTACGTTGCTAATGTAGTTTATTTGTTGTATTTCAGTTAGTTTTTCGTCGATTTTAGTCTGTTTTGAGTTTCTAAGATTTTTGTGTCGAGTAAAACGGTTCAGGGAAGAAGATGCGAAACGTTTGTATCTGTACTCACTGATAGTTGCGAAACGTGTATTCTTCTGGAATGGTAGATGCAAAACACGTTTGATAGATGCGAAACGCTATTTGTTTTATTTTTTTAATTCACAACATATAATGAGTGGTACTAGTTTGTTCGTCTTAAAAAAACAAAACCAACGGTATTATGGGATTTATTTTTCGAGTTATGGTTTAAAAGATACAAACTTTTAAAGTTAAAATTTATAGGGTTTTCTCGAAGAAGATGTGAAACCTTCTTCGTTATGATAGATGTGAAACCTTCTTTGTTATGCTGGATGTGAGACCTTCTTTATTTTTCTAGATGCGAAACCTTTTTTATTTTGATAGATGTTAAATCTTCTTTATTTTGATAGATTCGAAACCTTCTTTATTTTAATAGATGCGAAACCTTCTTTATTTTGATAGATGCGAAACCAGTCACTAGATGCGAAATCATATAACTCAGAAACGTGTGTAATTTTTTTTAAAAAAAAATCAAAACATATTATGAATGGTACTAGTTTTGTTTGTATTAGAAAAACAAAACCAATGGTATTTTCGACGAGAAAGATTGATAGAAGATCGAAAAGGAAGTAAAAATATTTTGATTTTCGGTAACGACTAGATAGTACGTTTAGAAGTTTGAATTTGTTTTTTGGGAGATAGTCCTTAAAGTCTTGGTTTTGTTGTAATAAATTTGGGGGAGATGGTTTAGCGACTCTACTAATTTCAGTTGGAAAATGAGATTAGGTCGATGGTACGATCTAAGTCTAACGGTTAAAAGAAAGTGAAGATGAATACGAAAGCGAACGCGAAAGCCCCTAACCCTAATGGCGGCTTTTCTGTATATAAATAGAAGTACATGAGAAGCTATACCTTCATAATCAATCTGCTTTCTTCTCTTCGAGAGAACTAGGACTTAAATCTCAATCTCTCATCCTCCCTTGTTATTTGCTGGCTATATGCACGAAGGAGTAAATCCCCAAAGCTTATGCTATAGTGTCGCCTTCATTCGTGTTGCAGCTTCCTTAGCGTTTCTACGGATTAGCTGTGTTTAAGCAACTACTACATCGATAGCCAGTCTGTTAGTTATGTTTCCCATTTGAAAAGTTTCAGTTTTGATTTTATGTATTGTATTGAATTGAATTCATAAATTAGGCTATGATGATTAGTTTATACAGCTCAATGTGCCAGTTCTGCTTCAGAGAATTCTTGATTGATAAACTGTTTTTAATTTCTTAGCCTTAAAATTTATGTACATAGATTCTTATGTAAGGTTTCAATGATGAATTATCCATCGATTGAGGTGTAGGTGATCCAAGTTTCATGTTTACAGGATGAACCTCCTTGGGTTTCTACATCCTTCGAAAGGGCTATTCTCCTTCAGAAGAAATTCATTGTGAAGGGCGTCGTACATGATTGACAAAAAGAGACTTCAGACAAAGCCACTGAACCAGTAACAATAGGTCAGTTTCTTATGGAAGAGTAAAATAGGAGTAAGTTTCTACGGATTCATACTAGTTGCAGAGAACATTTGAATATTATACTAGTTGCAGAGAACATTTGAATATTATACTAGTTGCAGAGAACATTTGAATATGTTATAATATGCCCACCAAAATAATAGGTATAAATACAAAATTTTACAACAAAAGGTATAAGAGTTAAAATACGAGTTAAAATACATCATATAGAAGAACTGAATCATGAACGAATTATATATACACACAATACACAACAAAATAAATAGTACAACCATAATCAACTTAACACTTAGTTTCCTAAATTGATATAATACGTAGATTCCTAAAAGATTAGTATTAACACTTAGTTTCCTAAATTATTATAATACTTAGATTCCTAAATTAATAGATTAGTATAACAATTAGTTTCCTACTCCTAATAGGATTAGTATAACACAACCGCACTATAAATATAAGATGTTTCAATGAAAGGGTGACATGAAAAAAAATAGTTAAGCTAGTCTAGATTTTGTTAAAATTCAAAGTAAGAGATTTTTTTAAGATCTGAAGTAAGATAAAACATGTTGCTGATTGTCTATTAATTATTTTTTAGCATATTAATTACGTATTCTATATTTCAGTGGCTGGAATAGTGGATACTCTTGAAATTGAGAAGCTTGAGGTTAAAATTGAGAAGCTTGAGGATGCTTACTTCGCTGGTACCACTGAA
This sequence comes from Limnanthes douglasii subsp. nivea, assembly GCA_036936605.1. Classification (NCBI taxonomy): domain Eukaryota; kingdom Viridiplantae; phylum Streptophyta; class Magnoliopsida; order Brassicales; family Limnanthaceae; genus Limnanthes; species Limnanthes douglasii. The sequence goes on along the minus strand of JAUPFV010000001.1, from coordinate 388,445,810 downwards.
TCTCAAAACTGCTCTCTAATAGTAAGAGAGGGTGACTCGGCCAAGGCTCTAGCGGTATATTTTTATATCTTAGTTGTTAATTGTTTTTTGTTCACTTTGGTAATTTGATTAAAATAAATTATTCAGATGGCTGGACTATCCGGTTCTGGTCTTGGCTATGACTTTTACGGTGTTTTTCCTTTGAGAGGAAAGTTGCTTAATGTGAGGCAAGCTAGCACTGCATTGATCGAGAAGAACCAACAAATCCAATCCTTGATGATAATTTTAGGATTGAAACAGGGAACAATATATACAGATTCTAGCAAATTAAGATACGGTAAACTCATATTCATGATGGATCAGGTTAGTTCTCAAAATTGGTTCTTTGTTTATAATGTGAGTGTCTTTTCTGCCTCCACATTAGTTTTAAGTTGAGTTTTCTGGCTTTGCAGGATAAGGATGGTTCCCACATTAAGGGCCTCTTAATAAACTTCATACATTTTTTTTGGCCTTCGTTACTCAAGGCTGAATTCATACATGATTTTAGTACTCCAATTATAAAGGTTGAAGATGATATTTCAGACAGCTATTTCTATTCCACATCGGCCTTCTGTGAGTGGAAAAAAAAGAAAGAAAATATAACAGGATGCCTGATAAAATATTATAAGGTATGAAGTAATAGATATTATATATAAGTTAAAGAACCTTTCTTTTTTTGTTTTTTTGCAATGCAACGAGTCTCTTGTTCTTTCTAGGGCTTAGGGGCAGGCACCTTAGAAGAAGGTATTGAATATTTCAAAAATATGGAGGCTGGGCTAAGAAAATTTGTATGGAACGAGACGGATGATGAGAAAACAATAAACCTAGCTTTTAGTAAGGAAAACAGATGGGCAAGGAATGAGTGGCTCTTACAATTTAAGGTTAAATCTTTCACTATTTATTAACTGTATGTATCACAATTGAGTATTTATTCTAATAGTATATTTTTGCAGTCTGGAACCCATACTACGAAGAAATCCATAACTTATGGCGAGTTTATAAACCAAGAGTTCATAGAGTATTCTATAGCAAACCTTAGAAGGTCCATACCTTCGATGGTAGATGGTTTCAAACCAGCACAGAGAAAAGTCATTTTTTCTGCATTTAAAACAGATTTGTCAAGAGGAGTAAATGTGAGTCATTTTTCTACCTACGTAGCTGAGCATTCTTTCTACTATCATGGACAAAAGAGTCTCGAGAAGACGATTATTCGTCTTGGACAAAATTATATTGGCAGCAACAACATAAACCTTCTTTTACCATCTGGTCTATTTGGAACTCGTAATTCGGTGAGATTAAGCAGTTATTAAGTAGCTTGAATCTTGTTTGTTTGTTATATCCATCATCCCTAATTAGTTTTTTTTTGTTTTTAATCCGACGGGGTGGAAAAGATGCATCAAGTTCTAGGTATATATGTACGACCCTCTCTCCGATTACTCGCCTTTTGTTTCCAAAAGATGATGAATACACTCTCGAATACTTGAAGGAAGAAGAACACGATGTTGAGCCAACTTGGTACATACCCATTATACCCATGATTCTAGTAAATGGGTGTGAAAGAATAGGTACATGCTGGAATTCCTATGTACCTAACTATAACCCAAAAGACATTATTACTAATGTGAGAAGGTTACTAAATGGAGAGGAGCAGATAGCTATGGAACCATGGTACCGGGGTTTTAACGGAACAATAGAGAAAACAAAGGTTACTAATAGAGGAGTGTCCTATACTACTAAAGGTATCGTCAAAAAAATTAATGATACCACTGTTCGCGTTACCGAGCTTCCGATTTGCATGTGGAAAGATAATTACCGAAAGCTGTTGAATAATTATCCGTTAGTAGATGTAAGTATATATATATATATATATAAATTGCTTGTATTTTTATCTAATTATATATATTTTTATATCTTATCTCTATGCGATTTTGCAGAAAATAAAAGACAAAGGTGATGGTATAAGGATAGATTACGAGATTACTATTAAGGAGGGAACTATACCAACTAATGAAGACGATCTATTGAAGATGTTCCATTTGATAAAAACTATAGGAACCCATCAAATGAACCTTTTCAGTTCAAAGGGTGTTATCACCAAATACCCTTCGCCAGAAAAAAGTGAGAAATTATATTAATTCTATTTATTATAAAGATTTGTATCTAACATTTTTTTTAAGTTATGGAAGAGTTCTTTGGCATAAGGCTTAACTATTATAGTAGTAGACAGAGAGCTCTAGAAAAAAGCCTTGACGAAGAGTTGCTTATGATAAAAAATATATTAAAGTACATTGAAGCATTAGTATCCGGAACAATAAGTGTCATTGGGAAAGAAGAAAAAGACTTGGTTTCCGAGTTAAGAGAAAAAGAGTATCATACATTTCCAAAAAAAAGTAAATTTCAAGCTGGTGATGAAGTAGCAGAAACTTCTACTGGTGGGTCTGGATATGAGTATTTGTTATCCTTACCTCTTTTCAAGATGATGCAGAATGATAAGGTTAAAGAACTTCGAAGCCGGGAAGAAATATTGAGTAATAAAGTTATCAAAATAATAGCTGAAACTCCTTCCAATTTGTGGCGTGAAGATCTTGTTGCTCTTGAAAAAGGACTGGATATACGTATTTTATTTTGAAAATTCAAAATCAAAGTTATTGTTTCATATTTCTTATAAATAAAATTTTCTTTTCAGGAGCAAGATACATCACAGAAGAAAACCAAAAGCAAGAAGCGAAAGATGTAAAAAGTTTATGAAGCGAGATGTTTCACCTGAATTTCCGTCTAAATACATTCCTTTAGGAGTAAAACTATTATGCTAGTTTTTCAACTAAATTTGTTGTCATACAACTATTTGATTAGCTATAAAAGGATCGTACTTTTTTTTACTAATATGGGTGACAAATTTGTTTCTACTATTGTTTTTTATAATGTTTATGCATATTTAGTTTTTTATTATGATTACGAAGACTTTAGCTCACCTATGACTATAGGTCTCAAGGTTCAAATTCTAAAATTCTTTATGCCAATGCTAAAAAATCAAAACTCTCCCTGATCTCTTAATCCTATTATTAAGTGCCATTAAGTGCTGTAAGAATTTGATCAGTAACTCTATGTTTTTAACTCACATATTCAGAGAACAAAGTATAGCTTGATGTCAAGCTGGCAATATAAAAGCCAATCTGAAAGCCATAGCTCTTATAGACAGTATGGACATTGGTTTTTTCAGAGATATTCAATAAATAAATTTCAGTCTATCTCTCTATGTATTAGTTAGTAAAATTTACTTGACAAGTCTCTATTTGCTGATATGGTTCTAATTTTGATTTTAGCGTTGAAGCAGATCAGCAATGCTTCTGGCAAGCTTCTCCCTTGATATGAAGTCTCCGTTTAGATTTCTGTCTTTAATTGGCATCTCTCCATCCTTATCCTTAAGCTTCTGGAATCTGTTAAGATCGATATGTTACCGCAATCTTAACCATTTGTTGTCTTCTCTATCGAATTTATGTGTTCTTCAAAACTCCTCGCTATTCTTTTCAGCTAATCACAAATCGTTATCATCTCTCTCAGGATGGATTCTTACTTGCCTGTCAGAGATCAAATAGAAGATCTGGTTAAATAGAAGGTTCCCATGTGAGTTATGCATAAGATTGGCTCCATTTGGGCTCTTTGATTCAGCAGCAGATTACTTCTTCAAGCTATTCTCTTGTTTATTTGCTGGCTATATGCACGAGCTTATGCTATAGTGTGTCCTTCGTTCGTGTTGCAGCTTCCTTAGCGTTTCTACGGATTAGCTGTGTCTAAGCAACTGCTACATCGATAGCCAGTCTGTTAGTTCTGTTTCCCATTTGAAAAGTTTGTGTTTTGATTTTATGTATTGTATTGAATTGAATTCATAAATTAGGCTATGATGATTAGTTTATACAGCTCAATATGCCAGTTCTGCTTCAGAGAATTCTTGATTGATAAGCTGTTTTTAACTCATTGGGTTATGACTCATTTAGCTCAGATTTTAGTATTATCATAATTTTAGGGGAAAGTATTGTTTTAACTCATTGGGTTTGTAGTTGATTTGCTTTTCACTTGTGGAAAAAATGCAGAAGAGTTTGAACCATTAGATGTTGTTTCCCCAAGATATAATAAAGAAGACTTCTTGTAACTCTGCGTTCATGAATGCGAATAGAAATATAGAAAAAGCAGCGTTTAAGGTTGGAGAAGATAAAATATTATGTGATAGACAGAGAATTGTTGCTCTTTACGGAATCACTTTGGGACGAGATTGATATTTCTGAAAATAGCATCTCTTCATCAGGTATGAGGGCGATGTATGAGTTCAATGTGACAGACACTTTAAGAGAAGTTTCTTTGGATCTTCTGTTGGAGATATTAGTTTTTGCAAACAAGCTTTGTTGGACAAGGCTGAAATATGCATGTGACCTGAATCTAGCATCCTTAGTATTTCTGAAATATTTCTGAAAATAGCATCTCTTCATCAGATTGATAGACACTTTAAGAAAAGTTTCTTTGGATCTTCTGTTGGAGATTGACCTGAATCTAGCATCCTTAGTTTTCTCTAGAGATGATGCAGCGGAACTCATGGAGTATGCATTATACAATGCTCCCATTATAGAAACGAACTGCCTGATAGTTTGAAAGACAAGATATTTGTGGACATATTTAGCCATGCTTATATAAAACAAAGACGTATCATGGTTGGGCTAGCATAAATTCCTTTCTATTGTTTATTAAGTGAAGTAGCGATGAACCTTGAATCGGGATCCGCTAAAGCGTGTTCTTTCTTGGAACTATTGATTGAGTCGGCTGAAACAGACAGGCAGAGAATACTACCCTGCATCAGTTAGGATGCTTGAGACTGTCAAGGAAGGAGTACGAAGAATCTGAATATTTGTTTGAAGTTGCTTTCAATATGGGTCATGTGTATTCAGTATATTTCCCGATCTTTTCAAATTGCCAAGTGATATTAATTTTTGTCAGCATCAAGCAAAAAATCGTTAAACTCTCGCTTCTCAATAAAGTGTTAATCAAAATCAGAATCTCACGCTATCATCTAGTATTAATTCTTGCTTTGCAATGGACTGTGTTCACATTCATGTTTGTTGGTGGAAGAAGCTGCAGTAGATGAGGTTGAGTACATAAATATTATAGGAAGTTTGTGGTATCTATCAACAACTTATCCTGACATTACGTTTAGTACTGATTGCTTATCTAGGTATGTACAACACTACGTCTCAAGCAATCAGTACTCATCATCTAAGTGTCGCTGAGATATTTTTGAAGTACCTGAAAGGTACTCTAACTCTTTGAACTATATTTAAGTATGTTGAGTTCTAGTTGGATATTTGGAAAGGGATTGGCGGTTGTCCGGCTTATGCACAACACCGGGGTTATCTTTCTCATTAGATTTAGGATTATTGAGCCGGTGAACTAGACAAACAGAGGACAGTAGCCCTATCAACTAAACAAGTTAACTATATTGCTTTTTTTATTCTGCCTCTAAAATTTCTTTACGGCTTTTTATAGAACAGGGTAATGATGTGAATGGACAAGTGAGTCTGATAATTATTCAGCCACGACGATGAGCGACGGTCTTATTTTCCACGCGCTAAGCAAGTACAACTTCATGCAGCTTCATTGCGTTCGACAAGCTACACGAGAGGGTTTGATAGAGCTGGTGCAATGCTAAGCGATCAAATTTAGATGGAGTGTTGTAATGTGTAGTGTGTGTTTCTACTAAATGTTAGGTCTTTTGTAATTCATCCTTAAAATTTTAAGCGGTATGCTTATTGATGTTATTAAATATCCGATATTTCTACTTCGTTACAAACTTTTACCTCTTGTTATTATTGTTGGCTAATTAACTCTATGATTATAATTGAAACACAATAAGGTTTGATGTAATCAATCAATGAGGATTGAGTCCTTTTCCTCTGCAGCTCCTATAAATGGTATTTTACTTTATATGAAATAGGAATCTTGTATTCAGGTTTAATGAGTTCATATATTTCATCATAAACATGAAAGTGTTGTTACTTTTTTTTTGGTGAAGATTTTCTTATCAATAATAAGTGAAGTTCTTAAATTTGTGTGTGATTGATACATTAATTGGTATCAGAGATCATGGTTGTGAACAATGGCGAACTCTACCGAGTCTATCGAAGGCATTGTGGATCCAACAACTGCAGAGGCAGCGTCGAGGTAGACCATGAAGTTGGATCCACCGTTGTATCGGCCACCAATGCTAACATCCACGCACTATACTGTATGAACGATAAAGATGAAATTCTTGTTTCAAGCTCGTGATGCATGGGCGCCGTGATCACGGAAAGATGCGATATGTATCAAAATATTGATGGAATTGTGTTATTGCATTAAGCAATACATGAGAATCTCATCCTTGAGCTGGGTGAAATTGAGACAACCAAAGAACTTTGGGAGGCGATTAAAATGAGAAATCAGGACACCGAACATGTTAGGGACACACGATTGATGACATTAGCTCCTGAGTTTGATAACTTGGTGATGCAAGATTCTGAAACGGTGTATGATTTTGCGGCAAAGCTATCATCGATCAAGTCAAAGACAATATCTCTAGGAGAATATGTCGATAAAGCTAAACTGGTGAAAACATTGTTGAAACTTTTACCAGATAATTACATCCCACTTTTTAGCTTCTCTTGAGCAGGTGTTAGACCTCGATACTACCACGTACGCAGACATGGTGAATATATTGAAGACGTTCGATAAAAGGATCGTAAAAGTGTAATAATCCAGACCACCCTTGTCGCATCTTTCCAAGATTATCATAGGGAAGTTACGCTTTGGTATGACTCTAGGAAAGCGTTCTGTGGGATTCGTTTACAAAGACGCTAGGAAATGAATATTGTGAGACATCTATTTTATTCCTTAGCTCAACCATAATATACTAAGCTTTGGTCAAGCAAAATAAAATGGATGTGAGATAGTATTGAGAAGTGACATTCTTACTATACCATAATATACTAAGCTTTGGTCAAGCAAAATAAAATGGATGTGAGATAGTATTGAGAGGTGACATTCTTACTATACGTGATTCGACAAAAGTAGAAAACGCAGAGGTAGGAAATCTCTTTCGGCTACAAAAGGTTCTAACAATTCTAAAAGCTTATTTCCTGATGAAGGGAACGATAAGGAGGCTTTGTTACTGACGAAGCCAACCAAGCTGATAAGGATGGTAGTGTAAGCCCTCTAGAAGTTGACGAGGGAAAAGAGAAAATAGATTATGACCACTGTAGGAACTGTGGCTGATAAGCCCTAGTTCTGTATCCACCCCTACCAATAACGAGGTGAATGCACATGAGTTCAATTGCATTCGCATTTAGAAACAAATGGTGACCATAATGAGCCTCCCAAGAACAATCAACCGGATAAAATTGTGAAAAAACTTTCCACTACAGCTAAGAGACGAAATCAGGTTCTGTGAAGAAGTTTGAACCGGATCCAACCTTGAATGAACGTACTCGCCTATCCGATTTTACTTTAGAGATAGAAAGCACAGAAGTAACTTTTACTAGCACAGGAGTTACTGGGAAAGGTTCAGGTGTGAAGCCAACTATCACAAAGGTCCTAAAACCTTGAAATTGTTGGGTCTGTGACTGAGAATGTTCAGGACGTTGAAGTAATTTTTACGGCAATGAGGTCTGATGGAGTAGAGGTTGTGGTGGATAACAAGTTTCTAAGGGCTAACAACCCTCTTATGTTGGTAGATTACTACAAGCAACATCTCAAGCACACCTTCGAGCCGAAACATTGGGTCTTTCATGTATCATATTTTTTTAAGAGTTGTACGTATATTCTAGTAAATAAAAATAAATTCATGTTTATGCATGAGATCAAGAAATATGCATTTGCTCGTGTTTTGGCTCATACCCAAATCATGTTTATGCATGAGTTCTGGGCATATACGAGTATATATTCCTTGCATTTTGGTTGCCAAGTTTGGTTGCCCTTGGCGTGATTTCATGAGGTAAGTTTGGAGTGTAATGGTTATGTTATACTATGCGTTGACATAAATTCAAGGCCACACAACAAACTTTTAACATAAACGGCTTTCAAATTTTCGAAAACTAAACACAAACTAAACACAATTCTTATTAGAAAGCTATCTTAAGTAACATAATGACTGAAAATAATCACTTTGGAAAATAAAAAGTACATAAACTTGTTCATAAATTTCATTCAGACCAGGAAAAACAATAAAGACCCGAACTGACTGGCGAAGAGTATTTAGAAAAGGAAAATCAAACAACACTTCAAAACATCTACAGAAATTTGTTGTCCCCTTTCAGATTTCATCGGTTTTTCTTCAACAAATTCGTCTCAGTTTTCTCTTCAATTCCTTTCGATTTTACAAAATGCATTTGGCGATACCAAAGTTTCGAGGTAAACCGTCGGTCTAACCCCCGGGCCAATTCTCAACATTCTAAAAGTACCTGTGCCTGCATTCCAAATTACTAACCACCTCCGCACGTTCTTAAAATTTATAGGTCCGAATATGATCTCGCATTGTCTCGTGCAACCCAATGGATAAAGATCATACAAAGCATATGCATGATTTCTACAGATATAAGAGACCTTAATAAAAGATAAGTCTAGTTTACATTGAAGCATCATCCAAATATCATCTTCAACACGTTCTGGGTTAAACAAAAAAACAGAAAAAAATAGATGATCATTTATAACCAGAAGACTCGGACGAAAACCATTCTCAATGTCCGGAACTGTGATCTCTTTCAAAGTTTCATCACCTAGATTAAAAGAGGCAATTTGAAACTCATCTTTACGTTTTGTTTTGCCACTCTTTTTACCAATCCAATAAAAGGTTCCATCTAAGTAAACAACCATGGGAGCACTGGAAACAAAGCATTTAATGGTTGTGGTACATTGAGAACTCCTCCATGTATTATTTCTCAACAAAAAGACTTTGAAAATAGGTTCAGAATTCTCGTTTGTAGGGGTAACTAAGAAAACAATTTGGTAGTCGTCAGTTTTTGTGTCATACCCAAAACCATATCTAGCCACAAACTCTTTATCACCAATGCTCACAGAAGGAATTTTCTTATACTCTCGGGTAGAAGGGTTCCATAAGTGAATTACCTTGAAGCCAAACATCGATATACATAAGAGTCCATTGCAAGAGCCTAAAACTATAGAATTCACTCTAACAAAAGATGGTCTTTTCAGCAATTCAGAAGCAGATAGGTCATCAAGATAAGCAGATAGGTCATCAAAATTCCTTGATTCTTCGCAGTAGAACGATATAAGATTATAATTACTGGCACTCGATAAAATGATTCTATGCTTAAGGCTTAAAAGTGATTGGTTAAGATGCCATTTAACGAATTCGGTGCTTGATACGAGGGATGACCACCTTTTTGACACAGCCTTGAATCTCAAGAGAGTTTCGATAGGCAATCTTGATAGCAAATCCATAATGAGATCATCTGGTAAACCACTCTCCATTTGCAGCTGCTCCTGTAAACAAAAGAAATTAAATGATTCTGAGTTATTAAAAGGCTAACTAACTACTTATATGAAATTGCTGGGTTGCTTAAAAATTAGTTAATTCTGAGTCATTCAAAAGCAACACAGTCCTAGCTTGAATTCCTAAATCCTAATCACTGAATTTGAAAATCAGTTCATATTAAGTTTGCCAATTACATTTAAAAAAAACTAACAGTTCATCCAAAAAACAACGAAATCTCATAAGATAAACTCAATAAAAAATACCTTGAGAAATAGAAAAATCGCTCCGATATAATTCAGTTCATTGCTGTGTGAAATAAAAAAAGTATTTTGGAATGAGATCTGATAGATAGAGTTTAAATTGAAATAAATTGGTTAGGATATATCTTTCTTTAAAGATATTTTCCTAATTTAAATATATTTTAAAATATTTTTTATTTTAAAATATTCCCAATTGATATCGCTTTAAAAGAAAATATTTTTGATCATTTTGCAGCTACTCTATAATCAAAAGAAATTAGGTGATTCTGCCTTATTAAATACAAACCTTAATATGAAATTGCTTAGTTGGGTAAACGTTAAAGGATACTGACATTAAAAACACCCCAATACGAACCCCTAATCAGTTCCAATCTAGTAAAAACCTATATTAATTTTATCGAAAATCCGTTCATATTAAATCTGTTAAACCACCTAGAGAGAAAAAGAAAAGAGATCTCGTAATCATCCAAAAGAAAAAAAAAACAAATCTCATACTATGGAATACGAGTATCAACCAAACAAAAAGATAATGCGAATCAAAGGTACCTTTGGGAATAGGAATAAAAGTATCTAATTCGGTTAATCTCCGTCTGAAATCAAAAAGTAGCAGGAGTGATATAAAAGTTAAAAATTGTTGAGTTGCTTAAAAATTGTTGAGTTGCTTAAAAATTAGTTGATTCTGTGTCATTCAAAAACAACACAGTCCTAGCTTGAATTCCTAAATCCTAATCACTGAATTTGAAAATCAGTTCATATTAAGTTTGTTAATTACATTTAAAAAAAACTAACAGTTCATCCAAAAAAACAACGAAATCTCATAAGATAAACTCAATCAAAAATACCTTGAGAAATAGAAAAATTGCGCCGATATAATTCAGTTCATTGCTGTGTGAAATAAAAAAAAGTATTTGGCGTGAGATCTGATAGATAAAGTTTAAATTGAAATAAATTGGTTAGGATATATCTTTCTTTAAAGATATTTTCCTAATTTAAATATATTTAAAAATATTTTTTATTTTAAAATATTCTCAATTGCTATCGCTGTAAAAGAAAATATTTTTGATCATTTTACAGCTACTCCTGTAATCAAAAGAAATTAGGTGATTCTGACATTCAAAAACACCCCAATACGAACCCCTAATCCGTTCCAATCTAGTAAAAACCTATATTAATTTTATCGAGAATCCGTCCATATTAAATTTGTTAAACCACCTAGAGAGAAAAAGAAAAGAGATCTCGTAATCATCCAAAAGAGAAAAAAAAAATCTCATACTATGGAATACGAGTATCTCGTAATCTAAGGTTTTCTTTCTTTTTAACCTCTTGAATTTTACTACACAGTAAAAAGGAGAACCACTGTGTGTCGTGACTCGTGAAGTGGAGCAACGGTACAGTATCTCTGCAGCAGAGATATAAAGAGAGAGAAGAATCATATTCTCCAACTCAGGAGCGTTACTTTTTTTTGTTACTCCTACTCAGTAAGAAAAGTATAAAAGGATAAATAAGTTTTGTACATTTTAGAAGAGTATATATACAAGATGATAACGGGTATACAATATGAAAACGGTCCTTTTCAGATGCTGAATGTAAAGGAGTACAAAATAAGAATAAAGGGGTAGAGGACACTAAAATAACATGGTCCTAGCTCGGGTATATCATAACATCCTAGGAGTAGGAGTCCAAATTGTAGACAACGGATCCCCGTTAAAGTTCGGACCGTATTTGCTCTATTTCTTTAAGTCATATAATCATGCCTATAAACAATAAACAAGTATTAGGTTCGTGTTTATTGATGTTAATGGGACCGATTATGTTTTAAGCATGATCAGAAAGGTGGCATCTCTACACACAGGTAAGTTGGATATTTTTTTTACCAAAGAGGAAGTAAAAGGGCATTCATATCCATGTTGACAAAAACTATGAAATACTTTAGTAAATAATTTTTATAAGTGAAGAAAGATAAAATATTAAAAAAACTTTTTATGTTATAAGAGAAATGCTTTTTTTTTTTACATTCTTTCTCGTTTGGTGTTTTTCGTATGTTTAGTGCAGGGTGAACTTATAAACAGTAGAAACCGTTATCTCTATTTTAAAAGGTTTATGGATGGGTATCACAAGTATATATTTAATGTAAAATAGCTTGTTACATTTAACCATAAAGATATTTTTACACACAATCTTGTAATTAGATCAAGTTTATGATCTAACACTTCCTTCAAACTGAATTCAGTGAACCCTAGTAAACTTTTTTTTTGAAGTATTTGTTTTTTAGTGGTTTGGTAAAAATATTAGCCTTTTAATTTTGTGTCTTCACGTATTCAACTTGCACATCCTTTCTTGAAATACATTCATTTATGTAGTGGTAATGAACATCAATATGTTTGCTTCGATCATAGAATAGTTGATTCTTGACTAAACGGATGGTTGACTTATTATCGACATACATCTTAGTAGGCTCATTTTGTGTTAAGTATATCTTCGTCAATAGATTGATAAGCCAAATTACATACTAACACATGTAGCAACAGTAACGTATTCCGCCTCATAAGTTGAGTGGCAATCCATTGTTTCTTTAACATCTAGTTGAATGCGATATTTCCCATGAAAAATACAAATTTATTAGTACTCATTCAATTATCTATGTCGAAACCCCAATCAATATCATAATACCCAACAAGCTTGTAATAATTGGAAACTGAATAGAGTAAGACAATCGATTGTACCATTTAGATAATGAATGATTCTTTTCGCATCATTTAAATAAGTAGTTATGAAGATTCCATGTAGGGACTAACCAATCCAATTTCATGAAGAATATTAGGCTTCGTGCAAGTTAGATTGTGTAGACTTTCCACCAACATTTATGAATAATTTTGAATACACACTTTCTCTTTTTTCATGTTCGGATATTTTGACTCTAAACATCTATGAGTGTGTTTATCGGCTTACAATTTTCCATCTTAAACTTTTTATGGATATATTATACATAGTTTCTCGTGAGATGAAAATTCTATTAGTGTGTTGCTTAACTTTAATACCAATATAGTACACCATGAGCCCCATATTTTTCATCTTGAACTCATTTGTCGTCACTCCCTTGACTTTATTAAACATGACTGGGCTTCTTTCGATGAAGATCAAATCGTCCACATAGAAGAACACAATCAAAATATCTTCATCTTTGATATAGGTATATAGAGCGCGCTCATATGTATATTTATTGAAACCATTTTTTTGAAATACTTGTCGATTTACATTTACATGCCCTTGGTTCTTGTTTTAGCCTGTAAATAGACTTTTTTAGTTTCAACACCTTATCTTCGTGATCTTTGACTTGGTAGCCTAATGGTTGTTGAATATAGACTTCTTCGTTAAGAACACCATTTAGAAATACTGAAATTACATCTATTTGTTGTATCTTCCACTTGTTTTGAGCTACCAAAGAAATTATTAGTCTAATAGTTTCTAATCGGGTAATGGGGCCGAATACCTCATCATAGTCATTGTTTTGACTATATCTTTTTGTAATAAGCCTCACTTTGTGTTTTTTAATCTCCACCTTAGCATTTTGATTTTTTTTGTATAACCATCTCACAACTATTTTCTTGTACCATTTGGAAAGTAAGCTGAGTTCCCTTGAGTCAATTTTCCCGATGGTTCTAATTTATATATCCAATAAATCTCTCTATATTTTTTTCTTGTTTAGCTTCTTCGAATATCACTCGTTTGCAATAAGCAAATAGACAAAAGAGTTTAAGGTTATCTATTGGTTTGGTTACCTCATAAAGATCATTAAGGCTTCTTGTATATTTCATAACTCTTTTCACTTTAATTACCATTTGACGATGAGGAAGATGATGAGTCTCCATGAGTAGTTGATGTTGGTGAAACATGTGAAGTTGCGACCTATTCTGATTGCCCACTCGGTGTATGCTCATCCTTTTTAATTTGGAGGAAAAATGTGAAATCAATTGTATGAGACCAAACTCTCATTCGCCTTCTTCATCAATTATCATATCTTGTCTTATCACAACTTTCGTATTGTTTGAATTGTACAACTTGTAGCATTTAAAAATTGAGTCGTAACCAATAAAGATAAAAAAAAACAATTATCATCCAAACAAAAAGATAATGTCAATCAAAAGTACCTTTGGGAATAGGGATAAAAGTATCTGATTTGGTTAATCTCCGAATGAAATCAAAAAGTAGCAGGAGTGATGTAAAAGTTAATATAAGTTCAAATTTTAATAGAATTGCTGTACAATATCTTAATAAGTAACGAACATAATTTTTATTTCACAAAATAATAGCAGTGAAATCCGGTAATAAAAGATAATATTTAAAATTTATATAGATTTTTATGAAAATATCGTAACAAATGTATCTTTGAAATCGCAAAATTATAGGAGAGAATCCAGTAAAAAAATAAAAATAAATATGTTAGGAAATATATTAACTAATAATAGATGTATTTTTTTAACCATAAAATAATACGAGTAACAACCCTTTTTTAAAAAAAATATATATTTTAACTTAAATAAACTTTAAAATAAAATATTTTATTAATTTATAAAATATTTACTTATAGAAGTATATTATTTTCGATCTAAACAATGCGGTATGGAAACTAAGTTAGAACACCAAATTTATCCTAACGTTGAACGCGTAGAGACAAAAGTATTGCTCCCAAGAGGGTAGTCGAATTGGTTGAGTAAGGGATGCTTGTGACCAAAGGTCATGAGTTCGAGTCCCTCTACATACGCTTTCTCGGCTGAGCCTGTCGGATATTGCGTCAGACTGAGGGTTTACCCTGTGCGCATTCATTGCATTCTGAGTAGCGGCTGCGGATTCCCTCCGAAAAAAAAGACAAAGGTATTGAAAGTTGGCTTCAAGCAATGGCGGTAGATTCCCTCCGGAAAAAAAACAAAGGTATTGAAAGTTGCCTTCAAGAGAGGAGTCTTGAAGGCGTCTCCTTTTAGAAAAGCTAATGCTACTGGTGCATTCTTTTTCCAAGGCTCTGTCTTCTCGAAATTTTCCCTCAGTGTTTCCGTCATAATCTGAAGCTGAAACACTACTACTGAGCTGCATTTCCTCTCCTCTTCTAGTCTCATTTCAAGTTTCTCACGATCAAATCATACTTGAGCATCTCATTTCTCAATTTCGAAATCTCTCGATCCAGCACCTCTGAACTTGATCCCTGAAGTTTACAACGTAGTTCTTCAATATTTAACTTTTTTCGCTTAAGTAACACTACATTCGTCAAAATCTCGTTAACTTGAACACAATTTGTGATGCGCTTGGCTCTACTAGCACACTGAAGTGTACTCTTTGGCTCCTCAACATGGTCCTCTTCCAGAGCTATAGTGCATATAATTGAAGTTTTGGAATTGTCACCAACAGCTGGTTGTAGAATGCGAGTCAATTTACTATCACGAAATGGAATATGGCCTCTCATTTTGTCATCTTCACTTAGTTTTGTTGATCACCTTACCAAAGATCCTTAAACTCGTGTTGATGTTTTCCTTATTTTAACCGTACACTGCCAACGCCAGTATTTTTTTTGGTATACAAAGCTGTAAATTATATATATAAATTAAACGGTACATAAAGTTTCAGGGGGCGTTTGGCCTGCGATAATGAGGACTCTGATTACAAATATGACTCAGATTATAAGGGGACAACTAAGCTAGTGTTATATTTGGCTAAGTACAAATCTACAAAGGGATGGAAATTTTAGTTCCGTAGAAGCGGGAACGGAGATCCCAAAGAAGGTTATAAGCTACTATTGAGTTTGGAGCCGACATGTTGTTAAAAATCAGTGCATTTAGTTCTCTCCAGATGTGGTATATTGTTGAGCAGAAAACGTTTGCCAAAGAGGGGTTGTTTTGTTGGGATGGAATGACCAAGAGCTTGCGGTATCCAACCAGGATTCCCAATATGAGGGGGAATGGGGATGAGGGGTTTGCGATAGATGTTTTCCCAAATGGATGAGGAGTAGGGGCATAGAATGAGGAGGTGTTCCAAGGATTCCGGATGAGATGAGCAGAAGACACAGATGAGATATGTGGCAAGGCCCAGGTGATAAGCTTATCGCGAGTTGTCAGTGGTAGTCTTAACGATTCTTTCAGAACCCGCCAAGTCTACGAAATTCAAAACTGAGACACGGATCGCATCTTCAACATAAGAGTTTTTTTCCTTCCATTTGCTCTCAATAACCATCCTGAATATGGTGTTTGATCTATTACTTCTAGAATTCATGTTTGTCTTACAAAAAGTCCTATTAACTTCTCTCGACTCTAAGAGGCGAACAAATGGTAAGTGGGATCCTCGAACAACAACGTCAGAATCCCCATTCGCATTGGTATATGGGATGGATGCAATAGTACCATCCAAAGCATTTTTTTCATCTTATCATGTCCTCACATATTCTGAAGAGCGGAATGATGTGAACAGATCAGTTGAGATGGATTTGATTGAAGAAAAAAAAGGTGGGCGCAAATAAAGTCATTACATTATCAAACATTTATGAGAAGCATATATGCTTCCAGAGTATAATGAAGGGAATTTAAGGTGGGTGATCAAGTGTTAAGAAAATAATTTCTTCATACCAAGAAAAACACCCTCGAAAAATTAGGTCCTAACTAGGAGGGCCTATATATGATAAGGGATAAAGTGAAGCCTGTAACATATGAAATTAAGGATTAAGAAGGAAGAAGTCTCAAACACCCATGAAATATAGAGCACCCTAAATTTTACTTAGAATGAATATAGAGTGATAAGGAAATATATTTTTTGAGGACCTAAATGTAATTAGTAAGGACTAAATTGATAAGTTCTGCAAATATAAAGTAAGATTAAGCTTTTATAAGAGATATAGGGACTAAGCTGTAAATATTCATTTATGTAACCGCTCTTGTAACTGATTCACCTGGCCTATTTATAGAGGCTGAGGAGGACGGTTACACTTATGAAATAATCAGAAGCAATACATTAATTTCACTACCTAAAATTCTCTCTGTGGATACTTGTGTTCTTGATTCTCTCAATCCAACTTTAATTCATACCAAATTGGCGCTAGAAAGAGGGGGACGAAGATACCTTGATCGATAGATCAAAAATCCAATCTCGAGCTTTTCCGTTTTCTGAAGCTTTTCGTTCGAGTTTCTTTTCGTTTTCTGAAGTTTGTGTTTAAGTTTTTCGCTAATCGGAGATGAATTCAGAAGAAGGTGACAATCCATCTGTTCGAAAGGCTATGGAAACATTGAAATCCGATCTGCAAGAGGCAGGTAAATCAATTCCAACTCAATCAAACCAATTCGATTTCGAAGGTAAAATGAATGAGATGATAAAGAAAGTAGCAGAGCTTGATGAATTGGTAAAAAAGAAGGAAAATAATGATGGCGCTAGACTTAGGTCTAAAATAGCAAGAGGCGATCAAGATGATCAGTCGGATCAGTCAATGGACGACGGCGACGTTCGATATGAATAGCGTAAAACACGTTTTGAGCGAAAAAAAGAGTATAGTGGAATAAAAAGAAAAGAAAAGTTGCAGAAGCGACAATATGTGAACTCTAGTGATGAAGAGGATTTCGAAAGTTCGGAGTCAGATGAAACACCGAGGTACGAACATTCTCGAGGCCATTCAAGAGGAGCAGAACATGAACTCCAGCCAGCTAAGGTGTATAAGGAAGGGAGGCAAAAGAAAGAAAGGCGAGTATATTCACCTCGGAAATATTCGCCTCGGAAATATTCGCCTCGAAAGTATGAAGGTGAGTCAAGTTTATATGCTACTGTGGGGATGAGAAATGAAGACCAGTATGTTCAAGGAGTTGACTGGAGGGACTCACCATTGATCAGGGAGATTAGATCTGTGCCGCTTCCGAGGCGGTTTGACATTTCCAAAGTTGACAAGTTTGATGGGACTCAAGATCCCGATGACCATATAGAACAATTCAAAAACTATATGACTAATTTCGAAGACGACGATAAATTGGTGTGTAGAGCATTCTCTCAGACATTCAAGGGAACTGCGCTAAAATGGTACAACAAGATTCCTAAGGAGTCAATTGCAAATTTTAGAGGCTTCTATACAGCTTTCCGAAGACAGTTTGTGGGAAGCAAAGAAATGAGAGCTAATGGAGATACAATAATACAATGCAAGCAAGCTGTGGGAGAGAAGTTAAAGGACTACACTAAGAGATTTGTATCAACAAAAGCTGAACTAGATGATTGTGAAGAGGCGGTGGCTATGGCGGCGTTTAGACAAGGATTGTTGCCAGGAGACTTAGCAGATGAGACTACAAGGCGTAGGGCATTAACATTTGGAGCTCTTATGGCTCAGGTAGAAGATCAGATCAAGGTCGAAGAGTCGACGCGGGTTCGAGGAGGGGGCAGTACTATTCAGAAAGGGAATAGTCAAGTGAACACCTCGAACAATAACTCATCGCGTCCGATGGGTAATCAAAATGTTTCTAACCAAGGAGCTTCGAGCTCGTACCAAAGGGGTTATAATCAACACAATTCTAATAATCAACAGCAGTTCAGATCCAGATCGAATGTGTGGGTAAGACCAGAATATTATGCGGATTCGACTGAAAGTGTCGCTTCGATATATGAGAAAACCAGGGGAACAGTAAATTTCAGAAAGCCACCAGCGATTAATAGACCAAGAGAGGAGCGCAATAACAAGTTCTGCAGGTATCATGAAGATATTGGGCATGATACAAATGATTGTATTGCTTTGAAGAAAGAGATGCAGATTCTGATAGAAAATGGAAAGTTGCTGGAGTATGTCAAAAAGAATGCTAAAGCTGCAACTCAGAAAATTGGTAATCCTAATGCTAAGCAGGAAACTGCACTGATGATTTTAGACGCTGCAGGTGAAGAGTTTGATGTGGCTTCGGAATATGTCGACCCAGACCCTAGTCGATTATTGTTGATGTCAGTAGATGAACCGATGCGTCAGGGACGTGTTCAAGATTTGTGTGCCTTCTTTGAATCACTGACAATATTTGGGGGAGATTCAATGACTAACAACACTAATAATTCGAGGAAGAGACATGTAGTGAATTTAACGCGTCAAATTGAGGGAGGAGCATCGGTGCACCTAGGCAATAAGAGGGATGTCCCCTTTATAATTTTCAATGGGGATGACTTGAGAGGAATTACTGGGCCACATGAAGATGCAGTGGTCATAGGAGCAGAAGTATGTGGAGTGGAGATTCGACGAGTGTTAATTGATACCGGGAGCTCTGCTAATGTGTTGTTCAAGTCAACATATGATAGATTAACCGCTCCACCTCGAATAGAAAAGTCAGAGAGAACTATCATTGGGTTTACTGGTGCAACAGCAAATGTGATAGGAGAGTTCGAAGGTGAGATTTCTTTGGGAAAGAGGCATTTCAAAAAGAAAGTACAAGTACTTTTTATGGTGGTAGATTGTCCATCGAGCTACAACGCTATTTTTGGAAGGTCGTGGTTGGCTAAAATGTATGCTATAGTCTCTACGGTTCATCAATGTTTGAAGTATGTGATCGAGGATCGAGTCGGCGTAGTTCGAAGTGACCAAAAGGTGGCAAGAGAGTGTTACGCTGCTGCGTTCAGACTACGTGGCAAAAGTACTGATGATCCGATGGAGAATTAGCAGTTTGGGGGGTTGTCTTCAAGTGGTACAGACGAGGGAATTGATGATCCGAGGTCAACCCCGAGTTCTGTGGTGGTCAGTGAGGAAATAGAAGAATTTGTTTTCAATAATGGCAGGGTACTTCGAATTGGGACTCTGTTGTCTTTATCAATGCGAGAAAAATTGTTGAGTTTTTTTGTCTGAGAATTTGGACGTATTTGCTTGGAGGTCCAAGGACGTAGTGGGGGTCCCAAGTGATATCATATGTCATAGCTTGGCGGTGGATCCGAAGATCAAGCCGATAATTCAAAAAAGAAGAGCTTTTTCGTTGGAAAAATCTGAGGCCATAGTTGCTGAGGTAGATCGATTGTATAAAATGGGGCATATCAGGAAGTCCAATTATTCGAGGTGGACGGCTAATCCTGTGGTGGTGAAAAAGAAGAGCGGGAAATGGCGAATGTGTGTAGACTTCACAGATTTGAACAGAGCATGCCCAAAAGATCCTTTTCCAGTGCCTCGAATTGACCAGTTAGTGGATTCTACTTCTGGAAATAAAATCTTGACATTCATGGATGCATTTTCAGGGTATAATCAGATTCGAATGAATCCAGAGGATGAAGAAAGCACAACTTTTATCACCGATCGAGGTTTACACTGCTATAAAGTGATGCCGTTTGGATTAAAAATGCTGGGTCTACATATCAGAGGCTGATGAATAAGGCGTTTGCTTCACAGATAGGGAGGAATATCGAAGTGTACATCGATGATATGCTTGTCAAGAGCAAAAGTGATGATGAACACATTGATGATTTAGAAGAGACGTTTTTGAATCTCAGAGCCATACAATTGAAGTTGAACCCAGAAAAATGTACATTTGGAGTCCGATCTGGTAAGTTTCTGGGGTACGTGATTAGTGAAAGAGGAATTGAAGTGGACCCAGAACAGTTGAAGGCTCTGATATCAATGTCTTCACCTCGGAATATCAAAGAAGTGCAAATGTTAACGGGCAGGTTAGCAGCTTTGAACAGATTCATCTCTCGTTTTTCAGATAAGTGCTTGCCTTTTTCCAGGTGCTGCGTCGACCAAATAACTTTGAGTGGACTTCGGATTGTGAAGAAGCTTTTGTGAAGATAAAAAATCTTTTGTCCTCTCCTGAAATATTATCAAAGCCTCGAAAGGGTGAGCAATTATTTTTGTATATAGCTGTATCGGATTATGCAGTGAGTGCAGTTTTGATCAGTGAAGATTCAAGAATTCCGAAGCCTGTCTACTATGTCAGTAAAAGTTTAGTTGATGCTGAAAAACGTTATTTGAAGCTCGAAAAATTGGCATTGTGCATAGTAGTGGCAGCAAGAAAAATGCGTCCTTATTTCCAGGCACACACGATTGTGGTTCGAACTTCCTATCCACTGAAAAATGTATTGCAAAAGCCAGATATCTCAGGAAGGATGACTAAGTGGTCTGTAGAATTAAGAGATTTCGACGTGTTATTCTCTCCCCGAACAGCTATCAAAGCACAAGCCTTAGCAGACTTCTTGGTTGAGTTTCATTCAAGTAGACCCGAAGAGGAAAAAGGTGAAAAAGAGAGCACGAATCCGACGTGGACAGTACGAACAGATGGAGGATCTAGTAACAAAGGGTCGAGTGCAGGAGTTGAATTGGTGGCACCAACAGGAGAATTTATGTTTCAAGCTATAAAATTTGGATTTCATGCTTCGAACAATGAAGCTGAATATGAAGCTGTGCTAGCAGGGTTGCGGTTAGCAAAGATTTGTGGGGCAACATTTGTGCGCTTAGAAACAGATTCGCAGTTGGTAGTTAACCATGTTAAAGGGGTTTCAGAAGCTAAAAAGGATCGTTTGGTTCTGTATTTGCAAGAGCTTCGAGGTATGATGGCACAGTTTGAAAATGTCGAGGTGGAGCATATTCGAAGAGGTAGCAACACTATGGCTGATTCTTTAGCAACAATGGCTTACTCTGAAGAATATCCATGGATCGTGACACAACCATTGCCCTCGGTTATATTGAGTTCTGACCAATGTGAATTTGTTGAGGAGATAGTAAATGATCCGACGCGCGTTCGAGGTGATTGGAGGTTTGACTTGTTAAATTTTATTTCGAAGGGAATACTACCTCTTGATAAACACTTGCTCAAGAAAATAAAGTATAAAGCTCTTGGCTATGTGGTATTAGACGGGGTATTGTACAAGAGATCTGCGTCGAAACCTTTGTTACGGTGTTTGAGTAAGCAAGAGTCTCAAAGCATTTTATCTGAATTACATGATGGAGATGGGTCAGCTCATTGTGGATTCAAAGCTTTAACACGTAGAGTATTGTTGGCAGGATATTACTGGCCTACCATAATGCAGGATGCCAAGCTATTAGTTCGAAGCTGTGATACTTGTCAGAGGTATGCAAATTTAATATATAAACCAGCAGTACCCCTAATGACAATATCAGAGGCGGTTCCTTTCGATAGGTGGGGGATTGATTTAGTAGGACCATTACCTATGGCTTCAGGTGGAAGACAGATGATTATTGTTGCGGTTGATTATTTTTCGAAGTGGGCAGAAGCAGAACCTTTAGCTGGGACAAAAGCTAAGGATGTAATCAAGTTTATTCAAAGTAACATCTGCTACCGTTTTGGAGTTCCTCGAAAAATAACAACGGACAACGGTCCCCAATTTAATAACAAGGAAATGGATTCTTTTTGCTCTTCGAAAGGAATACAGCAATGCTTTTCTACTCCTTTCCACCCCCAAGCAAATGGACAGGTAGAAGTTACAAATAGATCTATTTTGGAGGGTTTAAAGAAGAATTTGGCAGGAGCAGCAGGGAAATGGCCAAATTATCTTCAAGAAGTGTTGTGGGCATATCGAACAACCCCTAGAGAAGCCACAAAAGAGACCCCTTTTTCTTTAGTTTATGGGATGGATGCTGTGTGCCCTGCTGAATATACATTGCCTTCCTACAGGTTATTGCAATATTCCGAAGCAGATAATGATGAAGCTAGAAGGGTTGAACTTGATTTGTTAGAAGAGAAGAGGGTTAAGGCACATTTGAATGTAGTTCATTATAAGACCTTAATGAGAAGCAGGTACGATGCTAAAGTGAAGAAGAGAGAGTTCAAGATTGGCGATAAAGTATTACGAAAAGTATTTCTTCATACTAAGGACAAGCACCTTGGAAAATTGGCTCAGAATTGGGAGGGTCCTTATGAAGTCAAAATGAAGGTCAAGCCAGTTTCCTACAGGTTGTCTGATTGCGAGGGGAGAATGCTCAAGCACCCTTGGAATATAGAGCATTTGAAATTGTACTGTGAGTAAAATTGAACTTCGAATTTTTGTAAAACAGACATACTATTTCCTTATCTGTTGGCCCAGAAAGGTTTTAACGAGGTGTCTGGTTAACTATTTTCAAGTTTTTAATAAAATTTCTTTTGGCCATTGGTTGTTTAGTATGATGGGTGATTTATTATTTTGGTAACTTGGCAAAGACTGATCATCTTTGAAAGTTGACTAAGAATAATTTTCCGAAGCAGTAGCTTTGAAGAAACAACCAAATTTTCGAGGTGCCACATCTTATGAGTGCATCTAATTTTCGAGGTGCCACGTCTTATGAGTGCATCTATTTTTCGTGGTGCCACGTCTTATGAGTGCATCTAATTTTCGAGGTGCCACGTCTTATGAGTGCATCCAATTTTCGAGGTGCCACGTCTTATGAGTGCATCCAATTTTTTGAAGTGTCATATTTTATAAGTGCACCAGAGATTTGAAATATTAAGAAAGTTGCTTGTCTCATTGGATAAAATTTGAAGCTTACAAAAAAGGATAAACTATTTAATTAAAACACGCAAAAAAACAAAAGCAACATATGTTTAGTTATCATCTTCTTCTTCCGATGATTCATCTTCTTCTGAAGCGTCATCTTCTTCTGAGGAGCTTGGTGGCGCCTCGAATGCTTCTTTTGGACGCTTTCCTTCTGGGATTTGCTTCCAAAATTCTGTTAAATTCAACCGCGGATAGGCCGCATGGATTTCTCGAAGAAGGTCGATAGCTGTATCAGTTTGAGCTTTCTTAATACCATCAAGCATCACAGAACCAACAGCAGCTTCGGCTTTCTTGACAGCAGCTTTCTTTTCCGCCTCGAATCCTGTTCGAAGCGTTGTTAGTTGAGTTTGACAATCTTCCAGGTCTTTCTGAGTTTTCTTAGCAAGATCTTCAGCTTCGGTAGATTTTTTCTTTGCCTCAGAAATAGCAATAGAATGTTGAGATTTTAGATCTTCTAAAGCCAATCGATGAGAAGCCTCCAGGGCTTCGATTTCTTATTTATGCTCTTTAAGAAGCTTTTCTTTTTCAGCCTCGAAATCTTGAAGTGCTTTATTTTTCGAAGTCTTTTCAGATTCTGTTTCCTTTTTGCTCTTGATTAACTTTTGTGCAAGGAGCTCCAGTTGAGTATGTGAATTGCTCACCTCTTCACATAATTTTTTGGCTGCAGCACTTAAATTTGTGAAAGGTTGGAGAATTGAAGTTACCTCATCGAATCTGTCTGAATTGGGCAAGTTTGATGAGTGATGACAGACAGGAACAATAACGTTAGATGTTGAAGCCGGGGCAGTCCCAGTAGAAGTCGATGGAATGATGTTGGTGGGTTGAGAGCCTTCACCAGTAAATGTAAAATCCCCGCTTAAATTGAGATTTTAAAGGTTAAGGTAATCGTCTTCTTGGCTGTCTCCTAGTCCCAGTCCCCCTTGAGGATTTTCTTCAATAAAAGTTTTCCCATGCACCTCGAAAGCCAGTACCTCTTCAAGCATGTCAGCCTCGTTCTTCTTCAGAGGAGTAGTGAACTTGCCTTTTTTCTTCTTTGGAGTGCTGCTTTCTTTCTTTTTCTTTTTAAGTGCAAGTTCATCTTCTTCGGATATTGGGGGAAGTTGAGATGAAGGATTTTTTCGTTTCCCTGCACGATTCGAAGTTTTGGAAGGGTTGGCCTTGCTTGTGTTTGCTTTTTTGAGGGTTAGCTTTCCCTTCTTCTTCAGTGGCAGGTGACTGTCACTTCGATTCCTGGTAGGAAGGTAGGTTTTCCCGTCTGGTGCGAGTATTCTTTGGACTGCTATGATGGGATCTGGGGGGGACATCGGATCTTCAGGGAAGTCAACTCCCAAGGTGATGCGCCACAAATGGCTGTTGACGAAGTTGATTGGTTGAAAGGCTGAGTGAAAGCCATTTCCCCAAGCTTCTTCTGCCCATTCAGCCATTTTCTTGAAGATGTGTTTTGCAGCTTTTCTACGACTTTTGAATCTCCTCGGAATTTCTGTGAAAAGAGTAAATAGTCAGAAAAATCGACTTCGTTGATTCAACTAAGCGTAATAAGATAAGGAAATATTAACAGTATAACAATAATTCACTTACTGCTATCTCTCCAGGTGAGAGTAAGCTTTGAGGGGTTGTCATCGGATATCTCTTTGCCATTTTCCCAAGCTCCTGATAAAAAGACAAACCTTTGTTTCCAAAATTTATCAGCTTCGAGGAGGTCATTGATAATCTTCAGGTCGTCCTCCAGTGTTAGGTAATAGAATGGTAAGACTGGCCCGTTTGAGATCTTGGTCAGAGAGATGAAGTCCTCAATTTCGAGGGGGATGCCTCCTAGCCTCGACACCATAATGGCGGAGAATAAAGTAAATAGTTGGTTTGGGGTAACCTGTGTTGGGCACAACTTGAGAATTTCGAAGTACCTTACAATCATTGGATCAAGGGGAAATCGAAGTCCCCAGTTGAAGAGTTCAGGGTAGACTACCAGTTCATCCTTCTGACAGCTCAGAGGTGTTTCTCCTTCTACTGGTAGTTGAAGAACCATGTTATCTGTTAATCCCCATAGTTTTCTGAGTTCCTCTTTCTCTGATTCAAGGTAGTAAGTATACGATACATTCTTTAGGGCAAGAATGTACCGAGGAGAAAGTGATTGAAGATTTTCTTGAACCAAAGCAGCAACATCCTCAGGGAGTGTAATGAGAGGTTTCTTTCCTCGATTTTTCTTCGGAGGGATTACCTCGTCAGCCTCGGATTCCTCTTCGGCATCAGATTCGGTAGCTTCAGAATCATTTTCTTTGTTGTTTCCCTCGTTGGTAGCTTCATCGGGACGACTTCGGATTTGAGTTTCAGTTTGAGTCACAAGGATTGGTTGACTACTCTCTGGTGTAGTGTCAACCACTTCTTGTGGGGGAGGAGAAGAGGTCTATGCGTCACCACCCATTGCTAGAAAGGTTGATTTTTTGTGAGGTTTAACTTTAACAACTTCGGATTGAAGGGTAAGTGATTTGGGTTGAAGTTTTCTAGTTGCTTCGAATTGTGGGATAGGCAATTTGAGTTGTGGATTTTTATCAGCTGGTGGTTTGTCAGAAGTGACACCCTTAGATTTTCGATGAGGCCTTAATGGTGGAGAAGTAGGTGGATTTCGAGGAGGGAAAGGTTGTTGGTTAGATTCTGGGTTTGAAGCTAGAGATGAAGTAGCAAGATTGGGATCGAAGTTACCGTACTTGAAGGTGGTAAGGGAAGAGTGAGGACCGTTGTAGATCAACCCAGCTGCTCTGTATTCTTCAGCTCTCTCTCCAATACAAAGATAATCGTAGGCACCGAATACTTGATTGCTAGAGTCAGGGAAGAGAGATTTCTTTGCTGTTCTTGGTTTTCTGGGTTTAGATCTTTTGTATTTGGGATATCTTCTCATACAATAGGTATTGATCTGAGAAGTTGAACCAGGATGAAGATGGCTTGAAGGTTTATGAAGATGGCTTGAAGGTTGATAAAGAACATAATGAAGATGAAGAACAGGATAAAGGTGCTCTAGAAGGGATTTCTCTAAAAAGTTCTCAGTGAAAGAAGAGCTGGGTATTTATAGTTTAAAGAAATGACGTTGAGAATCTGAAGAGGCAAAACCAGTGAGTTACTCTCATTGGGTGGAATGTGAAACGAAAAGGAAACGTGCAGTGTCATAGGTCTATCAAGAAAGGTCTAGTCAGTCTATCAAGTAGGGATCAGAAAATTCGAAGCATCAGCAAAACTATGTCTCTAGTAACAATATTCGAAGTAGAGGCAAGGTTGCATTTCAAGTTGGCAAGTTCGAAGTGATTGGGAAACTTGTTTGCACTTATTCTTAAATTCGAAGAGAAGTCGCAAGTCATTGAGTTTAATCATAATGAAGAGGCGAAATGAAGAAAGTTGTATTTACTTGGAGTAAAGTTCGAAGAGCGAATAGTTCTTATAAATTGTCTGTATAAGAACTAGGGGGGCTACTGATAAGGAAATATATTCTTTGAGGACCTAAATGTAATTAGTAAGGACTAAATTGATAAGTTCTGCAAATATAAAGTAAGATTAAGCTTTTATAAGAGATATAGGGACTAAGCTGTAAATATTCATTTATGTAACCGCTCTTGTAACTGATTCACCTGGCCTATTTATAGAGGCTGAGGAGGACGGTTACACTTATGAAATAATCAGAAGCAATATATTACTTTCACTACCTAAAATTCTCTCTGTGGATACTTGTGTTCTTGATTCTCTCAATCCAACTTTAATTCATACCATAGAGTATCAGTGGCACACTCTTTCCTACCCTGATTGGCACATGAAGGTTTTAACGAGGTGTCCTATAAGCCGATATATATATATATATATATATATATATATATATATATTTCCATAAAACTCTTCTAAATTTTAAATTTGGACCTAAAAGGTCTTCGAACTAAAGTTGGGCTCCAACTATTAGACTTTGAATTTAAACGGTCTTCCAACAAAAGTTAGTCTCTAACTATTAAATATTGGATCTAAATGGTCTTCTAACAAAAGTTGGTGTTTATCTATTTAATATTAGACTTGAGAGGTCTTCCAACGAAAGTCGGTCTCAAACCATTTAATTGGACCTATGACGTTTTCCAACAAAAGTTGGTCTTAATTATTTGAAGAACTATGAAAGTATAATTATACATTCGATGAACATAAATTATAAAGACTCTTATAAAAATGTCACGAAGAATTTGAGGACTTTCACAAAAAACGTTTCGAAGAATTTAAGGACTTGCAAAAAAAATACCTCCAAGATTATGACGACTTTAACAATATTGCCTCAAAAATCATGAGGACTTTTACAAGTTTTCTATTTTGACGACTCAGAAGAATCACCTTCATCAAATTATGTATCTTCACTATTACTCAAAGAGATCTCAGGTGGACGAAATCAGATCAGGACATGTTCCCAAAACCTGCCAAGTTCAGATCAAGGTAGCGCTCATGAATTTCTTGAATCAACCCAGTCCTAACAGTTGCGTCCCTCACATTTAGCTTATCTACGCACTTTGCAACATAATTTTCAATTGCATCCACTTTTTCTTTCTTAACATTAGCTAAGATGAGTTGTGTCTCCTCCACAACACTTTAAAAATCCTTGAAGCATCTATCGAAGCCATCCGAGGCCTTATCACGTATTTCCTTATAAAGTGCGATGAGTTTCTCCTTTCTGGCATTATACTTTGCGTAAAGCTCCATCTCTTCCTGGAAACATTTCTCGAGGAGCATGACATAACTCTGAGCTGCAACAAGCGTTTCAAGAATCGCGTCGGCTTGTTTTTCAAGAGTTGAATGTTGTTGTCTGAGTTTTTCAACTTGTGATTTGGCCAATGAGGCTTCAGATTTGTAATAACTTTTATGATCCTTCAAATACTGCATCTTTTTTCCAATATTAAAAGATGAATGAAGCAGCTTGCGAAACCGAAGAGAAAATTCCTTTTCTCGAGGAATCTCAAACGAGTTATTCGAGGAACCAACTTCAAAAGGAACCAAAATGGACGAATCATCTTTTTGAATATCATCTTAAGGGTCTTGAGTGTTTGTCTCGATTGGTGGAAGTTGGGAGGAGTCAAATTCAATGGCCATTTTTTCTCGGAAGGTTTTGGTGTCCTCAATTACTCTATTTTCTGGAGAACCAACAACCTTAGAAATTTCTGAGATTTTTTTCTTGAGATGCTTTTCAATTTTCGTTGGCATTTCTTCTTGGGAGGAATCTGATGATGAAGTTTCTTGGTTGCTGGAATAGAAGGCTCTTTGGACTCTTCGAGTTTCTTAGCCTTCAAATTTTTAACTTTATCTTCCTCCCCGTAAGTCAAAACGTCAGAGGCTGCTTCTTTCTCCGAAGAACTATTTGAGTCCTCACTTAAATGACTACTGGCCCTATCTCTTGTTGAAAGAAAAACCACCACATCTATCTAACTTTATAGATATAAATTCAATTAATCCTTCCCTTAAACTTTAAGACAACTTTGTCCCAATCTTTAAAACTTTGCCATTTGCATACACATGATTTTCATAACTTTCATCAAGAACCAAAAGACCGGGGACTCCCTCGGATCATCAAAAGGGTTGGTTCCCAAGAAGTCCATGTTTATTGCTATGCTTTCTCTTATTCATTTCCCTAAACTTGATTGGAAGATAAAACAATTCTGTAGCATTCTCTAGCCATTTTTGACTACTTCTAATTGTTCTAAGATTATTTCCCATAACATATTTTAAGCATTGATGAACTGTAAATATAATAGTATGAATTTTTTATAGCCAATACCTCCAAAAAATAGCATTGTAAGATATAGGTGCATCTACCACAATAAACACAATTTCAACTTCTTTTCTAAATGGCCCTCGGCCCAGCTCAACCATATTTTCAAACTGTCCAACCACTTTTATTGTCTCCCTTGTGAATCCTACAATAATTCTATATGACCTTCAGATTACGGGAGGGTCAAGAATTCTGTTGTAAGTGCTCATTGGAAGAACTATATGTTTCGATTAAAACTCTTTGTACATGATCACAGGTTATTCCTAATGCAATTACCACTGCATCTTCATGTGGCTCTGCCACATTCCTCATATCATCATTGTGAAACAAATTATAGGCGAAGGACTTCGATGCAGGTGTGATGAGGTACCCACTTCTAGTTGATTAGTCAAGCTTACTATGTCTCCATCGAAGAAGCCTCATAGTCTCTCCATTGACATTTCAAGCGTTCTTGGACCAAAGAAGACATAAATCCTCTTTCACACAGAATTCCACGAGAAGATGGTGAACATCCATCATCTCAAAACTGTAAGTACCCTTAAGCTTAAGCTTATTCAAGAAATCCTTCATAATATTTAGGGATTTCTTTACTGAACTTGCCCACCTAAGTAATTTTTGACTGATGAACTAATAAATCCTTGACTTCTTTACAATACTGGACAATATTATGATCGTTATTTTCCTTGCAGAACTCAGGTTTGATCACTACCTCCAATTCTTTATTTATTGGTTCAACAACGTCAACAAAAGATTTGTGCATAAGTTTTTGGGTTGATTCTCAGAAGATCTTGTCGAGGAAAGAGCATATAACTATTCTCTTGGGTCCTCGTTGTTGCTGTTGAAGTCGATGATAAGGAATCTTATATATTTTAAAATTATTATAAATTAAAAAATATTTTTAAATAAATAAATTTAAAAAATATAATTTAAACTTGATTTTGTACTTCCAACCAAATTTCACTCCAATTTTAAATAACTTACCCATGTTTTTATTGATTTTGTATAAAAAAAATGATTTAGGTAATATAAATGATAATTGTTTTCTTGATATTATACTTAGACCTTACTTTTTTTCTTTTTTTCAAATAGATATTATATATTTTCAAAATCTCCAAAATACCCTCGTGGATTTTGTCACTTCCATCTATTAACTTCGCTAAGATGATCTTTCTAAACTTGAATCCATTGTTAAACCTCTCGGCTATCAGTTCCCTTAACTTTCTCGGCTATCGATAACATCCTCGGCCATCGATGACGTCCTCTTCTTCGTCTCCACGTTCTTGGTTTTACCTCTCAAGTACAAGTCTCAGCTATATGAGACGCTGAAGAAGGCAGGGATGAGAATAGGAAATGAATATAGGTCTGTTTGGTGGAGTCTCGCTTAATTCAACTGGTGTCTTTGCTTATGGACTATACATATTGTTTGCTGAAGACGATTGGTTGAATCGGTTAGTTTAGAATCTCATCTAATTTCATTTTATTTTCTTTGTTATATTTATATAATTTTGTATGCATCTCCGTTAGATCAATCTTAGTCTGGCATAATATGGTGGTGATTTTGATGATAAATCACAACTCTATCAATACTGAATCAACTTTCTTAATTCCTCTTCCATTTTGATTTATTGTTACTTAGGGTTTGTGGTTATGTAATCATCTTCTGGGTATTTAAGTTCTTGTATTATGTGTAGAATGTTGTTGTTGACCTTTAATTACAGAAATGCAGAAGAGTTTGAACCATTAGAATGTTGTTTCCCCAAGATACAATAAAGAAGACTTCTTGTAACTCTGCCTTCATGAATGCGAATAGATTTATAGAAAAAGTAGTGTTTAAGATTGGAGAAGATAAAATATTATGTGATAGACAGAGAATAGTTACTCTTTACGGAATCACTTTGGGACGAGATTGATATTTCTGAAAATAGCATCTCTTCATCAGGCACTTTAAGAAACGTTTCTTTGGATCTTCTGTTGGAGATATTAGTTTTTGCAAACAAGCTTTCTTGGACAATGCTGAAACATGCATGTGACCTGAATCTAGCATCCTTAGTTTTCTCTAGAGATGATGCAGCGGAACTCATGGAGTATGCATTATAGAATACTCCCATTATAGAAACGAACTGCCTGATAGTTTGAAAGACAAGAGATTTGTGGAAATATTTAGCCATGCTAATATAAAACAAAGACGTATCATGGTTCGGCTAGCATCACCTCCTTTCTATTGTTTTTTAAGTGAAAAGTTGCGATGAACCTTGAATCGGGATCCGCTAAAGCGTGTTCTTTCTTGGAACTATAGATTGAGTCGGCTGAAACAGACAGGCAGAGAATATTGCCTTGCATCAGTTACGATGCTTGAGACTGTCAAGGAAAGAGTTCGAAGAATCTGAATGTTTGTTTGCAGTTGCTTTCAATATAGGTCATGTGTATTTAGCATATTTCCCGATCTTTTCAAATTGCCAAGTGATATTAATTTCTGTCAGCATCAAGCAAAAAATCGTTAAACTCTCGCTTCTCAATGAAGTGTCCATCAAAATAAGAATCTCACGCTACCATCTAGTATTAATTCTTGCTTTGCAATGGACTGTGTTCACATTCATGTTTGTTGGTGGAAGAAGCTGCAGTAGATGAGGTTGAGTACATAAATATTATAGAAAGTTTGTGGTATCTATCAACAACTTATCCTAACATTAGGTTTAGTACTGATTGCTTATCTAGGTATGTGCAACACCTTTAAACCCATCATCTAAGTGTTGCTGAGAGATTTTTGAAGTACCTGAAACGTGCTCTAACTTTTTCAACTGTATTTAAGTATGTTGAGTTCTAGTTGGATATTTGGAAAGGGATTGGCGGTTGTCCGGCTTATGCACAACACCAGGGTTATCTTTCTCATTAGATTCGGGATTATTCAGCCGGTGAACTAGACAAACAGAGGACAGTAGCCCTATCTATCAACTAAACAAGTTAACTATATTGCTTTTTTTTTTCTGCCTCTAAACTTTCTTTACGGCTTTTTATAGAACAGGGTAATGATGTGAATGGACGAGTCTGATAATTATTCAGCCACGGCCATGAGCGACGATCTTATTTTCCACGCTCTAAGCAAGTACAACTTCATGCAGCTTCATTGTGTTCGACAAGCTACACGAGAGGGTTTGATAGAGCTGGTGCAATGCCCAACTGAAGATTCGGTCGCGGATTTGTGTACAAGGGATCAAATTTAGATGGAGTGTTGTAATGTGTAGTGTGTGTTTCTACTAAATGCCAGGTCTTTTGTAATTCTTCCCTAAAATTTTAAGCGGTATGCGTATTGATGTTATTAAATATCCGATATTTCTACTTCGTTACAAACTTTTCCCTCTTGTTATTATTGTTGGCTAATTAACTCCATGATTATAATTGAAACACAATAAGGTTTAGGCTTTATGTAATCAATCAATGAGGATTGATTAGGTTTTATGGAGTCGGTCAATAAGGATTGAGTCCTTTTCCACTTGGCTTCCCACTGCAGCTCCTATAAATGGTATTTTACTTTATATGAAATAGGAATCTTGTATTCAGGTTTATTGAGTTCATATGTTTCATCATAAACACGAAAGTGTTGTTCGTTTTTTTTTGGTGAAGATTTTCCTATCGATAATAAGTGAAGTTCTTAAATTTGTGTGTGATTGATACATTAATTGGTATCAGGGATCATGGCTGTAAACAATGGTGAACTCTACCAAGTCTATCGAAGGCATTGTGGATCCAACAACTGTAGAGGCAGCGTCGAGGTAGACCATGAAGTTGGATCCACCGTTGTATCGGCCACCAATGCTAACATCCACGCACTATACTGCATGGACGATAAAGATGAAATTCTTGTTGCAAGCTCGTGATGCGTGGACGCCGTGATCTTGGAAAGATGCGATATGTATCAAAATATTGATGGAATTGAGTTATTGCATTAAGCAATACATGAGAATCTCATCCTTGAGCTGGGTGAAATTGAGACAACCAAAGAACTTTGGGAGGCGATTAAAATGAGAAATCAGGACACCGAACATGTTAGGGACACACGATTGATGACATTAGCTACTGAGTTTGATAACTTGGTGATGCAAGATTCTGAAACGGTGTATGATTTTGCGGCAAAGCTATCATCGATCAAGTCAAAGACAATATCTCTAGGAGAATATGTCGATAAAGCTAAACTGGTGAAGTTGAAACGTTTACCAGATAATTACATCCCACTTTTTAGCTTCTCTTGAGCAGGTGTTAGACCTCGATACTACCACATACGCAGACATGGTGAATATATTGAAGACGTTCGATAAAAGGATTGTAAAAGTGTACTAATCCAGACCACCCTACTGCTTGCGCAATACAAGGTGGATCTCCATACGAGAAGGGGTCGTTCCGACAGCTCCTCACATGGTAGGTCTAGGGGACGCCGAGGCAGAGGGGGAGGGAAAGGGAGGTCCCAACAGGTCTGGGGTGGGAAAGGGATGATTCACTCTCTATGAATGAAGCTGTTTTGCTGAACAAAGAAATACTTGATTCTATGGAATCATGGGATACAAGTGTTTGTTCCTTGGACAATGGAGCCAACAATCATAGGACTGGGAATAAAGTATACTTCGTTGAACTGGATGAGAGTATCATAGGGAAGGTACGCTTTGGTATGACTCTAGGAAAGCGGTCTGTGGGATTCGTTTACAAAGACGCTAGGAAACGAATATTGTGAGACATCTATTTTATTCCTCAGCTCAAGCATAATATACTAAGCTTTGGTCAAGCAAAATAAAATGGATGTGAGATAGTATTGAGAGGTGACATTCTTACTATACGTGATTCGACAAAAAAGAGTTAGGAAAGGCCAGTTGCAGTATCTTGTTAAATGGAAGGAATGGCCGGAATCAGCTAACACTTGGGGGCAAACAGATAACATTGAGAACTGTTTTGACCTGATAGAGGGAAAAGCTATCGGCAAAGTCTTGTAGAAAACGCAGAGGCAGGAAATCTCTTTCGGCTACAAAAGGTTCTAACAAGTCTAAAAGCTTATTTCCTGATGAAGGGAACGATGAGGAGGCTTTGTTACTGACGAAGTGAATGCACATGGGCTTCAGTTGCGTTCGCATTTAGAAACAAATGGTGACCATAATGAGCCTCCCAAGAACAATCAACCGGATAAAATTGTGAAAAAACTTTCCACTGGAGCTAAGAGACGAAATCAGGTTCTGTGAAGAAGTTTGAACCGAATCCAACCTTGAATGAACGTACTCGCCTATCCGATTTTACTTTAGAGATATAAAGCACAGAAGTAACTTTTACTAGCATTGGAGTTACTGGGAAAGGTTCAGGTGTGAAGCCAACTATCACAAAGGTCCTAAAACCTTAAAATTGCTGGGTCTGTGACTGAGAATGTTCAGGACGTTGAAGTAATTTTTACGGCAATGAGGTCTGATGGAGTAGAGGTTGTGGTGGATAACAAGTTTCTAAGGGCTAACAACCCTCTTCTGTTGGTAGATTACTACAAGCAACATCTCAAGCACACCTTCGAGCCGAAACATTGGGTCTTTCATGTATCATATTTTTTTAAGAGTTGTACGTATATTCTAGTAAATAAAAATAAATTCATGTTTATGCATGAGATCAAGAAATATGCATTTGCTACTCGTGTTTGGGCTCATACCCAAATCATGTTTATGCATGAGTTCTGGGCATATACGGTATATATTCCTTGCATTTTGGTTGCCCTTGGCGTGATTTCATGATGTAAGTTTGGAGTGTAATGGTTATGTTATACTGTGCGTTGACATAAACTCAAGGCCACGCAACAAATCTTTAACATAAACGGCCTTCAAATTTTCGAAAACTAAACACAAACTAAACACAATTCTTATTAGAAAGCTATCTTAAGTAACATAATGACTGAAAATAATCACTTTGGAAAATAAAAAGTACATAAACTTGTTCATAAGTTTCATTCAGACCAGGAAAAACAATAACGACCCGAACTGACTGGCGAAGAGTATTTAGAAAAGGAAAATCAAACAATACTCAAAACATCTACAAAAATTTGTTGTCCCCTTTCAGATTTATCGGTTTTTCTTCAACGAATTCGTCTCAGTTTTCTCTTCAGTTCCTTTCGATTTTACAAAATGCATTTGGCGATACCAAAGTTTCGAGGTAAACCGTCGGTCTTACCCCCGGGCCAATTCTCAACATTCTAAAAGTACCTGTGCCTGTATTCCAAATTACTAACCACCTCCGCACATTCTTAAAATTTATAGGTCCGAATATGATCTCGCATTGTCTCGTGCAACCCAATGGATAAAGATCATACAAAGCATATGCATGATTTCTACAGATATAAGAGACCTTAATAAAAGATAAGTCCAGTTCACATTGAAGCATCATCCAAATATCATCTTGAACACGTTCTGGGTTAAACAAAAAAACAGAAAAAAATAGATGATCATTTATAACAAGAAGACTCGGACGAAAACCATTCTCAATGTCCGGAACTGTGATCTCTTTCAAAGTTTCATCACCTAGATTAAAAGAGGCAATTTGAAACTCATCTTTACGTTTTGTTTTGCCACTCTTTTTACCAATCCAATAAAAGGTTCCATCTAAGTAAACAGCCATGGGAGCACTGGAAACAAAGCATTTAATGCTTGTGGTACATTGAGAACTCCTCCATGTATTATTTCTCAAAAACTCCTCCATGTATTATTTCTCAACGAAAAGACTTTGAAAATAGGTTCAGAATTCTCGTTTGTAGGGGTAACTAAGAAAACAATTTGGTAGTCGTCAGTTTTTGTGTCATACCCAAAACCATATCTAGCCACAAACTCTTTATCACCAATGCTCACAGAAGGAATTTTCTTATACTCTCGGGTAGAAGGGTTCCATAAGTGAATTACCTTGAAGCCAAACATCGATATACATAAGAGTCCATTGCAAGAGCCTAAAACTATAGAATTCACTCTAACAAAAGATGATCTTTTCAGCAATTCATAAGCAGATAGGTCATCAAGATAAGCAGATAGGTCATCAAAATTCCTTGATTCTTCGCAGTAGAACGATATAAGATTATAATTACTGGCACTCGATAAAATGATTCTATGCTTAAGGCTTAAAAGTGATTGGTTAAGATGCCATTTAACGAATTCGGTGCTTGATACGAGGGATGACCACCTTTTTGACACAGCCTTGAATCTCAAGAGAGTTTCGATAGGCAATCTTGATAGCAAATCCATAATGAGATCATCTGGTAAACCACTCTCCATTTGCAGCTGCTCCTGTAAACAAAAGAAATTAAATGATTCTGAGTTATTAAAAGGCTAACTAACTACTTATATGAAATTGCTGGGTTGCTTAAAAATTAGTTAATTTTGAGTCATTCAAAAGCAACACAGTCCTAGCTTGAATTCCTAAATCCTAATCACTGAATTTGAAAATCAGTTCATATTAAGTTTGCCAATTACATTTAAAAAAAACTAACAGTTCATCCAAAAAAACAACGAAATCTCATAAGATAAACTCAATCAAAAATACCTTGAGAAATAGAAAAATCGCTACGATATAATTCAGTTCATTGCTGTGTGAAATAAAAAAAGTATTTTGGAATGAGATCTGATAGATAGAGTTTAAATTGAAATAAATTGGTTAGGATATATCTTTCTTTAAAGATATTTTCCTAATTTAAATATATTTTAAAATATTTTTTATTTTCAAATATTCCCAATTGATATCGCTTTAAAAGAAAATATTTTTATATTTTGCAGCTACTCTATAATCAAAAGAAATTAGGTGATTCTGCCTTATTAAATACAAACGTTAATATGAAATTGCTCAGTTGGGTAAAGGTTAAAGGATACTGACATTAAAAACACCCCAATACGAATCCCTAATCAGTTCCAATCTAGTAAAAACCTATATTAATTTTATTGAAAATCCGTTCATATTAAATCTGTTAAACCACCTAGAGAGAAAAAGAAAAGAGATCTCGTAATCATCCAAAAGAAAAAAAAAACAAATCTCATACTATGGAATACGAGTATCAACCAAACAAAAAGATAATGCGAATCAAAGATACCTTTGGGAATAGGAATAAAAATATCTAATTCGGTTAATCTCCGTCTGAAATCAAAAAGTAGCAGGAGTGATATAAAAGTTAAAAATAAGTTCAAACTTTTATAGAATTGCTGTAAAATATCTTAACAAGTAACGAACATAATTTTTATTTCACAAAATAATAGCAGTGAAATCCGGTAATAAAAGATAATATTTAGAATTTATATAGATTTTTCTGAAATTATCGTAACAAGTAACAAATATATCTTTTAAATCCCAAAATAATAGGAGAGAATCCAGTAAAAAATAACAAATAAATATGTTAGAAAATATATTAACAAATAATAGATGTATTTTTCTTTTGAACCATAAAATAATACGAGTCACAACCCTATTTTTTGGTGGAGTCTCGCTTGGTGTCTTTGCTTATGGACTATACATATTGTTTGCTGAAGACGATTGGTTGAATCGGTTAGTTTAGAATCTCATCTAATTTCATTTTATTTTCGTTGTTATATTTATATAATTTTGTATACATCTCCGCTAGATCAATCTTAGTCTGGTATAATATGGTGGTGATTTTGATGATCAATCACAACTCTATCAATACTGAATCAACTCTTCTTAATTCCTCTTCCATTTTGATTTATTGTTACGAGTTACTTAGGGTTTTGTGTGATTAGACAGGGTTTGTACTTCCGAAAATGTTGTAGAGAATCGTTTATCAAACTCTCTGAGCCACAGATACTACCCTTCGTTAAACCTGTTCATTATGTTGAAGTTTTAGCTCAAATTCATGAAGAACTTGAGACATGTTATTTGGAAGACAAGTCTCACCTTTTTTTTATTACAGTTTTAAGTCTTTAGAGGCCTAGGAGAAACCAAAATATTGCAAAGAAGCCTCCATTTTGCTTGGAAGAAAGCTTGTATTGTTCATAAAAATATTCCCATTTGAAAAGCCTCCTAAGGTTTTCTACATAGTCTAAGTAACGGCTACATCAATTCGATAGCCAATCTGTTAGTTCTGTTTCCCATTTGAAAAGTTCAAGTTTTGATTTTATATATTGAATTGAATTTATAAATTAGGTTTTGGTGATCTGTTTTTACAGCTCGATATGCCAGTTCTGCTCCTGACAACTCTTGATTGATAAGTTGTTTTGAATTTTAACGATGAACTGTCCATTGATTGAGGTGTAGTTGATCCAAGGTTCCTGTTTACAGGATGAACCTCCTTGGGTTTCTACATCCTTCGTGAAATTACTGGATTTCTCTGAGATTCATTGGATTTGTCTTGGTTTTATTCATGTTTTGGTTTCAGACATTGTTGAGAGATGGCAGTGATGACTCCATGAAATTCAAGCTCAACAGACCGGAATGCATCTTTTCTTCTCGTGAGAATCGTGCTGTGTCGATAAACCCGCTGAACTGAGCCATCTCTCTAATGTCTATTTTCTCTTTTTTATTTTTATTTTTCTTGAACGGCACTACTGCACTAACCCTAAACATTGTTTTGATAGTGATGAGCAAAAATCTTATAATCCAACACTTGATCTGATGGTTAATTTTAACCAGTGAGGTCATTAAGATTGCTTCTGAATCATTTTTCAAAACTTTTTTCATCTGATTTTGAAATGATCATGAAGTGATAAAATATGGAATAAATCTTAGGACACCTTCCTACATAGCTGTAGCCTATAGCTATTGCTATGGATGAGAATAACTTTTCCGTTCTGATGATCATCATATTGTATTACTGTATGCTACCAAAATGGTTATTTTGGTAGCTGTCCGTTCTGAGGTACTACTAATTTGTGACCTGGAGATTTCATAAAGATCATTTTTTGTAAAGGGCATTCTGTTTCATTACATGAGTTTAGAAGTTGGTTGCCAAAAGTACTTAATAAGACAGATTTTGTCCTGGGTCACAAGCTGTTGTTGCTCATTCTGATGCAGTGTATCTATTTTGTCGTTTGGTGCTAGTTCAGTTTGATCCTTTAGCAGGTGTAGTTTGCGGGCTCTATTTCAGTCTACGGTCTTCTTGTTAACGAGTTGACGCTGTTAGCCTCTATAGCTTGCTTGCCTGTCCTCCATAGTTAGTTTGGTGCCATAAGTCCACTGTTTGGTGATATTCTGCGTTGGTCTGGGTCCTTTGTGCAAGTATCGTTACGGTTTCGAAAGTCCATAACGCATGGTTTATTGCCAACAATATAGAGGTTAACAATGGATTGAAAGTGGGTCGATTTTGAGCAGTTTTGCATGCATTGCAGTTGATTATGTCCTGTTCCAGCCATATTGTGATTCTTGGTGGTGAACATGGTGTTATTAATTTGTAGTTTGAAAAGATTGTAATCTGGAGGAAGTCTGTTGGAGATGTAATCGATTTTGTCATACTCCAATGTCTAGTTCACCCTCCACTGTGCTGACACGTCTTTGGCGGACATGTTCGTGCTGTCTATTTGAATTCTGGAGCTGGTCTGAATGAGGATCAGTCTGGAGCAGGTTTCCCTGTTCACTCCATTTCTGCAATTCAGCTATTTCAGTTTCACCACTAAACTGTATTTGTCTCTAATTTATAATCTTACTACTAATAACGAAAGAAATAATTTCTGTAATTGTGTCAGATTCTTGAGCGAATACAATACTGCAATTTTCATAATCTTAGAACTTTAAACCAATTATATGGTCATGCTTTTAGGTTGGTTTTGTGTTTATCTGCTTGAGTTTTTTATTTGGAGAATGGAGGATATATTGTCTGAGGTGTTAGGGAGGAGGAGATTTGTCATATTTTAGGGAGGAATAAATTTTATTTGATTAAAAATTGCAAAACAATTCAAAATCCTCATATTCATGTTGGTTAAAAACAATGGTTATAAACTCTATAATTTAGGATGAATGTATTTTTAATCGAATAAAAACTTAATACTCTGTAGTTTTTAATGTTTTTTTTTTTTGTATTTTCAACATATTTATCGAGAACTTCTTTCTTGGTTCCTTTTTTTTCAAATAGTTATTTTAAAACTTATTTTTTCAAACATCATGTATTACAAAATAATGTGTAGTTTTTATGGATATGAATTCAAATGGCTATTAGATTTCTTGAGGTTCTTATACACAACAAAATACATCTATCATTTTACTCAATGATTGAAAAATTAAACGTTGAATTTGAAAGTAATTCGAAATTAAACATTGTATTCAGTTTTTCTAACTTTATATTACGGTGGGAAACAATGAAAATGTTTCGCAATGATATACAAATTATATTATATTTTAGACTTAAGATAATTAAGATCAATCTCAACTAAACAATTCTCATTAAATACCCAAATTTTAATAATATTGTAGAGTTTTGAGAATGTTCGGGATGAGTATGTGATATGAGAATCTCTTAATATCAATATAGGTTAATTTACTTTGCTTAGGAGCTGTTTTAGAGAGAGAAAGTGGGAGCTTAGCTTAAGTAGAGAGAAAGAGAAAGTAATATAATATTCGTCTTGGAATCTGTGAAACGTGTGGTCTTTTTATAGTACAATTGCGGATCCCACACGCTTTAATTCCCATTTATTACATTTTTAGTCCCTTACATCTTATTCTCTTTTTATTCTAGCTACTTCTTTGATAGTTTATACAATTTTCCCCTCACACAATTTTCTCTTTACATTTTCCTCCTATCATACTTCTTCTTTACAATTTTCTCCTTGTCTTTTATTCTTCCTTATCAGTAGCCCCTCAGTCCTAGTAAAAGTTCTTTTACTGGGACTGTGAAGGATTCTCCGATTATTCGTTTCAAATCTCCTAGAATAATTCTTCTTCAGACAGATTACAAAAATTTTCGATACCCTAATAATTTGCCTCGAACTTTCGAAGCCAAAGAATCTTCCTCGAAAATTTCCTTTCTTCGAACTAATCCTGTTAACTGGGGCCCCCTCAGTCCCCGGTGGCCCCCTAATCCTTGCACCATTTTAGCCACATGAGCCCCTCGATATTTACTGTGTCAACATGCCAAAACTATTAATTTTGAGGCTAAATGGGGTGCCAAGATTACTCTACACGTCATGACGTCTAAAGAGTACTAAGAAAGTCCAGGGGTGTTTTTGCGATACGAGGATTTCTTGGTGATGATTCTGTGATATGAAAATCTCTTAGTGTCAATATGAATAGATCTAATTTGTTTGGTTGCAGGTTTTAGAGAGAGAAAGTAAGAACTCTTAGGTTAAGTAGAGAGAGAAAGTATATTATATTATTCATCTCGGGATTTGTGAAGCGTGTGTGGTCCTTTTATAGTATAATTGCGGACCCCACACACTTTAATTCCCATTAATTACATCTTTAGTCCCTACACTTTATTTTCTTCTTATTCTGGCTATTTCTTAGACAGCTTTTACATTTTAACCCTCACACAATTTCCTCTTTGCACTTTCTTCCTATCATGTTTCTCCTTTGCACTTTTCTCCTGTCATATTTCTTCTTCACACTTTTCTCCTTGTCTTTTATTCTTCCTTATCAGTAGCCCTCCAGTCCTAGTGAAAGTTCTTTTACTGGGACTGAATAATCCTCTGACTGTTCATTTCACACACCCTCAAATAATTACCTTCAAAATGCAAAGAACATTTTCCTCGAATATTTTCTTTCTTCGAATCTCAACAATTTTCCTCGAACTGTCGAAGTCATAGAATAATTACCTTCGAAATGTAAAGAACATTTTCCTCGAACATTTTCTTTCTTCGAACCTCAACAATTTTCCTCGAACTGTCGAAGTCATAAACCGCCCCTCGAAGATCTCCTCCCTTCGAATTTATCCTGATAACTGGGCCCCCCTAATCCTTGCACCATTTTAGCCATATAAGTCCCTTGACTTTGAGTGTATCAATGCCCCGAATTTATTCAATCCAAGGCTAAATAGGGTGCTAGGATTATTCTTTAACGTGACGTCATTAAGTAACAATGCCTGTCAGCATATCTTTGTTAGAAACGTTCCCTATTCCCAAGACATCTTCTGACCAGGAAAACTCTGCATCTTCCCCCGTGGCTGGTGTCAGGACATTTCGCACCTATATGTCCCATAATGCCCTTATGCAAACACCAGAAAAAATCCCCGAGCCTGGTGTGGTTGGAAAGCCCAATCTCATCTATAAATATCAATTTTCTCTCCTCATTAATTCAACTTTTGTTCAAACATTACTAGAGAGAGAAAGCTGGCGAGCAAACCCCGTCGGATTCCTAATTGGTTGTTGATCAGCAAGAGGTTCGAGGAGAGAGTTGCTGCTGGAGAAGACGTGAGGCCCCAACCCCCACCATCTGTTACTACGTTCTTTGGTGCCTGGCCTCCCCCAGCAGATTCAACTGCAATTATTCCTCTCGAAGTCGCTCGGCAAAGCCTGCATAGTGAGTCTAACCTCTTCGGAAACATGGGTAAAGACAGACAGCACAAACACTCTTCTGGGAAGAGAAAAAGATCTCATAAGGATAAGAAAAGTTCGCAGGAGCGAAAGCATGCAAAAGAGACACCCCTGGTTATTCGGGAGCCTTCTTCCCCAACAGCAATCAAAGGTGTCCTCCAGGCATCCGCCAGCCCTCTTCGGACATCTACCATACATCACCGAACATCTAGTAGTCCTCCGCGGATATCCACTAGCCCGCATCATACATCCATCAGTCCTCCACGAAAAAGGGAACTAGATGAGTCAAGTCTGCCCTCGACTCCATCTATGACCATTCATGGGACTCAATTTTTGCCTTCGAGGACGATCATCACCGAAGAGGATATGCAAAACAGGCGGAACGAGAGTCTAAATTCCAAAGGAAAAGCGCTTGCAGCAGCGTCCCTCGAACCAAAAGTACTTGTGATCCCTTCTTTAGGTCCTTCGAACAACGCGACCTCCTCTTCTCGAACAATATCCAAAGAGCAAGCTTGTCGGATTGCCCCAAAATCGAAAGGGGATACCGTGCTTCCCTTAGAATTGGATAGCATTGCCGGTCGCAATATTCGGGGCATCGAAAATAAACATATTGTAGCTCTCTATAACATCAGATACAAGTACTTTTCACAAGATGAAGAGGAAATGCTGAGGACTCGATGGTGCATCCCCTCCTATATTACTATCAGATTTCCCTCGGAAGGTGAGACGCCTTTGTCAGTGAGAGACAACGAGTTGGTGGTGTATACGGAGATCATGAACTGGGGGTTAAGGTATCCCTTAGACCCCTTCTTCATCGAATATTTGGTGAAGATAAACCTTTGTCCTTCACAGGTTGGCCCCAACATGTGGTTTACTCTGATGGCCTGCATTATGGCCTCGAGGCTCTCAGGTCACGAATTTTCGTTAGAGAAACTCATCGGCCTTGCTGGTCTGGCCAGGAATCCTTTCTTTCCCTTTTACTCACTGACTTTCAACCGAGGACAAAAAGTCCTGAGAGATCTCTTAGAGGCTGACAAGAAATGGAGGCAGCAGTTCGTGTTCTTCTCAAGTTGCTGGGAGACCGGGTCAGAGGCCACTCCTTCGAATCCTCACAAGCTATCTCTGATGTGGACCAATAAATGTAAGTTCCTAGTCTTCGAAATTATTTAGTCTCCATCGAATTTTGGTTTGTGACTGGACTTTATGTTGGCTACTTGTTGCAGCGATGATTGGGATATCGAAGCCCTATTCTGACTATGTCGAGGGTGCCACGAATGTGTTCACCAAACTTCGCTTGTGGGAAAAAGAACACTGGGATAACCGATTTCGTCTCTGCTTCACAGATAACAATCTCGCCAGGAGTCGGTTGTGGAGGCTCAATCCCCTCGACCGAATTAGCATGAGAGGATTGATGGCTCCTCCCTCGGAGCGAGAAGTGATGGAGCGCGTGAGCCAAAAAGATATAGTGATATATCTTCCCAAACGCTCTCGTTCGAAGAGTCATCTCGGGGATCCTCTAGAAGAAGAGGCTTCAATGAAAGAGCAACAACTAAACCCTGAAGGAACAGTCAATACCCAAGGGCTTCCTCCCCCAGACAATATTGTGTCGTCGAACTCCAATCCCCCTCCCCCTGCTCCCATCCTTCCATCGAAAAAGGAGGCCAAGGCAAAGGATAGGAAAGGAAAAACTGTCCTCGAGGCCATCCAAGAATTATCTGAGGATGGTGAGACGCCTGATGACAATCAGGATGCCGCTCCAGCCGAAGAGATTCAAGAAATCTCAAGTGAACCCGAGGACAGAGGTGGCAACTCACCCAAGGAAAGTTCTCATCAAAGACCACACTCACCTCTTACCGAATCTTCACACCTTGTCCCCTTCGAAAATAGTCCAAAGTTAGCACCTCTCCCCATCCCTCGGAGCAACCCTCCTCAGCACATTGATCCAGATACTCTTGGTGGTGGGTTTTCTGATTTTGACTCTGCAGCACTAGGATCTCCAACGAGCTCCTTCGAAGTTCCTTTAGACGACGAATTCTCACTGAATCTTCGACGACTGCTGCATACCTCAGTTAATAGAGGGAAAAAGATGCAGCATCTTGAGAAGCGCAAAAATCACTACAAGTTTAAGTCGTTGATAGCTGCTTCTCAGCTCGAGGAGGCCAAGAAGCAACACGCTGTGATAGAGAGTCAAGAAGATGCTTTGTACGAGGGCTTATCTGCCTCCGAAAATTATGTGATAATGCTGGAGAGGTGATGTCAAGAAGAGAGGGAGTTGTACAAGAAAAAGACTGACACTCAAGAGCTATTGATAGTTGAGTACAAGAGAGGGCATCGTCTGGCCTGCGATGGGTTCGCAGAATGTACTGACAGCTTCAAAAAGGTGAAAGAGGATCGAGATCAGTTACTAAAACGGGTTGAGAACTTCCCCAGGCAGGTCAAGGAGGAGAAGGATAAGGCTGTGGATGCTTATGCAGCTACGTGCACAATAAGCTGAA
The DNA here is from genome assembly GCA_036936605.1 of Limnanthes douglasii subsp. nivea. Taxonomy (NCBI): domain Eukaryota; kingdom Viridiplantae; phylum Streptophyta; class Magnoliopsida; order Brassicales; family Limnanthaceae; genus Limnanthes; species Limnanthes douglasii. The sequence continues at coordinate 388,400,835 of JAUPFV010000001.1, read as the reverse complement.
GGCCCGGGATGTCACTACTCGAGCTGGTTTACTTACCCAAATTCATGCTGAGCATCCCGAATACAACTTGGGGAGTTTTTGGAAACTTGTCCCCTCGGAACTTCGCCCTCCCCATATAGTAGTGAGCGATAGTGAAGACTCAGAAGCAGATGGGAGTGTCTCTTCGAAAAATTCAGATTAGGGGAAGATGTAGAAGATTTCGACGTTTTGTTTATGGCCCTATAGGGCTTCTTTTTGTAAGGTGACGAAAGTATGCTGTAATGCGCTGAATTTTATGTCATCGATTGGTATGTTTATGTATAAGTTCAATCCAAGGCACCAAATACTGTGTTCCTCCCTGATAATTCAAAGAGACAAACCCTTCAAACCAAAAATAAATTATTGTGAGATCAAAAGCTCAAACTAATAACAGCTAATCCTAAGTTAACGTGATCCAAAAGATAATTTCTGTGACCTGAATAATGGCTAAGGAAAATAAAATTCGAGGAACAAATTAGTGTGACCCATCTAATAATTCGAATAAACAGTAATTTGAGACACATTAATAGGACCCAAATAATAGTGAAGGCAAATAAAATTCGAAGCACACATTTATGTGTCCTAAATAATAACAAAGGTAAATAAAATTCGAAGCATACATTTATGTGTCCCAAATAATAACAAAGGTAATTATAATTCGAGGCACACATTTATGTGTCCCAAATAATAACAAATGTAAAAAGAATTCGGGGCACACATTTATGTGACCCAACTGAAAATTTGAAGTGACAATAATCTGAGGCACATGTTACTGTGACCCAAATAATAATTTGAAGAGACAAAAATTCGAGGCACATGTTACTGTGACCCAAATAATAATTCGAAGAGATAGCAATTCGAGGCACAGCTTTCTGCGACCCGAATAATAGTTCGAAGAGATAGCGATTTGAGGCCCACCTTTCTGTGACCCGAATAATAGTTCGAAGAGACAATAATTCGAGGCACGCGTTATCGTGACCCAAATAATAGTTAAGGAAAAGAGTTCTTTGTATTAAGCAGCTCATCGAACACCTCATTAAAACCTTCATGTGCCTAACAGGGTAGGAAAGAGTGTGCCCTCACTAAATTTCGTTCTGTAAAATACAAAAGAATACAAACACTACTTGCTAGCTAACGCTTCAATCAAGATACAATTTTAAGTGTTCAATGTTCCACGGGAGACGGAGATATCGCCCCTCCTTGTCTTTTAGCCGATACGTGCCTGGTTTTAACTTCTCGGTAACCTCATAAGGGCCTTCCCAATTTCGTCCCAACTTTCCCAAGCTCTTGTCTTTCGTGTGCAGGAAAACTTTACGGAAGACTTTGTCCCCTACTTTAAAAGCTCCGTGCTTTACCTTAGACGCATACCGACTCCTCATAAGAGTTTGATAATGGAGGGACGTCAACTGTGGTTGCTGTCTTTATATCTTCGACCAAGTCTAAAGCCAGTGCTCTGTTTTGGTCATTCGTGTCTGCTGCATATGTTGCTACACGATGCGATGGGAAAACAATCTTTGGAGGGACAATGACATCCATTCCATAGACTAAGGAAAATGGAGATACAGTAGTGGCCGTTCGCGGAGTCGTCCGGTATGCCCATAGTACTTCCTGCAAATAGTCGGGCCATTTTCCCGCCTTTACTTCCAAGTTCTTCTTCAAACCATCAAGAATTATGCAATTAGTCACCTCCACTTGCCCATTAGCTTGAGGGTGAAATGGTGCAGAAAAACATTGTCGTATGCCTCTCGAGACACAGAAACTTTTGAACTCCTTGTTATCAAATTGGGGTCCGTTGTCCGTTGTCCGTTGTGATCTGCAATGGCACACCAAAACGAAAACAAATGTTTGACATGACGAACTTGATCATATCCTTAGCCTTCGTCCCTGCTAGGGGTTCAGCTTCTACCCACTTAGAAAAATAATCTACCGCTACAATGATGGTTTGCTTGCCACCTGATGCCATTGGTAAAGGCCCAACGAGATCAATGCCCCACCTGTCAAACGGTACTGCTTCAGAAATACTTTCTAATAATACCCCGGGATTATGGATCACATTAGCATAGCGTTGACACGTGTCGCGTCGTTTTACTAACTCTTTTACATCCGCAGCAATAGTAGGCCAATAATAACCAGCCATAAATACTCTTCGAATTAATGCCTTATACCCGCAATGGGCAGAACCTTCACCATCATGTAACTCAGATAAAATGATTTATGACTCAGGCTTGTTCAAACACCTCAATAACGGTCAACTTAGAGATTTCTTATGCAGCACTCCTCCCAGCAAAATATAGCCATGAGACTTAAACCTGATCTTCCTAGCCTCGTACTTTTCATCGGGTAAAGTATCATTGACCAAAAAGTCGATGATGGCCGACCTTCAATAATCCGTAATCACATTATTTTCCTCACAAACGTTTGTTTTATGCTCCTCATCAACCAATATCGAAGGGCGCTCCTGAGTCAAGACCCAAGGGTATCCTTCTGTCCATGAAACAGAGGCAAGAGAATCTGGGACAACATTTAACTCCCTTCGAATATGCTCATACTCGACTTCTTCAAACTCGGATGCTAAATCTTTCAATACTTTCAAATACTGTATCAGCTTATCTTTTCTGGCTTCGGACTCTCCCAAGGCTTGGTTTATCACCAATTGTGAATCACTGACCAGTTTAATCTTTGTAGCCCCCCAAAGCAGACCCGCTAATGCAGCTTCATACTTAGCTTCGTTGTTAGTAGCCTTAAAACCGAACCGAATGGCTTGGAACATAGCTATCCCTTCCGGAGAAATCAATTGGACACCTGCCCCACTTCCAGAAATGTTTGACCCCCCATCTGTCTTTACCAACCATGCTGTTTTGTCAACATACAATTGCGGACCCCACACGCTTTAATTCCCATTTATTACATTTTTAGTCCCTTACATCTTATTTTCTTCTTATTCTAGCTACTTCTTTGATAGTTTATACAATTTTCCCCTCACACAATTTCTTCTTTGCATTTTCCTCCTATCATACTTCTTCTTTACAATTTTCTCCTTGTCTTTTATTCTTCCTTATCAAATACTATAAATACTCATCACGGTAACCAATTCTAATTGTTGAACGAAAACTTCTCATTCTTATCTTTTTTATTTTTTATTTTTAAATGTTCATATCTTTCAAAACGAGGTCGGAAAAAATAATAAAAAATACCATCGATTTTATTTTTTAAGATGAATAAATCTAAATATATTGATGATATTTTTATTTTAAAAAAACATCACTAACAAGCGAGTTCAACCACGAGAGTTTTGTACATTTTTTACAATGTTATTTGTTTGAAAAATAAATCATGATACTGTTATGAAAAATCATCCATGCTACTTCTTTGAAAAATTAAACATGCGAGTTGTTTAAAAAATCAGCCATGTTATTTTTTTAGAAAATCAACCATGTTATTTTTGTTGAAAAGTTACACATACATAGTGCTTTAGAAAATTCAACATGTGAGTTCTTTGAAAAATCAATCATGCTACTTCTTTGGAAAATTAAACATGTGAGTTCTTTGAAAAATCAATCATGATACTTCTTTGGAAAATCAACCATGCGAGGTTTTTGAACAACTAAAAAAATTCAAAAAGTATCATTAATGGATATACTTTTGTTCGTCTTAAAAGAAAAAAACTAAAACTAATGATACTTCTGATTTTTTTTACCCAAGCTACGGTTTGAAAGAAATTTGGTTCAAAGAAAGAAAAAGAGTTAATTGTGGTTTTCATCATGTGGAGGTATCTATTGGTAGTATGCCATTTTTGGATAATATGTGGTAACCAGATAGTTAGGTGTTTATTTATGGATATTTTTCTCTTTTTATTATTAATTCAGTATATGTTTTGATTTATTTAAGAGGCCTATGACCTTCGTCTTAGTAAATTTCAATAAAAAATTGTGAATTAATGAACTCCCACGTATAATTAGTAGATCGTTTCTCTTGCTTTATGTTGTGTTTGATTTATTAAATACTTTTGTTTTTGTTTTTATTTCAAACCTTAAACGGTTATGATTTATTAAGTTTTTTGTTATAGAATTATCCACTTTGTATATCTTAATTGTTTTAAAGTGAGCTATTGTTTAAGAACCCATCCAAAAAGATATTGCGGTTTAATACACAAAAATTTCAATTTGCTAATTACCAAATATACATTTGATGTAAAATTAAGTTTCAAAACATAAAACTAATGAGAAATGTTACATTCAAAGATAAATTTTTATCTCTATAGTTCTCAGTATCTACGATCAACATTTTATTTCAATTGTTCAAGGCCTCATTGATTTCGGCTCCAAAACCCACCAAATTAACTTATTATTATTTTGCCGTTAAAATAACTAAATCGAATTCAGCAAAATTCGGATCAGATTTCGTTCATCGTGTAGATTAAAATACTAATAAATAAAATTTATGATCATCTTCTTCTTCTATTTGTAGTTTGTTTTTTTTTAAAATTTAATAGATCTAAAGTTTGAATGTATAAAAAACTAAATATGTTTTGATTTTTTCGATTCATAGTTAGTAATATAGATTACCATCTTCTTTATTTGCGTGTTTTTAGTGATATTGGTAGTTCTCCATTGTTAATGCATCATTTATCATATATTACACTATTTCATATCTATCATGGATTACTTGTTCATCATCTATCATTCATTGTACTGTCTCACATCTATCATGCATTAATTGTCCCGCATATGCCATGCATTATACTATTCTGCATCTATCATGAACTACACTGGCTCACGTCTATCATGTACTTATATTAACTAAAAAATTCACATATTTATATGATGCAATAAATAAATCAATTAGAATACCAAAAGTTCAAGTTATAAAGATGTTGTATGTTAGTCTGCTCCACATTTTCTTTACATATAATGATGTACAACTTTTTATAATAAACTGGAGCAATCACGGAGAAGCTGATAAATCCAGTAAACATTTTCCACGAAACGAAACTTGATAAAGTAGTTGAAAGTGTTGCTCTATTTCTCGTAAAAAAAATCAACATCATTAAAAAAATAGTAAACATATTATATATAAAGAATTATTTTAATGCACTCATTCATCATGAGACACACAAGTATTTGTCAATGAGAAGTAATTTAAGGAAAAATACAAAGATGTTACAAATGAATAGGTTTTGAAAGGAAAATAAAATTGAATTTGATTGAAACTCTAAAGGAGATCATAGATGAACATGTATATTTAATCCATAGTATCAATGTTTCATGTCTGCAATTTAATATACTATAATGCGTCTATCGTTTAACACATTATTCAACGACCATCGTTTAATACACTTTTTTTGCATCTATCATTTAACATAATGTCCTGGATCTATCGTTTAATATATTATCCCGCATCTATTATACATTACATTGTCCCACGTGTATTTTTTAATACACTATCCCGTGTCTATCGTTTACTTAAATATATGAAACTTTTGTAGGTTTTGAAGGGAAAATGAGCCTACAAAATGGTAAAGAATATGCATTTGGTAAGGAGGTCAAAAATGAAGAAAACTTTAATCAAAAGGAAGATTTCTAACACAGAGATGTTGATGCAAAGGAAGAAAGATGTTGCTCATGCATAAGACAAAAAAGAGAATAATGTTTATGTGGAGAAAAATATGATGATGTTCCTAAAGAGGTTTATGGTTTGATTCATTCTCTTAACAAGTCTGTTCAATTGAGGATTCCGATCTATGGTTCGGTTGATATCAATACATAACTTTGCACAATAACTACTAGTTCATATATTAATATTCATTATCAGTACAAAACTTCTTCAATATTTTCCCGGTTTGATTCTATACCCAAATCTGCTAGTTCACAAAGGAAATAAATGGTTCATTTTTTGTCTTCTAAAGTAGAATTCATACTTTCCTAGATTAGTCATCAATCAAAGATATAAATTACTTTGCACCACATATGATAAGTTCCCGTGTTGGACCCTAAAGGTTTGGATTAACGTAATCATTTACTTGATTGAATGTCTGGTTGTTGGACATAAATTTCACCCCTTGCTCGTAGCCAAAACACAGATTTAAAAAAGATTTAACTTCTAAACTCCCATACCATTTAACAACCATTCTTTGCTTAGTTCACTGAGTCATTTCTCACTTAAATGCCCTAGTAGATTATACCACAGCCTAGTGCAATTTTTCACCACACTAGATACACCCCTAATATTATAGGACCCTCAAGAACTAACATATCATTAGTCCTATAAGCTTTCGTAGCAACAAGGGAGCCTTGTAAAGCCCTAAGTATGTTATCTCTAATCTTATTGGTAAACCATTCCTCATCTAACATCCTAATAGAAACAATGTTACGTTTAAATTTGGGTGCATATCTTACATTATTAATTACTCTCTCAGTCTTATAGACAACTTATTGTACCTTTCTAATCCCTTTGACATTACAAGATTCGTCATTTCTAAGAATGATCCTTCCATCATCAAGTATTTACACATCTTTAAAATAGTGCTTATTGGAAGTCATATGAAATGATGCACTTAAAAACAACACCAGTTTATCGTTGTACCTGCAAGAAATCAACGTACTCACAATCGTCAAACATCATCGCACCATCTCCAACTATGTCTTCTGATTTTTGTTGTTTTTTCTGTTCTTTTGGCAGTTCTGATTAATATGTCATTTCTTCTTACTTATATGACATATTATCTTTGAACACGTCTCATCCTCTTTAGATTTAAACCGAAAGTTTTTTATCCTCTTAATTGAATCTCTATTTTCCAGATGATCCTTCAAACTTAGTTCATGATCTTCATGATAACCCTTCAGAATACTATTCTTTTGAAGATTTTTGAAGCTCAATGTATTATTAACTTTTGTCATTGTAAGGAAACCTTTTGCGTATAGCATAATGTCCACAAAGTGTTCATACTCATTTAGTAGAGACCTTAAATAGATTATTGTTTGATCGTATTCATCCACCTTCACACCAAGCACATTCAAGTCATATATAATTCTGTTGTAATTATTTAGGTACCTCCAGATCTTTGTGGAATTCCATTCACAATGTGAAAATATATTTCTTCATATACAATCAGTTCACCAATGATTTCTTCATGTGAATTTCATCTAGATAATTATGTATCTCTAATGACATAAGCTCTTCAGACACCTCGCATAGCATTTCATCTCCCAAGTTTCATATGAGGACACTATGAGCTTTAGATAGTACCACGACATCAACATGTGTAGGTTTATTGTCAATATTAGCTATTAATCATTTTCGTATTAGGTAAGCCTTAACCTTAATTCTTATTAAGATTGAAATCATTAGATTTGTAGAATATTTTTAGACTAAGCTTCATAAAACTCATCTTTCATCGCTTTCTAGTTTTCCAAGCGAGATTTACTTCTCCAAATTACAAATCACGATCAATTCACTTATTTTATTATTGCCTCAGGCTCACCGCTACTTGTTAAGGGTTAAACCAGTAGAACGACTGATCGTGAAAATAACATATATACGATTAAACGAACCTATGAAAGAATGATATAATTTCCATATATAAGTCAAGCAATAAAGAAAAGAAAACATAATATAACAAAACACATAATATTTAACGCGGTTCAGATTTTTAAAAAATCCACATCTACGAGAAACAGAACCTCTTTTATATATAAGTAGGTTATAGATAACTCTTCAAACAGAAATAACTCAATCACTCTTTATAACAAAATATAACATGATTCACAAAATCATATCTTTAGTGTTTATCTCTCACTTCACTTATCTCTCAAAAGACTTAGAGTTATTTCATTTTTTAGGAAGTATTTTCTCACGTAATTGTCTTTCAATAATTGCAGTCGCATCATATCATATTGTTAATTATAATATCCTCTTATATTTATAGATATAGTGAAAACCTTAATTCTTCATTAGATACGCATCAATAGTTGAAATGACTCATACTTTATTAATATAGGAAACCCAAATTAACATAGAAGACATAGTAAATAAAATACTATGCTTTAGCCTAATGTTGCTACGATTCAATGCATTTTGGATCAAAGTGGTACTTATGATTAGTTTTCTTCAACCATCATGCTTCGACCAACCTGCTTCAACCACTAATGCTTTGGCTCAATATATATTTCATTTAATACAACGGTTACCAGTCTTCTTACAACTTGTATCAACGCTTATGATCAGTAGACAACCCTACAATAAGTCATGAATTAAGCACCATAGAGCTTTAAAAGCTTTTTCCTATATATGTAATGGCAAATCTAACACTCATCTAGTCATTCGACAATACCTTTGCTAACAAGTTACTTATAGCTTACACCTAAAAGTAATGATTGCCATGCATTTCGTGTGACATGAAGACTACAAATATTCTTTTATGATCTTGAAGTTCTTAAACACACAGTTTGAAGGTTAAAGATGGATTGAATATGAATGGTTTTAGAGCAGTTTTCCATACGATACACTCAATTATGTCATGCTCTAGCTCCGGCCGACCCTAATGTGTTCGTAGGTTTATAATGAACATGTGGTGTTGTTAATTTGAGGTTGAAAAGGGTTTGATATGGAGAAGGTTTGTAGGGTGAAGTAACTGATTCCGTCATACTCCGACGATGATGTGGCTCCATCGATGATTTTACTTTAGTCAAACCTCAAATGTAAAAACATAGTTATCTTGTCAACATTGGTTTTATCATTTTGAATTATGGAGCTGATTTGAATAAGAATTAATTTGGAGCAAGTTTGTCGGCGATGCATCAATTTCTAGAGTGCTCTAGTGACGACGTGAGTTTAAACCATATTTCTTTAAGCTTGCAAGTTTTCGATGAACATTTGAATACATTGATTTTAATTTGGAGAAAGTTTAAATGTGATGCATCTATTTTTTTGAATTTGAATTGATTAAAAAAACTGATGATCAATGTTATCGTGATCTTGTGGTAATACTGTTTGTTACCACCCCAACATTGTTCATGGAAGAAAATGAAATTATAAATAATATTTGGTTGTTATCAACCTAAAAGTTTTCGTGCTAATTGGATGAAAACGTCTTATAATAGGTTATGTTTAAAAAATTATATTGCGAAAAGTTTGATGGATTTGAAAAAATAAAATAAAAACAACTTAACGACTAAAACGTTTGGACCAAATCATGAGATGAATGTAACTTATGGGGCTTTGAACAATAATTAGTCCCTTAAGTATCCATTTTCGTGATAGATAGCCCCTCGACTAAAAACGTCCGGATTTAGTCCATCAATTATCCATTTTTGTGTAATATATTCTTGACTAAATATCGTTCAGTTTTAGTCCATTAACTACGTATTTTAGATAAAGTTAATCCCACACGCATGTTTATTTACGAGACTATTTTTTAATAAAAAATAGATAGCGAAATAACTAACTTTATCAAAAATGAATACATGAAAAACTATCTCACAAAAATGGGTAGTCAACATGCACAAATAACTAACTTGATCCAAAATGGATAATCAATGGACTACATTTAGACTTTTTTAAACAATGGACTATTTGTCACAAAAATGGATGATCAAAGGATTAATTATTGATTAAACTTAACTTATGGTCTATATTGTCTAATATTTTCATTATTTTCTTTTGATATACTAGACTTTTATTTCATTTCTTTTCATTGAATATTGTTGTGAATATATATTTAAAACAAACCAACTCGAACCTTTTCAACACAAACAGATTCAACCCCAAAATCATGTACACCATTGTTCTATTGTATTTTATTGTTGAATATTATAGAAGATAATCAGTTTTAAGTGTGAGGTATGAATAATGTCTTATTCTTAAAGTTTTTTGTTTAAATAATTTTATAAATGAAATAAATTATAATAACTTAATATGGCTAATTGTACGTATGAAGGCCTTAAAAACTTAATTCAAATATAATGAAGTGATACTGTACTATAAAATAAAAAATTGCATGTTTATAATTTTTTTTATTAGAGATTTTATATGAGATTTTGATATGAAATATTTTGTTCTTGATTTAAAGACCGTGATTCACATAACCTAACTTTAGAAATAAAAAGTTCAATCTAAAAGCTTATGATCGTGTTTTTACTATTTAAAGATATATGTTGTCTTCGCATTATCTCTCTGTTTGTTTTACAATTTGTTTTAATACGTTAGTGATGTAGCCCAGAAAGTCCAAACAAAAGCCTTGTTTATTTTATTTTATTGTATTCAAATATCTTATGTATTTAAATCAAATCTAATTATATTAAGATTTATTTTATTTTATTTTAAAATATTTATTTTATTTCCTTGTATTATAATTTAGGGTTTTGAGAAGCTATTATATAAAGCCTCATATGCCTTAAGTTATTTGAAGTTTTTGGAATAATATATTTTTATCTCTAAAAATTTCAATTATTGTTACCCTTAGATTAGGGTTTCATCATGTTACTCATAGATTAGGGATTCATCTATCGTTGATTCTTCTTCTATTTCCGTCGCGTCATCAGTTAGTTTGATTTTTGTATTATAAAAAGAAAAATTTACAACTCTTAATCATTAGGTGATGTTCACCACTATAGCGATCGACGTTTACAACTCATTGTTCATTCCTGTCATTATAAGTAAGTGAAATATAGTTTTGCTACCATGAGGACTTGCATTCTTTTTTGTTGTTCTTATTATTTGGCGTCGATCACTTGCGACCGATATTATTTTTAGATGTCATATGCCACCGTGACGATCAACATTTTTCTATGACGTCATTCTCTTATTGTGGTGTTCTTCTTTTATGTTATTTTGTGAATGTCCTGTCATTATTTTATAATGATGTTTTCTTTGTTAGTCTTTTTTTTGTTGGCCATTATGCTGTTAGCAATTTTCATGGTTTAAAGCATTACTTATAGACTAAATCGTCAATTTCGTTTTCTTTAGTTAGGTTCTTCGTTACTCGCTTAACATATGTTTTGATTTATTTTTTTTCTCTTTCACTCACGTTTATTATATGTTTATTGTACCACTAGTTTTTTATTGGTTAATAGCCATAAGACAAACCACCAATCTTTTTACGTGCTTTTTGTCGAAGGCTAATAACCTCTTGTGGTAGTAGGTTTCAATGATTATTTTTGTTATCTTATTGGAATCCAATCAGAATCTAATCAATGATTATTAGATCGTCTTACTTAATTTTTATCGTGCTTGATTTACTACTAGTATTTTGGTTTTTTAGTTATGGATTTATTTGTTTTCAAATATAAAAAATGAATGTATAATCATTTGTTTTTTTGTTAAACGTAAAATCTATATTGAGTTTAATTTCCAATCTCCTCATTGCACTTAAGAGTTTTGAAGATTTGTTGTCGCTCGCAAAGATAGATAATCAATGATGTACTTAACAAATTTTGGTAGAGTGGGTTGACAAAACTTTTAATTTTCTATGGACAATTCATAGCGGTCAATTTCTGTCCACGTTTAATTTACTGTATTGGTGCCATGAACTAATTATTTGCTTATTCAAATTCAATTAATTTGTGAATGTACATTTATTGGAATGCGTCTTAGAGCCTGGTTTTGTAATTTATTTTTCATCTTTAACTAATATACATGGTAACTAGTATATTGAGTAGATTCAAAGTTTAAAATTCTATTTTTTTTAAATGAATAAATTATAAATTTATTGATATAAATAATATTTTACTAAATTAATAAAATGGTAAAGTACCATTTAAGACCCAAAACCCTAACTATTATCAATCTAAGACCCATATTTTTATTTTTCTCCGAGAAAGACTCGTTTTAGTCAAATATTTACCATTGAAGACCCACTAATTCCTTATATACCTTTGTTCATTTATATAAATAGCTTTTAGACCCATACTTCACCTTTTTCCCAATTTTTTTTCTCTCTACGTGAATTAGAACAACTCTAATGTTAGGCGATTCTTAATTTTTTAACTCAATTTTCTTGTTTTTCTTTTGTTTCATATGTTTTTTGTTGTATTTTTAGTTGATTTTGAAGTTTGATTTTGGATATTTGTTTAGATAAGTCGATTTGTGTGTGGTACGTCGAATTTTGATTTCGGAATACTAGAGGTACTCGAGATATGTTTTTGTTTCTGATTCTTGGTATTTATCTGTTTTTTTACGTTGCTAATGTAGTTTATTTGTTGTGTTTCAGTTAGTTTCTCGTCGATTTTAGTCTGTTTTGAGTTTCTGAGATTTTTGTGTCGAGTAAAACAGTTCAGGGAAGAAGATGCGAAACGTTTGTATCTGTACCCACTAATAGTTGTGAAACGTGTATTCTTTTGGAATGGTACATGCGAAGCGTTATTTTTTTTTATTTTTTTAATTCATAACATATAATGAGTGGTACTAGTTTGTTCGTCTTAAAAAAACAAAACCAACGATATTTTCGGATATATTTTTCGAGTTACTGTTTTAAAAATACAAAGTTTTAAAGTTAAAATTTATATGGTTTTTGCGAACAAGATGTGAAACCTTCTTCGTTATGATAGATGTGAAACCTTCTTTGTTATGCTAGATGCAAAACCTTCTTTATTTTGCTAGATGCGAAACCTTTTTTTATTTTGATAGATGTTAAACCTTCTTTATTTTGATAGGTGCGAAACCTTCTTTATTTTGTAGATGCGAAACCTTCTTTATTTTGTAGATGCGAAACCTTCTTTATTTTGATAGATGCGAAACCTTCTTTATTTTAATAGATGCGAAACCTTCTTTATTTTGATAGATGCGAAACCAGTCACTAGATGCGAAACCATATAACTGAGAAACGTGTGTAAAAAAATATTCAAAAAAAAATCAAAACATATTATGAATGGTACTAGTTTTGTTCGTCTTAGAAAAAAAAACCAATGGTATTTTCGAAGAGAAAGATTAGTAGAAGATAAAAAAGGAAGCGAAAATATTTTGATTTTCGGTAATGACTAGATAGTCCGTTTAGAAGTTTGAATTTGTTTTTTGGGAAAATTTCTATAATAGTCCTTAAAGTCTTGGTTTTGTTGTAATCAAATCTTTGATTTCAATATAATTTACAATTTTGAAAAAAAAAATCTATAGTAAAAAGTAAAAATAGAAAATCATCTGTTTTTATAGTTTGGATATAAATATAATAAATGTCACGTACAATTTAAAAAAAAAATTATACTCCTTCTATCCCAAAATGTTTGTCGTTTTAAGGTTAGGCACGGGTACTAAGAAATGTAATAATTACTTCTCTTTTTCATAAAAAGTAGAAAAAAAGTAGAGATCTAATTGGTAGTTGATTATAAATAGGGAAATGACAGACTAAGTACCTTTTGGCCAAACCTATTACTATCCAGTACCCAAAAATGGATTAATGCTCACTTAATACCCATCTCATTAAACATATCCACTTCTAATACCTTATTTTTTTAATACCATAATTACCCTCAACCTAATATATAAGGGTTAATTTGCGAAAAAGGGTCCCTTTTTGGTTACAGTACTTTCTTTATTACTTTTGATTTTTGAATTTATTAGCCCCTCTCTCTCCTCTCTCCTAACCTAACAAACAACCCATTTTTCAAGAACGACTGTTCGTTTCAAAAAACGGCTCTACCATGTTTCTCAACGACTAGAGTTTATGAATGTGAAGAGAATCCAACTGTTTTTCTTCTCATATCTTCATTTAGCACACTACTTTTAGCCAATGCCATTGAAATATTACCTTCACGACCTGAATTAGAAAGAGACATTCTGAAAGTATCCCACGATTCTGGCAGCAAACCAAGAAACCATAACGCCAGAACCTCATCATCAAATTTGATACCCATAGCAGCCAACTGATTAATCAAGCCTTGAACATTATTCAAGTGATTTATAAGAGGTGATCCATCTTGATACCTCAATTACATCAACTGTTTGAACAAATATAACTTACTGTTTCTTGTCTTCCAAGCATATAAATCCTCAAGTTTACTCCACAAAGTCCTTGCATCTTTTTCGTCTACAACATGATTCAACATATTATCATCAACCTATTGCCGAATAAAGCCACAAACCTGTCGATGAATAATTATCCATTTTGCATCAAACTTATCTTTAGGTTTTTCATCACCGAACACTGGTAATGAATACCTTTAACATAAAGAAGATCTTTCATCTTCTATTTGCATATATGATAATTCAAACCATTCATTGTCATCATTCTGCCTGTATTCACCTCCATATATGATACAAGACAAGTACACAACCAGTCGCTCTAATATCACTTTATTAGGAAATAGAAGCACAGAAAAAATCTTCATTCTTGTATCAAATATTATTAGACATAATGATCCCAAACAAAATACCAAATATGAATAAAATAAATGCAAATAACACAGAACACATCTTAAATGGAAAACCTACCTAGTGTAGGAAGTAAAAACCACGAGACTGATTTCGAAATCCAATCAAATATTCATTATAAGAAGACAGGTTACAAAACTATTATCTAGATAAAACTAGAGCATACACCACACAAAGTATGACAACTTCATACACAACCCAAATACATAAGATATTAAACCGAAATCATAAAATTCACTGAAATATCCCAAAAACGCAGTTAGAAGAAGCTGATCAAAAACAAACTTAGAAGACTCTGAATCAAAATCCCTCTTGTTAGATTGTAGAGTACAAATGGACGAGCATGCTCATCAAAAATGAAGTCGATCGAAGCACGGAAGAAAGTCCAATTAAAAACAAAAAGTTCAGCCTCGATCATTTTTCTCTCAAAACTGCGCTATAGAATATGATGCTCATCTCAAAAGCAAAAGACATTGTATAAATTTATAGTTATACATAAACCAAAATTCTATGTGTTACTCTTATTTGGTCTAAAACCATTTGATAATTGGACTCCCACACATAGGAAGAACCCAACACCTTCTATGTTTTCTTCTTTTTTTCATTATTTGTCATTGACATTTGAACTGTAAGTAAAATTGGAATGTGTAAACAAATGTTTGTCCAATTATGATTTAGGTTATTGATTTTGTATAAAAAATAATTTAGGTAAAGACTATGATAAAAATATATATTTTTTTGGGTATTAAATGGTATTAGTAATTTAGAGATATTTAGATAAAACTAACCCTAACTTCATTACTATCCCTAGGCGGAGGCGAAAACGTCTCTTTACTTTGGTTTAAAAGTGACTTCTTTCAATTTTTCAAATGACAAACCATTGATAACAAAATACTAAGAATATAAATCCTGAAGATTCTATTTTTGGATTCTAAGTTTAGGAAATTAGATTTCTTCATCTATTCTTATCTTTTATATATTCTGTATTATTAATTTTTATTTTTCTTTTCAACTTTGTGAGTTTTGTATTATATAGGAATATATATATATATATACTAAAAATACGTGTTTAAATCTTAATTAGATTCAACCCGTTAGCATAAGCACTATCACGAATACTAAACTTTTCCAAAACATTAATATATGTTAATCAGATGACACCACTAGAAAATACTAATTTTAATATTTACATATAAATCGGTAGTCATAAGCATTTTATAGATGAATTTTTATGGTAAAATACATAATTATAAAAATTTTATAGGCTACGTAAATTTGAACTTTATATAAAAGTTATTGTTAAAAAATTATAAATAATGATATCTGCCTATCTGGTAAGGTTGATTGAAATAATAAATAATCAAATTACTTATATAAGTGAGAAGTAAACCAATAGATTAAAATTTATTTCGATAAAAATTCGATTAAATTTGGAACTTACAATTCAATTAATAAGTTGAGATCCCCTAAATTAATAAAAAAATCAATTTAGTGATTTCGATCCTCAATCACAAAATAAGAGGATATAATACAATACAATAAAAAGTATTTTCTCGTGGACATATTATATATTGTGCGTGCTGTTGTACGCTACTAATCTGATCAATTTGAATATTTCCTCATTAGGCTTGTGAACCCATTGATACATGGTCCAAAGCCTTTCCATTGTTGGAGCATTGTGGAACATGTTACGTCCGCTGTTAACGCCAAACAAGATATCATGTGAAACACCGAGTTGCACCAGTATACTAAACTGCGAAACCGATGGTATACAGTCCATTGCTCTGTCATCGGGTCTATTTGAAACACCAGCAAGAGTCAAAACATCATTATCTGTACCAACTGGTACTTCCATGATGTGGAAGCCCTTTGAAACGCAACAAAAGAAACCATAATCGTAGTGTTAAAAGAAAAAAAGAGATTAAAAATATATATATAGAAATATGTTACCTAGAAATAGCCATTATCATATTTTATTTCTTATCCATATTAGAGTTATAATTTCTTTATTATATATATTTAGGTTCTATATAAATGTAAGTTTATATAAATGTAAGTTTAATGAATTTACGAGAGATTAATAATATTTTACTTTCTTTAACATGTTTTTAAAATCATTTTTTTTGTTTTTATTGGATCGTGCACTTTCGGGATAAACAAGTCCCGTACTGTTTTGGTGACAATGGTTGTTAATAATTTCTTCAAAGTAACTTTAAGAGGTGGAGATAAATCGCGCCTGCGTTTAGCTAACCTAATTCAGTTTATCTTTAGGTGAAAAAAAATAGTTGGAGTGTGAATCTAGTAGAAAAGTAAAAAATAATATGTAATGGTTAGCGCTAAGGGTTTTTTTAGAGAGAGAAACGCTACTCTCTCTAGAAACTCTAATCGGGATTCAGTTTTTCAGCCGTCAGTAGTTTCTTTTGGACTATTCAATCTTCTATTTTTTGTAATCCAAATTTCATCCCTCTTAGATTTTACCATTTCTTTTTTAAGTTATGGTCTTCTGTTCCTTCTAGTTTTCTTTTCTACTTTTGGATTTCATTGCTTTGGGTTTTCCTTCAGTATATGGTCGTCTTCCTCTCGATACATGGTTTGCTGGTCGTGTTTTTTCAAAAAGATGGATGCACTAGTAGTAGAGGTAACTCCGGTGGTTCCTGAATCTATTTTTCAATATCTTCTCTTATTTGCTAGGGTGTGCGGTTTCTAGTTCGGCACCAAGTTCTGGATGATTTTTTTGTGCCGAATAGGTACGTTTTCCACCACAATATAGTCATGTGTTCCACGCGCTGTACTTCTAAATCTAGAGCCTGAGACGATGGTCTCTGGATCAGATCTGGCTCGTACGACGAAAGGTTTTGGTATGTTATTCGTGAATCCGGCAGTCTGGGTACTGTAATCTCTTTTAGCGGATGGAGATTGGTTGATTTATTCATTGATGGATGTTGGGTTCTGTGTTACAAGATTAAAGATGATGTCTAACTTACTAATAGTTTGTTATAGATTTGTCCGAATCTATTTTCTATGTTTTTATGTCGGAATCTGTTTTACCATTGTGTTTAAGTGTATGAATCTGTTTTTCCGGTTGTATTCAAGTGTCAGA
Organism: Limnanthes douglasii subsp. nivea; assembly: GCA_036936605.1. Taxonomy (NCBI): domain Eukaryota; kingdom Viridiplantae; phylum Streptophyta; class Magnoliopsida; order Brassicales; family Limnanthaceae; genus Limnanthes; species Limnanthes douglasii. The sequence continues at coordinate 388,383,359 of JAUPFV010000001.1, read as the reverse complement.
ATCAGTTTTTCCGTTCTATTTCGGCTGTATTTCGATGTCTTTGTATATGCTGTATTACTGTAACACTTTATTATATATTTAATATTTTTCAAAATAAAAAAAAAAAGTAAAAAGTAAGGTTTAAATATAAGTAGATTTATTATAATATTTTTTTAAGAGCAAACATATTTTTAAATTTATTTTTTAAAGATATTATTTTGGTTTAAATATATTTAAATATTTTTTTTATTATTTTAATAAATATTTTAGTATTTACATTAAAAAAATGGTAATCTAAAGTTGAAGATAAAGAAAGACCGTGTATATTTGTTTATTTCTCAAATCCTTAAAGAACAGTGTAATCGCATATTACAGCTTTTATAGGCAGTTAATGGTAGGTTAGTGAATCTTGTTTGTTAGACAGTTTTGCCACCTATACAGAGTTTGTTATATTATTTGTTACACTGCTCTAATTCAAATATACAAATTTGTGTGACTAGGTCAGGGTAATGTTATAACGTGTGATGCAACACATTAGATTGTTGGGCTTGTCTCGTGGGCTCCGTCTCTCAAACCTTGACCCAATTACATATCCACGAAGACCAGTACACACTGGTTTCCTGATGAAGTGAGGGTTGTTGTCTGAAACCATAGCTACCATTCTCACTTCACCAGTTCTCCTACACAAAACACTCGAGACCCAAAACTGCTACGAAAGGCTAGCTTCAAACTTCAAGCATCACTTGTCCTTCACCCCCCCCCCCCCCCCCGCGCAAACGAAGAGACGAATCGATGAGGCCAAGTTTGTCTCTAAGAAAGGATAAGCGATGGTGAGTTAGGGGTTTTGCGAGACATTCAGCCAGCTGATCCTGAGATGGTACAAAGCGGATCTGGAGAGATCCCTGGTCCGGATAAAGTGTATATCAAGTTTGATATGCTTTGTCCTTGCATGGAACACTAGATTATAGGCTAAGGAGCTCGCCCCAAGATCTTCGCACCAAATGAGTGATGGAGGTGTGATAAGAAACTGAATTTCAATGAGAATGAATTGTAGCTAGATGAGTTCAGCTGACAAGTTCGCCAAGGCCTGATATTCTGGCTCAGTTGAAGATCTAGCCACCATATTTTGCTTTTTCGAAGACCAGGAGACAATGGAATCCCCGAGATACACACAATGAACACCCACGCTTCTTCGATCATCGGGATAAGATGCCTAGTCAGCATCATAGAAACCATGAAGTTAAAGATTACGGCTTGGTTTGATATGAATTCCAGTCTAGCTGGACCCAAATAAGTAGTGAAAAGTTCTTTTCAGCGCCTGCTGATATTGGCTTAGCTTATTCACAGGAAATGAATTATCAGGACGGGTGTGACTTAGATATTGTAACGCTCTTAACAGGCTTCGATATTGTGTAGAATCTGTAAGAGGAGTTCCAGAAATGCTCGAGAGATGGACACCAGAAACAATGGGAGTTGGGCATGGCTTAGACATGGAGAGTCCTTGAGAAACCAGTAAGTTTTTAATATATTGATGTTGTGTAAGATACATTCAAGTGGTGTCACAATGAATCTCTATTCCAAGGAATAGATAGAATGGCCCTATATCTTTAAGTGAAATCATTGCGTTAAGCTTGTCAACAAACTGCTGCAAACATGTTGTTTGTGTGGCTGTAACGAGAATATCTTCCATATAAACCAAAATTAGAAGGACAATAGTCTTAGAGATGAAGTAGAACAAATAACAATCAACTCTAGAATTCTTGAAACCCCACTGAAGTATCGTGTCCCTCAGTCTAGAGTAACAGGCCTTTGGGGCCTGTTTGAGACCATACAGAGCTTTGTGAAGCTTACACACATGTGTAGGCTTCTTAGAGTCTTGAAAACCTTCTGGTTGAGTCATATAAACATCCTCGGTGAGGTACCCATTTAGGAATGCATTATTGATATCAAGTTGCCTCATCTCCCAATCTTTAGAGACAACCAAAGTCAGAATTAGCCTCACTGTAGATTGTTTAATAACCGTATGAAACATTTCTGAGAAGTCTATGCTAGGGGTTTAATGAAACCCCTTAGCCACAAGCCTTGCCTTATACCTTTGGATTGAGTCATCCATGTGTTGCTTGATTTTGTACACCCATTTACATCCCACCACATTCTGATTAAGAGCCCAAAGAACAAGTGTCAACGTATCATTAGAAATAAGAGCTTTATACTCAGTTTTCATAGCAATGACCCAGTAAGAACTTAGAACTGCTTTAGAATATGTATTAGGCTCAATGTTAGATAAATCAGTAGAAGTTAAGGAGCCAATATAGGGAACCTTAGGTGTACGAGTTCCATCTTTAGTTCTAGTCTACATAGGATGAGTGTGGGAATTATGGGGTAGTTTAGGCAAATGATCAGGTTAAAGTACAGGAAGACAGATAGAAATTTTGAGGTTAGAAAGGAGACTTGGGCTTAGTGAAGTGGCTGTGACATTTTTACGAGTGGGAAGATGACTAGTGCTACATGTAGTGACACAAATTGTAGAGTCTTTCTGATTGTGTGGTGAAGAAGAGCTAGTAAGAGTGGTAGGATCAGTACACTTATCAACAACATGATTTGATGACGGTTAAGTATTACCTTGTGAGGACATAGTCTGTAGAGAACTAGCTTTCTGAGAAACATCAAGGTGAGTAGGTGAGGTTGGTAAGTACCCACCAGTCACAAGTATTATAGGTAGATTAGAGAGCCACGCCTCTAGATGAAAGACTTTAGATGACTCATACTGTGAGATGTTTAAGAAATCTATTTCAAAGGGAAAGTCACTTTCATTGAAAACAACATTTTGAGAGACATAGAATTTGCCAGTAGAAAATAAGACACACATACCCTTTATGAAACTGACTATACAAAAAAAACACATGTTATAGAGTGAAACTAGAACTTATGGGCTTGATATGACCTTAGACATGGAAAACAAGCACATCCAAATGTTTTCAAGACTAGATACTTTGGAACTTTATGAAACAGAAGTTCATATGGTGATTTGTTTGACAGAATTGAAGTAGGTAGTCTATTTATTAGATAAAAAACAATTTCAAAGGCTTGTACCTAACATTTGTAGGGCACGCGGGTTTGTTCTAAGAGATTCGGGCATGTTTCTACAATGTATCTGTGTTTTTCTTAGTCCTACCATTCTGGGTTGAGGTATGAGAGCAATATCTCCTCAAAATAAACCCTTGTTTTTTAGCCATCATAGATAAAGTCCTATATTCTCCTCCTCCATCACATTGAATAAGTTTTACGGACTTTTCAAACTGTTTTTCAACAAGGAATTTGAACATTTTGAAAGTATTAACCACTTGGCCTTTATCTTTAATAAGATAGAACCACTTGAATCTGGTGTGGTCATCAAAGATCATCATCCAATTTGAACCAGGTATACTTCCCACCTCTAACGAAGATCACCAATTTAGCCATGGGAATAATTAGAGGCAGTCTCATTTGTCTCCTGAAATTCTGTCAGACCATTTACCTAGACAATTCCATATATCCAAAATGGAAGAGTTTGATAAAAGAAAAGATCTGGATAATCACCTTCAGTAGTTTAAGAATTTTATGATGATCTTTAATGATGATAAACTATTGTGTTCGGATTTTTCTCAAACTTTTAAAGACAACGCCTTAAAGTGGTATAATCGTCTTTCGCACGGGTCAATCAAAAATTTTGATATGTTTTGGATGGATTTTCAAAGATAGTTTATGGGAAGTAAAGAACTTAGAAGAAATGGAGATACCATAATCGATTGTCAGCGGTGATAAGGAAGAATAAAAGACAAGGAGAAAATTGTGAAGAAGAAACATGACAGGAGAAAATAGCAAAGAAAAAGTATAATAGGAGGAAAACGCATAGAGAAAACTGTGTAAGGACTAAATTGTGTAAGCTATCTAAAGAAATAGCCGAAATAGGAATAAAATGAAGTGTAGGGACTAAAAGATGTAATTAACGGGAATTAAAGCGTGTGGGGTCCGCAATTGTACTATAAAAGGACCACACACGCTTCACAAATCCCGAGATGAATAATATGATACTTTCTCTCTCTACTTAACCTAATAACTCTTACTTTCTCTCTCTAAAATTGACACTAACATATTTCTGTATCACCGAATTGTCACTAAGTAATCCTCGTATCGCATAATCACCCCTGGAATTTCTTGAAACTCTTCAGTGGCGCCGTCTGTGGGAAGCAAAAATCGCTCTGACAACAATCGCTTCCTGGAAATAATTTCTATTCCGAGGAGAACTATGGAAGACCAAGGGGACGATTTGGTTAATAATTGTGAGGAGAACCTGGTGGGAGATGACTACCGGAACGATATGGAGTACGAGGGACTAGGGGGCAGCGAGTCGGAAATGCCTTTGACGACTCAGATCTCTTGGCTCAGAGGAATGAGTTGCTGCTAGAAATAGAAAGATTGAAAGCAGAAAAGGACGTCGTACAGGAGAATCTTCGATCCGAGATAAGGAGGGAGCCAGTTAGTGAAAAGGAGGATCGCGAAACTGAATTTCGTCCCAAGAAAAGAGACGACAGATACCGGGGACGCGAGCGGCAATCGTCGATGAGAAGAGAGAGGCGACATGTGGTTTCAGCTTACTCGAGTGATTACTCTCGATACAGCTCCTCGGATTCGTCCCTGCAAAAATTCCACAGAAAGAAAAAGCATGATCGTAGACACACCGATTTCCGAAGAGAGAGAAGCTCTGAGAGGAAATCTCCGAGGGAAAAGGGTCACCATGCTCGAGGTGGTGAACGATCTTATGGGCATGCGAAGTACCCTGAGAGGAAAGAGGATATGGGCCCTGGAACTTCGGAATGGCAGCACCAGTATACTTTGCCATCCGAGGAGGGTTTGTACTTTCCAAATAATGACAACTTAAGATCCGGTGTTTGTCGTGCGGGTCACAATTGGAGAGCCTCCCCCCTGTCCCCGGACATTTTGGTGGGAAATCTTCCGAAGCATTTTGATATTTCGAAGCTAGAAAAAATCGATGGGACACAAGATCTGGATAATCACATCGAGCAATTCAAGAATTTTATGATCAATTTTGATGACGATGATAAGCTGCTATGCAGAGTATTTTCTCAGACTTTCAAGGGAGTAGCTTCTAAGTGGTACAACAGGCTACCTCAGGGCTCGATAAAGAATTTTGATATATTCTCGAACATCTTCAGATAACACTTTGTGCGGAGCAAGAAGTTCAGAGCTAACGGAGACACAATCATCTATTGTCGACAGAAGGTGGGGGAGAGCCTTAAAAATTACACTAATCGTTTTGTTAATACGAAAACAGTCATGGAATATTGTAAGGATTCAGTGGCGCTTGCAGCCTTCAGGATGGGCCTGCTCCCCGGATTGTTGAAGGATACGGTGGCGGAGAGCCAGGCAATGACTTTTGGAGCATTGTTAGATCAGGTTGAGAAGAGGATCCTGGTGGAAGAGACTCAGGCCTCGGAGAAAGGGTCGGGGGATCAGTTAGACCACATCAATTTCAAAGATCCGAGTCGTGTAACCAGGGCCCTCGTTCGAATGTTTAGGCTAAAAGTACGGGTCAATATCCATCGAGGCAGAAGTCAAACCCGCAGTACTATGGCAACCAGCAAAACTACAATCAATGAGCGAGACCCATGTCAAATAAGTGGGTTCGACCCGACTATTTCGCGGAGTTGACAGAAAATGTTGCTGCAATATTCGACAAGGCAAAATCTACAGTACCGTTCAGGAAGCCTTTTCCTATACAGACTCCGAGGGAAAGCAGAAGCGTCAATAAATATTGCAAATACCATGAGGATATTGGGCACGACACCAAGGATTGCATAGCTTTGAAAAAAAGAAGTGCAAGCCCTGATTGAGAATGAAATGTTATTGGAGTTCGTCAAAAAACACTCCCAGAAAAATGTCGTGGTAAAAGCTGTCTCAAAGAACACTGACACAACCATGGTGATTTCTGAAGGGGTCGACGACTTTGACATTGAGCAAGAGTATTTAGATCCCAATGAGGGGAGGAACAATGTAAAATTGGTGGAAGAAGATATTCCGAAGGAGAGAGTGGATAGCCTTTGTGCGTTCTTCGATTCTTTGGCAATTTTTGGGGGAGACACTATTGCGGGAAATTCCAACAGCTCCCGAAAAAGGCACATGGTCAACCTGACCACCCAGATCGAAGCGGGGGTGTCAGCGCAAATGCACCGATCGCCTTCCCCCATTATTTATTTTGATGATGATGATATGCGAAATGTTGCAGGCCCCCATAAGGATACGGTGATGATTGCGCAGGCATCGCTGGTGATCAAATTCAGAAGATACTCATCGATACAGGGAGCTCCGCGAATATATCGTTTATGAGCACTTACCGAAGAATTTCTGACCCACATGTTATCCGAAGATCCGACAGGAGTATAGTGGGCTTTACTGGCGCTACAACAATGGTGGTTGGAGAATTTTAGTGTGTGGTCGAATTGGGCCGTGGACCATTCAAGAAAGAGGTGGAGGTACTATTTATTGTTGTTGACCCGCCGATATCGTATAACGCCATCCTGGGTCGCTCTTGATTGTCCCGGATGCATGGCGTAATCTCAACAGTACATCAATGCTTGAAGTACGTGGTAGGAAACAATATTGGGATAATCCGAAGTAGCCAGAAGATGGCACGTGAATGTTACCAGATAGCCCTGTCCTCGAAGGGGGTTCGGGGAGAAACTTCAGACAAAGCATAACAATTAAAGGGGCCTCCCCCCGAAATCATCCCATGCGATGATCCGAGGGAGGCCCCCGGATTTCAGGTCCCAGAAGAAGATTCTGCGACACATGAATTTGCGAGTGGCAAATTTCTGAAGATTGGAGGCAACCTCTCTCCAGAATTGAAGGAAAAGTTAATTGCTTTTTTATCTGATAAACTTGATATGTTTGCTTGGTGTGCACAGGATATCACTGGAGTGCCGTCGGAAATCATGTGTCATAAACTTGCGATACGACTTGATGTCCGACCCATAGTCCAGAAAAGAAGACCTCTCTCCCCGGAAAAGGCCACGGCAATTCTGTTGGAGGTCGAGAGGCTACTGAGCATAGGCCATATTCGCGAGTCGCATTATCCCATGTGGGCGTCGAATCCAGTATTGGTACGAAAGAAGAATGGCAAGTGGAGAATGTGTGTTGATTTCACGGATTTAAACAGAGTTTGTCCTAAAGATCCATTCCCTGTGCCTCGCATCGATCAATTAGTGGATTTGACCTCCATAAATCGACTGTTGTCATTTATGGATGCTTACTCAGGATACAACCGAATCCGATTAGTCGCTAACGATGAGGAAAGCACTTCTTTTATTACCGGGCGAGGTTTATACAGCTACAGGGTCATGCCGTTCGGATTAAAAACGCGGGGGCAACTTATCAGCGCCTAGTCAATAAAACCTTTGAGGGGCAGATTGGGCGGAACATGGAGGCCTATATCGATGCTATGCTAGTCAAAAGTGCACGGGACGAAGACCATTTCGCCAACTTAGCAGAGACATTCCGAAATTTAAGCAGAGTCAATCTAAAACTCAGTCCGGAGAAGTGCATTTTCGGGGTGAGGTCAGGCAAATTTCTCGGTTACATGATCAGCAAAAAAGGCATCGAGGCAGATCCAGAACAGATAAAGCTCTGATCACGATGACCCCCCTCCCCCCCAAAATATTAAGGAAGTATAAGTTCTGACAGGGAGATTGGGCACTCTGAATAGATTCATTTCTAGATCTTCAGATAAATGTGCACCCTTTTTCAAGGTATTGCGAAATGCGAGACAATTTTGTTGGACCGAGGAATGTTCGGCCGCTTTTCATCAAATCCAAGAGTATTTGACGTCCCCTTAGGTATTGTCTAAACCATTGGTGGGGGAGACATTAATTATCTATGTAGCAGTATCAGGATGTGCGGTCAGTGCCGTTTTACTCCGTGAAGATGAGTCTATCTTGAAGCCTATCTATTATGTCAGTAAGAGTTTGCTGGATGCGGAGAAGCGATATCTCACGTTGGAGAAGGTAGCTCTAGCTGTGGTAACGGCGGCTCGTAAGATAAGACCATACTTCTAGGCCCACCCTATAATTGTTCGGACGACTTTTCCTCTGAAGAGTTTATTACAAAGGCCTGATATTTCTGGTCGGATGACTAAATGGTCAGTGGAACTAGGAGACTTTTACATAACATTTGAGCCTCGAACGGCGATAAAAGCCCAATTTTTAGCTGATTTCTTGGTCGAGTTCCATTCGGATAGAGAGGAAAAAGAAATCCATGACTTTGTTGATGAAGCGGAATGGATGGTACGAACAGATGGGGGGTCGAACGTCTCGGGAAGTGGGGTCGGTGTTCAATTGATCTCCCCAAAAGGGATAGTTATGTTCCAAGCCATTCGTTTCGGTTTTAAGGCTACTAATAATGAAGCTGCACTAGCAGGATTGCGTTTGGCTCAGATATGTGGGGCTCAAAAGATTAAACTGGTCATCGATTCACAATTGGTGATAAACCAAGCTTTGGGAGAGTCTGAAGCTAGGAAGGATAAGCTGATACAGTATCTGAAGATATTGAAAGGTTTAGCATCTGAGTTTGAGGAAGTCAAGTATGAGCATCTTCGAAGAGAATTAAATGTTGTCCCAGATTCTCTCGCCTCCGCTTCGCGAACGGAGGGTTACCCTTGGGTTTTGGTTCAGGAGCGCCCCTCGATCTTGGTTGATGAAGAGCATACAATAAGCATCCCGGAGGAAAGTAATGTGATTACGGATGATTGGAGGTCGGCCATCATCGATTTTCTGGTCCATGATACTTTACCCGCCGAAAAGCACGAGGCTAGGAAAATCAGGTTCAAGTCTTATGGCTATATTTCGCTGGGAAAAGTGCTGTATAAGAAATCTCTGAGTCTCCCGTTATTGATGTGTTTGAATAAGCCTGAGTCACAAATCGTCCTGTCTGAACTACATGATGGGGAAGGTTCTGCCCATTGTGGGTATAAGGCATTAATTCGAAGAGTGTTCCTGGCTGGCTACTATTGGCCTAGTGTTGCTACTGATGCAAAAGAATTAGTAAGACGATGTGACACATGCCAGCGCTATGCAAATGTAATCCACAAACCTGGGGTGTTACTGGAAAGTATTTCAGAGGCAGTCCCATTTGACAGATGGGGCATTGATCTAGTTGGACCCCTACCAATGGCGCCTGGGGGCAGACAGACTATAATCGTAGCAGTCAATTATTTTTCTAAGTGGGTAGAGGCAGAGCCGCTAGCAGGAACAAAGGCCAAAGATGTGATCAAATTTGTCGTGTCTAACATTTGTTGTCGTTTTGGTGTACCATTGCAGATCACAACGGACAACGGACCTCAGTTCGATAAGAAGGAGTTCCAAAGTTTCTGTGTATCGAGGGGTATACGACAATGTTTTTCTGCACCATTTCACCCTCAGGCTAATGAGCAAGTGGAGGTGACTAATCGCACGATTCTCGATGGTTTGAAAAAGAACCTGGAAGGGAAAGCGGGAAAATGACCCGACTATTTGCAGGAAGTGTTGTGGGCATACCGGACGACTCCGCGAACGACCACTGCTATGTCTCCATTTGCCTTAGTCTATGGAATGGATGTCGTTGTCCCTCCAGAGATTCTTTTTCCCTCACATCGTGTAGCAACATATGCCTCCGACACGAATGACCAGAGTAGAGCACTGGCTTTAGACTTGGTTGAAGAAAAGAGACAGCAAGCACAGTTGACATCCTTCCATTATCAAACTCTCATGAGGAGTCGATACGCGTCTAAGGTAAAGCACAGAGATTTTAAGGTAGGGGACAAAGTCCTACGTAAAGTTTTCTTGCACACCAAAGATAAGAGTTTGGGAAAGTTGGGACCGAATTGGGAAGGTCCCTATGAGGTCATAGAGAAGATAAAACCAGGCACATACCGATTAAAAGACAAGGAAGGGCGATATCTCTGTCTCCCTTGGAACATTGAGAACTTAAAATTATATCTTGATTGACGAGCTAGCTAGCAACTAGTGTTTGTATTTTTTCTTCTTCTCTATATCCCATAGAACAAAATTTAGCGAGGGAACACTCTTTCCTACCCTGTTAGGCACAGGATGGTTTTAATGAGGTGTTTCGATGAGCTGCTTCAATACAAAGAATTCTTTTCCTTAACTATTTTTTGGGTCACAGTAACATGTGCCTCGAATTCTTGTCTCTTCGAACTATTATTTGGGTCACATTATTGTGTGCCTCGAATTTTATTTGACTTTATCAATATTCGGGTCACATTATTGTGTGCCTCGAATTTTATTTGACTTTATCAATATTCGGGTCACGTTAATGTGTGCCTCAAATTTTATTTGACTTTATTAATATTTGGGTCATATTAATGTGTGCCTCGAATTTTATTTGACTTTATTAATATTCGGGTCACATTAATGTGTGCCTCGAATTTTATTTGACTTTATTAATATTTGGGTCACAATAATGTGACTCAAGATATTGTCTCTCCAAAATTATCAGGTAGGTCCCAATAATGCATTCCTCGAATTCCATTTTCCTGACCCATTCTTAATCTGAGTATTTTTGTTTGGTTCGAAGGGCTTGTCTCTTCGGATTATTGATAAGAACATAATATTTGGTGCCTTGGATTGAACTTATACTTAAAATTGACAATTGGTTACTTGCCTTACAAAGTTAAAACATGCCTTACAAAATCAGCGCATTACAATATGCCTTAGTCACATTACAAAAAGAAGCCCTATAGGGTCATACAAAAAACATTAACACCTTATACATCTTCTCTCAGTCTGAATTTTTCGAGGAGACACTCCCCTCAGCCTCTGAGTCTTCACTGTCACTTACTACTATATTGGGAGGACGAAGTTCTGAGGGGACAAGTTTCCAAAAACTCCCCAAGTTATATTCGGGATGCTCAGCATGGATTTGGGTAAGTAAACCAGCTCGAGTAGTGGCATCCCGGGCCTTCAGCTTACTTGTGCACGTAGCTGCATAAGCATCCACAGCTTTATCTTTCTCTTCCTCGACTTGTCTAGGAAAGTTCTCACCCGTTTAAGTAACTGATCTCGATCTTCTTTCACCCTCCTAAAGATCTCGGTACACTCTGTGAATCCATCGCAGGCCAAACGATGCTCTTTTTTGTACTCAGCTATCAATAACTCTTGAGCATCAGTCTTCTTTTTATACAAGTCCCTCTCTTCTTGGCAACACCTCTCCAGCATTATCACATAATTTTCGGAGGCAGATAGGCGCTCGTACAAGGCATCGGCTTGGCCCTCGATCACTGCATGTTGCTTCTTGGCCTCTTCAAGCTGAGAGGTAGCCAACAGCGATTTAAACTTATAGTGATTTTTGAGCTTCTCAAGGTGTCGCATCTTTTTTCCCCTATTAACTGAGGTATGCAGCAATTTTTGAAAGGACAGTGAGAATTCATCGTCCAAAAGAACTTCGAATGAGCTCGATGGAGACCCTAATGCTGCAGAATCAAACTCAGAAAACCCACCTCCAAGAGTGTCTGGATCAATGTGCTGAGGAGGGTTGCTCCGAGGGATGGGGAAAGGTGCTAACCTTGGACTATTTTTGAAGGGGACAGGGTGAGAAGCTTCAGTAAGAGGCGAATGTAGGGATTGATGAGAACTTTCCTTGGGTGAGTTGCCACCTCTGTCCTCAGGTTCACTTGATATTTCTTGGACCTTTTTGTCTAGAGCGGTCTCCTGATCGTCATCAGGCGTCTCACCATCCTCGGATAATTCTTGGATGGGTTCGAGGACACCCTTACCTTTCCTATCTCTTGTCCAAGCATCCTTTTTTGATGGAAGGATGGGAGCAGGGGGAGGAGAGATGGAGTCCGACGACCCAGCATTGTTCGGTGGAGGAGGAATGGCGTTCGACGACCTAACATTGTTCGGGGGAGGAGACCCTTGGGTGTTGACCGTTCCTTCAGGATTGAGCTGTTGATTCATTGAAACATCATCTTCTGGAGGATCCCCAGGATGACTTTGCGAACGCGAGCGCTTGGGAAGATATACCGCTATATCTTTTTGGCTACAGCGCTCCATCACTTCTCACTCCGAGGGAGGAGCCATCAATCCTCTCATGCTAATTCGGTCGAGGGGATTAAGCCTCCACAATCGACTCCTGGCGAGATTGTTATCTGTAAAGCAGAGACGAAATCGGTTGTCCCAGTGTTCTTTTGCCCACAAGCGAAGTTTGGTGAACACATTTGTGGCACCCTCAACGTAGTCAGAATAGGGCTTTTATATCCCAGTCATAGCTGCAACAAGTAGCCAATATCAAGACCAATCACAATCTAAAATTCGAGGAAGAATAAATAATTTCGAAGGATAGGCACTTACATTTATTAGTCCACATCAGAGAGAGCTTGTGAGGGTTCGAGGGAGTGGCCTCTGACCCGGTCTCCCAGCAACCAGAGAAAAACACAAACTGCTGCCTCTATTTCTTGTCAGCCTCTAGTAGATCTCTCAGGATTTTTTGTCCTCGATTGAAAGTCAGTGAGTAAAAGGGAAAGAAATGATTCCTGGCCAAACCAGCAAGGCCAATGAGTTGCTCTAACGAAAATTCGTGACCTGAGAGCCTTGAGGCCATGATGCAGGTCATCAGAGTAAACCACATGTTGGGACCAACCTGTGAAGGACAAAGGTCTATCTTCGCCAAATATTCGATGAAGAAGGGGTCTAAGGGATACCTTAGCCCCCAGTTCATGATCTCTGTATATACCACCAACCCGTTGTCCCTCACTGACAAAGGCGTCTCTCATTCCGAGGGAAATCTGATGGTAATATAGGAAGGGATGCACCATCGAGTCCTCAGCATCTCCTCTGCGTCTTTCAAAAAATACTTGTATCTGATGTTAGAAAGAGCCACCATATGTTTATTTTCGATGCCCCGAATATTGCGACCAGCAATACTGTCTAGTTCCAAGGGTAGCACGATGTCCCCTTTCGATTTTGGAGCAATCCGACGGGCTTGCTCTTCGGATATTGTTTGGGACGAGGAGGTTGCATTATTCGAAGAACCTAAAGAGGGGATCACAGGCACTTTTGGTTTGAGGGGCGTTGTGGTAGGTTTTTTCCCTTTGGCATCTCGACTCTCATTTCGCCTGTTTAGCCTATCCTCTTCGGTGATGAGCGTTTTTTAAGGCAAAAATTGAGTCCCATGAACGGTCATGGATGGAGTAGAAGGCAGACTCGACTCATCTACGTCATTTCTTCAGGGAGGACTGTTAGAGGTCCGATGAGGGCTTGTGGATATTCGTGGAGGACTGGCAGAGGTTCGAGGAGGTCTGAAAGACATTTGAAGAGGGCTAGCAGATGTTTGGGGGGGATTTTTGAGGGCTTCTGGTGAAGTAGGCTCCCGAATGACCAGGGGCGTCTCCCTGGCACGTTTTCGCTCATACGAGCCTTTCCTATCCTTGTGAGATTTTTTTCTCTTCCCGGACGAGTGTTTGTGCTGCTTGTTTTTACCCATTTTGCCGAGGGGGTTAGAATCACTATGAAGGCTTTGTCGAGCGACCTCGAGGGGGATAATTGTAGTCGAATCTGCTGAGGGAGGCCAGGTACCAAAGAAAGTAGTAATCGATGGTGGGGGTTGAGGCCTCACGTCTTCTCCAGCAGAAACTCTCTCTTCGAACCTCTTACTAATCAACAACCAATTAGGAATCCGACGGGGTTTGCTCGCCAGCTTTATCTCTCTAGAAATGTTTGAACAAAAATTGAGCTAATGAGGAGAGAAGGTCAGTATTTATAGGTGAAGTTGGGCTTTCCAGATAGATCAGGCCCGAGGACTTTTTCTGGTGTTTGACTAGGGGCATTATGGTCCATATAGGTATGAACTATCCTGACACCAGCCACAGAGGAAGATGGAGGGTTTTCGTAGTCAGAAAATGTCAAGGGAAGATGAAGAGTTTTCTGTCAGAAAATGTCAGGGGAATAGGGAACGTTTTCAAAAAAGATATGCTGACAGATATGGTTGTTTAATGACGTCATGATCAAGATTAATCCTGGCACCCCTTTTAGCCTTGATTTGAAATCATTCGGGGCACTGATACAGTCAAATTCGCGGGGCTTATATGGATAAAATGGTGCAAGGATTGGGGGGCTACTCGGTTATCAGGAGAAATTCGAAGAAAATATGTTGCTCGAAGAGTGATTTCCGAGGAGCGATTTATGGCTTCAATAGTTTAAAGCAAGAAAAGATGATGCTCGAAGAGCGATTTTCGAGGAGCGATTTATGGCTTTGATAGTTCAAGGAAAATTGCGGAAATTCGAAGAAAGAAAATGCTCGAGGAAGATGTTTTGATTTTTGAGATTCGAGGAAAATGGTGTTTGCCTTCCGAAGGTAACTATACGAGGGTGTGTGAAGTGAGCAATCAGAGAATTATTCAGTCCCAGTAAAAGAACTTTTACTAGGACTGGTGGGCTACTGATAAGGAAGAATAAAAGACAAGGAGAAAATTGTGAAGAAGAAACATGACAGGAGAAAATAGCAAAGAAAAAGTATGATAGGAGGAAAACGCATAGAGAAAACTGTGTAAGGATTAAATTGTGTAAGCCATGTAAGGAAATAGCTGGAATAGGAATAAAATGAAGTGTAGGGACTAAAAGATGTAATTAACGGGAATTAAAGCGTGTGGGGTCCGCAATTGTACTATAAAAGGACCACACACGCTTTACAAATCCCGAGATGAATAATATGATACTTTCTCTCTCTACTTAACCTAATAACTCTTACTTTCTCTCTCTAAAATTGACACTAAGAGATTTCTGTATCACCGAATTGTCACTAAGTAATCCTCGTATCGCATAATCACCCCTGGACTTTCTTGAAACTCTTCAAGCGGTTCACTAATGAGACCTTAAGGGATTATACCAAGTGTTTTGTTGAAACTAAATATGGTTTGCTAAACTGTTTCGAACAAGTGACCATATGTACTTAACTAAATATAGCCTGATTTATTTGTAGACTTAACTAAGAATGTTGCAACTATTTACGATAAAACGAAGAAATTTATAGAATTTTGAAGGCCAACATCGATTCAGTCTTTTAGAGAAATAAAGTTTAAGCAAAAAAAAATAGATCAGCTGAGAGAATCCATATAGTTAGACATGTTCTACAGTTAAAGATAAATTTGATTTCTATTGGAGACAATGTATCGCTCCTTGATCTGAGCCATCAGTCACCTTGAGAATTCAAATATAGTTTATGGGAAGTAAAGAACTTAGAAGAAATGGAGATACCATAATCGATTGTCAGCGGTTCACTAATGAGACCTTAAGGGATTATACCAAGTGTTTTGTTGAAACTAAATATGGTTCGCTAGACTGTTTCGAACAAGTGACCATAGGTACTTAACTAAATATGGCCTGATTTATTTGTAGACTTAACTAAGAATGTTGCAACTATTTACGATAAAACAAAGAAATTTATAGAATTTTGAAGGCCAACATCGATTCAGTCTTTTAGAGAAATAAAGCTTAAAGCAAAAAAAATAGACTGTATCGCTCATTGATCTGAGCCATTTGTAGGGAATAAGTAAGAAAAACTTGGGTTAGGTCTGGAGCTCTGATATACCATTTGTAGGGAACAAGTAAGAACAACTGATCTTACGGCTTTGCTTTTGGTCCACTTCCAAATGGCCCCACACTAATGGAGATATATTCTTTACTTATATACTGTTGATCCTTCCCATGTTTAACCGATGTGGGATGTGAGACTTTGGTCGCACCTAACAAAACCAACTTTGGTTGTTTAGTTTCCTTTCTATAGTCTCTTATTGGACAAAAGGAGAAACAAATTCATTTTAATTTGTTTTGAAAATTTACTTAAATTTGAAAATTCACTCTTTAGTTGGCTCTTATACCATTAGAAAAATACACGGTTCTGACATGCATGCAAACAGTTAACCGTTTTTAGATACAAATCGTTGATAGTTTAGACATGTATGAAAACAGTTTCGAAGTTAGTCGAAATACAAAACCATGGTTCTAGTTGAAGAAATATCATACAATTTTCATTATTTTGTACAACTCAAAAAATTCACTAATTTCATCCAGCAAATTTTACAGAACCACCAAAATAATTCAATCTAAAATTACCTTTCTAAAATTTTATTTTTACCTTTTTTTTATTTTTATTAATTTTTTTTCCTTTTTTTTCTTTAAATATGGAGAATTGGTTTTTTTTGTTTCGGTTCGGTATTTACATTCGAACTGTAATTAGAATTGGACGCGTTTTTGATTTTTTTGTCGAATTATAGTTTAGATATACAATTTTTAAATAATTTATATAAAAAACATACATGTATGTTTATTGATTTGGTATAAAAAAATGATTTAGATGAAACAAAAATGTGATAAAAAATATTTTATTTTGGCATTAGATAGTAGTAATATTTTCGGATATTTGGGACTTTCCCGTTTTTCTTATTGACATAAAAAATATAATAAAGTTTATTTAAATTAAAAGATATCTTTAGTCAAATAGATTTAAAAGGAAGTTTGTTAGTTATAAAAACATATTCTAACAAATTTATTTAAATTTAAATTTTATTTCTTATTTTCCTACCGGATTTCACTCATTATTTTGTTATTCTTTGCTTTTCTACCGGAGTTGACTTATATTAGTCTTATTATTTTATGATTTCACTTGATTTAAAATTTAATCTCCATTTACTAAGTATTTTCAATTAAAATTACCTTTTTATTTCAGTTTACGTAAATTGACTTTTTTTTTTCTTTGAATGTTAAAATCTATAAAGAAGCAATTCAATCTACCGTAACTTGTTTTTACAGATTTTATATAAAAAATGATTTAGATTTAAAATTTATATTCTTTTCGTTATTGGAGATAGTATTTTGGGATACTTACGCCTTATCTTATTTTATATATATATATATATATATATATATATATATATAAATAAATGTTAAAATAGAAATATTTTAAAACTTATTTAGATTTTAAAAAGGGAAATTGTACCAAAAGTACCTACTCAACTATTTTATTGTCATCTAGCACCCAAGGTTTGATCAATTGTCACTTAATACCCAACTCAACTACCTAATTGTCACATAGTACCTAACTTTATTTTAATACTCTAATTACCCTCACCATTCATGAACAGCCACATTTCTCTTTCCTTCTCTTTCTTTCTCTTTCCTACTTTTCCTTTAATTTTATTTTTAAAAGATCCGTATCTTTCAAATCGGAGCTCGAAAAAAATAGATGAAAGTACCATCACTTTTGTTTTTTAAAAATGAACAAAACTAGATCCATTGATGATATTTTTTTATTTTTTTAAAAAATAAAATTTCACCAGTTGCAAGCAATTCGCATCTTATCACGAGAATCGTTCAGAAATTGCAAGCAATTCGCATCTTGAGAATTGTACCAATTTTTTTTTCATACCAGTTTTTTTTAATCGTTCTGAAATCCTGAGAGTTGCAAGCAATTTGCATCTTATCATGAGAATCGTTCAGAAATTTGCAAGCAATTTGCATCTTATCATGAGAATCGTTCAGAAATTGCAAGCAATTCGCATCTTATCATGAGAATCGTTCAGAAATTGCAAGCAATTCGCATCTTATCATGAGAATCGTTCAGAAATTGCAAGCAATTCGCATCCTGAGAATTGTACCAGTTTTTTTTAATCGTTCAGAAATTCTGAGAGTTGCAAGCAATTCGCATCTTATCATGAGAATCGTTCAGAAATTTGCAAGCAATTCACATCTTATCATGAGAATCGTTCAGAAATTGCAAGCAATTCGCATCTTATCATGAGAATCGTTCAGAAATTGCAAGCAATTCGCATCCTGAGAATTTGCAAGCAATTCGCATCTTGAGAATTGTGCTGCCTATATTGGTCGGGGGTATTTTTGTCCAAATTTCAGTTCGAGGTACCAAGTGACACTATCCAAAAAGCGGGTACCGCCGGGTAATAACATAGTTGAGAAGGTATTTACAGGTACTTTTCTCTTTAAAAAATATCTTTAAAATCCAAAAAAATATGTATATCAGTTGTAAAGATATATTCTAACAAATTTATTTAAGTTAAAATTTTATTTCTTATTTCTCTATCGGATTTCACTCTAATTATTTAGGGTCAAGCTATATATACCAAATTCAGGTTTAAGTATACCCAATTTTGAGCATACCCAAAGGTGATCTAAGTATACCCATTTTTTTCCAAAAATACCCTTTTGTGGGTATATAAGCCATTTTTTTACTAACTTCATCCACAACAATTTAACCTACACTTTCTCTCACTTCACTCACTTCTCTCACTTCTCTCTAAAATCTCTCACTCAAACACTCTCACTTGTCTCTCAAATTTTCCGGCGAGCCACCACCACCACCACCACTCCTCCTCCTCCTCCTTCATCATGGTCAAGAACAAAAACCCCCACCACCACCTACGTAAGTTCCTAACCTAAATTTGTTTGTTAATTTTGTTAGTTTTAGGTATGAATTTTAGATTTACGTTAGATTTAGGGTTGAATTTAGGATTTAGGTTAGAATTAGGGATCAAATTAGCAAAAGTTGTAGGATTTAGGGGGATTTAGGGGCCATTTTCCAACCAACTTGCCGGCTGGAAAATGACCGGCAAAATGCACCGGTGGTGCGCCTTGGGTAGCACCATCGGTGCGAGCAGGTGTACCGCTCAGTACACCTGCTGTGTACCGAGCGGCACACCCACTGTGTGCCGAGCGGCACTGGTCCCCGTGCCGCTCGGTGCGCCTTGTTGCGTACCTATAGTGCGCTATTTTTTTTAAATACCCAAATTGTGTTTCAAAGGTTTTACTTTTGCATTTTTTTTAAAAAACTTGAAATTTATAAGAAATTACTTTATAAAGTTAGCTCGGTTGCGTATTAGAGTGTTGATGTTTTTAATTTTGTGGGTTACATCATATGTTACTGTTATTAATTTCGTGATTTGTTTTGTATTTTTGTAGGTCAGACGCGATTGAGGAGCGACGTCTTCCTCGATCCAGGGCGTATATAGACACTCTGAGGATCGGTTGACAGTTACCATTGCCACATATAGACAGTCTGCGACGAACACCGACTGGAGGTACCTGGTTGAGTATGGTTGGCAAACTATTACTCCACCACCACGTACCACGAACGATAGATTGCTAGACACTGTTCGCTCGATTGTTACTATGCCTGTAGAGCGTGGGGAAGCCGGTGCGCTTAGGTGAAGAGATCAAGTCCTGCAGCTCTTCTCTCCTTGGTTGTTTGTCCTCATTATTGAACTTGTTTTTGCTTTGTTGTGATCTTTCATTCTCATGGACTTTTTAGTTGTTTAACTATCGTATTTTGTATTATGACTTATGACATCTACTTTGTATTATGACTTATGACATCTACTTTGTTGCTTCTATTGTTTCTTTTAGATTTCTTGTACTTAATTTGAATTCTTTTTTTGTAATTTAGATTCCAAAAAAAAAAAGTCGCACCATTCTTACAATCAATCATATATAACAATTATTTAACAAAGTTCATCACCCGTTAGAATAAAATAACACCATAATATTCACTTAAATCCATGCCCTAAGACTTACTTTTTTAAACGAAAACAAAACAATTTTCAAAAAATTACAAGTTATTGTGCACCATTGGTACGCAGTCAATAGTACCTATGGTGCACACTACTGCGTACCAATGCTACAACAGTGCGTGCACCATGGGTACTGAAGAAGGCGTACCCATGGTGCGTTGTACCATCGGTAAAAGGGGCATGTACCGATGGTACCACCCCCTTTTACCGATGGTACCATGCACCGGTCGGCATGTTATGTACCGGCCGGTGCATGACACCATCGGTACACAGTCTAGTGCACCGATGGTGCACCACACTGTGTACCTATGGGGCAACCTTCGTGCACCAAAGGTACATAGTGTGGTGTACCATAGGTATACAGTAGACAGTACCTATGGTGCGCAATTGAATCTTGGAATATATTTCCCGGTTTTTTTTCCCGCATTTTCTTTTTTCGCGCTCTTAAATTCCCGCCAAAGTAACCTTTCATTTTTCTATATAAGGAAGTCTATCTTACAACACCAAACACACAAAACTCTCCTTCTAACATAGTTGAAGTCTTTCTTAATGGGTTGGAGTGTGTTTGATGATGCTCATCTGCTCAAGGTTGCTAAAGTTGTGAAGTTCAAACGGCCGGACGATAATGCTGATGAGTTCTTTGATGAGTTTTTTGTGTATGATGTATTTCATGTCTGACGAAATGTCTACGTCTAGACAAATGCCTCGATCTCGTACTCGTGAGGAGGTAGCCACAAGGTACAAGTCTATAACTAGTGGACCGATGTTCTTGGTGTTTAAGGAGCCCCCAGAAGTTAGGAATGAAGCATTTGAATCCTTCGGTTTAATGATCACAGACTATTTGTCTTTGGAAATGGCACAATATGTTCATTCTCAAATTGCCATGAAGGAGGAAACAGTGCGTATTCTCAGCGACAATGGAGGCTACGATTTTGACTAACTGTATTCTCAATCCCAAATTATGCTCTTCTCTCCTTGCGATGTTGTTGTTGCTTGTTTGTGATGTTTGATATTAAGTTATGAAATGATTATTTGTGTATCGTTATAAGTTGGTAAATTTCATGAATTACTGTAAAAAAAAGGAAGCACCAAAACAATGTAGTAAAATAAACAAAGTTCTAAGCAACATAAATCTGTCCAAAAGACACAAATGAGTTCGAAACATGAACATAAACCCGACCAAAACACATAAACCAACTAAACAAATTCATCAAGATTAGTTACTTCTGGGAATGAACAAACTGGCTTTCTCCCTTCGAGTTCCGTTTATTTCTTGCAGCGACCAACTATTGGTAGCTCCCAATGCGTAGCCTCTTAACTCTTTAACTTCTGCCACGTAGGATGTATGCGTACGCAAGGGAAAAGTGGCTTGATTGATAGCTGTTTAATACTACTTAAATTAGAACCAATAATTGAGTAATACAGTTGTAAGTAACAACAAAACCATAAATCGAATAACTTACATTGACAAAGTGGTTAGTATCAACAAATCCAAACCCAATCTCACGTCTTTGGGCCATAATGGGCGGTTTACCGCGCAGAGGTAAAAAAGTATGACTATAGTTGTGAGACCCCACGAGTGACACAAAATGAACAATACATTCGAACTTGGTTGCAATCGCAATCCCCATTTCAGGCATTGTCATCCAATATTTGGGTGATGCTGGTGTCTCGTAGTAGTTTATATTTCTGCAACCTTCAGGTAATCCTCTTTACCGTTATAAATCTTGTTGTACATGTCGTAGTTTTCCATTAGTTCATCGTATATTGCCTTCCGAACACCTCGCCAACCTTCTTCATGACCATACAACCCAAATGAAACTGCTCTATATCCACAATGAACATCTGGCTTAACATCATTTATACCCGATATAAAAGGGTTGAAGTGAATCAGAAACTAACGCAAAAAACCTTTCGGGTCATGTATTAGTTCTGTGACTCGATCAATGGACGGTTGTACGATGTTGCTAGTGCGCGAGGAAATGGAAGAAGTACGATTACGAGGTACTTTAGGCACATCAGCCCGAATCGTATTTTCACTACCAACTGTTTTACCCTTTTTAACTTTTGTTGGTTTTAAAGACTGCATGACTGCGTCATGAGTAGCTTCATCCTCAGCTAGATCGTATTCCCATCTGCGATTGTCCCGTTTAGTGGATGATGTATCCACGACTAACTTTCTTTTCACCTGTGGGCGGCCTCGGTGTTTCTGCTTCTCCAATGGCTCTAGCTATGACGATGTTTCAGGATAAACAACTTCAAACCATTTATTGTAAATGTGTTTTATACGGCTTTCATCTTTTGTCTCCATAACATCGGTTACTAGCTTTAGCAGATCATCTTTGAGAATTTCCATGGTCGTACGGAATGAACGAGGCATTATTTCTGACCTTGTCCAGTGGATGTGAAAAGCATCTAGAGAGGCATAAATTCCGCCTTTACGCCACTTGCGGACCTGGTGATAGCAAAGTATACCATGGGTATATTTTATAGCGCATATGCAGACGCCAGTGTCTTTAACATTCGACCCATCTTCAATAACGACCATCTTGGTATCTTCGGCCTTCTCTACTTCGGCGAAAAATAGTTCTAACGCCATGTGGGAAACCTTGCCTCGAATCTCATCAAACAGTGTTATGTAACGACTCTTCTCGAACGACGACCTAATGATAGCATGTTGGATTTCAACAAGCGAATGAACCCTCCCCTAAAATAACTCGAAGTTTAATTTTCTTGTACGTATGTAATGCTTTAGGTTAGAATGAGCACTCTCGACGCGGTTAGTTGTGCAATGTCCCAAATGCAAGTTATTGTTCGTCTTCCAAACAACGAATTTGTCCATGTATTTATCGAGCCACGGTTTTTCAGTGTATTCAATTGCAAGAGGGTAATCTTTGCACTCCAATAGCATGTCCCGTCGGGCGTGATCGAATTCAATCTCTGATGCTGCATACGCAATCTTCTTCTAAACAGTAACAAATTTTGCATGATCACTTTTCTCGATGAAGTGTTTTCTTGTTTGCCCTTGAATATTTTGGTTTATGTGCTAGCGACATAACATATGCGTTGTCTCTGGGAATACCACTTCTATGGCGTTCATCAATGCTAAATCTCTGTCAGTTAGGATGACCCGAGGTTCTTGAATTCCGTGAACGGAAATCAACGACTTCAAACACTCTAACACCCATTTGAAGTTGTTTAACTTCTCACCGGACATGAAGGCAAATGCCGTACAGAAATAGACATGTCTATTCTTGCAGGTCCGAGATGCGAGACATGTTTGATATAATATTGATAAATATGATATTATACATGTAAATTATGCGAGATGATGTACTTACTACTAAATATTATTGAATTATGCAATGCGTGTAACAATCTCTAGACTTTGAGTGTGAATTTTCAAACAGAATAGTCAAACTCCAATAATTCCTCTTAGTGATTTTGAAGACTTTGAAAGTATTTTAGAGCATGGGTTTTTTCTTACAGAAATCTCTTAGTCTGCAACTCTTGGAGTATATTTCCCCCCCCCCCCTCCTCTCACACTGGAAATAAACTCTCGGATTTTTTCTGCTGTTTACTTTGTCACGCCGACTTATGTTGATAACCATACCATAGAGTTTTCCTATCTTCGTAACCCACTTCACCAACGCGTCCTGTGTGTAGAACTCGGTAGTGAAGAACAAATGACTGTAATCAGTAGCGGAAGGTGCCTCAGTCCCACTAGCGACATCCGTCCCCTGTTACACAACAACAAACCACAATAAGCATTCAGGTATAGTTAAAAACGATAAAAAACCTTGATTTTTTCCGAAAAACATGCGCGGATCTAAGGTCAAGAGGCCTAAAACCGGTGGTTCTAGGTCTCAGAACCGGCCGGACACGACCATAAGCACCACCGGTGTTGAGGCCATGAGCCGGTGGTGCTGGGGCCTCAGAACCGAGCGGACTGAGGCCCCTGCACCACCGGTTCATGGCCTCAGCACCGGTGGTGCTAAGGCTTCGGGACCGACCGATTGGTCGCCCTTGCACCATCGGTTCCAGGACATGGAACCGGGGGTGCGTAGGTGACGCACGGCCGGTTCAAATGCCAAGAACCGGTCGTGTGTCACCTACGCACCACCGGTTCCATGGCCTGGAACCGATAGTGCAACGGTGACCGGTGAAGTTTTTACCTTCTCCGGCGATGGTGGTGGCTTCTCCGGCGACAGTGGCTGCTTCTCCGGCGACTCCAACTCTTTTTCCGGTAAAATTTCATCATCCCTTCTTTCCGGCGACATCAACTCCTCCACATTGATCCCTAGTTCTGCTTCGGTCATGATCGATTTTGTGTTTTAGGTTGAATGTTCTTGATTTTGTTATGAAGTTTGATTTTGGTTTCAAATTTTTTAAGAAAACTATACTATTGGGATACTAAATTCAGTAAAGAAGATTGTTTCTTTGGGTATAGATAGCGAAATAGGTTATTTGGTGAATTGGGTATACTCAGGATACACTTAGTAGTTTTTTTTTACTTAATGGCAGTTTGGATATCAATTTTCTAATCGAGGGTAAAAATGTCAAAAAAAAGTCAAACGAAAGTCAAATGTTGATTTTGGGTATACTTAAACCTGAATTGGGTATGTATAGCCATACCCAATTATTTAACTAACCCTAGCTTCAAAATTACTACTCGCTCGAGGGCGAGCCTCTGGACTTCATCAGATCAGTGGGAAGGGGAGCCAACGTTGGTGGTTTATTTTGGTTCCAGAGTCATTTCTCTCCAATTCTCAAAGGTATTTCTCTCCGATTCTCAAAAAGTATATTCGATTGAATTGATTTGTTTTTTTAAATATGTTTCACAAATTCACATAAAAATAATATTTTTTTGCAATAAATTGGAACGGATTAGGAATTTATTCTAGGGCTTGGCTGCTTTTGAATCACTCATAATCATCTAATGTTTAACTCAGAATCATGTAATGTTTATACAACTGAACAGTTTCATAAACATTATCTTTTGAATAACTCAAAATCACCAAATTTCTTTTGTTAGCAAGAGTAAGTGTAAATGGAGCGTCTTCTACTGGAAGATCTCATTACTGAGGTGCTATCAAGATTGCCTGCCAAAACTCTCTTGAGTTTTAAAGCTGTCTCGAAAGGATGTTCGTCTTTGATTCCATACACTGACTTTGTTAAATGGCATCTTAACCGATCGATTTCAAGCCGTAAGCAGAGAATCGTTTTACCAAGCCCCAGTAACTATCTTATATCGTTGTGTTCGGGTAACCTATCTGCTTCCGAATCGCTAGAAGTGTCATATCTTGTTAATAAGTATTCTATAGTGGTAGGTTCTTGCAATGGACTGTTATGTATATCAACTCTTTGGTTTAAGACAATTTATTTATGGAACCCTTCTACTAGAGAGTATAGGAGAATGCCTTCTACGAACCTTCGTAAGAAATAGATTGTTACTACGTATGGTTTCGGTATGACATGAAAATTGATAATTACAAAATTGTTATGTTACTTACCGGTAATGATGAATCTATAGTCAAAATCTTTTCGTTAAGACATAATACATGGAGGAGCTCTCAAAATACTACGATCAAATGTTCGGGTTCCCTTCATCTTTACCGAACTGTTTACTTAGATGGAGTCCTTTATTGGGTTGGCAGGAATAATGCTAAAACAAAGCTTAGAGATGTGGTTCTGATTGTCTGTTTTAATCTAAATGATGAAACTTCAAAAGAGATCATAGTTCCTGATTCTGAATAGGGTTATTCTTCGTATCTTGGTGATATAAATGGTTATCTATATTTACTATTTTTTAACAACCGAAGATGTGTTCAAGGTGATTGTTTTATGTTGCATCAATATGAATTAAATTTATCTTTCATTAAGCGATCTTATATTAGTAGAAACCATTTATATGATTTGTTCAGTTCTTATTCATTGTGTTGCACGAAACAAGACGAGATACTATTTGGACCCCTAGATAGAGGTTTTGATGGGGTGTTGAGGAATTTAGTAATTTGGAACCAACTCACGGATACTGCTACGAGATTGACAATTGGTATTGGGGTTATGTCGACGGTTTACGTTGAAACTCTGGTATCACCAAATTCATTTTGTAGGAATCAAAATGAACTGAGAAAACCGAATATTCAAAATAGAGATCAAAAGAGAATACCAAATGCATTTTGGGGACAACAAATTTATTTTCATAGATATTCGAAGTGTTGTTGGATTTATCTTTCTTTTGTTGATGATTTAATTTTCTTTCTGGATACTCACGTTTTCTTCTAGTCAATTTGAGTTTTTATTACTTTTTTTTAATCGTCTGAATAAAATTTATGAACAAATTCATATACGTTTCATTTTTCGAAGTGTTTTTTGATTCGATCGTTATGTTTATAGATGTTGAATCCCTTATATTGTTGTCATAGAGATAAACTAGTGAATGTATTACCTATAGCCCATGGTTGTTACTTAGCATAGCCTTGTAATAAGGAGACACTCTGGAAGAAGAAATACTGTGTTTAGAATTCAAAAACTGAACGCTATTCATGTTAAGAGTTTGTTGACTTTGACCTTAAATATATGTCAACACACAAGATAGTATAACGATTAAACTCCAACATTTTCCCATACTAGTTGAATTCCTGATATCCAATTCATTTTACAGGCCCAAGATACAAAGAAAGGATACCCCACGTGTTGTATAAACATAATTTTGGTGTCAAATGCATATTTCATGATCTTTTCCAATTGCCAAGTGATATTAGTTTTGTCACCATCAAGCAAGAAGTCATGAAACTCTCGCTTCTCGATGAACTGCCCATCAGAATCAGAATCTCACGTAATGGATTGTGTACACATCCATGATTCTTGGTGGAAAAAGCGGCAGTAGATGAGGTTGAGTACATACATATTACAGGAAGTTTGTGGTATCTATCAGCAACTTATCCTGACATTATGTTTAGTACTGATTGCTTATCTAGGTACGTGCAACACCTTTAAGCCCACCAACTAAATGTCGTTAAGAGTGTTTTGATGTACCTGAAAGGTACTCTATATTTAAGTATGTTGAATTCAAGAAGTTGGATATTTGGATAGTGATTGAGGGTTGTCTAGCTTATTCACAACACCGGGCTTATCTTTCTCATTAGATACGGTATTACGCAACTGTTGAACTAGAGAAACAGAGGACAGTAGCCATATCAACTAAACAAGTTAACTATATAGTTATTTTTGTGCCTCTAAACTTTCAGTATGGCATTTTATAGGACAGGGTACTAATGTAAATAGACAAGAGAGTCTGATAATAATTCATCCATGGCTATGAGAAAAGATTTTATTTTCCATAAAATAAGCAAGTACAACTTCATGCAGCTTCACTGCATTCGACATGCTGCACGAGAGGGTTTGATAGAGTTGGTGCATTATCAACTGAAGATTCAGTAGCGGAATTGTTTACAAGGGATCAATAGATAGGTGTATCAAATTTAGATGGAGTGTTGTAATGTGTACAATGAGTTTTTTCCAAATTTTAGGTCTATTGTAATTCTCTCATAAAATTCTAAGCTGTTTTTTATGATGTTATTAAATATCCGATATTTCTACTTCAGCACAAGTTTTTCCATCTTGTTATTATTGTTGGCTAATTAATTCAATGATTATAACTGAAACAAATCTAGAAACAAGGAGGTTTAGAAATCTCGTATTAAGGTTTAATGAGTTTATATGTTTTATCATAGACATGAAAGTGTTGCTATGTTTATTTTGTGAAGATTTTCCTATCAATAAGAAGTGAAGTTCTTATATTGTGTGTGATTGATACATTAATTGGTATCAGTGCCTCAGCTTTTATCATGGCTGTAAAAAATGATGAACTCTACCAAGTCCACCAAAAGCATTGTGGATCCAACAACTGCAAAGGCAGCGTCAAGGTAGACCATGGAAGTTGGATTCACCGTTGTATTAGCTAATGTGTTTGATGACTTGGTAATGCAAGATTCTGAAACGGTGTACAATTTCTCGGCAAAGCTATCATCGATCAAGGCATCGACAACCTCTGTAGGGGAAAACGTCGATAAAGCTAAACTGGTGAAGATATTGTCCAAGTCATCTTTGATCTTTATTTTGGTCATCTTTTTTAGTAAAAACTTTGCTTGTACGTGTTTTAGATATCTGACAAACTGCTGGAACCACAACGCAAACTACATTTAGATCTTAAGAATGATGTTCATCCAAACTGCATGAAACGCACCACCTTTGATCATACAAACCCTGGTCAACTATGGTAACATACAAATATAACCAGCCAACCTATCAATTAAGACTTTTAATATGAAAATGGAGCATAACAATGTCTACATTAAAATGTATAGTATGAAAATCAAGATTATCAGGATAGCATGCGAATTGATTGAGGTTCCACTGAACAGTTCGCATGCTACCCTGATATTTGTTTGTAAAACTTAAAATATATCCACACTATTCTTATGATATGCTGCGAAATCATTATAAATAGCCCTTACCACACGGTCACCGACAACCAATGTCGTCGACTGGTTTGGCATATAATTTGGACCGTGTCGGCAGAAATCATTAAAGTCATCCTCCGACATGTTCTCCAAAGACCGTTGTATTACACAATCTTAATATACATTATCAATTTCATTTAAAAATGTCTGTGAAACTTGAGTGTAAATACCATCAACAGACACATTGGGTAAACCTACTGTGTTATCATTTGACTTTGGAGCTTGTAGTTGATCTGGTACTGGTACTACAATTTCACGTTGGCTTAGCAATTCTGATTTTGCACACACCACCGTTGGTCTTTGAGATACATCTCCGTATTTGTTTTGGTCTTCTAACGATGGTCCTCCCTGGCTGAGTAGTTCCAGCTTCTCACAGGGATTGACACGTTTTGACTTTTCCGGAGCTATGTCCCGTGTTCGCCTTTCTCTCTTTGCCAAGGCTATTTGTTGTTGTTGTTGTTTTTGTTGTTCTTATTATTGTTGTTGTTGAACTTGTTGTTGTTTCTGTTGTTGTTGTTGGTGTTGTTGTTGTTGTCTATCGACCTCTTGTTCCATACAAATTATAAAATAAAAAGGTGGAGGGGTTAAGCATACTATAATCATAGTTGGGTACAAATCGCATGCTAACCTGAGATTTGTTTGAGTTATCAATCTCAAACAAATCACAACATATAATGCAAACTGTGAAATAACCAACCCAATAGAGTATAAAACAATTCGCAATATACGATGCGAATTGTTTGGACATGACTACAAAACAGTCCTGGTATTTGTTTGACAGTTATCATCCGATGCATTGTTTGAATATGTATTCAAAGAGAAAACCCCGCTGACTGTTTTAAATACATACACTAACTTTGTTTGAATATGTATACAACAATAAATATTATTATAGAAACAATTTCATCACAACAATAAATAAGATAGTTGAATCTTAGTGTACTTTTGATCCACTTACATCTTCAAGACTGTCTGGGTCTGCCACTTCGTTCTCACGATCTTCTATCTCCTCTGCTACGTGAAGTACGAGTTGTTGGTCATTCGGAAAAGACTCGTGTCTTTTTTTCTCCGTTGGAGGACTCAGAACTGTGGTTGCCTCATGTGTAGGAGGAGAGGTGTCTGTCTGTCTCTCCGTGGTGTTCGTCTCTGTGGACACCAACAACTCTTCCTGCATTCTACTAGAAAGTACCGGTATGGGTGAATGGTTCCCATCACCATCCCTCTCTTCCAGCAGTACTCCATCAGCATCATGCTGATCAGCATCCTACATTTGCCCGTCCTGGTTCGTGTCCTTATCCTAATTTTCAGCAGGCACAGATGCCTGCAATTCAGTGGAGGCCGCTCTAGATGGAAATGCTGGTACCTTCTCAACTTCTGGGTTTCCAATCTGGAAAATTGGCCGAGAGATAGCATTGTGGAGTTGTTGTGCTTCAAGCTCCGTTATCTTCAGTTTTAATTCTTCCAGGTGAAAAATTAATAGCAGACGTTTTATAACATATTACGTGCTGATTATAGCGATTATGTAAGGCTCAATTTCATATTTATTTCTTTGGTCTGTTTTTCTATCTTTCTCTCGTACTTGTTCTTGTCGGTGTATGTCTTCAAACGCTTTGATTCCCTTACAGTTGCAGGCTTCTTTGTAGTAGTCACTATGAGTTTGAGGACAAAATTACCGATTGTTTCACTCATATTAGTGGTGCCCTCGTCGTCGGGCTCCTGCTGGGATGTGCCGATCGGTGGTGGTGGAATTGTTGGCTGGAGGAGTCTTGGTAGAATCGTTGGCTGGGGGACTCTTGGTTGTTGGGGTTTGGGTGATATCACCTTATTTTATTCTTTCTGTTTGTGATGCTCGTCTCCTTGGTTTTGGGGGTGTGCTTTTCTTTCTTTTCTTTGGTCTTTCTTCCGGTGAAATAGATTCAGCATCCGCATCTCTACTATATACTGCTCCTCCAAAAGCTTCTATTTCAGCCTCAGTAAGACATAGTGGACCTTCGAAAACCTATCAACAGAGGCACATGAAAGTGAATAGTTGCAAGCGGTTTGTTTGGAAAGTATCAGGGTGTAAATAGACAAATTGTTTTTTACAAACAATTCGCATTATATGCTGCGAATTGTGTGGAACTCTATCAGTTTAGAGTTGCAAACAACTCGCATCTTAGCATGTGAATTATTTGTAAATAATAAGCTGCGAACTGTTCGATACCTTAATTATACAGAGTACCAAACAGAACACAGCGTAGGCTGCGAATTGTTTGATACATTATTCTAATATAATACCAAACAAAACGCAGGATATGCCGCAAACTGTTTACAACCCCAATTCAATACCTATATAAAAATCATACCTGATTATCTTTCAGATTGGGTATTCTAGCAAGCGGTGACACAATAGATGTTTGGCACTCTAATCCCAACCATTTGCAAAACCTTAGGATCGTGGTCGGCTTCACGACCTCTAGCCCGATTATTGAGTGCTCCATGATGAAAGGTTGCATGGGGACAAGTATTATCATCAAGATGCTCTGTACAATAACTAATTTTTATACTGAATAAATCAATCTTACAATTAGAAGGACGACGCAGCCGACGACTCTATCGGGTTTTTTGATAGCTAAGCAACTCCTATTAGACTATCGAAGCTTGAACAATATTGATCTGGACCAGTCGTAATTGTTTCTTTTGCTGAGATCTTCAACAAAATAAAGCGTACTCCAACCCAGGATATCTCCAGATACGGAGTAGAATAGGGTTGAGCACAAAAATAGTATCAACAGCCTTGCAACGTCTTCCAACTCATGCTCCCCCCTTTGCTTATGGTTGTTTCTATACATGCCTGTAAAACCCACAACAACATGCTATGTTAGTAAAGTACATCATCCTGCTTTATAAGATGAAGTCGATTTTACAGGTACCTTTAAAATGGCGTTCGTTATTGTTTTAGTATTTGTTGGTCCTATCTTCCTGGACGTTTTACCCATAAAGTATTTCTTCATCATCCTCGACCCGTCCTCCTCGCCGGGCGCGTATTTGTTATGAAATGCTCTGGTTTTCGTTAACGGCATTTCCTCTATGCCATGCTTCATCCCGAATATAACATTCACATCATCTGCAGTTAGTTTTACTAACTTTGAGCCAATATGGAAGGCGTCTTCATCGACGGAGAACCTCTCGACAACATACTGAATGAGCGAGTAAAATTTCTTCTTTGGCAGCTCTGCCTCATTACGGATGTCGAAAGCCGTTTTCAAAAGCGTGTAGAAGGGTGTGTTTCTTGCAGCTTCAATGTAGGCACGAGTAATACGGTTCTCTTTCAACAGCTTTAGAAGGCTCAGCAACCATGACCTGTAATAGTTTGGTTTTGTTGTCATACTTCATGCACAAACACAAATCAGTTGGAGTGTCACACACCTCGCATGATAAGCTGCGAACTGCCTATTTATCAGTTGGAATATCACACAACTCGCACGACAAGCTGCGAACTGTCTACATGTAAATATAAGCTGCGAAATGTATGACATCACATTCAATCAAGCTGCGAATTGGTATGAAATATAAACATATATGAAGCTGCGAACTGTTTGCATCATACGTTATGAAGATGCGAACTGTATCTACATCACACACGTACAGGCTGTGAATTGTTCTATTTTCTACATGCACGTTGCAGGGACCTGATAAATATGGAAACAACACCAAAATCAACAATCAACTACTTAATGCACATCTAACATACATCACAATTCTCAGGAAAGTATTAACATTACATGCAACTTAACTTCTACCCTGGGTTCGACAATAAACCCAGAAACTAACTGACCAACTATCGTCACTAAATACTTCATTCCGGTATAAAAAGAAACGTCGCACGTGAAATAACAGAAACAAGTGGTTCGAAGTCATAAAAACGCAAAAAAATACATTTCCACGAGAATGCTTACCTGGTTACTGCTAAACACTGTAGTTTCACCGGTCGGAGACCACTTGACGGTAACTTGTCGAACAGAAGGTCGTTAGTCGTTGGACGGGGTAAAAGACGGTGACCAGTCCAATTCTGTTGAAGGTGTGAAGGACGACTGATTTCAGAGAGAAGCTGGAAGGGTTTGGGGTTGGAGAGAGAGTATCACGAAGTTGAACAGTTTCTGGTGGTTTCTAAAATTAGACGTGTTTGGGTTGGTTTAGGGTGATTGGAAGTGGGAAAAAATGGGTTTGAAGTGAAAAATAGATATATATATATATATATATATATATATATATATATATATATATATATATAGTCGGGGTAATTTTGCAATTTTTAACTCGAGATACTAAGTAATACTCTCCAAAATTTAGATACTACTTGGTAATTAGATATTTGAGCGAATATTTACTGATACTTTTCTCCCGATTTTTTTTAAAAATACGAAGATATCTATTTATTATAATTTAAAAAACGAGAGACTTATTTATTACCAGCGTCAAGATCTATTTATTAAAAAAAATCCGTTTATTATATTTTTAAAATACGGAGATTTGTTTATAAAAAGAAAAATTGATGTTACAGAATTGACGAACATAAAAAAAAATTTACCATCTTTCTTAACCACGTGTCCTTGAAACAAAGACATGATTATATAACTTTTAATTAATTTTTTTTTCCACTAAAGTTTAGAGCTAATCGACCTCAACCAACCGAAAAAACATAGTTCTTTTTTGACCCTTTGAAAACCTAGAATCCAGTCTCTTCTTCGATTAAATCTCCGGAAGAACCCAAAAATGATGTTCTCACTCTACACTAAACTCTATAACCCTTCTCTTTTCTTCTCCTCGCCAAGAATTCTCACCCATTTTTCAACCTCCTCCGTTTCAGAGTCTCTGTCCAAAAAAATGTCACTTTTAGGAGACCCTCAAATCTCCATGGTACCAGTTCTTGACGAATGGGTCAAAGCAGGGAACACGGTGAGCAAACAACAGCTTCAACAGATGATAAAGGAACTCACCAAGTTCAGACGTTACAAGCACGCCCTTGAGGTTTGGATTCAAAAGTTTTTAGATTTTGATTTCTGTTAATGTACTGATTGTGAAAAGATTGTGTTTTTATGTGGAGGTTTGTGTTGGTTTTTTGTTTTTTCGTTGATAGAGAATAAGAAAGTTTAGTGGTTTTAGGCTTATGTGTTCTTCAATTTAACTGCTGAGGTTGATTTTGGTTTTGTTTTTGTTTTGGTTGATGGGTTTGGTCAATAGTTGAACTACAAAATTGGTATCTAGGCTAATGTGTGCTTAAAGCAGCCATGTTTTTAAGGGGTTGTGTTTGATTTGATGTAAGTCTTGAGTTTGTGTGTTAATTTCAAGTGTTGTGTTTGGTTTCTGTTCTTGTCCATAAAGGTTTTGGTTGGGTCAATACTCCATAGTGGATGAAAGTTTGGTGGTGTAGGCTTTTGTGACTAAGAGGATCGGTAACAGTTTGAAAATTGAAGTTAATGTATTATAAGGAGGAACTCTAATGTTTGAGTCTCGAAGTCGTGTGTTATTACACGAAGGTTATGTTTTGTTTTGGTTGCTGTGTCGTCGATAGTGAACTAAATGGTTTAGTAGTTTAAGATAATGCACGATTAAGTGCGAAAAGATTAGTGATTTGGGTTAATGTGTGATTATGAGGAACATAACCTTGAATGCAATGAAGGGCTATGTTGTGTTTCGGTTGGTATGCGATCAAGGGTTTAATTTGGTCCATAGTGAACAAAAAAGTTTGTTGATTTAAGCTAATCTTTGATTAAGAGGAGTCGTGGTTGTTGATGAAGACCGAGTTTATATATCACATATATTCAGTTTCACCTATTTGTTTAAGGCATAAAAGTAACAATATAAATTTAACTACAGAATCTGATTTCGTGTTCGGTTATCACAAAATGACGAGGGAAGAGAATTCAAGGAACGAATCAGTTTAAAACTCTAACGAATGATTTACAAGTCGGATAAGCTGAAGTTAATGTAACTATTCTAATCTTATTTCTGTAAAAAATGTCTTCATGTTTGTGTGTTTGTATTCGGTTTCTAGTCTCTTAAATTAAAATGTTTCGTCTTTTTTGTGATTATTGATTTTCAGATATTTCTGTGGATGACTGATATTGGATGTACAATCATCTCGCACCATGTAGCAACCAAAACAAGCAACCCAATTGCCGACAGCTAAAACTGGAATTAATGGACTTAGAGCCTAAACTCTCAGCTTGCATAAAAAAAAACTGAGGACAAAAACCGAGTGACTTAAGTTGCGTAAACTCTCAGCTTGCCTAAACACTCAATTGTGGTGATTTAAGTTGTTCTCTCACTGGCGATGGAGCTAGTAAGCCGAGTGACAGTGAGAGCAGATAAAAAAGAAAAAACTCACTCGCTTTTACATTTGTGCGATGATTTGTGTACCACTGCCTCACTTGAACCCACACCTATTCGAAACTCTGGACCAGACAAAAACCTAATCACATCACTGTCACGAACCTCAGATCTACCCAGATTCCCTGCTACTCCATGATCCTCCCACTATCGATGCCTGCATAACCATCGAAACGAGAAACTCCGGTGATGTCTCCCAGCGAAGACAAAACAGAGAGGAGCATACAACATACAAGACATGGTTTAATGGAGCTTTGGACGGCAGGAGGTAAACCTTCGCTTGAGAAAATAGAGTTAGCCCAAAATGGGTTAGAGAGAGAAACTGAACAACTTCCCCCCATGCCATAGATAGAGTATGTAACCTTAAAAAGCTTCAAAGCACAATAAAATAGTAAAACCCAACATACTATCCAGCAAACTAGAGAAGAAGAAATTGAACTGCAAATGCTCCATGGTTTAAACATGTCCTAAATATTGGCTGACCAAAGGGAAAAATGAATCCCAAAACAGTAGCTGCAAAACTCAAAGGCTGACATCCGTGGCAGTGCTAAATCAAGAAACATAATTTGACCACACAGCAGAAAATGGAGAATCCAATATATCCAATATACCCAAAACTAACTTCGTAAAAACACAACTCCATCAACATATCCATTAACAAAAAAGAAAAGAAAAGAATCAATTCGCCCTAATTTCTATATGAACAAAATAGAAACGCAATTCATCATTGTAGTCATATATCGAGTTAAACCAATTCAGATCAAAACCTATTCAGCATAAACCCAACCATAAAATTACTTACAAATCTACCAACTTCACTTCATGAATTTCACGCAGACAGGTATACATCTTACATAACAAAAAAGGCAGTTGAGCTTCTCACCGGAAAGATAGCAAAAAATAGTCGGAACCAGAGTTAGAGTTAGAGTTAGAGTGAACTTAGGGTGAGTAAATCAATAAAAAGGTAAAATAAGTATCTGTACAATATTGGGTATTTTAATGAATCTGAACAAATTAATTAACGAAAATGACCCACACTAACTTTTGGTCAAACCTATTACTATCTAGTATCAAAAAATGGATTAATGCTCTTAATACCCATCTTATTAAACATATCCACTTTTAATATCTTTTTTTAATACCATAATTACCCTCAACCTAGTATATAAGGGTTAATTTGTGAAAAAAATGTCCATTTTTTTGCTCTAGTACCTTTTTTATTACTTTTGAATTTTGAATTTATTAGCCCCTCTCTCTCCTCTCTCCTAACCTAACAAACAACCCATTTTTCAAGAATGACTGTTCGTTTAAAAAAGCGGCGACCTGATCACACTCTTTCCGGCAACACTATCTAACCACCGGCTAACCTTCGTAACCACCGTCGAACTATACAAACACCGTCGACCAGCGTTCCGTCGACAGTTCCAGAGTCAGTCGAGTCATTCTCCTAGCTCCATCATTTTCCGTCGACTCAGCCTCCTAACTACCGGTGCACCGTTAAAGTCCGTCGACCTAACCGTTGAAAGCATCTCCGACTGTTTGAAAGTAAGGTCAGTATCGGACGTGAATGTAACAATCTGCAAAATTGTTTTCCATTTTCGATATTGATAATGGAATCGTATCTAATGTACATTAATGACAGGAAACCTATTACTATCTGTTTCTGGTCGATTCAAAGCATCGATACCGACTCCGATAACATTCCGGTAAGAAATTGCAGTTTTCCACCTCTGCTATATAGTACGCGATTTCTGTTTTGATATGATTTGTTAGATGTTGCGATTTGTGCAGGGATTTTGCTGCTTGTTATTGATAGACTGGTATATTATTGACTGTGGCTCTATTTTGTGTATCGTTGCGATTTTAGCTAGGACTGATATATATTTCTTCGATTTATGCATAGAATCCATGGTTGATAG
This sequence comes from Limnanthes douglasii subsp. nivea, assembly GCA_036936605.1. Lineage (NCBI taxonomy): Eukaryota > Viridiplantae > Streptophyta > Magnoliopsida > Brassicales > Limnanthaceae > Limnanthes > Limnanthes douglasii. The sequence continues at coordinate 388,346,937 of JAUPFV010000001.1, read as the reverse complement.
ATGAGAGTGTAGACATTGCAATTTACTTGCATTGATTGATAGATTAGGGTACATGCTCTGCTATTTTAGCTAAGACTGACATATATTTCTGCGATTTATGCATAGAATCCATGGTTGATAGATGAGAGTGTACACATTGCGATTTACTTGCATTGATTGATAGATTAGGTTACATGCTCTGCTATTTTAGTTATGATAGATTGGTAGATGTCTACAAACATATACCATTTCGACATGTACTTATCTCTGTAACACCTACAATTCAGGGTACACAATGTCGAGACCAAAGGTTTGCATTTTCAAATTTGGTCACGAAACAGCTATTGTTCCGCTGTCCGAATTCGAAAATTTCGAGTCTTTTCAACAATACGTTGAGGAAACATGGCAGGGTCTTGTTAGAGACAACTACAACATTACCTACTCTTGCGGTAATCAGAATAATTGTATGTTTAATAAGGAGACCGATTTTATTGGGTTGGAATGTTACCTTGATGTTGAGCGTCTGAAGAGTGTTAGTTTTCTTATCGAAGAACATGTTGCTGATAAAGGATCTGCCATTAAACGTAAACAACATGTTCAACTGTTCGAAGAATCCTCGCATATGCAACAAACTAGCGGTGAAAGCAGTACCTGTTTGGCGATTTCAACCCCCAAAAAAAGGTATCTAGCTACAACTGGATGGGCAGAAGCTATCATCGGTGTTGGACAGTCTTTTCCAGATGGTGCTCCAAGTCTAAGGTTATCCTTATCCCGTTATGCATTCGAGAACGGTTTTGCCTTTAGGTATATGCACAATACCTTTAGCAAGATCACCGTTTGTTGTGTAAACAAAGATTCGGACGGCTGCAAATGAAGGCTTTATGCTTCTGTTGATTCTAAGACCGGTTTGATGACAATAAAAAGATTTGTCAGTACCCATACGTGCAGTCCCGTATTCACAAAGAAGAAGAGCAGGCATCTGTCGTCCGATTTGATTGCTGATGAAATTCACGATTCTCTTAGGAACTGCCAATCTGTAACAGCTAAGACTATACAGTCCTCTATCAAGCAAGACTACAGTTTAGATATTTCATATCGTCTATCTTAGAATGCGTTAGAGAAGACCCGACGTGTTGTATTTGGAGATAGCAATACCTATTTCGGATTGCTAAAATCGTACTTCAAGAGACTAAAGAGTCGTGACATCACTACGGACTGCCATCTGGATTTGGCTCCCGGTAATGTTTTTCGTCGCTGTTTTATAGCGTTTGGGGCGTGTCTTTAGGGTTTCCATTCCTGCCGCCCTCTATTGTACATGGACGGAACCCACCTAATAGGGAAGCATGGTGGCGTGTTGCTTTCAGCAGTGGAAAAAGATGGAAACAACGGTCAGTCCATGTTTCACTACTCTTTTGGTCTGCTAGATAGGTTAACATAGATTGCTAGATTAGTTGTTTTGATGTACTAGAGATTTACACATATTTCAGATTGCTACATTGTTGATTTCACATACTGCATTATTCTGATAGATAGGTTCTATATTCATTGCGATTTCAGTCCACTAACCCATGCAATGTATATCATGTGCTACGATTGCTAGATTAGTTACGTTTGCACTGCGATTCCTTAGCTTGCTAGTTTGGGTGCTTTGATGTGATTGCGTTTTACGCCTGTTTTTGATTGCTACATTGATGATTATATTCAAACCGTGCAATGTAGTACTGTTGTTCACCTATATCGTTTCCGTTTCAGGTCTCTTCCCCGTAGCTTTTGGTATCTTTGGTAGTGAAGACTCAGACAACTGGTTTTGGTTTTTAGAAAGTTTAAAACCTCATTTGTTAGGGCGCAAAATAAATTTCATTTCAGACCGTCATGCTGGTATTATTAGCGCTGTCGCAACTCTTTATCCTAATGACTACCACGCTTATTGTATCTTCCATCTGATCCAGAACTTGGATAAAGCTCTTGAACACACTAACAGAGTCTACATAAACAATATGCTAGTGATGTTTAAGAGCTGTGCTTATGCCCCGACTGTGGAACTTTTTAATGAACGTACATACATAATATCTATCAGACTACATACATATTGTATCTACTAATTCTCATTGAGACAATCATGGAAATCAATTCTTAAACTACACATATACTGTCAAACCAACATTTTTATACAAAAAACAACCCATCTTAAATATTATCCAACCTAGAGTTTGAACATTTCAAAACCAGCCAAAACATAATTATTAAATATTTATGAATCTTAACGATTTTAAGATCCATTTACATCTTCAGCCAAATTCTCCACCACTGAATGAACACTACGAACTAAAGTTACTGTGTTAACACCATCAACTTAAACTGTTAAAAAAAGGACTAACTCTCGCCGGAGTAACGAGACCCTTATACATTCTAACTACCGGTTTATTAATTGTACTCCGGCGACGCTTATAAGTCGAACCATATAGCACACAGACAGACAGTGTTCGAAAGACAGAGGGAGAAAAAAACGTACATGTTTGACTGTGTTCGACAGAGTACGATACAGTAGAGGAAGATGGTGTTTGGAATCTATTCGACGTCGGTTCGATGGAGTGATCGGAATCGCCTCGACGGTTACGGTCGACGGTTTAGTCGTTCTCGTTTTGGTTCAAAATCGTCTTTTCGGTTCGTTCTTGTTTTACGTGTTTCTCTCTCCTCAAATTTAGAAATGTGAAAGTAGGGGGAATTTGAACCAAAAAGACAGATTAGAAGGTAAAAAAAGTGGGTTTCAACCAAAAAACCCCCTTTTATACCCTAGAGGGTATTTTTGTCCACAATACGACTTTAGATAATTTATGAAACTAGTCTAAAAGCGGGTACCATTTTGGTATTTGATATTTGAGTAGGTATTATGGGTAGTATCCTCATTAATTAAGTCATATCCGGAAATATGTATTCAAAATTGACTAAAAATTAATTATCTATTTATATGGGTGGGTATCATGGAAATATCTTTATTTTTTATATATAGATGTATATTTTAAAATAAAAATATTCTAAAGTTTATTTAATTAGAAAATATTTTTATTTTAAAATATGGGAAAGCTAGTGGAGGCGTTCTGATTAGAAACTCAGGTGGGGACATTCTGTTGGATCTGGAACTCTTCTGGGCAAGCTAAATCCTCTGTTAGCTGAAATCAATGTCCTAATCGAGGGTTTGATCATCTGTAGAATAAAAAAATTGACTGATGTTGATGTGGAATCAGACAACTTGATCCTGGTTAACCTTATCGCTAACAGAAACAAAACCTGGTACCTTTAATCTTCAATGGACATTTGCAGATACCTAATTCACTCTAAGACGACAATTCGATACATTTCTCCAATTCAAAATCAATGCTCGGATTGGATTGCTAAAAAAGTTCTTAGTTTTAAGAAAAATCTATACTTTTCTAGTGATGATTCTCCAAATGAGTTAACAACTATTGCGATTTTTGAAAGCCTTGGATTGGGCTTCGTTACCTGAGTTGCAAAGGTGTTAGTTGACGATGAAGATGAAGATTTCGTTTGAATCGATGGAGGGAATTTCGGGTGCCTAGTTTAAAGAAAATATTTCTTTATGTCCTCTTACTTATTCTTTCTTTCAATTTTAAACCCTAATCTTTGTAATTTGATAATTTAAGTAATAAAAGTCTTTACTTGCCAAAAAAGGTTATATTTTTACAAATCTCAAATCAACAACAATAGCGGAAAACAAAAAACAAACGGCCTAATATTTATATACGAAAAACCGTTTCAATGGAAAGAGTAACGAGATTAAGGGAGAGATTAGGAGTCCACACTAAACACTTCAATTATTATACTTGAGGGTACAAATAATTTGAATCAATCTCACAAATATCTATAAACCTACCCACGATTTCACAAAATAATAGATAACAATAGTTAAGCACAAGAGTGAAAAATATCACCAAAACTACAGATTTGTTTCAAAAGTGATTTCTCCCGATCTATAATACCAACTCACAATCCAACTAGTCAGATTGAAGCCCTTGATATTCCAAAAACGCTATCAAAATTTCAGCACAAACGAACATCGCTTGCCTCTCAATCCAACCTCTTTACTATGATTGCGCTTACCGGAATTGAAACCAAAAATAAAAAAATACTTTTTCTGTTTGTATTTCCGAAAACATCTCTAGCCCTCATATATATATATATATAACACTAAGGACATGAAAATCCTAGGTTATAAATTGGGCTTAATTGGGTTGGACCTTAACAATCTCCCCCTCCAGCCCATCACGGGGAAGATACAATAATGAGGTAATCACTTGAACCTCATCCCGGTGAGCTTACTACAAAGCTCAACCTTGCTTCCGTTAATAACCTTAGACAACATATATACATTATTTTTGTCGGTTTGGACTTTCTTCAATTTTATTTCTTTTGTTTCGATCATATCTCGCAACCAATGATATCTCACATCAGTATGCATGGTGCGTGCGTGTTACATAAGATTATTTCTTAAATCCATAGCACTTTGATTATCATAAAATACCACATACTCTTCTTTCTTCAACCAAAAATCTTGAAAGAACCTCTTAAGCCAAAACATCTATTTGCTTGCTTCTACTGCTCTTATATATTCTGCATCAGTTGTTGACATTGCTACATATTTTTGTAGCTTGGATTTCTATAAAATGGCCCCCCTGAAAATATAAACACATAACCTGAGTTAGACTTCCAGTTATCAAGATCACCAGCCATGTCAACATCTGTATGACCTTCAAGTATAGGTTTTTCACCTCCTTAACACAAACTCAAAGTAGATGTACCTCGCAAGTATATGAAAATCCACTTCACTGCTTCCCAATGAATTTTACCTGGATTCGATAAATACCTACTCACTGAACCGACAACATATGCAATATCTGGTCTTGTACACACCATAGCATACATCAAAGAACCAACAGCAGAAGAATGAGGAATAAATGGCATACCTCCTTCCTCTTTCTCTGTTGTATGACATGTTTCCTTGCTTAAATTGAAGTGTGTAGCTTATGGTGTATTAACTGGCTTGGCATTCTTCATACTGAACCGTGCAAGTACACGTTCAATATATTTCTCTTGTGATAACCATAACTTTCCTGCTTTTCTATCACGAGTAATGTCCATGCCTAAGATTTTCTTTGCTGGACCCATATCTTTCATGTCAAATGATTTGGCTAAATCTTTCTTTAAACTAATAATCATCTCGGTATCTTGCCCAACTATCAACATATCATCTACATATAAAAAAGTATGATAAACTTAACTCTAATTAACTCTCTAAAATTGACATAGGGATCAACATAAGTTCTTTTGTAACCATTATTTGTCATAAACGAGTCAAATTTCTGATGCCACTGCCTTGACGTTTGTTTAAGCCCATAAAGACTCTTCTTCAGCTTGAATACTTTGTTGAAGGTTTTCTCTCTCTAGTTGACCTTCCAACCCGTGTATCCACCACGTGAGGGATAAGTTTATCCCCCTGCTCATGAACTTCTTCATCAAGTATGGTCTCATCAGAAGTATCGATAACAACATGATCTTGTAAATCCCCACCAGATGGAACATCCTCAATATCATTAGGAACCACATCAACATTATCATTTGCTGTCTGATTTACATAAGGAAATATAGAAGAAGAAATATCCTCTATGTCTGTTATATTGGTAGGGGGTTCTTGTTTCCATTACTTCAGAGTGTCCATGCAGGCCATGTCCAAGATCAAGAAGGATTAAAAAAGTAAGTGCATAATACGGTTGAGTACTGCTAGAAGAAAGGCCCTATAAAGTGAAGACAATTCGATTTATCATATGCCTGTAACACAAGCCCAGGTTCCAAAACTCCAACTGTAATAGCAACTAAAACCATTATTTTCTTTAGAAATAGGATGAACGTGATGTGAGGGAGAAGGGATGGAAAGTTGTGTTTTTCCTTGATTAAACATTTAATCCCATTTGTTAGGTATTTTCAATTGAATTTTTTTTTTCAGTCTACGGTAAATTGATTTTTTTTCCTTTTTTAATTTTTTTAAAGTGAATTTGGTATATGTATGAAATCAATGGTTATAGGATATCGTATAAAGGTCCCAAGGGGTAGCCGAGTAGTTGGTTGAGTAAGGTATGTTTGTGACCAAAGGTTATGAGTTCGAGTCTTTCTATATACGCATTCTCGGCTGAGCTTGTCACCTTGTGTGGTTTACAATCTGATGTTGGTTTGCAAACTATTGCGTCAGACTGAAGGTTTAACCTGTGCGCACTCAATACACTCTGAGTAGCGGTTGCAGGTTCCTTCCGAAAAAAAGAAAGAAAGAAAAAAGAAAATAAAAAAGATTTCATATAAAAGCCCCCAAGGGGTAGCCGAGTTAGTTGAGTAAGATATGTTTGTGACCAAAGGTCATGAGTTCTTCGGGTCCATCTACATACGCTTTTTCTGATTTATCTTTTGACGTTGGTTTGCCGACTATTGCGTCAAACTGATTGTTTACCTTGTGCGCACTCGTTGAATAGCGGCTGCGGGTTCCGAATTTCATCTCTTTGAATAACGTCATATAAAGACTACAAAATGTTCATGGAAGTTAATACAAATAAACAAAATTCTGAAAATAATTCGATCAACGATTATCTAAGATAAGTTAACAAGAAAATGGTAGAGTTTAAATAATAAAATAAAAAATAAATAACATAAGATAAGATAAGTTTCGAACTAAAAATAAAATAAAAAAAGTAGTAGATTTATGACGAAAACTAAACTAATCATGGATCTCATGCGTTCATCTTCTTGATCACACCAGAGCATAAAGTGAAATTAGTGTCTCGGTGTAGACTGTTTCTCCATCGTTACAAACGAACGAGATTGTTAGGAATGTTATAGGTTAAACGAATCTTTCTCTTAAGATCAATTTTCTCCAAATGAGAAGGCGTTGCTATAATAATATCATCACATGGCGTATAAGATAGCGGCCTACCTATCTCCGAAATATCAGGTAGAATTTCAATCAGTTTAGTCTAAATTACCTTCGGACCAAACTCGTAGATTGTGTCAAAACTATAATTACCAAGACGAGATTTAAGGTATACTCCACAGTAACGGCAACATGTAGTGTGTACATCAGAGTAAGAAGGACGAGATAAGTATACTGCACAGCAAAGTTGTCCTCCTAAAACCGATAAATGTTTGTAAAGATTAGTCATATGGGTAATGAAATGATCTTAAATCGTTCAGTGGCTAAATCGAAAGCCCAAATATTTCCTTTACGCACCCAGTGAAGAGCTCCTCCGACAAAAACCCCTGCCTTATCATCTCCCATATGGTGTTATCCGTCCAAACTTTGATCTGTTATGAATTTCCAAGCACATGATTTATGCGAGTAGACGCAACCACAGAATTTGTAGGTTCCGTAGGTCTCCCTATCCAGATAAAAGAGAACAAACTTGTAATCCTTATTAGATTGATCATAACCAAAGCCATAGTTACATAGATGAGTACCCTCCTTTGCGAAACTAGGAAATTCCTTGTAAGCCCCTGTAGATGGATTCCAAAAATAAAGAGTTCTAGACCAGATTTTGAGAAGACAAACCAAACCATTGCATGATGCCGTTATTTCGAAACATCCAATGATGGGAAACTTAAGAGTTCTAAATTCTGAATCATCGCCAAAAGGAGATACTTTATGATCAAAAGATTTTAGTTCACCGTCTACCAGACAAACTATTTTTTGATTCAAAGATGCTTCTTTTAAGTTCAGATTAGCCATATAGGAGCTTGAGATGAGACAGAACCATGGTTTGGATACAGACTTGAATCTTAAGAAAGACTTCACCGGTAGTTTTCAGAGTATAATTTCGATGATTGGCTCGGGTAGATAAGCCATAACTGGTAGTGATGAATATGATGATTGATTTTTTTCCTTTGAAAGAAATCTATAAAGAGGTGAATCTTAAGAAAGACTTCACCGGTAGTTTTTACTGATTTTATATAAAAAGGTGATTTAGATTTAAAAAATATATTCTTTTCGTTATTGAAGATAGTATTTTGGGATACTTAGACCTTATCTTTTATTTATTTATATATATAAAAGTTAAAATATAAATATTTTAAAGCTTATTTAAATTTAAAAAATATCTTTAAACAAATAGATTCAAAAAATATATGTATATCAGTTATAAAGATATATTCTAACAAATCTATTTAAGTTCAAACTTTATTTTTTAATTTTCTACCGAATTTCACTCGGATTCTTTAACTAACCCTAGCTTCAAGATTACCACTTGATGTACGGCGAGCCTCTTGAATTCATCAGATCAGTGGGAATGGAAGCCAACTTTGGTTGGACTCTCACCAATTCTCAAAGATATTTCTCAAAAGTATTTACATTTGAAATTATCTTTTTGTTTTTGTTTTTTTAAAATATGTTTCGCAAATCTAATATGAACCGATCTTCACATAAAAATAACATATTCTTTTCGTTATCGCTATTGGAGATAGTATTTTGGGATACTTAGACCTCATCTTTATATATATATATATATATATATATATATATATATATATATATAAATGTTAAAACAAAAATATTTTAAAGTTTATTTAGATTTAAAAAATATATTTAAACAAATAGACCCAAAAAAAGAAATATCAATTATAAAGATATATTCTAACAGATCTATTTAAGTTCAAACTTTATATCTTAATTTTCTACCAAATTTAGAGAAAGAATGGTAGAGTGCTCCAAGAAACCAGTCTTCATGTAAGTATTCAATCAACCACTTGTTAATTAAGCCTTTCTCCTTTTCCTGTTTTCTATTCTTTTATCTTGGTGATTTGGTTTTGCTTTGGCTATTATTGGGAAGATTTGTGCTCTGTTTTTCTGGGTTTGTTTGGCTTCTGACTTAGGGATGGAAGAAGAGTTTCCTGATATTCGACAATCGTGGGTATTAGTTAATTAAAAGATTATGATGGAAACAGGTTAAGAATCAACAAATCCTACGCAAAAATTTGTAACAGCAAAAATAAAAAAGACGAAAAGTTTACGATGCCCTGTTCTTACAAAACAGATTATATATCGGATTAATTTCCCTTAAGTGTCAAAGAATCATTAATGACGCTGAGAAATTTTACGTTAATAGGAAAATTCAGTTTTGGAATTCTGAAAAAACAAATAATTGATGAGTTCTTTATAGAAGATGAAATTATCAACAAAGTTTAACATACGTATCTGGGATAGTATGCATTTGCTTTTGAAATTCAGTTCCAAAGAAGATATGTGTAAAGTTTGGTCGAAAAACATTTGGACATTGGGTGATGCTTCTACGAGGCGCCTGAAATGGACACCGAAGTTCAATGTAAAGATTGAGTGTCCAATATGCCCTGTGTGGGTTAAATTTGAGAAAATTCCTAAGTTCATGTTCAACGATAAGATTATTTACTCTCTAGCAAGTTTTTTAGGTACCCATTAAAGATTAAAGTTCAAAGCAAGAATAGAGCGTATCACAAATCCTGTCTGGCTCTTATTGAATTAGATGTCTCGCAAAAAATTCAATTCGATCTTTGGGTTGGCTTTAGAGACAACCAAGGTTGCTGGATAAAGCTTTTTTACAAAAATTTACCAAAATATTGCAGCATCTGCAAGCACATTAGTCACGAAGTTAAAACCTGCAAGAAAATGATTAAGAACAATAAAAGTGATAAGGAGAATGAGCAGCAAAGTGAAGAAGGAATAAAAGACAATATTGAGCCAAATCAAGATAATAACTTGAGGTCGATCAATGTTAGTACTCAGCTGTTTAATAAGAATCCTGAAGGCAGTTGTGAAGCAAACAACATCGTCCTTAATACATGAAAAGATAACAATATTGGACATGCAACACCATCTAATAAGGAGATTATGGAGGCTATACGATCCATGAAAGAAGGGTTCACATTAGCTGAGGAGAATCCAAGTTCTGATAATGATTCCTCCCCTGACAGAGATAACATAAGAAGCAAGCAATCATCACCAACCTTTACATCCAATAAAGATAATTCTGAATTTCACAGAATAATCAACAAAAAACTTAAGGAAGCAAGAGGGAAAAGAAAAGCTAACAACCTTTCTATCAAGTCATTAAGATTCACAAGATCCTCCCTAAAGACCAAATCCAACTCCCGATAAAGAAAGTCCTCAACTGGAACCTGCGTGGAATCAATAACAACTCAACCATTAGAAGGCTGAATTTCATTCTTAAGAAAGAAATGATTGATACTTTCACCTGTCAAGAGCCTCTTTCATCTGTTAATAATCTTCCTAGGATCTCTTCGAAGCTTGGTTTTGAAAACTATGCTTCTAATCACAGTAATAAAGTTTGGGTGATGTGGAAAAATATTTATGTTATTCAGATTATTTCGAATAATGATCATTATTTGCATTTAGACATTTCAATTAACAATGTTAGATTCTATATAACTAGCATTTATGCAAAGTGTCAAAGCAGGAATAAAAGAAGTCTTTGGAATGATCTCAAGCTCATCTCTCAGATGGTCAACAACTCAAAGTGGATTATAATGGGTGACTTTAAAGCTATTTGTTCTCCTGATGATCAAATTGGTTGCCTAACTTACTCCATTGAAAGTGCTGATGATTTCAACAACATGATTAATGCTTGTAATCTGATTGACATGGGGTATTGTAGATCAAATTAAACTTGGAATAAAAACTGTAAATGGAAAAGGCTTGATAAGGTTTTTCACAAACCCTATGTGGTCTGATCATTTTAATATTACTAAGGTGATGCACTTAGCAAGGACTTGTTCAGATCACAGTCTTTTGTGCATCATCATAAGTAATAGTCAAAATCTGTCTAGGAAAAGTTTTAAATTTTTGATTTTTTGTGGACCCTTGATCCCAACTTTCTACCTTTTGTTAAAAACAGTTGGGATATTAACCTGGATGGGCCTCCTATTTTCAAGTTTTGGTTTAAACTTACTAGGTTAAAAAAAACCTCAAGAAGTGGGAAAAAACTTATTTTGGTAATGTTTTTTGTAAAGTGCATGAGGTTGAGATCCAAGTTAATCACTGGGAGGAGGAGCTGCAGTTGCATAATAGTCTTGATGCTAAGGTCAACTTTGTTAAATCTAATGCCTCTCATCTGCTTGCCCTGAAAATGGAGGAGAATTTTTGGAGTTAGAAGTGTTATGCATCATGGATTACTGAGGGAGACAAAAATACAAAATGTTTCACAACTATATGAAAAATAAAAGGAAAAAAAACACAATTCAAAGTATTAATGGCAACGGTCAATGGCTTACTGATGATAAGGATATTTGTCTTTCTGCTGCTAAAGTTTTTAAATCTTTATTCACTGAATCTCCTTACACCAATCAAAATGAAGAAGATAATCTCTTAAATAATGGAATCTTTGATTGTATTCCTAAACTAATAACTGATAGTGATAATAGTGCTCTACTTGCTCATTCTACTAAAAAGGAGATTTTAAATATTGTATCTAATCTTAAAACTTTTAGTGCCTCAGGTATGGACGGTTTCAATAGGTGTTTCTTCAAAACATGTCGGAGAGTTATTAAAGATGACCTATGCGTTACCATTTATGAATTCATCAAAGGAAATAGGTTGCCTAAAAGTATTCTGTCTATAGGTATTTTCTTGGTGCCTAAGTCGTGTAATCCCACTAAGTGGAAAGATTTCAGGCCTATAAGCCTGTGTAGTCTTCTTAATAGAATCATGTTCAAAGTTGTGAACAATAGATTAATGATCATATTGCCTAAAATCATCTCCAACGTTCAAGGTGCCTATATTTCTAACTCTTCTATCCATGACAACATTCTAATTGCCAAGGAATTCATGTATGACCTAAGTAGGAGGAAAAATAGTAATAACATGATGCTGCAGGTTGATCTGACCAAAGCATATGATAAGCTGGCTCACAGTTTCATTATAAAGGTGTTAGAGATGTTTGGGTTCTCTGAAGGATTCATATTGATTATCAAAAAATCTTATTTGTAATGTATTTACTTCTATCATTATCAATGGTCAGGTTTTTTACTTCTTTAAAACCAGAAGGGGTAGAAGGCAAGGGGACCCCTTGTCCCCTAGCCTTTTCATCCTGGCTGAAGAAGTCTTTGCTAGAGGTATTCATAGATTGTTCTTAAACTATAAAGACATGCAATTTAAATCTAGAAGTAATCTCCTTATTCCTTATCTTCTTTTTACTGATGATATATTGGTATTCTCTAATAATTCAGACAAAACCATTAACATGCTTAGTGAATTCTTAGAAACATATCAAAGAGTATCTGGACAGCTGATCAACAAAGAAAAAACTAAAGTTTTCTTATCTTCTAGGATTAATTGTGCTATAATTTCTACTATACTAATATGTCTGGATTTAATCTGAATACTTTACCTACCATGTATCTTGGCATTACGTTTAACTCTAACAATAAGTACAGCAATTACATCCCTATAGTTAACAGAATTTGTGAAAAAATCAGAGAGTGGGAAGATAAGAAGCTCTCTTTTGGTGGTAGAATTACTATCATCAACAATGTTTTAATAGCTATTCCTAACCATAGCTATTCTATTCCTAAAGCTATTATCAACAAGGTCTATTATATCTTCAACAAGTTCCTATGGGGAATTGATGTTTCTAACAAGAGGTTGCACTGGTCTAACTGGGTGAAGCTGTGCAAAACTCACAAGGAAGAGGTCTTAACTTTCGAAAGATTTATGATCTTCAAATTACTTTTAATTGTAAGCGTTGGTGGAATTACAGAAGCAATAAAAGTCTCTGGGAAAACCTCATGAATTATATTTACTGCAACCCTCTTCACCCTCTTCAAATTTCATACAATAAAGCGGGTTCTAGTGTTTGGAAAAGGCTGTGCAGAATCAAAAGCACTGCTGAGCCTAACATCAAATGGATCCTTGGGGAAGGAAACATTGAATTATGGCTTGAGAATTGGTATGATTGTTTTCCTATATTAACTCTTGATAATAGTATAAATAACTTTATATACAGAGCCCAATATGTGTATGAATATTGGAAAAATGCGAGTATCATTGGGAAGGTACGCTTTGGTGATGAATTTAGGAAATGAGTCTGTGGGATTCGCTTACAAAGACACTAGGAAAATAATATTTTGAGACCTCTATTATACTCCTCGGCTCAAACATAATATGTTTGGTCAAGCAACATAAAATGGATGTAATATAGTATTGAGAGGTGACATTCTTACTATACGTGAGCCTAGTGGGAGATTGATTATCCATCGTGAGAGGTCTAGTAACCGCTTGTATATGGCACAAATAAAAATAGCTAACTTGATAAATTTGCAAGGGAGATCGGATAGACTAACATGGCAGTGACATACGTAACTTGAACACTTGTACGCTGGCTCGATGAAGCTCATGGTGAGCAAGACCCTAGGGACAGGGCTGCCACATATAGAGGATGAGATCTTTGTGGGTGCTTGGCAAAAAATAGATGAAAATATCTTTTCCAAAGGCCACGGTTTCCCGAGCCTCAAGGCATTTGGAGTTGATTCACAGTGACCTTTTTGGATCCATCCCGTCCTAAACACCTGCAAAAAATCGGACGATATTTTCCGAATGCATTTGAAAAAATCGAAAAATTTGAAAAATTAGAAAAATTAAGTTAATGGTGGAAAACAAAACTTGCACTAGCAGGTGTGAGCCAAAAACCGAACTTGTTATATTTGTCCAAATTAAAGAACCAAATCGACCAACAAAATTCGGGTTAATCGGTTCGGTGAACCGAACTGATATCCAAACTTTGATTAAATTTTTTAATTTTTTAATATTTATTATATATATTATATTATATTCATATAAAATATATATATTATAAAATATATATTATATTTATTCATAGAAAAAAAATATTATTATTCATATATATTATATTAGTTCGGTCGAAAATAGCTTTGAGAGATGGAGATAAATCGCTCTAGTGGTTAGATGATCTATTGAATTTTTCATCACCGTAGAAATCACATAAATATTTAAAGTGAGGTTTTGTAGAAAAATAAGAGAAAGTTAAGATTTAAATAGATTCTCTCGGATATACTTCTAAGAGTAACAAAGATATTTTTCAACGGTATTTTTTTAAAGATGTTTTTGAGATGTATTCTTTTAAGATATTTTTCTATTTTAATATATTTTAAGATTTTTATTTTATTTTGACAACTGTGTTTAGAGGGACTACTAATGAAAAGTAAATAAAGTGTAAATATAGATAGATTAGGATATAGTTTATAACTAATAAAGATATTTTTCAAATCTATCTTTTTTAAGAGATATTTTCGTATTTTAAATATATCTTCTGATATTGTTTTGATTTTAATAATATTTTAGTATTTTTCAAATCTATCTTCTTATAGATATTATAGTATTTTATAAATAGCCCGTCTCTCTAACTTCCCACCGTCTTTCTATTCTGAATCTCTCTCGTTTTTACACTACCAACCCAAAACATCCGATGTCGAAGAAAATCACCCTCAAGAGTTCGGATGGAGAGACTTTCGAGGTTGACGAGGCGGTGGCCTTGGAATCTCAGACCATGAAGCATTTGATCGAGGACGATTGCGCCGATAACGGGATCCCTCTTCTTAACGTCACCAGCAAGATCTTATCCAAGGTCATCGAGTACTGCAAGAAGCACGTCGAGGATGGTCCTGCTGCATCTATCGATGAAGATCTCAAGGCGTGGGATGCTGATTTCGTCAAAGTCGACCAGAGCACCCTTTTCGATCTGATATTGGCTGCTAACTATTTGAACATCAAAAGCTTGTTGGACCTGACATGCCGGACTGTAGCTGATATAATCAAAGACAAGACCCCTGAGGAAATTCGCAGCACTTTCAACATTAAGAATGATTTCACCACGGAGGAAGAGGAGGAAGTTAGACGTGAGAACCAGTGGGCTTTTTGAATGAACAAAATACTATGCTGCTTTTTTTTTTCTTCGTATAAGATTGTTTCTAGGTTTTCGTAGACCCTCAAAACCTTTATTAGTAAGATAACGGTCTGGTGGTTTACTTTTGTTTCAAAGTAACTGATAGTAATTGTTTCCTCTTTAGGATGTGTTCCACTGAACTTTCTCTAAAATAGGCAACTGATCTTCTTAACTGAAATAGTATATTTACAATTCCAACCCAAGATATGAGAAGTCTTTAAAAGATCATATACAATAATAGAAACATATTAGTTAATTAGTTTTTCTAATTAGTTTTTCTTTAAACGTTTCCAATAAACTTCCTATAGAAAACATGAAGTTTATGAAGTGCGAATTATACACTTTCTCAAATTAGCAAAAAAATATTCCCATCTATTAGAACATCGGAAACAAGTTTCAAATGTTTACATAAGTTTTTACCATAAATCTCTATGTCATCAACGTAGACAACAACCACTCTTCCAATAAATAATCTCAAAACACGCTTCGGTTATAATCATGCACTTAATTAGCCAACATTTGGCCATTTAATTCCAAATGCTAGAATTAATTATCCGAAAGTCTATAATTTGAAATGTTCAGCTTCTTACTTGTAAATGTGGGATCAGGGATGTATCAGGAAATATCATCTAAAAATAGACTAAAAATTAATTATCTAATTTATATCAGTATCATAATAGAAATATCTTTATTTTTAAATATAAACCTATATATATAAATTAAACTTTGTTTCTTATTTTTAACACTAACTTCACGATTATGGCTGGCCGGAAGTGAGACCGTATGGTTGTTTACTTTGGTTTCCAAGTGACTTTTAAAAAAGACAAAAATAGGTAAAAACTATGGCTCTTTTAAAATAATGATTGTGTGAGGTTATAACCAAATACTAAGAATATAAATTATTTATTTGGATTCAAGGGTGTTAAGTTTATTCATTCTCCTAAACAATTTAGGTAATTAGATTTCTTCATCTATTCTTATCTTTAGTGATGAATTTTGCCCCTATTATATATTATTATATATTATTATATATTGTTTCTTTTCAAATTTGTGAGTTTTGTCTTATTTGGAAATATAATATATATGCTAAAACTACGTGTTTAAACCTGAACTAGATTCAACTTCTTGGCCCATCACAAATACTAAACCTTTCCTAAATATTAATTTATTTTAATATGATAACACTAAAAAAACTAATTTTAATACTTACATATAAATCGGTATTTGTCGTAAGTATTTTATAGATGAACTTTTACGATAAAATACATAATTAGAATTTATTGATATGCTATATAAATTTGAACTTTATATATAATTCACGGTTGAAAATTTATAAATAACGATGTGTTCGTGATGAGGTGATTTAAATAATAAATAACCGAATTATTCATAAATAATAAATAACCGAATTATTCATATAAATAAGAAGTAAACTAATATATGTAGAAATTTATTTCGGAAAGCTCGAATTAAATTTGGAACCAACTTGAGAAAATATCTAAATATTAAAGTTGAAAATTAAACTAATAAGTTCACACTTTAAATGAATGAAAATAAATTCAGTGATTATGATTCTCAATGATCAAATAAGAGGATATAATACAATAAAATAAAAAAATATTTTCTCTTTCTAATATTAGGATAGTGACTCAACCTTAATTGGCACAATCCTAATTAGCTACCGAGATTGATAACTTGGTAATGCAAGATTCTGAAACGGTGTATGGTTTATTGGCAAAGCTATCCTCAATCAAGGCAAAGACAATTTCTCTAAAGGAAAACGTCGATAAAGCTAAACTGGTGAAGACATTGTTGAAATGTTTACCAGATAAAACATCCTACTTGTAGCTTCTCTTGAACAAGTGTTGGACCTCAATACTACCACGTAAGTATATATGAGAACATATTAACGTTCAATTAATTAAAGGATCGTAAAAGTGTAATAACCCAAACCACCCTACTGCTTGCGCAATATCAGGCGGATCTCCAAACGAAAATGGTTCGTGGGATTCGTTTACAAAGTCGTTAGGAAAAGTATATTCCACGGCTCAAGCATAATATACTAAGCTTTGACCAAACAACATAAAATGGATGTTTGATATATAGTATTGAGAGATGACATTCTTACTCTACCTGATTCGATTATCCAGAGTGGAAGTTTAAGTAACCGCTTGTACATGGTAGAACTGAAAATAGCTAACCCGATAAATTTGCAAGCAAAATCGGATGGACTAACATGACAATGACATAGGAGACTTGGACACTTGTACGCTGGCTCGATGAAGCTCATGATGAGCAAGACCATGGGAATAGGGCTGCCACATATAGAGGATGAGATCTTGATTTGTGGGGGGTGTTTGGCCGAAAAATTGGAAAAAGTTATTTTCCCAAAGGACACGGTTTCCCAAGCCTCAAGCCACTTGGAGTTGATTCACATGTCAAGTCTCAAAACAGATTAATATACACCGTTTTGAGACAACATGGATAATGCTCAAGTCTCAGATTGATTTATTAGGTAATAGAGATGATTATTAAATAGTCCAAAGTTGAGTAGACAAAAAGACAACACAAATTGAAAGGACAATGTGAAAAAGAAACGGACAAACTCAAATGACACAATTAAAATTTGAGATTAAATACAACACTCTCCCTCCTAATCTCAACCTCGTTTACTCAAGTTTTTGACTCCCAATAGTTTCCTCATGTTTTCAAACTTGACAGTAGCTTGCCCCTTTGTCAAAATATCTGCTCTTTGATCGTTGCTGCAAACATGTTTCAAGATAACTTCTCCTCGCTCTACGCATTCCCTGATAAAGTGAAACCTTATGTAGATATGCTTGCTTCTACCATGGAACATAGGATTCTTAGCCAGGTCGATTGCAGATCGATTATCTATGCATAAAATCACTGGGCCAACAACTTCATGTGTTATCTGACTAAGAGTATTTCTAAGCCAAATACCTTGGCAAGCCGCTGCGGTAGCAGCCATGAATTCAGCTTCACACGATGATAGAGCAACACACTTCTGTTTTTGTGAGACCCAAGTGATAATACTCTCATTCAAGTAATAAACTATGCCTCCTGTGCTCTTTCTATCTTCAATTTGTCCACCCAAGTCACTGTGTGAAAACCCAGTTAACACATTGTTGCCACTATTCTTTGTATACACCAACCCGTGTTGTATAGTTCTCTTAACGTAGCTGAGTATTCTTTTCACTGCATTCTGGTGCCTTTTTGTGGGTTTTTCCATATATCGGCTGACTATACCCACTGAGTATGCGATATCTGGTCGCGTATGAACCAAGTATCGTATACCCCATACCATACTCTTGTAGTCTGTAGCATTGACCAACTTTCCTGTCTCGTCTCGATCAAGTTATTCCTTTGGATCCATTGGATACTTCGTCGGATTACAATCTGCCATGCCTGCATTTTCCAGAATTTTTCATGCATAACCTGCTTGTTTTAATTCGATATATCCTTCTCCTTGTTCAACTTCTATTCCCAAGTAGTAGCTGAGCTTTCCTATATCGCTCATCTCGAACTGAAGCTTCATCTGGTTCTTGAGATCCTTGTTTGCTAAGACACTCGTGCCTGTTACTAGAATGTCATCTACGTATACTGCAATAACCAAACTGTTTTTTCCCTCCTTCCTTGTGTATACATCATGCTCGTACGGACAACGAGTAAATCCAAACTTTATAAGACATGATTTCAGTTTGGTGTACCAAGCACGAGGCGCCTGGCGAAGTCCATACAAAGCTTTAGACAATTTGTACACTAGGTGCTCTTGTCCATTTCTTTCAAATCCCTCTGGTTGGGCAACGTATACATCTTCCACTATGTTTCCATTCAAGAAGGCCGTCTTTACATCGAGATGGTGCACTTCCCATTGATTTTTAGCTGCCAAAGCTAATAGCAACCTCACTGTCTCAAACCGAGTAACTGGTGTGTATACTTCATCAAAATCAATGCCATGTTCTTGTACATAACCCTTTGCTACGAGGCGTGCCTTGTATTTTACCACCTTCCCGTTGGCATCCCTTTTTAATTTATAGATCCATTTCAGACCTATGATCTTCTGTCGAGGTGGTAGACTCGTCAATTTCCATGTATCATTTGCCTCAATAGAATCCATCTCCTGCCTCATTGCTTACCGCCAGTTGACATCTTTTGCTTCCTGTGTATAGTTGACAGGTTCGTCTACCCCCATGAGCCACAATTCTTCTTCATCAAGCTCTATTTCCTCCGTGACATTGTAAATTTCACTCAAAGGTCTGAATCTTTTTGGCTCTGTGCTATCATCGTAATTATCTCGATTGATTCAAGAAGCAGACGACTGAGAATGTGGAGTAGATACCTGAGTGTTACTGTAGTTGTCATATCCAACAGAGGACTGAGAAGACTCAGAAGCCCGCGACTGTGGTGTTGACGTCTGGGTGTTATTGCCACTATAGTTGTCATCACCATACTCCACGATTTCGGTCTCATCTTGACCTGTTTCATCAACCTCAGGCATACTTGCCACAATAAAACTCTCATGTGTCTCCTCCTTATCTGCAATCACACTCCACGGCCATTGCTTTGTTTCTTCGAAAATGACATCACGGCTTATATGTATACGATCTTCCTTGGGATCATATAAACGGTATCATTTAGTTCCATGCTCTCTCCCTAGATTAACTAACTTTTTACTGCGATCATCCAGCTTTGTGTTTTGCACACTTGGAGTTTTCATGTGCGATAAACACCCAAAGACCCGTACATGACTTATCTGCGGTTTCCTTGTTGTCCATGCTTCATACGGCGTCTTACCTGTCAATGCTCGCGTGGGTAGTCTATTGAGGATGTATACCGAGTTTCCGACTGCTTCAGCCCACATCTTTGATCAAGGAGCGGCACAGATTTATATATAGATGGAGCGTCAGATGGCTTATCAAGCAGGTGGCTTGATCAAGGAGCAGCGCAGATTCATCTAAAGATGGAGTTCCTGATAGCTCATAAAGCAGGTGGCTTGATCAAGGAGCGACACAGTATCATCGAGTAGGCGGATGGAAGTCAATTGAGAGGAGGCAAGAGTGGTACTTTGTTCGAGAGGAGGATTGTTAGGTGCGACCAAAAGTCCCACATAAACATGCTAAAGTCATCAACTAACAAAAAGAAATATCTGTATCTAGAGGTAGTAGTTGGAGATATCGGGCCGCACAGATCACCATGTATAAGTTTCAGTACCTTTTTTGCACTAAACTTGGATTTGGCTGGAAATACCTTCCTGGTTTGCTTTCCCATTAAGCACCCATCACACCCGATATTTGGTTTTATTATCCTGGGCATTCCTTCTACCATCTGGTGCTTAGACATGAGAGCCATGGCTTGATAATTGACGTGCCCAAGAAGGGCATGCCACAATCTCGTGATGTCATCCGCTTTAGTCATCAAGCATTCCTGTTTGTTAGTCTCAATAATAATTTTGTAAAGTCGATTGGCAGATCGTTTTACCTTCATCAATAATCTGTCTTTGTTGTCGTAGATCCTCAAAAATTCTCCTTTGAGTTCCACATTATTGCCTTCTTCAGAAATCTGTCCCAATGATATGATGTTATTACGTAGACTAGGTATATAATACACCTCTCGCAGCATCTTTTCTTCTCCATTTTTGCACAGTAATATCACAGTGCCCTTTCCTTTTATCTCGACTTTTGAACCATCTCCAAAACGCACCACACCAGATATACTCTCATCCAGTTCTGCAAACTATTCTTTAAAACCTGTCATATGACTCCTTGCACCATTGTCCAGGTACCAGACATTCGATTTGCCTGCACATTCCCCACGCCTTGGAAATTGAGTAGATATCAGTTTGTCCTCATTCAGGAGAAGCTTTGACGAGTCTTTATCATGTTTGGCCAAGAGTAGGGCCATTTCATCATCTTCCATCGCAGCCAAATTCGCCTCTGCTTCTTGTGTTTCCTTGGTTTCTTGCATTCTGAGGCGAAGTGACCATAGATATTACAGTTGAAGCATTTGATAACACTCTTGTCAAACTTTCCACGGCCTCTTTGCCTTGTGGATCTATCACCATTGTTTTGCCTCAGCCATTCTTCACGCGTCAATGGAAGCTTTTTGTTGGCTCCTTCTCGTTTAGCCCATTCCTCTTCTGTCAACATGAGTTGAATCTCCTTCATTTCTGTCCTTCCTTTTACTCGTTCTTCATGTGCCTTGAGTGAACCCACAGCTTCTTCGACAATCATGCTCTCGATGTCTCCAAATTGCTCCAGTGTTGAAGTTATCTGTAGGAATCTGGCAGGGACAGCACGCAGAAGTTTCTTTACGACGTATGATTCTTCCATCATTTCCCCCAAAGCTCGAATATTTGTAACGAGGCTATTCATTCCCATGTGAAAATCTTCAAATTTTTCATTGTCACCCATATTCAGCATTTCGAATTCAGATTTGAGGGTCTGAATCCGTGCCTTCTTTGCTTTGTCTGCACCTTGGCATAATGTTCTTATCATATCCCAGACGTCCTTCGCTGTTCCTTTGTTCGCAATTGAGAGCAATACATCTTCGGGAATTGCCTGATACACCATTGCTAGCGCTATCTTATCTGTCTTCTCTTCGACAGCAACATTGGGATCTTTTGGCTCTACTGCATTCTAGACCCCTTGTGCTTGCATATAAACTTTCATTTTGATAGCCCAAGCCGTATAATTACTTCTATCCAGCATTCGGTAGCTCAGGCCGTACGAACCTTCTTTTCCTTTGTTCACCTCCATCGTTAGCGAAACAAATACGTCTGCCAAGACCTTCAGGCTCTGATACCAAATCAAGTCCCAAAACATATTAATATACACAATTTTGAGACAACAGGGATAATGTTTAAGTCTCAGATTGATTTATTAGGTAATGGAGATGACTATTAAATAGTCTAAAGTTGAGTAGACAAAAAGACAACACAAACTGAAAGGACAATGTGAAAAAGAAACGGACAAACTCAAAGGACACAATTAAAATTTGACATTAAATGCAACAACATGATCTTCGACTAAAAATTGGTACGAATTCGTTTTAGTTGATGATTTATTACGTTTCATATGGACGATACCTTCAGGAAGAAATTGAATGCGTTTCAGAAATTCAAAGTTAATGGTGAGAAACGAAACTGGCAAGTTAATGGTGAGAAACAAAACTGGCATAGCATCAAAACATTCAAAACTGATAGGGAATAAAAGTTCACATATGCCGAGTTGAATATGTTTTGTGAAGAGTATGATATTTCTAAAACACCTTACTTCATTTTGTACCCCATAACATAACACTATAGTGCAAAGGAGAAACAAACCTCGATGGTATTTTCAATTAATGTATAGGCTAAAGTTACTTAAAACTTTCATGTATGATACACAATCCCAACCAATAGATTTAAAAAGTATTTGTAAAGTGCATGTACAACGTAAAACTTTTTAGAAATAAATAAATACATTAGAGTCTTTCTAAATTCATTCTAATAAACGTGTTAAAGTAATGTCAACAAAATTTAAAAAAAAATAGTTAAGTATTTTGTTAAATAGGAAGAGTCACTTAATAAAGCCCAAAGTTAACATTTTTTTTTTTTAATTTTTTTTTAATTTTTTACTCTCATTTTTTTATTGGTTAGTAAGTAAAGTAATTATCTTCTATAAAAATACCAATGAATTTCAATATATTACCTTTAAAATATATATCTAAAAATATGATATAAAAAATTGAATTTAATATTTTAAAGAAATTTTAAAAATATATAGAAATAAAATCAAATTTGTTATATAAAATATTGTTGAAAAATATATGAAAATAAAATCTAGATAAAAAATATATGAAATTTAAATTAAATTTATATTTCCTTATTTATCTCAAATTCAGTTTTAAATTAAACAAAAGATATTATATTTTAATATATTTCCTTATTTTTCTCAATTTCACGTAAATACGTTCTTTGTTCTATTTTATTTAATTAATTATTAATATGTAATTTTTTAAACTTAAGTTTTATGGAATCGATATATAATAATGATAAAAATAAAAATATTATAGTACTATTTTATTTTAAATAATTTTGAAATATTGAATCAGTTGGGTAATTGTTATGGTTATAATATAACAATACTGTTTTTTCATTTTTAAAATTGATTAATCATTAATATTTTTTATTAGTATTAGAAATTGATTTAATAAATTTAAAATATAATAAATGATGTATTAATTATTAAAAGTATATTAACAATTAACTAAATAAAAAAACATCATATCCGTCAATAACAAAAAGTAGATTGATATTGAACGGAGGATATTTAGGTCCATAAAAAAGATAAAACTTTATTAACGGTCTTCATAAATATCGAGTACGATCACACCTTTTTAATTAATGGATTATGCTAACCGATGCTATTTTCCTAACCGGTCGGTTAGCGAACATTTAATATTAACTTTTTAACTAATAATCACTTTGTTTTTATACCATCTTAATAAGAGGAGAGATTAAAATTTATTTAATGACATCCTTACCCTTTTTTTCTATTCTAAGTTTAAGTTTTAAACGTTACAAATATGATAATTAGTAATCACAAACTATTGTATGAATCAGAATCTTATTCTAATAAAAACAAAAATATTAAGTTTATTTAAAAAACATTAAATTTATTTTAGGTTTTTTTAAAAAACATTAAATTTATTTTCCAAATATGATTTGAAAATCACTATTAACTTAACTTATTTTACAAACAAAACCTATTTATTTAAAAAAATCAAATAAAAAAAACGTAATTAATGAAAATTCCACTTTTTAAATTAGAAAAATGGTTTTAAAAAATTAATTTGTTTGAAAAGCTGAAAATTAAATTGATTTTTAAAATGTTTAATTGTAAAAAAAGATTTAAAAACTGAATTTTAAAATTATTTAAAAACTTCTTTGTGAATATTTATTTAAAATTTTAAACTAAATAACTTTTATAATATAAAATTTATAAATATTATATAATAGTTATAAATTACTTTACTAAAGACACAGTAATATAATGTTTTTATTTTTATTTTTAGTATCTTAACTTGTATAATTAATTATCATATTAATAACATTGAAAAACTAAACACAAAATATTAGCTTAACATAATAAAAGGGTAAAGAGATCTTTAAAAACATTTAATCTCTCTCATCATTACTATGGTATAAAATTTGCTGATTAACATTAAATGCATGTTAACGGGTAGTCACTCAGGCCATCGGTTAGGATAACCCTTAATTAATATGTAAAAGGATCTCATATTTATACCTGATTTGACTCTAGTTTTTTTTATGTCATTTCACTCGGTCGTGAACTGAATTAGGTGATTTGGATTTTCTATCTGAAACATTACCGCTAAGTGAGGGCAAGACCGTCTGGATTTCTTCGGATGTGGGAGGGATTTAGTGTCACCCAATTTTGATTGTTTCTTTTGGTGTTGGAGTGACTTCTCTCTATTTTTTAAAGGTATTTCTCATCGATTTTTTTTTTTAAATTGATTTTTTTTCTTTTCTTTTAGATGTGTTTCACAAATCTAATATGAACTGATATTCAAATAAATATAAATTGGAACCGATTAGAAATTTATAATAGGTAGGGATGAGCAAAAACCGAAAAAACCGAACCGACTAACCGGAATGAGCAAAAACAGAAAAAAAAAAACCGAACCGACTGACCAAACCAAACCAAAATGGATCGATTTGATTGGTTTAGTGAAAACGAATTAAATTCGGTCGGTTTTGGTTTTTTCCAAATTTTAAACCGAATAGAACCGATACCGACCGAATGATATATAGTTTTCATACCATTACTTCATGATATTACTAGTTTGGTAAGAGAACAGACTAAGATCCTCGTATGCGTGTGGGTAGGGTCCGAATCCTACTGGATTGCATATATCTAATTTCTTTTGAGAGAAGGTATATATATATATATATATATTTTGAAGAGTATAACTATACTAAGCTTTGTATTTTTTATGTAGTAAAAGTACATATATTTATTAATCTATTATTATTTTGTTATTATATATAAAAGAGTTTAATAGTTATGTGTTATTTATTATTAGTTGGTTATTATAAATATAAAAAGTTTAATAATTAGTTTAATATAAATTATAATTTTTTATTAAATTGGAAAATAATTTTAAAAATAATTAAAAAAATTCAAACAAAACTAACCGCACCGTACCAAACTGAACCACATTGATGTTGAAACCGGAAAACCGATCGAAATCGAAAAAACCGAAACAAAAAAAACGATATTATTTTAAATCGAAAAAACCGAAACAAAAAAAACGATATTATTTTAATTAATCGGTTTAATAATTTATAAAGTAATTATGAGCGAGGACTGATCGGTGATGACAGTTTTCTCCTCTTCGGACTAAAAGATTGTATTCGGACCACGCTTTGCCCTCGGATTAACCTTACTTGGATAATTAGGTTCATTTTATGGAGAAAAATTTGGACTTCATTTTATCTGTCGTTCCACATCGCTCTGACTTATTTTCCTTATGTAATTCATGTTTTTTCGAATTTATAGCAAATCTTTCATCTTCTTATGTAGTCATCATGGCGTTACGTTTCTCTTTCCTCTTCGGAAAGTAGCCCCCGAAAACCCCCTTCCACAAGTGGCATTCAACCGGAGACATTACTGACTGATATCCCCAAACTATCAGAGAAGAGACTGATAGATGAACCAGATGAAAATGAAGACACCGATGAAGTGACGATAATAGATTCTCAGCCCATTCAAAATGTTTTTGTTCCCAAAGTTCCCGTCGGATTAAACCAATTGCCTACGGAAACGGTTGCTACTTCGACTCCCAACAAAGAGAAAAAGAGAAAAAGAAAAGGAAAAGGAAAGGGAAAAATCCCCTCAAAATTGGAAGATATGCTTGGAGAAAACCTTAGTCAGATTGAGCCTAAGCATTTGCGGGCCCTCTACGAAGTAAATTACAGGTATCTTCATCCCTCCGACGAAGTTAAAATCCGGGACTAATGGGGAATTCCTAGTATAGTGAAGATCCGCTTTTCTACAGTTGGGAAACTCCTCTGTCCGTTCGGAATCATGAGTTGATTTTGTACACGGATCTGATGAATTGTGTTCTACGTCTACTGCTAGATCCAACACTTGTCAAATTTTTTTACCTTATCCAACTGTGTCCCTCATTAGCCGACCCTAACAGTTGGTATACCTTGATGGCTTGTATCATGGCCTCTATTCATCAAGGTATACCACATGCTAGGGCCGACTTGTGAGGGACACAGTTGGATAAGGTGAAAATATTCGACAAGTGCTGGATCTAGCGGCAGACGTAGACCCTAATTCATCAGATCCGTGTACAGAATCAACTCATGATTCCGAACGAACGGAGGAGTTTCCCCAACTGTAGGAAAACGGATCTTCACTATACTAGGAATTCCCCGTTGGTCCCGGATTATAACTTCGTTGGAGGGATGAAGATACATGTACTTTACTTCGTAGGGGGGCCGCAAATACTTACGCTGAATCTGACTAAGGGTTTCTCCAAGCATATCTTCCAATTTTGAGGGGATTTTTCCCTTTCCTTTTTTTTTTTCTCTTTTTCTCTTTGTTGGAAGTCGAAGTAGCAGCCATTTCCGTGGGCAATTGGTTTAATCCGACGGGAACTTCGGGAAAAAGAACATTTTGAATGGGTTGAGAATCTATTATCGTCACTTCATCGGTGTCTTTATTTTCATCTGGTTCATCTATCAGTCTCTTCTCTAATAGTTCGGGGATAGCAGTCAGTAATGTCTCCGGTTGAATGCCACTTATGGAAGGGGGTTTTCGGGGGCTACTTTCAGGAGTGGTCTGAGGAGTCCCTTCAGGAGTGACTTTTGGGGTAAGTACAGAGGATGAAACTTTAACCCTAACCGATTTCTTAGCAGCTTCAGGAGATCTTTTCTTTTTCGTCTGTGCATCTTCACCCATTGCTCGAAATAAATTTGGCTTAGTATGTGGAAGATCAATTGGGTTTTTCACCAAACCAACATGACCAGGGGGAAACCCTTTCACTAAGACGAACTCGTTCGCGAAGAGGAGCCCAGTTGTCTCTAAAATGAGAATTATAAATATCAACCGGAGAGGGAAAATCACAAGGCGGAGGCGAACGGTTACCATTTTCAGAAGATGAACTGCGGTTTAAGGGTTTGAACCACCTCTAGAGTTTGTATTTATCTAAGTTGATAAATTCGTCTGGCATCAAGGGTTGAACAAAGAGGTGTTTATCTCTCTAAAAAGAACGAACAAAATTCGAAAAAATGGAAACAAGCGTCAAAGGTAATATTTATAGAGGAAGAACAGAGAGAAGTTTAAGAGTTTGTGTAGGTAGGGTTCTATGACTGACACGTTACCCACATAAACGACCATCACACAGGCTAAGAGGCGCATGTCAAGTCGGACAGAGGAAAGAGAAACGTAACGCCATGATGACTATATAAGAAGATGAAAGGTTTGCTATAAATTCGGAAAAACATGATTAAATAAGGAAAATAAGTCAGAGCGAGAGATAAAATGAAGTCCAGATTTTTCTCCATAAAATGAACCTAATTATTCAAGTAAGGTTAATCCAAGGACAAAGCGTGGTCCGAGTACAATCTTTTAGTCTGAAGAGGAGAAAGTTGTCATCACCGATCAGTCCTCGCTCATAATTACTTTATAAATTTTTAAACCGATTAAGGTTTTGGTTTTTTTGTTTCGATCGGTTTTTCGGTTTCAACATCAATGTGGTTCGGCTCGGTTCGGTTGGTACGATGCGGTGCAGTTGGTTCGGTTTGATTTTTTTTTAATTATTTTTAAAATTATTTTCCAATTTAAAAAAATTATAATTTATATTAAACTAATTATTAAAGTTTTTATATTTATAATAACCAAATAATAATAAATAACACCTAACTATTAAACTCTTTTATATTTATAATAACAAAATAATAATAGATTAATAAATATATGTACTTTTACTATACATTTTGTCATAAAATGTATATGCATCACTAGGATTCGAACCCCTGCCCACACGCATACAAGGATCTTAGTCTGTCCTCTTAGACCAGCTCACCAAACTAGTAATATCATGAAGTAATGGTATGAAAACAATATATCATTCGGTCGGTTTTGGTTCTATTCGGTTTAAAATTCAGAAAAACCGAAAATCGACCGAATTTAATTCGGTTTGAAGAATAAAAACCAAAATCGATTTTTTTTTCACTAAACCGACCAAATCGACCCATTTTGGTTTGGTTCGGTCAGTCGGTTCGGTTTTTTTGGTTTTTGCTCACCCTGCCTAAAACTTGTTTATAATTAGTAGAAACTAGGGGTGAGAAAGTCCATTCATTAATGGCAAATGGGTAAATTCACCCTCTAGTCCATGTACTATATAAAGGACCCATCCTTTTTGGGAAAGGGGCAAATGATTAGTTAATGAATGAAACATTTATTCCTTTTGTCTACTTCTCTCTCTAAATATTTGTTTCTCACTCTAGAATCACCCGCATACGAACATTCCTTAGACATGATTCACCATACGAACAGTAATAAAATAAACTCTAAAGAAAATAAGAATTAATTGATGAGTTTAAAAAAAATAACCAAGATTAGTTGCTTATACCTTTGCACAATCTTTTTTGTCCCAATGCAGTTTGATGCTTATACGATGGACACAAATGATGAAACTCAGGATCCAGACCATGATCTAGAGAAATTCAAAAATGTTATGGTAGGTTTTCGTCTTGACGATACCCTCATTTCTCTAGGATTTCTCATCACACTTAGTGGAAATGCATTGGCATGACATAGAAATCTTACCTTCCGGATCAATTAAAAGTTTTGAATAACTATAGACTTCTTTTCAAATCAATGTATTAAAAATGAGACGATAAAATGGATGGAGATTATATTATAAATTTGTACCAAAATTAAGCTGTATGTTTGAGGAATTATGTGAAAAGGCTCGTCAAAAAAATAAATGGCTTACATAATTGTGTTAAAAGAGGAGCCTTGGCAGGATTAAAAATATTTCGGTATTTATTTTCAAGAATTTTCAATTCCTTGAGACAATCGCTCGCATATTTGTCAATAAGAGCGAACATTGTTGATGCCTCGTCATTCTCAAGTTGAACCTTAAATGCTCTTAACTCCTCGAATGATTTCATTTTTACATCTTTACTCTCCTGTTATAAAGTGTTGAGTACCTCATAGTTTGAATGATTATTTTGCATTACTTTATTATGTTTAGCAGACAACTCCATTCGCACCTGAATTAGAACGTTATGGAATTCAGATTTGTATGCTTGAAAGACATGAAATTGTTCGATGTCGATCGTTTGAGCATCTTTAGACCTTTT
The DNA here is from genome assembly GCA_036936605.1 of Limnanthes douglasii subsp. nivea. Taxonomy (NCBI): domain Eukaryota; kingdom Viridiplantae; phylum Streptophyta; class Magnoliopsida; order Brassicales; family Limnanthaceae; genus Limnanthes; species Limnanthes douglasii. The sequence goes on along the minus strand of JAUPFV010000001.1, from coordinate 388,317,552 downwards.
TTGTGAGCAACGCCTCCTTCCAAATATGTATAACTTCATAAGTCACCCCCTTCATATTTTTTGTGGCATCCAGTTCGAGTTTATTTGGTATTTATTGCAAGAGTTCCCACATGATGGACCATTTGTGTAAAGTGAGTGAGAGTTCATCAGACTCTTCAACCAGATGAACTTTCAAATCTCCTTTGTGCTTCTTCGTTAAAGAAGAGTCAATTCCTCCCATTGTATACCTACCAAAAATGGTAAAAATATGATGTTGCTTCCCCTTATCTTCTTTTCTCCAACCTTCCTCTTCCCGTTCGATTATATTTTTCTTTTTTCTTCACTCTTCTACCCCTCATTCACTCTAACAAACTGAATTAATTCTATGTTATAAATAGTCCTATGTATTTCATCGCATAACTTCCATCACTTCATAGTAGTCCTATGTATTTCATCGCATAACTTCCATCACCTCATAGTAGGATGGCCACAATGAGTATGATAGGAACAAAAAAAATGCAAGACCCGTTATTAGTTATGCCAGCATCGTCATCGGGTTTGATATTTTTATTTATCTTTATATTATTAAAAATAGTTGTGATGTTCTTGGTCAAAGGAGTAAGTTTTCGGGCTGGATTATCTTAATCCTACAAGTTCGGCCTTCGTGATTGAATCCCATCATAATAATACGTCGTCTTGATTGAATCTCATTAATGTACTTCTTAATTGTTCTAAATGTTGCTCTGTATCTCATGAACCGTCATAAGTTTCCATCTTGAACGGATCAAACTTTCTAGGAATTGTTCCTTCTAAAATATTTGTGACAAAATAAATTCTTGAAGTATTAACATAATATATAATTTTGCTCTTATAGGTACTTCTGGCCTAGTGGTCATAGAGAAAGGCTGGGGCTGCACTTTTATTTAACTTAATAAAACTTTAATTATATTATTATTATAGGCATATATATTTTTACGTGTTTAATTTGAGCCCTAGGGGTTGCACTTGTATTTAACTTAATAAAACTTTTATTATTATATGCATATTATTATTATTATAAATACTAAGAATTAATATTTATATGTATTACGTTGCGTGTGATATTTTGTCTTATTTAAATTACAAATTAATATTTTTTATATTAATTTTAAAAAATAATTTAATCATTTTTTATTATAAAAAAATCGAACCGATCCGGACCGAACCGACCGAATCGCACCGACATTCAAACCGAAAAACCGAATAAAAACCGATCGAAACCAAAAAACCGAAACCGAAAAAAAAATCGATTTTTTTTTCATTAAATCGGTTTAATAATGTACGAACCGAATTATTTCGGTTTGGTTTAAAAATTTATAAAAAAACCCGCCGAACCGACCGAATCTCACCCCTAATAATAAGGCTCGGCTGCTTTTGAATAAGTCACACTCATCTATTTTCTTTTGTTCCTAGGAGTTGCTGCAAATTAAATGTGGTCTACCGGAAGATCTCATTATAGAGGTGCTATCAAGATTGCTTATTAAAACTCTCCTGAGATTTAAAGTTGTATCGAAAGGGTGGGCTTCTTTCATTTCAAGCACTGACTTTATTAAACGGCATCATAACCAATCAACTTTAAGCCGTAAACATAAAATCTTTTTACCCATCAGCAATAACTATCTTATATCGTTGTATTGCGATGACCTATATACTTATGAATCGGTAGAAGAGCCATATTTTGTTAATAAGTATTCTATATTGGTAGGTTCATGCAATGGACTGTTATGTATATCAAATCGTTGGTTGAAGACACTTCATTTATGGAACCCTTCTACTAGAGACTATAGGAGAATGCCTTCTATGAACCTTCGTAAGAAATGGTTTGTGACCACATTTTGGTTTTGGGTATGACACGAAAACTGATGATTATAAAATTGTTGTCTTAGTTACTGCTAAAAAACAAAACGATGAATCTATCTTCAAAATATTTTCGTTAAGACATAATACATGGAGGAGCTCTCAAAATACCACGATCAAAAGTTTGGATTCCCGTCCTCCTTACCGGGCTGTTTACTTGGATGGAGCCCTCTATTGGGTTGGCGGGAAGAATGTTAAAACAAGGCTTAAAGATGTCGCTCTTATTGTCTCTTTTAATCTAGATGATGAAACTTCCAAAGAGATCACGGTTCCAGATTCTGAGTATGGTTATTTACCGTTTCTTGGTGATATAAATGGTCATTTGTTTTTTACTATTTTTTTTAATAACCGATGTGATAAAAGATGATAGTTTGATGATGTACCAATATGAACCGGATATATCTTTCATTAAGCTATCTCACATTAGTAGAAACCATGTATATGATTTTTTCCGTTGTTATCCATTTTGTTGCACAAAACTAAGCGAGATAGTATTTGGGCCCCTTGATAAAGGTTTTGGTGAGGGGTTGAGAAACTTGTTAATTTGGAACGAACGCACAAATACTGCTACGAGATTGACAATTGGTGTTGGGGTTATGTCGACTGTTTATGTTGAAACTCTGATATCACCAAATGCATTTGGTAGGAATCAAACGGAACCGAGAAAACCGCAGAAACAAAATAGAGAACGAAAGCAAAAACGTTGAAAAGGAACTCATGAAATCAAATTAAGGACAATAAATTTCTTTTGGTAGATGTTTGAAGTTTTGTTTGATCTATCTTCCTTATGTTAATGGTTTACTTTTGTTTCCAGATAGTCACTTTCTCTTTAGTCAATTTGAGTCTATTACGTTTTTTAATGATCTGAATAAAATTTATGAACAAGTTTATACAACTTTTTTAAAGGTCCCAACAGGTCACGGGTGGGAAACCTTAGACCAAACTCAACCCCAAGAAAGTTCTAACAAGGAAAAATCCAAGATAATTTGTTGGAGATGCAACAATCCAAGGCACTATGTAGCAAAAGGTCTTGAACATGGACAGAAGAACCATGAATCGAATTTTATAGCGACAAAAAATGTTGATTATTCACTCTTTATGAATGAAGTTATTTTGCTGAATAAAGAGATACTTGATTCTATAGAATCATGGGATAAACGTGTATGTTACTTAAACAATGGAGCCAACAATCATATGACTGGGAATAAAGTATATTTCTTTGAGCTGGGTGAGAGTATGATAGGGAGGGTACGCTTTGGTGATGACGGTAGGAAAGGGGTACGTGGGATTCGCTTACAAAGGCACTAGGAAAATAATATTTTGAGACATCTATTATACTCCTCAGCCCAAACATAATATACTAAAAGCTTTGGTCAAGCAACATAAAATGGATGTGAGCGGTATAGTAACCGTTTGTACATGGCACAAATGAAAATAGTTAACTTGATAAATTTACAAGCGAGGTCGGATGGATTTTGTACGTTGGTTCGATGAAGCTCATCGTGAGCAAGACCATAGGAATAGGGCTCCCACTTATAGAGGATGAGATCTCGGTTTGTGGGGGTGTTTGGTCGAAAAATAAGTAGTGAAATTCTTAAATCTGTGTGTGACTGAGACATTAACTATCATAAGATTTGTGAGTCTTCCTTTTCTTATCTAAAATTAGATAAACAAACCATCAACAATATATAAAACCGATTTTCAAAATCTAAATAGCCTACAAATTTTATCTATGAGAGTGTTCGTTGGTTGAGTTATCTTCTGTGTTGACGTAAACTCAAGGCGAGGCAAAAAACTTTTAATAGAAATAGCCTACAAACTTTAGAAAACTAAACATAAAGTAATTGTAGTATTGAAAGTGCCTATTTTAAAAGGTTATCCTAAGTAATATATGTTATATATTATCCGAAATCGCATCAAATAATATATAACAAATCGCGGAAAAAATAATAAAACCCTTTTGCTAGATTCATCTATAGAAGAAATAGAAAATCAAGAATACTTACGGGTTTGCCTGCTGCTATCCATCTAGTATTCCCTACAGTTCTTTTGCGTTCTTTAGTGATTCCACGTTCTCCGGCGATTCCGTTTATGAAGCTAAGAGACCTGTAGAATCAGATTAGAGAAGAAGGAAAAGGTTTCCAGACACTAAGGAAGCGGCCGTATTTCTGATTAGGGTTTAGAGTGATGAAATACCTAAACCTAGCCCCTTATTTATAGATTTTACAATGTGAAGCCCAACATTGTAAAGCCCATCCTTTGTTACTTCCTTGTGTCCGGGACCATAACCCAATAAATTGATAATTCAATTTATATCCCTGATTTATTAATTCAGGCTTAAGTGTTGAGATTTGAGCCCTCTTCATCACAGTGCCCAAATTCAACCCGGTTACCACACTTGAGCCCATAACGCCTTTTTACCCATAGGTCCAATTTAGTTAATTAAATAATTAACTCGACTACTTTTAATTTGGACTTCCTTAAGATAATAATCGAATATGTTTATTTAGCATGTCGGTCCAAATTATTGTTAGTCTATAAATATATTAAATAAATATATTCCAACAATCTCCCACTTGGACCGTCATATGCTACTCAAGAATACATATTCAACTTTAATGGGATCCCTATATTCATTGTCAATGGGCAAACGGTACAACCCCGTTCATGACTGATAACAATAAAGGACTAAAGACCTCTTTCTCGTAATGTGAACAATAGGATGCAACAGTAATCACATTACCATTATCAATCAATTACTTGGGCCAATTATGGAGCGTGGCATAAGAGTAATATGGCTTGTAATCGTACATATCTACTCTTAAATGGTTCCTACTTTTGGAGATCCAATACAGTACAAATATCAATAAATATTTCCAAGCATATATATATTGCAATAAACTTTAATGTGCACAATACTGCAAAATATAACATCAGATCCTATTACAAACTCTCCCACTGAAACTAACAATCCTCTAAACCAACTACACCCATATTGATGGTGTGTCCCTGGAAAACCTTAGGCAAAACCGCCTTTGTTAGGGGATCTGTTATCATGGAGTTTGTACCGATGTGCTCTATACTTATCTGACCCATCTGTACTCTTTCTTTAACAGACAGAAACTTTATGTCTATGTGTTTGGATTTAGACGCGCTCCTGTTGCTGTTAGAGTACTGCACTGCAGAATTGTTATCGCAATATAACCTCATAGGGATTTCTATCCCTTGTACAATGCGTAATCCAGTAACAAAATTCCGCAGCCATAGTGCCTGGTTTGATGCCTCAAAGCATGCAACAAATTCTGCTGCCATGGTGGACGATGCAATAAGTGTTTGCTTTACACTTTTCCAGGATATTGCACCTCCAGCCAATAAGAATATGTTGCTTGACATGCTTTTTAATGTGTCTGCGCATCTACCAAAATCCGAGTCGGAATACCCGATGATCTCCAGTTTATCCGACTTCCTATATGTCAACATGTGCCCCTTTGTTCCTTGCAGATATCGGAGTACTCTTTTAACTGCTTTCCAGTGATCCATTCCTGGGTTACTAACATATCTCCCCAACATGTTTACAGCAAAGGCAATGTCTGGCCTAGTACAAACTTGAGCATACATTAAACTCCCAACTGCAGAAGCGTAATGGACCGTTTTTATTTCCTCAATCTCAAGTTTTGTCTTAGGACATTGACTCAGACTAAGTCTGTCACCCTTTGCTATAGGGGTACTTAGGGGTTTGCAATCTGCCAATCCGTAACGTTGTAACACACTTTTAATGTATGCTTTTTGTGATAATCCAAGAATACCACGAGAACGATCTCGATGTATCTGGATTCCTAACACAAAACTGGCATCACCAAGATCCTTCATATCAAAATTGTCTGATAGAAATCTTTTTGTAGTGTGTAACAATTCCTTATTGTTCGAGGCAAGCAGTATGTCATCCACATATAATATAAGAAATATAAAATTACTCCCACTGAACTTGTGATAAACACAATCCTCAACCGAGTTGATCTCAAAGTCATAACCGACTATCACCTCAAGGAATTTGTGATACCATTGACGAGAAGTTGTTTAAGCCCATAAATGGATTTCTTAAGTCTGCAAACCAGATCTTTTGAGTTACTTTCTACAAAGTGTTCTGGTTGCATCATGTAGATCGTTTCCTCAATATTACCATTGAGAAAAGCGGTCTTAACATCCATCTGATGAAGCTCAAGGTCAAAATGTGCAACTAATGCCATGATTGTTCTAAAGGAATCCTTCGTCGATACTGGAGCGAAAGTTTCTTTAAAATCAATCCCTTCACGCTGAGTATAACCTTTCGCTACAAGACGTGCTTTATGTCTTTCCACATTACCCACGGAATCGCGTTTGGTTTTGTAAACCCATTTACAACCAATTGCCTTTTTCCCTTCAGGTAATGGGACAAGATCCCATACTGCATTATCCTGCATTGATTTATACTCTTCTTTCATAGCGTCAATCCACTTTTGAGATTCAGAGCTTGCCATGACCTGTTTGTAGGATGAGGGATCATCTACAGTTCCAGCACATAACTCATCATGCTCCTGAAGATATACTATAAATTCTGGACCTATAATACTCTTCCTTTCTCTAGTGGACCTTCTTAATGGCACTATTTCCTCTTGTTGCACTTCTTGAGGAGGTAGAGTTTGATCATTATGAACGATGTCATTTTGATTCCCTTGTGGAAGATTATCTTGAGGTTCCTCTTGTTCTACCCGAATCTATGTATCTTGGTTAGAACCCTCAAGTGGAGCATTAGTGTTAATCTGAGGATTACCTTGTTCTAATGGGATCGAAATGATTGGCATTACCGCCCAATCTTCAGATATCTCAGTATCCCTATTAAAACCTTCATGAATCTTTATGGATTCTTCCTCAAAATCAACATATGTTCCCTTATTCTTCCCCCCAAACTCAACATCCTCTAGAAACTTGGTCGTTCCTGTCTCAAATATTGTACCAGTGAGAGAATCATAAAACTTAAACCCTCTAGAATGTTCGGAATAACCTATGAAGAAACAACTAACTGTTTTTGGGTCCAGTTTCTTTTCTTGAGGTTTGTAAGGCCTCACCTCAGCTGGACAACCCCACACATGCAGATGCTTTAAATTAGGTTTACGCCCGTTCCAAAGCTCATATGGAGTCCTAACAGTAGCCTTTGTGGGTACTCGATTGAGTATATAAGCGGCACATTTGATGGCTTCCCCCCCCCCAGAGAGATAATGGTAGAGATGACTGACTTATCATGCTTCTAACCATATCTTTTAGTGTTCGGTTCCGTCTCTCAGATACACCGTTCATGCGAGGTGAACCAGGCATAGTGTATTGAGGGACTATTCCACACTTCTCTAGGTACTGTGCAAAGGAACCTGGACGTTGTTCACCCGATCCGTCATATCTACCATAGTATTCACCACCACGGTCAGATCTAACGGTCTTAATGCTTTTACCAAGTTGTTTCTCAACCTCGGTCTTAATTGTTATGAACTTATCCAAGGCCTTATACCTTTCTTGTTGACCAAACCTTGACCCGGTCCTTTGCCATATGCCTTCCGCTTAGGTCCTGCCTTATTTGGTGATGTAATCACATTAGCCTCAAGCGCTGTGCCTTTAAGTCTTTCCTCCTCCTGTGCAGCGTGGGAAATCAACTCATTGATATTCCACTTTTCTCGCATGCAGTTATAGGTGGATTGGAAATACTTAAACCGGTCTGGCAGCGAATGAAATATGAATCCCACTATGCATTCCTCAGGTAAGTCTAAACCGATTGCCTTTTAACTTTTGGCCAATCATCAACATTCCCAGAATGTGCTCCCGGATTTTACCTTTGCCATTATACTTTTTGGTAGCTAGCTCGATGAGCAAACGCTGCATCTCTACCTTTTCATTTTTTTTTGGCAAAGGCTTTCTCAATCTCCGTGAGAAAGACCGAGGCAGTGGTAACACCTTTAGGGACAGCCCCACGCAATGCTACTGCTATTCCCTGTAACAAGAGCGCCATGCATAACTTATTTGACCTTTCCCACTTTTCATCAGCCTTAGTTTCATCCGGTGTACTTTCCGGACTAAGGGGAGATAGTTTGGGAGTTAACAATGCATAGTCGTAATCATGTACAGATAAAAACAGCAACATTTCTTCCTTCCACAATTGGAAGTCCGAACAATCCAACGTCGGTGGACGATTCCCCAAAAAATTGTAACCCATGGATACTATAATAGGAACAAACAACACAAAGCACATCTAGCATTTTGACATATAACTGAAAACATGTGCATAAACATGACAAATACATGTAAAACATAAAATTCATTGATAATAGATACCGGAGGGCAAATCAAATTAACATGAAATTTTATGAGTTTGAGAAAAATACTATGATCATTATTTTAATTTTCTAATTGCCAATGAGACCTTCCGGAGGGCCGATGTCATTTACATATATTAAAATAACCACAATTTGATTTTCTTAAGTACCGGTGAAACCTTCCGGAGGGCCGATTTCACCTACTTAAAATCAAAAAATTGTAAGGCTGAATTTAATTTATCATAACTACCGATGAAACCTTCCGGAGGGCCGATTTTATCTAATTAAAATTAAAATCAGCACCAAGACCATTTTCAATAATTTTCTCCCGTTCATGATTAATTTAAACCCAAACGTGAACCTTCCGGAGGGCCGATTAAATTAATTTCTTAGTTTCACCTACCGGTCTACGAAACCTTAATCATGCATCGTCATTTAATCATTCACACACACACAATTTAATTCACAAATAAACATACAAAAAAAAATGCATGCCAAACACAACATACTTGTGAAATAATTTACATACAATATATATATATATATATATCCGAACAAAATATGTACTTTCAAAAAAAAAATTCTCTTTTTTTTTTCCGCAGGTTACCGTGATAATCAGTGGACAGTCTTTGATCAGCGTTAACATCAGGGGTTAAGCTGTCGATGAGCCACTGTCCCAATAATTTTGATTTTATTCGTTATTTTAGGGTTGATTTGATGCTAATTTTGGGAGAAAAAATTTCAGACATCAATAAACCCTAATTTTACCCGAAAAAAAATCCCCAAACTATAAAAATTGCAATTTACTGATAATAAAACATGTGTTTCAATACAATAAATCACATAACATGCTTTTCATACAATCCCTAAATCCATGCCCCACCAATTCAATTCACATATAATCCCAAGGACATGGATTCTTTACAATGAAGAAAAGCATGCGTTTTTTTATCTATCAATACTCAATTTGATTATTCTACTGAATCCAAAAAGGGTTTAACCTGGCTCTGATACCAATTGTTATATATTATCCGAAATCGCATCAAATAATATATAACAAATCGCGGAAAAAATAATAAAACCCTTTTGCTAGATTCATCTATAGAAGAAATAGAAAATCAAGAATACTTACGGGTTTGCCTGCTGCTATCCATCTAGTATTCCCTACAGTTCTTTTGCGTTCTTTAGTGATTCCACGTTCTCCGGCGATTCCGTTTATGAAACTAAGAGACTTGTAGAATCAGATTAGAGAAGAAGGAAAAGGTTTCCAGACACTAAGGAAGCGGCCGTATTTCTGATTAGGGTTTAGAGTGATGAAATACCTAAACCTAGCCCCTTATTTATAGATTTTACAATGTGAAGCCCAACATTGTAAAGCCCATCCTTTGTTACTTCCTTGTGTCCGGGACCATAACCCAATAAATTGATAATTCAATTTATATCCCTGATTTATTAATTCAGGCTTAAGTGTTGAGATTTGGGCCCTCTTCATCACAGTGCCCAAATTCAACCCGATTACCACACTTGAGCCCATAACGCCTTTTTACCCATAGGTCCAATTTAGTTAATTAAATAATTAACTCGACTACTTTTAATTTGGACTTCCTTAAGACAATAATCGAATATGTTTATTTAGCATGTCGGTCCAAATTATTGTTAGTCTATAAATATATTAAATAAATATATTCCAACAATATAATGATTAAAAATATCACTCCGAAAAATAAAAAGTACATATAAACTTGTTAGTAAATTTTACTCAGATGAAAAATAATAAAGACATAAGCGGAAAAAAAAATAAAAAAAAGGAAACAACACTACAAAACATCTAAAAATATTTGTTGTACTTGATAAGATTTCATCGGATTTTTTCAACAAATTCATTTCCGTTTCGTCAGTTATTTTATATTTCAACCAATTGCACCGCGTTTGTTCCAAACATCGTTTGAATATCAAATTGTAATCTCTTCCAAAGTTTCATATCACATCTTCAAGCTTTGTTTTAGCACTTTTTTTATGATCTAATTAAGGACCCATCTAAATAAACAACCCTCAATTGTAAGGGTGTCAATATTGGTCTGAGCCCACCCAAACCGGTCCGATCAGGCTTAGTCCGGTCGGGCTTTGTCCAGCCCGAACATTTAACTAGTCGGGTACGGATATACGAATTATGACCCGTAGACGGGTCTGGCCGAATATGGATTTTTAATTTTTCCAACCCGACCCGACCCGTAAATATAAACTATATATATAACATAAAAATAAAAATATTAGAAAATATTGTAAATTTTGTAGTAGTATAACTAAAAAAATATACTTACAATGTTTTCTAATAATATATCGTATTTGAGTTCACTTTTAGAGTCAATAATATATTTATTAATTATATTCTCTTCCCATAAATTAATTCCAGAAATTTTAAATATATTTCTTAAGATCTTTGTCTATATATACTTTCAATCCTAATTTATAACTTTTTAAGTTTTTTTGATCTTTTTCTCTTCTGATATTGTGTTATTTAAAAATTTAAGTCTTAAAATATTAAATTAAAAATAAAGTCAAATTTGGCTGTTTTGGATCGGATCAAACCGGTTTGGTCAACCCGAATAGTAAAAATAATGTTTATGGGTCGGGCCGGGCTGACTCGCTAACATAAACGGATCGGGCTCGGGTTCGTAAATATTAAACTCGCTGTGGATCGGGCCGGGTTCGAGTAAAAAAAACGGACCTAAGCGGGTGAATCTGAATCCGGTCCGAACCCGGCCCATTGTCATCCTACTTAATTGTATTAAATGTCATAATTTCTAATTTCTTGTAGAAAGATAGGAAATAAATTTTTAATTTAAATAGATTTAATTAGAATATAATATTATAATTTATCAAACCAATTATTTAAAAAAAAAATTCTTAATAAAAGAAAAAACAAAAAAAGTGGTAGAGTTACAAATTGCGTATTGCTATAGATCCCAAAAATGGAGAAAGGAAATGGTTTTGTGGCGAATGGAGGTATAAATTTAACGGTTGTGTTTAGGTTTTGCCCAATTGATAAGAAACTGGTTGACTAATTAACTCCATGATTATAATGGAAACAAATTTAGAAAACAAGAAGGTTTACACTTGATGTAATCAAATACATGCATGGTGGATAGCAAATACAAACATGACCTTAGTGCTGCTGTAGCTCTTTTTGATCACCTTTTGATCAAACAGGGCAAGCTGCAGGAGCGAGAGGATCAGTAGAATCGACTAGCAGAATTAGAGTTAATGTTGACAAGACGAAAAGTTATGACAACTTTATGGAACAGAGTTTAAGAAAGAGTGCTATTTCCATGAACAGATTGATATTAAGAGGTAAAAGGAAAGCAAATGATGTAGGGACACCTTCTCATGTTTCCAATTCAGATGATTCAGATGAAGCAAGATCCCTTATTCCAGATGCTTAATTAAGGCTAATTAAGCCTTATGCTGTAATTTGCTATTTGGTAGAGCTGAACTTTATTTCCTTTTTTCTCTTATTTGAATGCATTGGATCTCTTGCTTCCAAAGAAAAAACTTGATGTAATCAATCAAACAAGGACGGATTACATTTCCTCGTGGCTAAAAAACATTAGTCGCTCTGCATATTTTTGAACCAAAGTGATATAAAATTTGAAATTTGGGGACCAAAAATGATATAAAACTTAGAACTTAAATGCCACGTGTCAGTATTTAAATAATTTATATATGCGGAGGATTATATTTGCAAATTTTTAAAACGAAGTGAATGAGTTTTATGTAGAAGTGAACGAAAGAGACTAAATTGATACAAGTGGTAAAGATGGAGGACTATCAGCATTTTGACCCTATTTAAAAATATAATATATATACTAAAAGTATGTGTTTAAATTTGAACTAGATTCAACCTCTTGGCACTATCGCAAATACTAATTTTTTTTATAATCATTAATTTATTTTAATAAGATGAGACACACAACTATAAAACTAATTTTAATACTTGCATATAAATCGGTTTTTATCATAGATGAACTTTTATGGTATTTATAAAAAATGCATAATTATAAATTTTTGATATGTTATATAATTAAGTTTGAATTTTATATAAAGTTTATTGTTGAATATTTATAAATAATGATATTTTTATAAGGTGATTTAGATAATAAATAATCGAAGGGCTAGGCTAAAATGAGACCCAAAATCTTTATAGTGAGACCCTATATTCAAAAAATTTCTAAAATTGTGAAATTACCAAATTGCCCCCACATATAAAAACACTAATTTTTCCACCAACTCACTTCTCTCTCTTTTCCTCCTCTCTTTCCTACCAAAACTCTCTCCAAAATTCAAACAAACACCCACAAATATTAATTTCTGCAAACTCCCACACAACATTTAATACACATTAATTATCTAAAGTTAAACCCAATTACTCCGAACATGGATTTAAGCGACTTAAATGACAATTGGAGCTGCAACGCCGATGATTTCCTTTCGTCGGAGGAGGAGCCGCTTACTGATCACTTGGAGAGCGTTGCCGATGTAAAAATCAAGTTTTTTTAAACACAGAACAAAATTTTGCAATTTCGTGCCTTCAACTGTACACTTCCACGCAAGAACATGCGTGGAAGATGACAAATCTTCGCATGAACATGCGAAGATTTTGTCAAATCTTCGCACAATCATGCGAAGATTTGGAGAAATCGTCATGCAACGATTTTGCCAAATCTTCGCATGATTGTGCGAAGATTTGACAAAATCTTCGCATGTTCATGCGAAGATGTGGCAAAATCTTTGCATATAAATGCGAATATTTGGCAACCATGGTTTTACATGCCTTTTTGGTTTAATTTTGGGTTTTTCTTGGTTTTACATGTTTTTTTGGTTGAATATTGGGTTTGTCTTGGTTTTACATGCCTTTTTTGTTGAATATGGGGTTTGTCTTTATTATTTGACTTGTAAATACATGTTTGTGTTTGTGTAGGAAGCGGCCGAAGCACCATGTCACATGGCGGATTATAGTCAAATATTTAAGACGGATAAATTCTTAACCAAGGCGGAATTGATCGAATGGGTTGACAAAGAGAGCAAGAGTATAGGATTTATTGTCGTGGTAGATACAGATGACGATGATAGTAAAAACGGTAAAACACCGCGGTTATATTTTAAGTGCGAGAGGCACGGTGTTTACAAGCCGAGGCCTAAACCGGGGATTGTGAAGAAACGACGAGATTGTTCATCCAAAAAATGCGGATGTCCGTTCATGCTTAGGGGCAATCCGGTGTTAGAAGCACCCGGCTATTAGAAATTGGTAGTTATAATTGGAAAACACAACCACCTACCCTTCTTGCATTTGGATGGTCATTCACGGGCCGCGAGGTTAAAGGCGGAAGAGGAGGAGTATGTTCGCAAACTCACAACAATCGGTTCTCGGCCAAGAGATATATACCGTGGATTGAAGTTAAGAGATCCGGAAAATGTATCTAGTATGCGTACCATCTACAACATGCGGCACAAACACCAATTGGTTGATAAAGCGGGAAAATCCCAAATGCAATACTTGTTTGGTAAGTTAAAGGAGCACGAGTACTATGTTTGGGAGCGCACAAACAAAGAAACCGACGAAATCCTAGAATTGTTTTTCGCACATCCCACGAGCATCGATTTGTTGCGCACTTTTCCTCAAGTGCTTATAATGGATAGCACGTACAAGACTACAAGGTATAAACTTCCTTTGCTAGAAATAGTTGGCCAAACTTCGACGAAAAAGACCTTTTTTATAGCTTTTGTTTTTATGAGCTCGGAGAAAGAAGAGAACTACACGTGGGCAATGAGCGTTCTAAGGAGAGTGATGGTGAACAACATGTGCGCATTACCAAATATTATCGTCACGGATAGGGAGTGGGCTTTAATGAACGCTATCGATGAGGTATTCCCGGATGCAACTCATTTGTTATGCACTTGGCATATAAACAGGAACATTTGCTCATACTCTAAGAAAGTGTTGCCCAAAGCGGACATGAGGGAGGAGTTCTTAGAGTTTTATGTCGCGGTTCAACATTCGGCGACGATCAAAGAGTATAAAAAAAACCTCACTGACCTTCACAAAGCCTACGCATATTGTCCTAAGGTTTTCGAGTACTTGATGAAACAATGGATAGACCCTTACGGACACAAATTCCTTAATGTCTACACTAACAAGATTAAACATTTGGGGAACCACACTAGCAACCGGTGAGTTATATTATCATATTTTTACATTACTATGTTTAACTAGTTGTTAGACTTGTAACTAATCTAAGTTTATGGTTTAGGGCGGAGAGTGCTCACTCTAGTCTAAAACGGGCAATCGGCACAAGCCTATGCACTTTTGAGCAATTTTGGGATAAAGTTCATGCGTTGCTTCGCATTCAACACTCTACCATCTTCGAAACGTTCGAACGGAGTTTGTTTCGTCCTAGACAAGCATCTAGGGGAGCTATCTTTTGCGACATCAAAGGTAAACTTTCATGTACAGCCATTCAAATATTAGAAGAAACTATTAGAAAGGCCGGGGATTTGTGGTTCACTCCCGCAAAGTGTGGTTGTGTAATTAGGACGACACACAATTTGCCTTGCGCGTGTGAGTGTGATGTGATCGCGAAAGAAGGTCGGTCGATTCAAACAAGTGAATGTGATGTTTATTGGAGTACTTTAGCGATCAAGCCTAGGGAAAACGTTGGTACCGAAGATGAGCTTACAAGAAAGCTATCCTTAATTTATAGTACCATACGCGGTTACGATCCACAAGTACAAGATCACATCATAAATAGGATGATGCAAATCCTAGATCCCGCTACAAGCCATGTGTTGGAACCTAAGGAATCGGTTGTCACGAAAGGTCGGAAAAAAGCCGGTGTCGACAAGTCAACTAAGCGGAACCCATCCGGTTTTGAATACCCTAGTGTAGGCGCTAGTAGTACTCCCGCCACGATAGGTAGCACGGCCGCGTCGGCGGTTAAGGCATTTATAGTACGCAAATGCAAAGATAAAGCACCACCGAAAAAAGAGAAAGCTACTCGATCTAGAAAATCGAATAAAGGAAAAGGATTGAGCGCCTACGGGAGTTGTTTTCCCGAGTACTTGCACGAGTACATAGCTACCGTTGAAGACGTTGCTCCGGACGGTAATTGCGGATTTAGGGCGGTAGCTTTGACGATTAAAGGCAATACGGACGCATGGGAGGAAGTGAGAAGGGATTTGATGTTTGAACTTTCAAGTCAACGTGATCTTTGGGAAAGGGTGTTTGACGGTGCAGAACGTGTTGACAATCTATTGCGGAGATTGGATTGTTTCAAAATGTACGAGAGCGGAACTAGGCACTGGATGACATTACCCGACTATGGGTTGGTGATAGCCACCCGGTATCAATGTATAGTATACCATGTCTCTCTTCAACTATCATACACGTATCTTCCTTTGCGTGGTGTGCCTCCAAGATCATGTCCTATTGTCGAAGTTGGCATTGGTTTCGTCCACGGTAATCATTTCGTGAAAGTAAGTAAACTAGTACATTCTTGATACTTAGATTTCATTTTATCAAATAATCCGCGACGTATTTAATGTTTCTATATAATTGAAATTTTCATATTGTATTAGACGGACCGTTGCCGGATATATACCCAATGTGGTTTGCGTTCCGCACTTGCGCTGAAGTTACAAATTGGGCCATACCAATAGGCGCACGTCTCAACAAGTATCACCAAATTAAACCAGCACAACCTCCGACATTAAACGATGGGGATCATGAATGCTACGATTTGACCGAGGATGCATAATGCTTTGTTGTATTGTAATATTTTGTGTTACTTGTTTTTTTTAATCATTTCGAGACACATTTCGCCACCTCCGACTACTAGACTTATGTTGTTTTGCTTGATAATAATTATGACTTTTACTTATGCTTTGTAGATGTGCCAAAAAAAATTGTTTTTTAAGCGGCCGTATGATTTTTTTTACCAAAACAGAGCCTTAATAGGTACCCTTTGGCCATGATTTTTGGTGGAAGGCCAAAAATTTTTTATTTTGTTTTTGGATTTCCAACCTCAAATGTTGTTAAAACCATGTTTTGAAACCATTGGCAAGCATGAAAGTTCCAAAAAAAAATTCTTAAATGCCCCAAAGCCCTTGTTTCACTTCTGGACAGTGCCTTTTTTGGCACACGTTTTCGTTTGCATGTATAAGTGTTAGGTGTCGCACAATCATTCGTCAACATGGATTACGCTATCCTCATCTTTGATATTTTCGTTTGAGTTTATGTTTACGTGTCTGATTCGGTTTATGTTTGAGTTTGTGTTGTTGTTCGTGTTAAAAAAAACTTTGGGGTTAATGTTTTAGTTTATATTGCATTTGTTTTGCATTCAGGTACCTACCCCTAAACTTGGAGTTTCAAAGCTGGAGTTTGAACAAACATTCGAAAGTTATATCAGAAAAATGTAACAAATTAACATAACACATAATTAAAGATCGAACCAGTAGAACATCACAAAAAATAATCCGGTCAAAAGTAAACATCACATACAAAGTCTAAAACTGTCAACACAAAAAACATAAATGATAATCAGTCTCTGTACTCGTGAGATATACGGTATATATCCTGCAAAGGCTCCCGAAGGTCCTCCATACTAACGCCGGGGTGGCTAAGCTCGTACTCCTCTATCTCCAGTATGCGCGAAGTCAGCTCGTGCTTGATGGTCGCATGTGTGTGTGGTGTAGGGTTCACCCCAATCTCCGCATCATCTCTGTGAGCCTCTGGATCAGATATGATGTACCATAAGTTCCTCGTAACCCACGAGGTGTAGATCACAGTGGTACCATCCTCCTGACCAGGAACATACTCCGCACCCTTTAGACTCGCGTGAATACAGTGCGACTCCCAGTTATCCCAACTGAATGCATCCCAGAGGTAGACGGTGTTCGCACGACGAACCCTAGTAGAACCGGTGAGAAGAGGACGCAATGGACCAGGAACCTGTATTTGGAAAAAAAAATCTAAACTATGTACCACACATGCGCAATACAAACAATATTAATATTTCGAGTTACAAAATATTACCTGCTGAACGCGACCGAACTGTCTAGCCACCCGCAGCGGATAGTACGCCTTGACAATGTCCGCCGCCTTCAGCGTCGCATCTATCCAGGCTATATGAGCGGTACCTCGAGCATCCTGCATGGTCGTATACGGTGTGAATGATACCTGTAAAATATTAACATACCATTTATCATTACCAACTTAAATTATATATACGATAATTGAAATGAAACTGATTACAACTTACATCCTGCTCGGTGAAGCTATCCAGACAAAGTCTAATACCGTCTCGAGTCTCCTGGCTCTGTCGAAACTTAGCAGGCGCATGGAGGCATATAGTAGGATGTGCGATACTATACCTCGGGTACTGATGAACTGCAAACGCCGTGAAATGGTCGTAAATCCACGTCTCTAACATGGCCAAAAAACCAGATATACCCGAAGTAGAGTGTAGGCAGCCTCTGCCTAGCTGGTAGTAGAGCTGCGCCAGTATCATCTGCCCCCAGTTATACCTCGCGGAGCTAGTGTAATCGTCGATGAACTGCAAGTAGTCGAGGCTAATGTTGTTGCCCGACTTGTTGGCCAAAATGGTACAGCCAAAGAAGTGCAACAAATAGCCCCTCGTAGCTCATTTAGCATCCCCCACGGTGATCTCCTCATCGTAATACTGATGGGTGCAGAATCTCTTCTTCAGCCATGCAAGGCGCACATGCCTCTTACCGCCGCCTTTGTTCTCCTTTATCTCAGCCTCAAGCTCCGCAGCGCTGCACCCAAGTAAGCGAGCGTATCTCGCAGTACGCTCATCAGCAGTGGGGTACTCATATATCTCACAGTTGAGACCGACAACTGAGAGCCCCGTTATCATGTGGACGTCATCCAGGGTGACGGTCATCTCCCCGAACGAGAAGTGGAAAGTGTTCGTCTCGGGATGCCATCTCTCAAGAAAGCCCTCAATCAAGTGGACGTTAGTAGACCACTTACCCAAGGCCTCAACCAAGGGCCAGAAACAGGTGCTCCTAACCTGTGCGAGTACCTTCTGCTGCCGGGATTTCAAGTCCCAACTACTATGTGTGTGGTACATCGCATAACAGCGCAGTGACTGTCGGTCCTGCATGCATTAAAAACATACAATATATATAAACATATATGCAATCTAAAACTTAAGATAATCCAATAACCAACATGTTCAATATATATACAGTATAACAACTAACAAGAATAAAACAATAACCAATAACCAACAAATACAATGCAGTAGTGAGTGTTAAAAATTAAAACCTAAACTCATCATAACATATAAATTCATTGTAACCTATACTAATAAAATTTATAACACAAACCTAATTTCAGTAACATATAAATTCTTAACATATAAATTCAGTAAATGTATAACACAAACCCAATACCAAATCCAATGCAGGTAATATTCAATAGACAGTGTTAAAAATTAAAACATAATTTCATTCTAACATATAAAATAATTCTAACCTAACCTAAACTACTTATATTTAAAACACAAACCATTTCAGTAGACAGTGTTAAAAATTAAAACCTAAAGTCATTCTAACATATAAATGAATTCTAACCTAACCTAAACTAAACCAATATAAAATCCAATGCAGTAACATATAAATTGATTCTAACCTAAACTAATAAAATTTCTAACACAAACTAATAATAATAATAATAATAACTTTAAAAAGTAAATTAAAACTATAAAACTTACATCGCCTCTGAAGACGTTGTATGCCTCGTGCTCTCTGTACGAATGAAACGTAGAATATAGGTCTACGACGTGACCATTGTATCTACGGAAGCGCTGCTCCGTAGATACGCGACGCTAGACTGGTGGGCGCTCAACTGCCTGTAAGGTCCCTCTCACACGAACCCGGACACTACGAGAAGTCTCACCGCGAGCGAGGTCCTCAGTCTACTGATCCGTCTCGTAGTCTCTATCGGTAACGGGAGGACGTGGGCGAGAAGGCATACTGCACAAGACAAAACCGAACAATTAGAAGTGTTGAGACTTAAAAAAAAATCATGAAATTGCAAAAATTCGCAATTTAATGCGTGGATCTCGCCAGAATCCACAATATGTGGATTCGGTATTTCCACGCATGTTCGTGCGTGGAAATACCGGATGCCCGCATGTTCGTGCGTGCATCCGGTATTTCCACGCACGAACATGCGTGGAAACACCTGCTCGAGTCTGCAGCCCCCCTACCCAGATCTGCCCGAAATCAACCCTAAAACTATAACCCAACACCCTAAATGGTCCTAATCTCCTAACTAACAACATACATGCCCTTAAAATCAAACAAATCAACACCAAATACATAAAAATCGAATTTTTCTACCCGAATGCAAAACACTAAATATCACTAGAAATAACAATGTAAAATGGAAAAAAAAAGCACCATGAAGTGTAGAATCCATACCTTAACAGCTTCGTGGAGTTGGATTTCAAAAAAAGTCGACGGAAATTTTTTAGGTTTTTGGAGGTAGAGAGAGTTTGGGTTTCGGGGGAGAAGAAAGGGAATGAAATCTGATTTTTAGCTATTTATATGGATGGCATTTTTATAATCAATGGGGGTCTTACTATAACCAACCCGGATCTCACTATAACCGGGTCTCACTATAAAGAAAACGGGTCTCATTTTAGCCTAGCCCATAACCGAATTATTCATATAAATGAGAAGTAAACTAGTATGTGAAAATATAAAACTAATAAATTCACAGTAAATTTATGAAAATCGATTTAAGAATTATGATTTTTCATTCACAAAATACAAAAAATACAATCAATAAATTCAAAATATTTTCTCTTCCAAACTTAGAATTGTGGATATAGATATAATTGCTATTTTGATTTATTCATTTTGTTCGCAAAAATAGGTGGATCGAAAAATATCTATATTTCTTTTACTTTAAGGTTTTTCGTTAAGGCAACTATAATTATTAACAAAATTGAATAACAAAAATATTCTATAAATATAATCAAAATCAATATGTTTTTTTAAATTAATATGTTTTTTTTTTTAAAATGTGTTTCGTAGATCTAATATGAAGGGATTTTAAAATAAAAATAATATAATTTTGTAATAAATTAGAACTGATTAGGAGTTCATACTAGAGCACGACTGTTTTTTAATAACTTAAAATCTCTTACACAACCAAACAGTTTTATATTAACGTTTTATTTTTAATAACCAAGAAACATCTAATTTTTTCTTGGACAGCAGTAGCTGTAAATGAAGCGTGGTCTACCGAAAGATTTCATTTGAATAAGTTAGGTCTGACCTCGTGTGTAGCAGGTATCGAACACATCCCACTGTCCTTTGATAACGAGTTACATAAATACTTGTCTCATTTTCTCTCTTGCTCAACTTCAATCTGGTATCATGAGACACTGCAAGTGTTGCAAGTATTCATCCATGTATCAACCAAAATCAGGTTTATTTAATCTAAAATTCCCTCCCTCAGCTTTCTACGTCCATACTCCATACCGAGATAGTAGGCCAATTACCCCAAGTTTGTCATCTCAAATTTAGTGGCTATCACCTTCTTGAAATCTGCCATACCCTTTATGAAGAACCTGTAACGAAGAGATCATCAACATAGACGATAACTCTAAGAATACCTTTGCGTCATCTCGTTGGAATTTGAAACTTTTATCTGTAAAATCAAGTCTAATGTTTTAACCTGTGTGAGATTGCTTCATTCCATATAACGCCTTACATAGATTGTAAGTCTTTCTATCGTCGCCCTTCATTACAAATTTTTCAGGTTGTGTAACATAGAGTACCTCCTTTTTCAAATCTTATATATTGAATCAACTTAATCTTTCATAACGTTTTGCCACACCTTTGACCCTACTGCTTCCCTAAAGCCCTTGGGTTCATCTTCCATGTTCAGTAATATATAACCAGCTTCTTGTTCGGCCAAAAGTACATAATCATCAAATTTCTTGGGAAGTTTGGACTGTTTGTTGGACTTGCGAACCAAGATGGTGGTTGCCGAGTGTTGATCTCCTTTTCATCCTCAATTGCCGCAGCCACTGTACCAGAATTGTCATCCTGAATGTCTACTCGGCTTTCTTGGCTTATTCAGCTGGCTCGTAATGCCACAAATTTTATACCATGGAAAAGACATCTCTTGAAGTTTCGACATCTCTTAAATTTTTCGTATCTTGAATGACTGAATTCCATGTCCATCCTATCTTCATTAAATACATTATCACAACTTATTACTATCTTTCTGGATGTTGGATTATATAGATGATAGGCGTTTGAACAAGACTCAGAGTGGTCTAGATCTCTCATCTAACTTCTTCGATTGTGCTCATCCTTTTTGGGTAGGCTAAGTATCCGAAAACTCTCAAATATGAAATGTTCAGTTTGTTGCTCGTAAATGTGGGATATATCCGGAAATAGCATCTAACATCTAAAAATCGACTAAAAATTAATCATGTAATTTATATTGGTATCATAATAAAAATATCTTTATTTTTATATATAAACCTATACATATTAATATATATATAGATTCAACTTTATTTCTTATTTTTAACCGGATGTCACTCCATTCCACTGTATAGGAAACCACAAACGGAAAACTAAATCTAACTTCACGATTACGGCTAGCCGGAAGTGAGACCGTATGGTTGTTTACTTTGTTTTGAAAGTGACTTCTCTCTATTTAGAAAAGGCAAAAACTATGGCACTTTTAAAATAATAACTTTGTATGGATATAACCAAATGATAAAAATATAAATTATTCTATTTTTGGATTCAAGGGTGTTAAGTTTATTCATTTACTTAATTAGATATCTTCATCTATTCTAGCATTATATATTATTATATATTATCTATTTTGTAAGGAGGTAAATCCTTCAGGTTTAGTATTCCTTCAGGTTTAGTATTTGTAACATAGAGTACCTCTCTCTCTCTATATATATATATTATTATATATTATTTCTAAAAGACCTTACTTCAGTGTATACCCCATAACATAACAGTATTATAGTGAAAAGGAGAAACAGAACCCTCATGTTATTTTAATTAATGTATAGAATAAAGTTAGAGTAATTTTTTTTTATAAAAATACCAATAAATTTTAATATATTATTTTTTAAAAATATATATAAAAACATAGAATTTAATATTTTAATTTAAAAAAAATATATATGGAAATAAATTCAAATTTGTTATATAAAAATATTATTAGAAAATATGTGAAAATAAAATCTAGATAAAAAAATATATGAAATTTAAATTAAATTTGTATTTCCTTATTTTTCTCAAATTTACAGTTTTAATTCAAAAAAATATATATTTTAATATATTTCCTTATTTTTTTTCATCTCAAGTTTTAATATATCTTTTGAAAATAATATCTTTTATAATTATTGTTATATATTTTTATCTTTTTAATTTTTTTTAATTCATCATCTTTTTAGTATTCTCAAATTAAAAAGAAAAGAAAAGGAAATTTTTTTTGATCTTTTTTTCAATACAAAAAATAATAAAACGCTTTAAAAATATAATATAATAAAATAAAAAATTATACACTTTTTAATAATTTACTTATTGTTATTAATAAATATCAAATATTTTACATTCTTCACAAAAATGTAACTTTATTATAGCCGTAGGACATAAAAATATGCTAATAATAATTAGTATATATTTATGTCAATTCTATCGTTACTACTTCACGTTATTTGTTCTATTTTATTTAATTAATTATTAATATATTATTTTTATAATTTAAGTTTTATGGAATCAATTTATAATAATAATAATAATAATATATTACTATTTTATTTTAAATAATTTGAAAATATTGAACCAGTCGTATAATTGTTACGGTTATAAATGTATAATTGTTACGGTTATAAATATTGAACAAAAAATTATATATAATTGTTACGGTTATAACAGTGTATTATTAATTTTTTATTTTAAAAATTGATTAACCATTAATATGTTTTTATTAGTATTAAAAATTGATTTATTAAAATCAAAATATAATAAATGATATATTAATCATTAAAGATATATTAACAATTAATTAAATAAAATAATATCATATTCGTTAATAACAAAAAGTAGTCGATTGATATTGAACAGAGGATATTCGGATCCATAAAAAAAATAAACCTTTATGGTTAACGGTCTCCTAAATATCTCTTATGGTCCACCCTTTAAATATGGACAAAAGTTCTCATATAATAAATGGTATATTAACCATTAAAAGGTATATTAACAATTAATTACTTATTGCGATTAAAATGGTATACACTGCTTAATAAAATACTTATTGTGATTAATAAATATCAAAATATTTTACATGGTTGAGAAAGTAACTTTATTATAGCCGACTAATTAGTATATATTTATGTCAATTTTATCGTTATGGCGTTAATACGTTTTTTGTTCTATTTTTATTTAATTAATTATTAATATATTATTTTTTAAATTTAAGTTTTATAGAATCAATTTATAATAATAATAATATTATTATTATTATTTTACTATTTCATTTTAAATAATTTTAAAATCTTTATTCAGTTGGGTAATTGTTATGGTTATAATAAACCATTACTAATTTTTTATTTTTAAAATTGATTAATCATTAATATTTTTTGGGGAGACTTACAAAATGGGTCTAAAATTTGTTTCTATTTACCCAAGTATACCCCAATAGATCCATTTTACAAATAAATCCAACCCATTTAAGAAAAGACTCAATTATCTATAAAAACAAAACAATTACATCCCAGATCAAAATATTTAACCTCAATTTCAAAATCAATACTTTCTCCTCAAACTTTCTTTGTCATATTATCAAATTCATTAAGGGTAATATTGTATTTAAAATTTAAGTTTGGACTAATAGGTAAATAAAATCATATTTTTGGTAGTTATTGGTAAAATCTATTTGAAGCCGGACTTATTAGTAAATTTGATACGTTTTTGTACCCAATTGGTATAATCCCTTAATGGATTAATGGGGAATAAAATAACATCATATTCGTTAATAACAAAAAGTAGATTGATATTTAACAAAAGATTTTCAGGTCCATAAAAAAAGATAAAACTTTATCGGTAACCATATCCATAAATATCTCTATGGTCACCCCCTTTAAATATGCACAAAAGTTCTCATTTTTTTACGTGATTGACTCCAATTCTTTTTCTGATTTCACTAACTTCAAGCTAGGTGGAGGGCGAGACCCTCTGTATTAGTGGGAAGGGCTTAGTGTCATTGATCATTGGTTGTCCCATCATTGGTGTTAGAATGACTCCTTTCTATTTTTCAAAAGCATTTATGATTAAAGTTATTTTTTCTTGTTTCGACTAGTGGTAAATTAATTTATTTTAAATATGTTTCGTAAATTTAATATGAACCGATCTTTAAATAAAAATAAATTGAAACTCACGGGTAATTTTTATAGTAGGGTTATGTTGCTTTTGAATAAATCATAGTCATCTAATTTCTTTTGTTTCCAGAGTAAATGGAGCGCAGTCTACCGGAAGATTTTATTATAGAGGTGCTATTAAGATTGCCTACCAAAACTCTCTTGAGATTTAAAGCTGTATCGAAAGGGTGGGCGTCCTTCATTTCAAGCACTGACTTTGTTAAATGGCATCATAACCAATCAATTTTAAACCGTAAACATAGAATCTTTTTACCCAGCAGGAGTAACTATCTTATATCATTGTATTGCGATGACCTATCTGCTTCTGAATCGCTAGAAGCCATATTTTGTTAATAAGTATTCTATATTGGTAGGTTCTTGCAATGGACTGTTATGTATATCAAATCGTTGGCTGAAGACATTTCATTAATGGAACCCTTCTACTCGAGAGTATATGAGAATGCCTTCTATGAACCTTTGTAAGAAATGATTTGTGACTACATATGGTTTTGGGTATGACACGAAAACTGATGATTATAAAATTGTTGTCTTAGTTACTGCTCAAAATGATGAATCTATCTTCAAAATATTTTCGTTAAGACATAATACATGGAGGAGCTCTCAAAATACCACGATCAAAAGTTTGGATTCCGGTCCTCCTTAACGGGCTGTTTACTTAGATGGTTAGATGGAGCCCTCTATTGGGTTGGCAGGAAGAATGTTAGAACAAAGCTTAGAGATGTCGCTTTTATTGTCTTTTTTAATCTAGATGATGAAACTTCTCAAGAGATCACGGTGCCAGATTCTGAGTATGGTTATTTACCGTTTCTTGGTGATATAAATGGTCATCTGTTTTTTACTATTTTTTTTAATAACCGATGTGATAAAGATGATAGTTTGATGATGTACCAATATGAACCGGATAGATCTTTCATTAAGCTATCTCATATTAGTAGAAAACATGTATATGATTTTTTCCGTTGTTATCCATTGTGTTGCACTAAACAAGGCGAGATAGTATTTGGGCCCTTAGATAAAGGTTTTTGTGAGGGGTTGAGAAACTTGTTAATTTGGAACGAACGCACGGATACTGCTACGAGATTGACAATTGGTGTTGGGGTTATACCGACTGTTTACGTTGAAACTCTGGTATCACCAAATGCATTTGGCAGGAATCAAAAGGAACCGAGAAAACCGCAGAAACAAAATAGAGAAAGAAAGCGAAAACGTTGACAAAGAACTCTTGAAATCAAATTTAGGACAATAAATTTCTTTGGTAGATGTTTGAAGTTTTGTTTTGATCTATCTTTTTTCTGTTAATGTTTTACCGAAAGTCCAAACAAAAGCCTTTTAAATTTTATTTTATTTTATTCAAATATCTTATGTATTTAAATCAAATCTAATTATATTAAGATTTTATTTTATTTTATTTTATTTTATTTTATTTTATTTTAAAATATTTATTTTATTTCCTTTGTATTATAATTTAGAGTTTTGAGAAGCTATTATATAAAGCCTCATATGCCTTAAGTTATTTTAAGTTTTTGGATTAATATATTTTTTATATCTGAAAATTTCAATTTTTGTTACCCTTAGATTAGGGTTTCATCATGTTACCCTTGAACTAGGGTTTCATCTATCGTTGCTTTTTTTTCTCTTTTCGCCGCGTCATCAGTTTGGTATCAGAGCCTCAGTTCCTGCTACGGGTCAAGCATGTTTCTGAATCTTGATTTCATCTGATTCAAGGTCTAAAGGAGAGGACAACATACGGCCATGAAGATCTCATAGATCGTTTGGTATGCGAGAGACACACTAGGTGTTTCAGTGACGATCATATTGACCGGTTACTGAAGGAGTTTAAATTGGCTACCAATTGTCGAATCAAGGTAAAAATTTCTTATCGAGACGCTGTCTCAAGCTATGAAGAGGTTTTCAAAACCATTATTTTCATCAACTGGACATGGGGATGTTGTCTTCAGGCTATGAAAAGGTTTTCGAAACTATTTTTTTCCTTCAACTGGATGGCTTCTATGTGACTTCGAATAAGGAACACTCGAGAAGAATTATCTTATTCCGATAAGGTCAACAATTATAATTCCCAATGTAACGATTGAATAAAATAAAATAAATAATTTAGATTCTTGATGGTGATGGTGCTGTGAATTCGAGGACGAATTCTTGTCAACCAGGAGAGGATGATGTAGCCCAGAAAGTCCGAACAAAAGCCTTTTAAATTTTATTTTATTTTATTCAAATATCTTATGTATTTAAACCAAATCTAATTATATTAAGATTTGATTTTATTTTATTTTAAAATATTTATTTTATTTCCTTTGTATTATAATTTAGGGTTTTGAGAAGCTATTATATAAAGCCTCATATGCCTTAAGTTATTTTAAGTTTTTGGATTAATATTTTTTTTTTATATCTGAAAATTTCAATCTTTGTTACCCTTAGATTTTGGTTTCAGCATGTTACCCTTGAATTAGGGTTTCATCTATCGTTGTTTTTTCTTCTATTTCCACCGTGTCATCACTTTCTCTAGTCAATTTGAGTCTATTACTTTTTTAAATGGTCTGAATAAAATTTATGAACAAGTTTATATACCTTTCATTTTTTGGAAGTGTTTTTTTATTCAATCGTTATGTTTATAGAGGTTGAATCCCTTATATAGTAACCATATAGAGAAACTAATGGATGTATTACCTACAGTCCATGTTTGTTACTTAGCGTAGCCTTGTAATAAGGAGACGGTTCCTAAAGAAGAACTATTGTGTTTAGAATTCAAAGATCCGAAGGTTATTCATGTTAAAAGTTTGTTGACTGTGACCTTCCATTTATGTCAACACACAAGATAGTATAACGATAAAACTCGAACATTATCTCCTACTAGTTGAACTCCGATATCCAATTCATGTTACAGGCCCAAAATACAACGAAATGATACCTCGCATGTGTTGCATAAACATGATTTGGGTGTCAGCCAAAAACACGAAATAAGAAAGTCAGAATCTTACGCTACCATCTAATATTAATTATTGCTTTGCCATGGACTGTGTTCACATCCATGTTTGTAGGTGGAAGAAGCTGCAATAGATGACGTTGAGTACATAAATATTACAGGAAATTTGTGGTATCTATGAGCAACTCATCCTGACATTATGTTTAGTACTGATTGCTTGTCTTGGTATGTGCAAGATCTAAGTGTCGCTAAGAGAGTTTTGATGTACCTGAAAGGTACTCTATCTTTTAGAATCATGTTTAAGTATCTTATTTTCCACGCGATAAGCAAGTACAACTTCTTCAGTTTCACCGCGGATTGCCCAGTTGAAGATCCGGCCGCGGATTTGTTTACAAGGGATCAAGAGATACATGTATCAAATTTAGATAGAGTGTTGTAATGTGTAGTGTGAGTTTCTACTAAATGCTAGGTCTGTTGTAACTCTCCTAAAAAATTTATCGGTTTTTTATTGACGTTATAAAAAATCCGATATTTTTACTTCAGTACAAACTCTTCCCTCTTGTTATTATTGTTGGCTAATTAACTCCATGATTATAATTGAAACAAATTTAGAATCAAGAAGGTCTAGGCTTGATGGAATCAATCAATGAAGATTTATTAGGCTTTATGGAGTCAGTCAATAAGGATAGATTCCTATTCCACCTGGATTCCCACTGCATCCCCTGTTAACGATAGTTTACTCTATAAATAAGAATCTTGTATTATGGTTTAATGAGTTCATGTTTCATCTCAAACATGAAAGTTTTGTAAGGGTTTGTTGTGAGGATTTTCTTACCAATAAAAAGCAAAGTTCTTAAATTTGTGTGTGATTTATACATTAATTGGTATCAGGGCCTCAACTTTGATCATAGTTGTGACCAATGGTGAACTCTACTGAGTCCACCGAAAGCATTGTGGATCCAACAACTGGAGATGCAGCTTGGAGGTAGGCCATGTAAATTGGATCCACCGTTGTATCGGCAACCAAAACTTACATCCATGAACTACACTGTTTGGACGGAAAATCTAGCTGCAAGCTCGTGATGCATGGACGCCGTGATATCGGAAAGAAGCGATAAGTATCAAAATATTGATGGAATTGTATCATTGCATTAAGCAATACACGAGAATCTCATACTTGAGCTGGGTGAAACTAAGACAACCATAGAACTTTTGGGAGGCGATTAAAACGAGAAATCAGGACGTCGAACATGTTAGGACACGCGGTTGATAACATTCGCAACTGAGTTTCATAACTTGGCAATGCAACATTCTGAACCGGTGTATGATTTCTCGGAAAAGCTATCATTGATCAAGGAAAATATAATTTCTCTGGAGGAAAATATCGATAAAAATAAACCTTTTACATCCCACTTTTTAGTTTCACTTGAACAAGTGGTGGACCTCAATACTACCATGTACGCAGACATGGTGAATATATTGAAGACGTTCGACAAAAAGATCGTAAAAGTGTAATAACCCAAACTACCCTACTGCTTGCACAATACCTCAGACCAAACTCAACCCCAAAAAAGTTCTTACAAGGAAAAATCCATGATAATTTGTTGGAGATGCAACAATCCAAGGCACTCTGCAGCAAGATTTCTTGAAATGAACAGAAGAACCATGAATCCAACTTTATAGCGACAAAAGATGTTGATGATTCACTTTTTATGAATGAAGTTGTTTTGTTGAATAAAGAACTACTTGATTCCGTGGAATTATGGGATAAAAGTGTATGTTACTTAAACAATGGAGCCAACAATCATATGACTGGGAATAAAGTATATTTCTTTAAGCTGGGTGAGAGTATCATAGGGAAGGTACGTTTTAGTGATGACCCTAGGAAAGGGGTCTGTGGGCTTCGCTTACAAAAATACTAGGAAAATAAAAGCTCAAGCATAATATACTAAAAGCTTTGGCCAAGCAACATAAAATGGATGTGAACAATATAGTTACCGCTTGTACATGGCACAAATGAAAATAGCTAACTTGATAAATTTGCAAGCGAGATCGGATGGACTTTGTACGCTAGCTCTAGGAAGCTCATGGTGAGCAAGACCATGTGATAGGGCTGCTACATATAAAAGATGAGATCTTGATTTGTTGGGGGTGCTTGGTTGAAAAATAAGTAGTGAAATTCTTAAATTTGTGTGTGACTGATACATTATATAAACTAAAATGTGTGGGACACTAAATCAACTTTCATTTTTTAACTTTCAAATTCAACATCATGATTTCTGTGATGTTTAAAGATTTTATTTTACGTTTTTATTCTTCAAAACTAATTTTCTTCATTTATTTATTGTAATAAGGATATGTTAAGAAGCTTTCAAAGTGCTTGTGAAGTTAAATCATTTCACTTACCATCAATAATATATAAAATTCATTTTCAAAACTTAAATTGTTTAATTTTTTAATTAATCCAAAATGCAAGAGTTTAAATACGAGAGGGTTAAACTTTGTTGGTTATGTTATCTTCTTTGCTGATATAAACTCAAGCTCAAACAACAAACTTTTAATATAAATAGCCTTCAATTTTTTTAAAAAAATAAATAAAAAGTAATTCTTAAATTGGAAGTGCCTCTTTTAAAAAGGTTATCCATGTAATGATTAAAAAAATCTCTGAAAAATAAAAAATACATAAACTTGTTTAGTAAATTTTGTTCAGACTAGAAAAAATAATAAAACTAAAATTGACTAAAAATAAAAAAAATAGAAAAAAATGAAACAACACTTCAAAACATCTAAAATTATTTGTTGTCCCGAATCAGATTTCATCGGGTATTTTTTGAACAAATTCATTCCCGTTTTCTGAGTTTTTTTTTTTTTTACGAAATGGACTCGGTAATACCAAAACTTCGAAGTAAACAGTCGGTCTAACCCTGCCTATTCCCAATTGTCTAAGAATATGCACGTGTTCATTCCAACCATCTTTAAAATCTGGAATGCAGATAGTTTCCAGCGATTCGTGACCTAGATCGAAGGAGACTATTAGAAACGGATGCTTAAGCTTTGTTTTAGCACTTTTTTTGCAATTTAATTAAAAGCTTCATCTAACTAAACAACCCTCGATTAGATATAATGTTATTATTTTTACTTTATGATAGAGAGATAAGAAATACAATTTTCTTATAAATAAATTCGTTAGGATATAATTTTATAATTTCTTAAATAAATTATTTTAGATAAAAAAAGTTAATAAAAGAAAAGGCTAAAGATGATAGATTTATAAATTGGATATTGTTATAGATCCTAAAGATGGAGAAAGGAAATGGTTTTGTAATGAACGGTTGTGTTTAAGTTTTGCCCAGAAACTTGTTGGCTAATTAACTCCATATTATAATTAAAATAAATTTAGAAAACAAGAAGGTTTAGACTTAGATGTGATCCACCAATGAGTAGTGATTAGATTTCTTCATCTATTCTTATCTTTAGTGTTACATTTTACCACTATTATATATTATCAATTCTTATTTTTCTTTTCAAATTTGTGATTTTCGTCTCATTTAAGAATATAATATATATACTAAAACTATGTGTTTAAATCTGAACTAGATTTAACCTCTTGGCACTATCACAAATACTAAACTTTTCTTAAACATTAATTTATGTTAATCAGATGACACCACTAAAAACTAATTTTAATATTTACACATAAATCGGTATTTGTTGTAAGCATTTTATAGACGCACTTTTATGGTAATATGTAAAATTATAAACTTTTGATATGTTATATAAATTTGAACTTTAAATGAAATTTACTGTGAAAAATTTAAACAATGATATTTTCGTAAAGTGATTTGGACAATAAATGATCGAATTGTTCATATAAAAATCGGATTAAATTTGGATTCGAGTCTATATATTAAAGTTTACCATTCAACTAATAAGTTCACACAATAAATTAATAGAAATTTAAAGGATTCTCCATCACAAAAAAAAAATATAATCAATAAAATTAAAAATATTTTTTCTTCCAAACTTTGGGTTGTACATACAGATATAATCACTATTTTACCTTATTAATTTTGTTTTCTAAAATTAGGTGAATCGGAAAATATCCATATGTTTTTTTTTGAAGTTTTTCGTCTTGACGACAAATAGCAAAAATAATTATTAACAATATATAACAAAATAATTTCTATAAATATAATCAAAATCAACATACATAGCAGCTGTATTATGGTATTCTACAATCAATCAATCTCTGGTAAATTATTTGTTTCTTCTAAATGTGTTTCACAAATCTAACATGAAGTGATTTTAAAATAAAAATAATATAATTTTGCAATAAATTGAAAATGATTAAAAAATTATGTTATGGTACGACCTTTTTGAATAACTCAAAATCTCTAATATTTAGGCAACCGAACAATTTTAGCATTTTATTTTTGAATAATTCAGAATCATTTAATTTATTTTGTTGACAAGAATAGCTGCAAATAGAGTGTGGTCTACCAAAAAGATTTGGTTATGAAGTTATTTTATATGGCTACCAAAACTCTCTTAAGATTTAAAGCTGTATTGTAAATGTGGCGATCCATTATTTCAAGCACGGACTTTGTTAAATTGTATCTTAACTAATCGATTTTAATTGGCCTTTATTGTATTGTTTTGGGGCAGGTGCCCTTCATAGATTCTAAATTAAGTAAGTACTCCTGTAGATGTCTAACATGGGCCATGTGTGCCTTCTATTCTTTAAAAAGACTTAAAGCTAAGAATGGCATTGAGTTATACATTCGATAATCTTTTTTAATCGGTTTAATAAGAATAGGTTTTGTCCGTGATTAATGGTATTATTATCAAACAATATACAACTTACTAGCAGATGTTTGAATCCAGTTCGATTATCGGTTTATATCGATAAAGTTGATATAAATCAGACACCTATATATTTAGGTTAGGAACGAGAACTTTAGAGATGTTAGGTCTAAATCCGGCTAAAAACTCTGTCAAGTCACTAGTGTTTGACCTCTGTTGCATTCGTGCTACTAAGTTTCCTTCGTCCCCAAAACGAGTCACTGTTGTTTCAAATCGTTGCATTTTTGCCACTGGCGCGTGCAAATTAACAGAAAGACGACACGTGTCACCCCAATATACCCATATTTGTTGCATATACGGTCACTCATTATATGTTTCCCAAAATACCCTCGTTTGTCGGTCTTTAAGTTTTATCTTTTATTTTTTACTTTTTTATTTTATCTTTTTATTTTACCTATTTTACTTAACTAGATTTACTTTTTTACTTTTAAGCTTAAGTATTTACTATTTTACTTTATCTTTTTTACTTATTTTACTTTTAACTTCAAATATTTACTTTCTTACTATTTACCTTAAATATTTATTTTGTTACATCCTATATATATATATATATATATATATATATATTGCTTTTTAACTTTTTAAAACCTACATCATTTCTTCACCGTAGCCACGGTTCTAGATTTTTTCCCAGCCATAGCGTTGAAGATTGGGAGACATGGAGGATACCCGATGGGGACTGGAGGAGAGGGTTTGAGTAAGCGTCGGGTTCTATTGTCAAGTACCGGTGCGCCTTTGGGTAAGACGACAAGGCTCTCCACATTGTGAGATGCTTCAATATCTGATGTGAAGCCTATCGAGATTTCAAATGAACAATCCGAGCCGGGTGCTTCAGTATCTGATGTGAAGCCTATCGAGATTTCAAAGATTGAATCTATTGTCAATATCAACTACTGGTGCGCCTTCGGGTAAGACGGTGGAGATTGAACGAAGGCTCTCCACATTGTGAGTTGGTTGTCGGCTCAGATTTTTTATAAGATTTCGTTTCGAGCAAGAACCGTTTGAAATCTTCAAATTTCATGTTGATGGTACTTGAGTATGTTGATGGTTTTTTATTCTTGAGGATGTTATCTGTTTCTTTCTTAAAGTTTATGAATTTGATTTTTCTGTTTTACTAGAATTGGGACTTTCTGCTACTCGTTCGTGTCCCTTCTTTAATTCTATGTCCCTTCCTTGGATTATAAAAGACAATAATAAGATATAAAATGGTAATGCGG
The DNA here is from genome assembly GCA_036936605.1 of Limnanthes douglasii subsp. nivea. Taxonomy (NCBI): domain Eukaryota; kingdom Viridiplantae; phylum Streptophyta; class Magnoliopsida; order Brassicales; family Limnanthaceae; genus Limnanthes; species Limnanthes douglasii. Next base: position 388,283,807 of record JAUPFV010000001.1, on the reverse strand, counting down.
CACAGACGGTTTAAACAACACCATACACCACCGCAGTTCGAGCTACCCTCTCTTACCGTTTCGGAATCGTACGTGCAAAAATCAAGATGTATGAGTGCGCAGAGGATATATAGGAAGTGCTTAAACTAGGAAACTGACAACAACGGATTGCTTAGAAGATATACAAGAACAAATTAAAAGGTAGATATGAACAGAGGAGATGGTATTGTAAGGTCATCCTAATAAACCTGTGATTTGTGCCTTTTTTGTTTGGAGAAACCCACTGGAAGGAAAAAGCTACGTCGCCGGAGAAAGATAAAAAGGGTTAGGGTAAAATCTGGGTCTAATTAATAAATGGGCCCGGTTATTTGATTAAATGGATCCCGTAAAATAAAAAGTAACAAAATAAATATTAGAGATAAAATATAAAGAGGTAAATAAGGTTAAGTTAAAATTTAAAGTAAAAAATTAAAGTAAAGAAGTAAAACTAGTAAACAAGGGTATTTTGGGAAATATTTAATGAGTGACTGTATATGCAACAAACACAGGTATATTGGAGTGACACGTGTCGTCATTCTGTTAATTTGCACGAGCCAGTGGCAAAAATGCAACAATTTGAAACAACAGTGACTCATTTTGGGGACGAAGGAAATTTAGTGGTACGAATGCAACAGAGGTCAAACATTGGTGACTTGACAGGGTTTGTAGCCGTCTAAATCCACTAGTTAATATTTATATTTATAAATAAGAGTGGTATATTTTATGTAATTAGTACCCATTCGAAATAAACATAAAGCTCTAGCCGCTTCTTAGCGACGACTTCTTCTTCTCTCTTTGTTTATTAAAATGGTATCAAACCATATTCGATTTTTGGAGTGTTGATTTTTTTGTCAGGTATTATGTTTTAATTTGATTTATTTGATGTTATTTTATATCTACTTTGGTTAGAAATTTGTACTTCGCTCTGGGATTAAGAGCTGTTTGGAGTTGTTTTGTTTATTGTGATAATTGTTTGTACAATCACACGGTCTTAGAAATTTAAACTTCACTTTGGGGTTAAGAGCGGTTGAAGTTGTTTTGTTAAGATCTATAACTAATGTGTTTCAATTTGATAATTGTTTGTACAATAATCAGGTGCAGCCACAATCAAATGGTCGGATGAAAAGACAAACAGTGTCGGGTTATTCCCCTTGATCTTAAAGAGTCACTTCAAACTGATTGGTTAGCACCCAAGTCTGGTTCTTATATATTGAATCAATTTAATCTTTCATAACGTTTTGCCACACCTTTGACCCTACTGCTTCCCCATAGCCCTTGGGTTCATCTAGTTCAAATTGATTATCTAATTTATATTGGTATTATAGAAATATTTTTATTTTTATATATAAACCTATATATATATTAAAATTTTATTTCTACCGGATGTCACTCCATTCCACTCCACTGTACCGGAAACCACAAACGGAAAACTAACTCTAACTTCACGATTATGGCTGGCCGGAAGTGAGACCGTATGGTTGTTTACTTTGTTTTCAAAGTGACTTCTCTCTGTTCAAAAAAGGCAAAAACTATGGCTCTTTTAAAATAGTAATTGTGTAAGGATATAACCAAATGATAAGAATAAAAATGATTCTATTTTTGGATTCAAGGGGTTAAGTTTATTCATTCTCTTAAACAATTTAGGTAATTAGATATCTTCATCTATTCTAGCATTATATATTATCAATTTTGTAAGGAGGTAGATCCTTACTTCAGGTTTAGTATTTGTAACATAGAGTACCTATATATATTATTATATATTATTTCTAAAAGACCTTACTTCATTGTATGTAATGTTTACCTATATATATTATTATATATTACTTCTAAAAGACCTTACTTTATTGTATATCTCGTAACATTACAGTATAGTGGAAAGGAGAAACAGAACCCTCATGGTATTTTAATTAATGTATAGAATAAAGTTACAATAATTATTATTTTTATAAAAATACCAATAAATTTTAATATATTATTTTTGAAAGATATGTTTAAAAATGTGATATAAAAAATTGTATTTAATATTTTAATTTTTTTTAAAAAATATATATATCGAAATAAATTCAAATTTGTTATGTTATATATAATCCGAAATCGCATCAGATAATATATAACAAATCGCGGAAAATAATAATAAAACCCTTTTTGTTAGATTCATCTATAGAAGAAACAAAAATTAAGAATACTTACGGGTTTGCCTGCTGCTATCCATCTAGTATTCTCTAGCGTTCTTTTGCGTTCTTTAGCGATTCCACGTTCTCTGGCGATTCCGTTTATGAAACTAAGAGACCTGTAGAATCAGGTTAGAGAAGAAGGAAAAGGTTTCCAGACACTAAGGAAGCGGCCGTATTTCTGATTAGGGTTTAGAGTGATGAAATACCTAAACCTAGCCCCTTATTTATAGATTTTACAATGTGAAGCCCAACATTGTAAAGCCCATCCTATGTTACTTCCTTGTGTCCGGGACCATAACCCAATAAATTGATAATTCAATTTATATCCCTGATTTATTAATTCAGGCTTAAGTGTTGAGATTTGGGCCCTCTTCATCACAGTGCCCAAATTCAACCCGGTTACCACACTTGAGCCCATAACGCCTTTTTACCCATAAGTCCAATTTAGTTAATTAAATAATTAACTCGACTACTTTTAATTTGGACTTCCTTAAGACAATAACCGAATATGTTTATTTAGCATATCGGTCCAAATTATTATTAGTCTATAAATATATTAAATAAATATATTCCAACAATCTCCCACTTGGACCGTCATATGCTACTCAAGAATACATATTCAACTTTAATGGGATCCCTATATTCATTGTCAATGGGCAAACGGTACAACCCCGTACATGATTGATAATAATAAAGGACTAAAGACCTCTTTCTCGTAATGTGAACAATAGGATGCAACAGTAATCACATTACCATAATCAATCAATTACTTGGGCCAATTATGGAGGGTGGTCTAAGAGTAATATGGCTTGTAATCGTACATATCTACTCTTAAATGGTTCCTACTTTTGGAGATCCAATACAGTACAGATATCAATAAATATTTCCAAGCATATATATTGCAATAAACTTTAATGTGCACAATACTGCAAAATACAACATCAGATCCTATTACAAACTCTCCCACTGAAACTAAAAATCCTCTAAATCAACTACACCCATACTGATGGTGTGTCCCTGGAAAACCTTAGGCAAAACCGCCTTTGTTAGAGGATCTGCTATCATGGAGTTTGTACTGATGTGCTCTATACTTATCTGACCCATCTGTACTCTTTCTTTAACAGACAGAAACTTTATGTCTATGTGTTTGGATTTAGATGCGCTCCTGTTGATGTTAGAGTACTGCACTGCGGAATTGTTATCGCAATATAACCTCATAGGGATTTCTATCCCTTATACAATGCGTAATCCAGTAACAAAATTCCGCAGCCATAGTGCATGGTTTGATGCCTTAAAGCATGCAACAAATTCTGCTTCCATGGTGGACGATGCAATAAGTGTTTGCTTTACACTTTTCCAGGATATTGCACCTCCAGCCAATAAGAATATGTTGCCTGACATACTTTTAATGTGTCTGCGCATCCACCAAAATCTGAGTCGGAATACCCGATGATCTCCAGTTTATCCGACTTCCTATATGTCAACATGTGCCCCTTTGTTCCTTGCAGATATCGGAGTACTCTTTTAACTGCTTTCCAGTAATCCATTCCTGGGTTACTAACATATCTCCCCAACATGTTTACAGCAAAGACAATGTCCAGCCTAGTACAAACTTGAGCATACATTAAACTCCCAACTGCAGAAGCATAAGGGACCGTTTTCATTTCCTCAATCTCAAGTTTTGTCTTAGGACATTGACTCGGACTAAGTCTGTCACCCTTTGCTATAGGGGTACTTAGGGGTTTGCAATCTGCCAATCCGTAACGTTGTAACACACTTTTAATGTATGCTTTTTGTGATAATCCAAGAATACCACGAGAACGATCTCGATGTATCTGGATTCCTAACACAAAACTGGCATCACCAAGATCCTTCATATCAAACTTGTCTGATAGAAATCTTTTTGTAGTGTGTAACAATTCCTTATTGTTCGAGGCAAGCAATATGTCATCCACATATAATATAAGAAATATAAAATTACTCCCACTGAACTTGTGATAAACACAATCCTCAACCGAGTTGATCTCAAAGTCATAACCGACTATCACCTCAAGGAATTTGTGATACCATTGACGAGAAGCTTGTTTAAGCCCATAAATGGATTTCTTAAGTCTGCAAACCAGATCTTTTGAGTTACTTTCTACAAAGTGTTCTGGTTACATCATGTAGATCGTTTCCTCAATATTACCATTGAGAAAAGCGGTCTTAACATCCATCTGATGAAGCTCAAGGTCAAAATGTGCAACTAATGCCATGATTGTTCTAAAGGAATCCTTCGTCGATACTGGAACGAAAGTTTCTTTAAAATCAATCCCTTCACGCTGAGTATAACCTTTCGCTACAAGACGTGCTTTATGTCTTTCCACATTACCCAGGGAATCGCGTTTGGTTTTGTAAACCCATTTACAACCAATTGCCTTTTTCCCTTCAGGTAATGGGACAAGATCCCATACCGCATTATCCTGCATTGATTTATACTCTTCTTTCATAGCGTCAATCCACTTTTGAGATTCAGAGCTTGCCATGGCCTGTTTGTAGGATGAGGGATCATCTACAGTTCCAGCACATAACTCATCATGCTCCTGAAGATATACTATAAATTCTGGACCTATAATACTCTTCCTTTCTCTAGTGGACCTTCTTAATGGCATTATTTCCTCTTGTTGCACTTCTTGAGGAGGTAGAGTTTGATCATTATGAACGATGTCATTTTGATTCCCTTGTGGAAGATTATCTTGAGGTTCCTCTTGTTCTATCCGAATCTATGTATCCTGGTTAGAACCCTCAAGTGGAGCATCAGTGTTAATCTGAGGATTACCTTGTTCTAATGGGATCGAAATGATTGGCATTACCGCCCAATCTTCAGATATCTCAGTATCCCTATTAAAACCTTCATGAATCTTTATGGATTCTTCCTCAAAATCAACATATGTTCCCTTATTCTTCCCCCCAAACTCAACATCCTCTAGAAACTTGACCGTTCCTGTCTCAAATATTGTACCAGTGAGAGAATCATAAAACTTAAACCCTCTAGAATGTTCGGAATAACCTATGAAGAAACAACTAACTGTTTTTGGGTCCAGTTTCTTTTCTTGAGGTTTGTAAGGCCTCACCTCAGCTGGACAACCCCACACATGCAGATGCTTTAAATTAGGTTTACGCCCGTTCCAAAGCTCATATGGAGTCCTAACAGTAGCCTTTGTGGGTACTCGATTGAGTATATAAGCGGCACATTTGATGGCTTCCCCCCAGAGAGATAATGGTAGAGATGAGTGACTTATCATGCTTCTAACCATATCTTTTAGTGTTCGGTTCCGTCTCTCAGATACACCGTTCATGCGAGGTGAACCAGGCATAGTGTATTGAGGGACTATTCCACACTTCTCTAGGTACTGTGCAAAGGAACCTGGACGTTGTTCACCCGATCCGTCATATCTACCATAGTATTCACCACCACGGTCAGATCTAACGGTCTTAATGCTTTTACCAAGTTGTTTCTCAATCTCGGTCTTAAAAGTTATGAACTTGTCCAGGGCCTTATACCTTTCTTGTTGACCGAACCTTGACCCGGTCATTTGCCATATGCCTTCCGCTTAGGTCCTGCCTTATTTGGTGATGTAATCACATTAGCCTCAAGCGATGTGCCTTTAAGTCTTTCCTCCTCCTGTGCAGCGTGGGAAATCAATTCATTGATATTCCACTTTTCTCGCATGCAGTTATAGGTGGACTGGAAATACTTAAACCGGTCTGGCAGCGAATGAAATGTGAATCCCACTATGCATTCCTCAGGTAAGTCTAAACCGATTGCCTTTAACTTTTGGCAAATCATCAACATTCCCAGAACGTGCTCCCGGATTTTACCTTTGCCATTATACTTTTTTTTTTTTTTTTTTTTTTTTTGCAAAGGCTTTCTCAATCTCCGTGAGAAAGACCGAGGCAGTGGTAACACCTTTAGGGACAGCCCCACGCAATGCTACTGCTATTCCCTGTAACAAGAGCGCCATGCATAACTTATTTGACATTTCTCACTTTTCATCAGCCTTAGTTTCATCCGGTGTACTTTCCGGACTAAGGGGAGATGGTTTGGGAGTTATTAGTGCATAGTCGTAATCATGTACAGATAAAAACAGCAACATTTCTTGCTTCCACAATTGGAAATCCGAACAATCCAACGTCGGTGGATGATTCCCCAAAAAATTGTAACCCATGGATACTATAATAGGAACAAACAACACAAAGCACATCTAGCATTTTGACATATAACTGAAAACATGTGCATAAACATGACAAATACATGTAAAACATAAAATTCATTGATAATAGATACCGGAGGGCAAATCAAATTAACATGAAATTTTATGAGTTTGAGAAAAATACTATGATCATTATTTTAATTTTCTAATTGCCAATGAGACCTTCCGGAGGGCCGATGTCATTTACATATATTAAAATAACCATAATTTGATTTTCTTAAGTACCGATGAAACCTTCCGGAGGGCCGATTTCACCTACTTAAAATCAAAAAATTGTAAGGCTGAATTTAATTTATCATAACTACCGATGAAACCTTCCGGAGGGCCGATTTCATCTAATTAAAATTAAAATCAGCACCAAGACCATTTTCAATAATTTTCTCCCGTTCATGATTAATTTAAACCCAAACGTGAACCTTCCGGAGGGCCGATAATATTTGAATTTAAATTAATCCCCGAACTTTTCGAAGCCTAGGATCCTTAAGAAAATTAATTTTAACCTTCCGGAGGGCCGATTAAATTAATTTCTTAGTTTCACCTACCGGTCTACGAAACCTTAATCATGCATCGTCATTTAATCATTCACACACACACAATTTAATTCACAAATAAACATACAAAAAAAATTGCATGCCAAACACAACATACTTGTGAAATAATTTACATACAATATATATATTTCCGAACAAAATATGTACTTTCGAAAAAAAAAAATAATTAATTTTTTTTTTTTTAAAAAAAAAAAAAAAAAAAAAAAAAAAAAAAAAAAAAATCACAGCAGTGCAGTGCAGACACTTGCTGTTATTTCCAGCGGGCCCCTGCTGTAATTTTCAGCAGACCCTTGTTGAAATTGCAGTAGGTCCCTGCTATAATTTCCAGCAGGCCCCTGCAATTTCTAACGAGCTGCAAATTGCTGCAGCAGTTTTTTTTTTTTTTTTTTTTTTTCGGTTACCGTGATAATCAGCGGACAGTCTTCGATCAGCGTTAACATCAGGGGTTAAGCTGTCGATGAGCCACTGTCCCAATAATTTTGATTTTATTCGTTATTTTAGGGTTGATTTGATGCTAATTTTGGGAGAAAAATTCCAGACATCAATAAACCCTAATTTTACCCGAAATAAAAAAAAAATCCCCAAACTATAAAAATTGCAATTTCAATAAATCACATAACATGCTTTTCATACAATCCCTAAATCCATGCCCTACCAATTCAATTAACACATAATCCCAATGACATGGATTCTTTACGATTAAGAAAAATATGCATGTTTGTCTATCTCAATTTGATTATTCTACTGAATCCAAAAAGGGTTTATTTGGCTCTGATACCAATTGTTATATATAATCCGAAATCGCATCAGATAATATATAACAAATCGCGGAAAATAATAATAAAACCCTTTTTGTTAGATTCATCTATAGAAGAAACAAAAATTAAGAATACTTACGGGTTTGCCTGCTGCTATCCATCTAGTATTCTCTAGCGTTCTTTTGCGTTCTTTAGCGATTCCACGTTCTCTGGCGATTCCGTTTATGAAACTAAGAGACCTGTAGAATCAGGTTAGAGAAGAAGGAAAAGGTTTCCAGACACTAAGGAAGCGGCCGTATTTCTGATTAGGGTTTAGAGTGATGAAATACCTAAACCTAGCCCCTTATTTATAGATTTTACAATGTGAAGCCCAACATTGTAAAGCCCATCCTATGTTACTTCCTTGTGTCCGGGACCATAACCCAATAAATTGATAATTCAATTTATATCCCTGATTTATTAATTCAGGCTTAAGTGTTGAGATTTGGGCCCTCTTCATCACAGTGCCCAAATTCAACCCGGTTACCACACTTGAGCCCATAACGCCTTTTTACCCATAAGTCCAATTTAGTTAATTAAATAATTAACTCGACTACTTTTAATTTGGACTTCCTTAAGACAATAACCGAATATGTTTATTTAGCATATCGGTCCAAATTATTATTAGTCTATAAATATATTAAATAAATATATTCCAACATGTTATATAAAAATATTATTGGAAAATATGTGAAAATAAAATCTAGATAAAAAAATATGTGAAATTTAAATTATCTAGAAACGCTAAATTAATGTATCTAGCAATGACATATTGAACGTATCTAGCATTGTAACATCAAGTATCCAGCAATGACCCATATGTAGTGTTTATAGGAATGTCAAAGAAGACTAACATACAAATGTTTTACGTATACAATGCTGTTTGTTTTTAATCATTGCCATCTACATGTTTTTTAAAATATAATTGTACGTTGATAGATCATAGATGGTTGGATATATAAGCTGCTCCAGGATGCCAATTGGAAAATACCAGTTAAAGGGTTCAATGATAAGTGTACATGTATGGTCAGCGCAATTCAACTTTCTGGAGTTGCAATTGTAAGTGCATGTGGTATTATTTATGTTACTCAAAACACTATACTTCCTATAGTAATATTAAAAAATGCAGCAAACGCTGGTAATCAAGAGAGACATGTCATACAGTGTGGATGAAGTTTTTGAGACAATGAGACCGGACACATAAATTGGACTTTTTCCTCTCTACACCATTAACAAGGATGGAATCAACCACTGGACGTTGATGGTCATTGACATCGAGAATGGTACTACTAGCAGCTACAACCCACTGTTGATATGGAGCAAACACATTGGAGATAAGATAAGGAACACTGCTGATGACTTGGTAATTAGTTTTACGGTTTTAGTTGGTTTACGTTAATGGAAGTGTTTTGCATCAGCCTTAGTATGTGAACGTATCGCAGGGGCGATATAGGGTAATTGCTAGATACGACTAATTAGTTTCATAACAATCGCAAACTCATACGCTCTTTAGCAATCGCATTAAGTACATAACATAAATCTCAATGTAATATGGGGTTAATTGATTTTACAATTGTCCTATTGCATGAAGAAAATATATATGCCTGCTGTGAAGGGTGTATACAAAATCAAGACGATGAGAAATATCTCACAGCAGAAAAATGACAGCCTTGACTGTGGGATTTTTTTTGTGACTATGCGAAAGGCATCATTCAAAAATGGCATGTTCTTTTGAAATATGAATATAATATCCCCGCAAAAAAGAGAGCTGTAAGCATTTCCTAAATGATTCAAACACAAACCGGCGATGGTGGTTACATCTCAATTTTAAATTCGTTTTTTTGGGGAAATTGTTTAAGTATGTAATTTATTTTCATTTGGATGTTATTTTTAAGGTTCTTGTTTAGACTTTAGTTTTGAGCGAACATTTTTTATGTCATAACTAACAATGGTAGAACGTGTGTTAAACTATATAACCAATCGCAACTTATCAACTTGTCACTATAATGTATCCAACAATATCACAATAACGTATGTAGCAATGTCATGTTATTGTATCTAGGACTGTTTTATAAGGCGTATCTAGCAATGTCATATAAATTTAAGTCGCGATAACATATTTTTTGTACCAGCATACATAAATCGTGTCAACTATATTAATGCATTGGAGAATAGTTTATTGACATACGAGCTCATTAAATAACGTCGATATGACTGCTACCTATCTCCGTCAGTAATTAAACAATGGTTATTTATCCTATTGGTTAATTTATTACTTGACAAGAAAAATGTCGATATTGAATAATTACAAATGCATTAACTCGACGGCTAGAATTAATTGTAGTTTGCTATATTAGACATAACATTGGGTATTGCGTTTGGCTATAAGTAGGGACTGAGATTTTAGGCTATTCATTTTACACCACTTCTCTAAAACTCACTGCATTCTCTAAAACTCACTGCATTCTCTAAGAAATGGCCCCTTCGTCTCCTATTTCTCCCAAGTACTCATCATCGGATGACTGGTTATCCGACTATTCTCAGGACTGTTTACCGTACAAGAGGACCACAATCTCTGATTACTCATCCGAAGACTCCAATAACTACTCCGTTTTGTCTTTCGAGTTTGATGACGAGTACGATACAGGGGACTCCTAGTCCTTCGATGATTACAAGTCAGACCCTAACGAACTTCCCTAATGCAAGCGTAGGAGGGATAGTTGGGACAACAAGTCATTCGAAGAACCCGATGACACATATGATGATGATGACGATGAAGTAGATGATGAGAAGGAAACTGATGGGAAAGAGGAAGAATAAGAAAATCCTAACGAGGAGGAGGACGACGACGATTCAGATTAATGTTATGGTAGTTAATGCAGAATGTTTTTTTATTTAGTATGTTTTTTATTGTTTTCTGGAGTAAAATGTACCAACCCTCAAAGATGTATTTTTTGTAAGGGTTGAGGTATCCAGGTTTATTTAACGCCTTGCATGATGGACCTTTAATCTAATTTCTAATTATATTTTTAGTTGTTTTGTTATTTGTGTGTTTTATGGATGTTTACAGTAGCAATGACATATTTATAATTTTTCTAAACATTAGAGAGAAAGTAGTATACCAAAGCAGTTATAAAGGCAGTTACAAACAGACAATCACAATGTAATAACTAGATGATGCAGTGTCTAGCAATGTCATACCAGGAATATATGGCAATGTCTTTTTAATGTTTCTAGCAATATAACAGTAGAATATCTCGCAAGGTTATCAAAAAATGTTGTATTAGACTATCTACCAATTCCATAATATGGTATATATCAATGTTAAATTAGGCTATCTAGCAATGTCAATTAGGCCATCTAGCAATGTTAAATTAGGTATCTAGCAATGTTAAATTAGGATATCTAGTAAGGAGATATAAGGCATATCTCGCAACGTCATCTCAATGTTATATTAGTGTGTCTAACAATGTCTTTTAAGTGTATCTAGCAATTCTATAACATATATCTAGAAGTGTAAGCATAGTCTATCTAGCAATGTCAAAATGGTGAAGCAAGCAATGCCATGCTAGTCCAACTACCAATTCCATGCAAAAAGTATCTAGCAATGCTATAATAACGTATATAACAGTGTCAAAATAGAGTGAAGCATTGAATTAACCAATCAGTCACACAACGTATCTAGCAATGTTACCAGTTAAATAACGTATAAATCGCAAGATAACAAGCACTTATCGAGGTATATCTAAAAAAAAGTAAACTTCAAAACACAAGTTTGTTAAATGTAGAATAGAGCATTGTAAGACCTCATGTTGTGTCCTGATTTGAAACAGCGGCCACACCTCGACCGACCTTAGTAAGTTTCCACTGCATATTCGTAAAAATACTGCAATAGCCTTCATCATCTAGCTTTCCTGTAGAGACCAAATTCACTCGAAGATCGGGAATATATTTAACACGCTTCAAAATCAATATTGCACCCATGCTTGTTTCTGGATAAACATCACCAATACCAACCACTTTAGACAAATCATTATTTCCCATGTTTGCAGAACCAAAGTCACCAGAGGTGTAAGATGAGAAAAATTCTCTACGAGAAGTGGCATGACTTCTATCACCGTTGTCAACTACCCAACCATTGTTATCAGATACATAATTCACAACAATATCATCAATAACAACGAAGTAACTCTTTGAAACCACAGCAGCATGTTTCTCGTCACCACTTTCATCAGAATTTTTCTCCTTGTTCTTTTCTTTTTTACCATTTTTGGATTTCCCAAAAATTATTCTTCTTTCTCGTCACCACTTTCTCAACTTGTTCCGACTCTTGCTTCTAATTTTACTTCTAGTTTTCCAACTACGATTTTCATTTCTACCATGTTTCTCAACGACTATAGTTTATGAATGTGAAGAGAATCCAACTGTTTTTCTTCTCATATCTTCATTTAGCACACTACTTTTAGCCAATGCCATTGAAATATTACCTTCACAACCTGAATTAGAAAGAGACATTCTGAAAGTATCTCACGATTCTGGAAGCAAACCAAGAAACCATAACGCCAGAACCTCATCATCAAATATGATACCCATAGCAGCCAGCTGATTAATCAAGCCTTGAACAGTATTCAAGTGATTTATAAGAGGTGATATCTCTTGATACCTCAATTACGTCAACTGTTTGAACAAATATAACTTACTGTTTCTTGTCTTCCAAGCATATAAATCCTCAAGTTTACTCCACAAAGTCCTTGCATCTTTTTCGTCTACAACATGATTCAGCATATTATCATCAACCTATTGCCGAATAAAGCCACAAACCTGTCGATGAATAATTATCCATTTTGCATCAAACTTATCTTTAGGTTTTTCATCACCGAACACTGGTAATGAAAACCTTTAACATAAAGAAGATCTTTCATCTTCTATTTGCATATATGATAATTCGAACCATTCATTGTCATCATTCTGCTTGTATTCACCTCCATATATGATACAAGACAAGTACACAACCAGTCGCTCTGATATCACTTTATCAGGAAATAGAAGCACAGAAAAAATCTTCATTCTTGTATCAAATATTATTATACATAATGATCCCAAACAAAATACCAAATATGAATAAAATAAATGCAAATAACACAGAACACATCTTAAATGGAAAACCTACCGAGTGTAGGAAGTAAAAACCACGAGACTGATTTCGAAATCCAACCAAATATTCATTATAAGAAGACAGGTTACAAAACTATTATCTAGATAAAACTAGAGCATACACCACACAAAGTATGACAACTTCATACACAACCCAAATACATAAGATATTAAACCGAAATCATAAAATTCACTGAAATATCCCAAAAACGCAGTTAGAAGAAGCTGATCGAAAACAAACTTAGAAGACTTTGAATCAAAATCCCTCTTGTTAGATTATAGAGTACAAATGGACGAGCATGCTCACCAAAAATGAAGTCGATCGAAGCACGGAAGAAAGTCCAATTAAAAACAAAAATTTCCGCCTCGGTCATTTTTCTCTTAGAACCGTGCTATAGAATATGATGCTCATCTCAAAAGCAAAAGACATTGTATAAATTTATAGTTATACATAAACCAAAATTCTATGTGTTACTCTTATTTGGTCTAAAACCATTTGATAATTGGACTCCCACACATAGGAAGAACCCAACACCTTCTATGTTTTCTTCTATTTTTCATTATTTGTCATTGACATTTGAACTGTAAGTAAAATTGGAACGTGTAAACAAATGTTTGTCCAATTATGATTTAGGTTATTGATTTTGTATAAAAAATAATTTAGGTAAAGACTATGATAAAAAATATATTTTTTTCGGTATTAAATGGTATTAGTAATTTAGGGATATTTAGATAAAATTAACCCTAACTTCATTACTATCCCTAGGCGGAGGCGAAAACGTCTCTTTACTTTGGTTTAAAAGTGACTTCTTTCGATTTTTTAAATGACAAACCATTGATATTGCTCTTTTAAGATAACGAAATACTAAGAATATAAATCCTGAAGATTCTATTTTTGGATTCTAAGTTTAGGAAATTAGATTTCTTCACCTATTCTTATCTTTTATATATTATGTATTATTAATTTTTATTTTTCTTTTCTACTTTGTGAGTTTTGTATTATATATATATATATATATATATATATATATATATACTAAAAATACGTGTTTAAATCTTAATTAGATTCAACCTGTTAGCATTAGCACTATCACGAATACTAAACTTTTCCAAAACATTAATATATGTTAATCAGATGACACCACTAAAAAATACTAATTTTAATATTTACATATAAATCGGTAGTCATAAGCATTTTATAGATGAATTTTTATGGTAAAATACATAATTATAAAAAATTTATAGGCTATATAAATTTGAATTTTATATAAAAGTTATTGTTGAAAAATTATAAATAATGATATCTGGTAAGGTTGATTGAAATAATAAATAATCAAATTACTTATATAAGTGAGAAGTAAACCAATAGGTGACAATTTATTTCGATAAAAATTCGATTAAATTTGGAACTTACAATTCAATTAATAAGTTGAGACACCCTAAATTAATAAAAAATCAATTTAGTGATTTCGATTCTCAATCACAAAATAAGAGGATATAATACAATACAATAAAAAGTATTTTCTCCTTACGCTACTTTGATCAATTTGAATATTTCCTCATTAGGCTTGTGAACCCATTGATACATGGTCCAAAGCCTTTCCATTGTTGGAGCATTGTGGAACATGTTACGTCCGCTGTTAACGCCAAACAAGATATCATGTGAAACACCGAGTTGCACCAGTATACTAAACTGCGAAACCGATGGTATACAATCCATTGCTCTGTCATCGGGTCTATTTGAAACACCAGCAAGAGTCAAAACATCATTATCTGTACCAACTGGTACTTCCATGATGTGCAAGCCCTTTGAAACGCAACAAAAGAAACCATAATCGTAGTGTTAAAAGAAAAAAAGAGATTAAAAAAATATATATAGAAATATGTTACCTAGAAATAGCCATTATCATATTTTATTTATTATCCATATTAGAGTTATAATTTCTTTATTATATATATATAAATGTAAGTTTAATGAATTTACGGGAGATTAATAATATTTATTATCCATATTAGAGTTTAATATTTGGAGTGTGAATCTAGTAGAAAAGTAAAAAATAATATGTAATGGTTGGCGCTAAGGGTTTTTTTTTAGGGAGAGAAACTCTACTCTCTCTAGAAATTCTAATCGGGATTCAGTTCTTCAGCCGTCAGTAGTTTCTTTTGGACTATTCAATCTTCTATTTTTTGTAATCCAAATTTCATCCCTCTTAGATTTTACCATTTCTCTTTTAAGTTATGGTCTTCTGTTCCTTCTAGTTTTTTTTTCTACTTTTGGATTTCATTGCTTTGGGTTTTCCTTCAGTATATGGTCGTCTTCCTCTCGATACATGGTTTGCTGGTCGTGTTTTTTCAAAAAGATGGATGAACTAGTAGTAGAGGTAACTCCGGTGGTTCCTGGATCTATTTTTCAATATCTTCTCTTATTTGTTAGGGTGTGCGGTTTCTAGTTCGGCACCAAGTTTTGGATGATTTTTTGTGCCGAATAGGTACGTTTTCCACCGCAATAGAGTCATGTGTTCCACGCGCTGTACTTCTGGATCTAGAGCCTGGGACGATGGTCTCTAGGTCACATCTGGCTCGTACGACGAAAGCTTTTGGTATGTTATTCGTGAATCCGGCAGTCTGGGTACTGTAATCTCTTTTGGCGGTAGGAGATTGGTTGATTTATTCATTGATGGATGTTGGGTTCTGTGTTGCAAGATTAAAGATTATGTCTAACTTACTAATAGTTTGTTATAGATTTGTCTGAATCTATTTTCTATGTTTTTCTGTCGGAATCTGTTTTACCATTGTGTTTAAGTGTAGGAATCTGTTTTTCCGGTTGTATTCAAGTGTCAGAATCAGTTTTTCCGTTCTATTTCGGCTGTATTTTGATGTCTTTGTATATGCTGTATTACTGTAACACTTTATTATATATTTAATATTTTTCAAAACCAAAAAATAAGTAAAAAATAAGGTTTAAATATAAGTAGATTTATTATAATATTTTTTTAACAACAAACATATTTTTAAATTTATTTTTTAAAGATATTATTTTGGTTTAAATATATTTAATTTTTTTTTTATTATTTTAATAAATATTTTAGTATTTACATTAAAAAAATGGTAATCTAAAGTTGAAGATAAAGAAAGACATTGTATATTTGTTTATTTCTCAAATCCTTAAAGAACAGTGTAATCGCATATTACAGCTTTTATAGGCAGTTAATGGTAGGTTAGGGAATCTTGTTTGTTAGACAGTTTTGCCACCTATACAGAGTTTGTTATATTATTTGTTACACTGCTCTAATTCAAATATACAAATGTGTGTGACTAGGTGAGGGTAATGTTATAACGTGTGATGCAACACATTAGATTGTTGGGCTTGTCTCGTGGGCTCCATCTCTCAAACCTTGACCCAATTACATATCCACGAAGACCAGTACACACTAGTTTCCTGATGAAGTGAGGGTTGTTGTCTGAAACCCTAGCTACCATTCTCACTTCACCAGTTCTCCTACACAAAACACTCGAGACCCAAAACTGCTACGAAAGGCTAGCTTCAAACTTCAAGCATCACTTATCCTTCACCCCCCCCCCCCCCCGCCCGCGCAAACGAAGAGACGAATCGATGAGGCCAAGTTTGTCTCTAAGAAAGGATAAGCGATTGTGAGTTAGGGGTTTTGTGAGACAGTCAGCCAGCTGATCCTGAGATGGTACAAAGCGAATCTGGAGAGATCCATGGTCCGGATAAAGTGTATATCAAGTTTGATATGATTTGTCCTTGCATGGAACACTGGATTAGAGGCTAAGGAGCTCGCCCCAAGATCTTCGC
Source organism: Limnanthes douglasii subsp. nivea (assembly GCA_036936605.1). NCBI lineage: Eukaryota > Viridiplantae > Streptophyta > Magnoliopsida > Brassicales > Limnanthaceae > Limnanthes > Limnanthes douglasii. Next base: position 388,267,043 of record JAUPFV010000001.1, on the reverse strand, counting down.
ACCAAATGAGTGATGGAGGTGTGACAAGAAACTGAATTTCAATGAGAATGGATTGTAGCTAGATGAGTTCAGCTGACAAGTTCGCCAAGGCCTGATATTCTGGCTCAGTTGAAGATCTAGCCACCATATTTTGCTTTTTTGAAGACCAGGAGACAATGGAATCCCCGAGATACACACAATGAACACCCATGCTTCTTCGATCATCGGGATAAGATTCCTAGTCAGCATCATAGAAACCATGAAGTTAAAGATTACAGCTTGGTTTGATATGAATTCCAGCCTAGCTGGACCCAAATAAGTAGTGAAAAATTCTTTTCAACGCCTGCTGATATTGGCTTAGCTTATTCACAGGAAATGAAATATCAGGACGGGTGTGACTTAGATATTGTAACGCTCTTAACAGGCTTCGATATTGTGTAGAATCTGTAAGAGGAGTTCCAGAAATGCTCGAGAGATGGACACCAGCAACAATGGGAGTTGGGCATGGCTTAGACATGTAGAGTCCTTGAGAAACTAGTAAGTTTTTAATATATTGATGTTGTGTAAGATACATTCTAGTGATGTCGCGATGAATCTCTATTCCAAGGAATAGATAGAATGGCCCTATATCTTTGAGTGAAATCATTGCGTTAAGCTTGTCAACAAACTGCTGCAAACATGTTGTTTGTGTGGCTGTAACGAGAATGTCTTCCATATAAACCAAAATTAGAAGAACAATAGTCTTAGAGATGAAGTAGAACAAATAGCAATCAACTCTAGAATTCTTGAAACCCCACTGAAGTAACGTGTCCCTCGGTCTAGAGTAACAGGCCTTTGGGGCCTGTTTGAGACCATACAGAGCTTTGTGAAGCTTACACACATGTGTAGGCTTCTCAGAGTCTTGAAAACCTTCTGGTTGAGTCATATAAACATCCTTAGTGAGGTACCCATTTAGGAATGCATTATTGATATCCAGTTGCCTCACCTCCCAATCTTTAGAGACAACCAAAGTCAGAATTAGCCTCACTGTAGATTGTTTAATAACCGTACTAAACATTTCTGAGAAGTCTATGCTAGGGGTTTAATGAAACCCCTTAGCCACAAGCCTTGCCTTATACCTTTGGATTGAGTCATCCATGTGTTGCTTGATTTTATACACCCATTTACATCCCACCACATTCTGATTAGGAGCCCAAAGAAAAAGTGTCAATGTATCATTAGAAATAAGAGCTTTATACTCAGTTTTCATAGTAATGACCCAGTGAGAACTTAGAACTGCTTTAGAATATGTATTAGGCTCAATGTTAGATAAATCAGTAGAAGTTAAGGAGCCAATATAGGGAACCTTAGGTGTACGAGTTCCATCTTTAGTTCTAGTCTACATAGGATGAGTGTGGGAATTATGGGGTAGTTTAGGCAAATGATCAGGTTGAGGTACAGGAAGACAGATAGAAATTTTGAGGTTAGAAAGGAGACTTGGGCTTAGTGAAGTGGCTGTGACATTTTTACGAGTGGGAAGATGACTAGTGCTACATGTAGTGACACAAATTGTAAATTCTTTCTGATTGTGTGGTGAAGAAGATCTAGTAAGAGTGGTAGGATCAGTACACTTATCAACAACATGATTAGATGACGGTTAAGTATTACCTTGTGAGGACATAGTCTGTAGAGAACTAGCTTTCTGAGAAACATCAAGGTGAGTAGTTGAGGTTGGTAAGTACCCACCAGTCACAAGTATTATAGGTAGATTAGAGAGCCACACCTCTAGATGAAAGACTTTAGATGACTCATACTGTGAGATGTTTAAGAAATCTATTTCAAAGGGAAAGTCACTTTCCTTGAAAACAACATTTCGAGAGACATAGACTTTGCCAGTAGAACTAAGACACACATACCTTTTATGAAACTGACTATACAAAAAAAAACACATGTTATAGAGTGAAACTAGAACTTATGGACTTGATATGACCTTAGACATGGAAAACAAGCACATCCAAATGTTTTCAAGACTAGATACTTTGGAACTTTATGAAACAGAAGTTCATATGGTGATTTGTTTGACAGAATTGAAGTAGGTAGTCTATTTATTAGATAAAAAACAATTTTAAAGGCTTGTACCTAAAATTTGTAGGGCACGCGGGTTTGTTCTAAGAGATTCGGGCATGTTTCTACAATGTGTCTGTGTTTTTCTCAGTCCTACCATTCTGGGTTGAGGTATGAGAGCAAGATCTCCTCAAAATAAACCCTTGTTTTTTAGCCATCATAGATAAAGGCCTATATTCTCCTCCTCCATCACATTGAATAAGTTTTACGAACTTTTCAAACTGTTTTTCAACAAGGCATTTGAACATTTTGAAAGTATTAACCACTTGGCCTTTATATTTAATAAGATAGAACCACTTGAATCTGGTGTGGTCATCAAAGATCATCATCCAATTTGAACCGGGTATACTTCAAACCTCTAACGAAGATCACCAATTTAGCCAGGGTAATAATTAGAGGCAGTCTCATTTGTCTCCCGAAATTCTGTCAGACCATTTACCTAGACAATTCCATATATCCAAAATGGAAGAGTTTGATAAAAGAAAAGATCTGGATAATCACCTTCAGTAGTTTAAGAATTTTGTGATGATCTTTGATGATGATAAACTATTGTGTTCAGATTTTTCTCAAACTTTTAAAGACAACACCTTAAAGTGGTATAATCGTCTTTCGCACGGGTCAATCAAAATTTTTGATATGTTTTGGATGGCTTTTCAAAGATAGTTTATGGGAAGTAAAGAACTTAGAAGAAATGGAGATACCATAATCGATTGTCAGCGGTGATAAGGAGGAATAAAAGACAAGGAGAAAATTGTGAAGAAGAAACATGACAGGAGAAAATAGCAAAGAAAAAGTATGATAGGAGGAAAACGCATAGAGAAAACTGTGTAAGGATTAAATTGTGTAAGCTATGTAAAGAAATAGCCGGAATAGGAATAAAATAAAGTGTAGGGACTAAAAGATGTAATTAACGGGAATTAAAGCGTGTGGAGTCCGCAATTGTACTATAAAAGGACCACACACGCTTCACAAATCCCGAGATGAATAATATGATACTTTCTCTCTCTACTTAACCTAATAACTCTTACTTTCTCTCTCTAAAATTGACACTAAGAGATTTCTGTATCACCGAATTGTCACTAAGTAATCCTCGTATCGCATAATCACCCCTGGACTTTCTTGAAACTCTTCAAGCGGTTCACTAATGAGACCTTAAGGGATTATACCAAGTGTTTTGTTGAAACTAAATATGGTTTGCTAAACTGTTTCGAACAAGTGACCATAGGTACTTAGCTAAATATGGCCTGATTTATTTGTAGACTTAACTAAGAATGTTGCAACTATTTACGATAAAACAAAGAAATTTATAGAATTTTGAAGGCCAACATCGATTCAGTCTTTTAGAGAAATAAAGCTTAAGAAAAAAAATAGACCAGCTTAGAGAATCCATATAGTTAGACATGTTCTACAGTTAAAGAGAAATTTGATTTCTATTGGAGACACTGTATCGCTCCTTGATCTGAGCCATCAGTCACTTTGAGAATGACTCCCTGGTTCTGGTACGACATCTGAGAATCCACCCACATCCCTATATTGGATCCATATAGGTTCTGGTACGGCATCTGAGAATTCACCCACATCCCTATATTGGATCCATATAGTTAGACATGTTCTAACTATATTGGATCCATATAGTTGGGACTTTCCCGTTTTTCTTATTGACATAAAAATATATTAAAGTTTATTTAAATTAAAAGATATCTTTAGTCAAATAGATTTAAAAGAAAGTTTGTTAGTTATAAAAACATATTCTAACAAATTTATTTAAATTTAAATTTTATTTCTTATTTTCCTACCGGATTTCACTCATTATTTTGTTATTCTTTGCTTTTCTACCGGAGTTGACTCATATTAGTCTTCTTATTTTATGATTTCACTTGATTTAAAATTTAATCTCCATTTATTAAGTATTTTCAATTGAAATTACCTTTTTATTTCAGTTTACGTAAATTGAAATTACCTTTTTATTTCAATTGAAATTACCTTTTTATTTCAGTTTACGTAAATTGAAATTACCTTTTTATTTCAATTGAAATTACCTTTTTATTTCAATTGAAATTACCTTTTTATTTCAGTTTAACATATATATATATTAAAATAGAAATATTTTAAAACTTATTTAGATTTAAAAAATATCTTTAAAATCCAAAAAAAATTATGTATATATTCTAACAAATTTATTTAAGTTAAAATTTTATTTCTTATTTCTCTATCGGATTTCACTCTAATTATTTAGGGTCAAGCTATATATACCCAATTCAGGTTTAAGTATACCCAATTTTGAGTATACCCCAAAGGTGATCTAAGTATACCCATTTTTTTCCAAAAATACCCTTTTGTGGGTATATAAGCCATTTTTTTTACTAACTTCATCCACAACAATTTAACCTACACTTTCTCTCACTTCACTCACTTCTCTCACTTCTCTCTAAAATCTCTCACTCAAACACTCTCACTTCTCTCTCAAATTTTCCGGCGAGCCACCACCACCACTATCCTCCTCCTCCTCCTCCTCCTTCATCATGGTCAAGAACAAAAAAACCCCCACCACCACCTACGTAAGTTCCTAACCTAAATTTGTTTGTTAATTTTGTTAGTTTTAGATATGAATTTTAGATTTACGTTAGATTTAGGGTTGAATTTAGGATTTAGGTTAGAATTAGGGATCAAATTAGCAAAAGTTGTAGGATTTAGGGGCCATTTTCCAACCAACTTGCCGGCTGGAAAATGGCCGGCAAAATGCACCGGTGGTGCGCCTTGGGCAGCACCATCGGTGCGAGCAGGTGTGCCGAGCGGCACAGGCACCTGTGTCGCTCGGCACACAGTGCTCGTGCCGAGCAGTACTGGTCCCCGTACCGCTCGGTACGCCTTGTTGCGTACCTATGGTGCGCTGTTTTTTTTTTTTTTAAAATACCCAAATTGTGTTTCAAAGGTTTTACTTTTGCATTTTTTTAAAAAAAAAACTTGAAATTTATAAGAAATTACTTTATAAAGTTAGCTCGGTTGCGTATTAGAGTGTTGATGTTTTTAATCTTGTGGGTTACATCATATGTTACTGTTATTAATTTCGTGATTTGTTTTGTATTTTTGTAGGTCAGACGCGATTGAGGAGCGACGTCTTCCTCGATCCAGGGCGTATATAGACAGTCTGAGGATCGGTTGACAGTTACCATTGCCACATATAGACAGTCTGCGACGAACACCTACTGGAGGTACTTGGCTGAGTATGGTTGGCATACTATTACTCCACCACCACGTACCACGGACGACAGATTGCTAGACGTTGTTCGCTCGATTGTTACTATGCCTGTAGAGCGTGGGGAAGCCGGTGCTCTTAGGTGGAGAGATCAAGTCCTACAGCTCTTCTCTCCTTGGTTGTTTGTCCTCATTATTGGACTTGTTTTTGCTTTGTTGTGATCTTTCATTCTCATGGACTTTTTAGTTGTTTAACTATCGTATTTTGTATTATGACTTATGACATCTACTTTGTATTATGACTTATGACATCTACTTTGTTGCTTCTATTGTTTCTTTTAGATTTTTTGTACTTAATTTGAATTATTTTTTGTAATTTAGACTCCACAAACGAACATAAGTCGCACCATTCTTACAATCAATCCTTTATAACAATTATTTAACAAAGTTCATCACCCGTTAGAATAAAATAACACCATAACATTCACTTAAATCCATTCCCTAAGACTTACTTTTTTAAACGAACAAAACAATTTTCAAAAAATTACAAGTTATTGTGCACCATTGGTACGCAGTCAGTAGTACCTATGGTGCACACTACTACGTACCAATGGTACAACAGTGCGTGCACCATGGGTACTGAAGAAGGCGTACCCATGGTGCGCTGTACCATCGGTAAAAGGGGCATGTACCGATGGTACCACCCCCTTTTACCGATGGTACCATGCACCGGTCGGCATGTTATGTACCGGCCGGTGCATGACACCATCGGTACACAGTCTAGTGCACCGATGGTGCACCACACTGTGTACCTATGGGGCAACCTTCGTGCACCAAAGGTACATAGTGTGGTGTACCATCGGTACACTAGACTGTGCACCAAAGGTACATAGTGTGGTGTACCATCGGTACACTAGACTGTGCACCATAGGTACACAGTAGACAGTACCTATGGTGCGCAATTGAATCTTGGAATTTTTTTCCCGGTTTTTTTTCCCCCGTTTTCTTTTTTCGCGCTCTTAAATTCCTGCCAAAGTAACCTTTCATTTTTCTATATAAGGAAGTCTATCTTACAACACCAAACACACAAAACTCTCCTTCTAACATAGTTGAAGTCTTTCTTAATGGGTTGGAGTGTGTTTGATAATGCTCATCTGCTCAAGGCTGCTAAAGCTGTGAAGTTCAAACGGCCGGACGATAATGCTGATGAGTTCTTTGATGAGGTTTTGTGTATGATGTATTTCATGTACGGCGAAATGTCTACGTCTAGACAAATGCCTCGATCTCGTACTCGTGAGGAGGTAGCCACAAGGTACAAGTCTATAACTAGTGGACCGATGTTCTTGGTGTTTAAGGAGCCCCCAGAAGTTAGGAATGAAGCATTCGACTCCTTCGGTTTAATGATCACAGACTATTTGTCTTTGGAAATGGCACAATATGTTCATTCTCAAATTGCCATGAAGGAGGAAACAGTGCGTATTCTCAGCGACAATGGAGGCTACGATTTTGACTAATTGTATTCTCAATCCCAAATTATGCTCTTCTTTCCTTGCGATGTTGTTGTTGCTTGTTTGTGATGTTTGATATTTGAAGAGTTAAAAGATGGTCCGAGGGTGATTTCGTTATGAGAAGATTTGGTGATAGAGGATTAGGAAGTAAAAGAATATTTGAGTGTCAGATCTAGAGAGAGAAAATGCTAAACAAAGTAGAGAGAGAAAGTCGTACTATTCATCTTGAGATTCGTGAAGCGTGTGTGGTCCTTTTATAGTACAATTGCGGACCCCGCACGATTTAATTTGGTTTAATTACATCTTTTGGTCCCCACTTTAAGGTTCCTTCCTATTTTAACTATATCTTTACAATTCATGCATTTCAGCCCTTATACATTTATTTCTATGCATTTTGACCCTTATACATTTATTTCTATGCATTTCGACCCTTATACATTTATTTCTATGCATTTCGACCCTTATACATTTATTTCTATACATTTTGGCCCTTGTCTTTTATTCTTCCTTATCAGTAGCCCCCTAGTCTTAGTAAAAATCATTTTGCTAAGACTGAATAATTCTCCGGACATGCCAAAATTACTTCTTCTTCGAACTTCATAAGTCCCTCGAAAAGTCGCTCCATGAATCCCTTCGTATTGTCAAAGCCATGAACTACTTCAGCAAAACATCATTCCACAAAACCTCTTCGACATAAAACCTCTTCGAATGGTTTGCAAGCCTCCTCGAATAGTTTGCAAGCCTCCTCGAATATAGAAAACGGCCTCTTCGAGCTTCTGTTATACCGAGTAGCCCCCTCAATCCTTGCAACCTTTTAAGCAAAATGGACTTCGGATAAGTATATACTTAGGCGAAAAAAAGTGCTAGGATTGATGATGTCATTACACATACTGATGTCATCAAAAAACGGTACCAATTCTTCTGACATTATTGTCAGAAAACACTTCGCCTTCCCCTGACAATCTCTGACACAAAACTCTTCACCTTCTGCTTTAGCTAGGCGACCGAACAATGTCCACCTATGTGGACCATCGTACCCCTAGGCAAACAACATGAAAATGTCCCCGGGCTTCATTTGTCAAGAAAGCCCACTAGTCTTCTATAAATACCAACCTTTTTCTTCATTAATGCAACCTCTGTTCAATTACTTCTAGAGAGATAAAGCTGGCGAACAAGCCCCGCCGAATTCCTGAGTGGTTGTTGATTAGTAAACGGTTCGAAGAGAGGGTTGCTGCTGGTGAAGACGTAAGGCCTCATCCCCCACCATTGACTACAACCTTTTTTGGTGCCTGACCTCCTTCGAACAACTCGACCGCCATTATACCTCGTGAAGTAGCTCGTCAAAGCTTGCTCAACGAAACAAACCCTCCTAGAGAAATGGGTAAAGAGAGGTCACACAAGCATTCATCGGGTTCGAAGAGGAAGAAATCCCACAGAGATAGAAAAAGTTCGCATGAGCGAAAACAGGCCAGGGAAGCTCCCCTAACAATTCGAGAACCACCTGCCCCAACTAACGTTGAAAACCTCCCCCAGAGATCTTCAAGTCCTCGAAGGACTTCGAGGAGTCCTCCTCGAAACCCAGCTAGTCCTCCTCAAAACCAAGACCTTCAACAGAATTCTGCTAGTCCTCCTCGAAACCAAGATCAGCAACATAATTCTGGAAGTCCTCCTCGAAACCAAGATCAGCAACATAATTCTGGAAGTCCTCCTCGAAATCAAGACCGTCACCGTGACGCTAGTAGTCCTCCTCGAAGACATGGAACAGATGTGTCTAGTCTGCCCTCCACGCCATCCATGACCATTCATGGAACTCAATTCTCCCCCTCAAGGACGCTTATTACCGATGAAGACATGCGTATTTTACATGAACAAACTTTAGACCCCAAAGTTACAAAACCTCTCAATAAGTCCGTCGGACAGAAATTGCCCATTATTCCTTCCTCAGGCCCTGCGAACGGTGCAACATCTTCTTCGACAATATCCGAGGAGCAAGCTCGCCGGATTGCTCCAAAATTGAAGGGGGATATTGTGCTGCCCTTGGAGTTGGACAGCATCGTTGGCAACAAGGGGCATTGAGAATAAACACATGGTAGCCCTTGCCAACATCAAATATAAATACTTTTCAAGGGAGGAGGAGACGATGCTGAGAGCTCGATGGGGCATCCCCACTTATATCAATATCAGATTTCCTGCCGAGGGAGAAACACCCTTATCTGTGAGGGATCACGAGGTAGTGGTCTACACAGAAATCATGAATTGGGGGCTAAGGTATCCCTTAGACCCCTTTTTTATTGAATATCTCTCGAAGATAGATCTTTGCCCGTCCCAGGTTGGGCCCAATATGTGGTTCACGTTAATGGCTTGCATAATGGCCTCAAGGCTCTCAGGCCAAGAATTTTCTCTGGAGCAAATCATTGGCCTTGCTGGTCTCGCCCGAAATCCTTACTTTCCCTTCTATTCATTGACATTCAATCGGGGGCAAAAAATACTGAAGGATCTGTTGGAGGCCGATAAAAAATGGAGGCAACAGTTCCTCTTTTTCTCTGGCTGCTGGGAGACTGGATCAGAAGCCACTCCTTCGAATCCTCACAAACTTTCGCTAAAATGGACAATGAAATGTAAGTATTCCCCCAACTTTTACTCTTCGAACTTAAGCCTTCGAAATTTATGCTTTCTCTTAAGCCTCCTCGAATACTTGTATGTCTTCGAAGTAATATGTTCCCTCGAAATTGTATGTTGTGTTTGATATTTACTTTCTTGCTTCAGCTATGACTGGAGTGTCCAAACCCTACACCGACTATGTCGAGGGAGCTACCACTACTTTTACTAACCTTCGCTTGTGGGCAAAGGAGCAGTGGGACAATCGTTTTCGCCGTTGTTTTGTTGATGACAACTTGGCTAGGAGTCGACTCTGGAGGCTTAATCCCCAAGATCGTATAAGCATGAGGGGACTGATGACACCGCCTTCGGAACGGGAAGTGTTAGAGCGATGTAGCCAACAAGATGTCACAATCTATCTGCCCAAGCGCTCTCGCTCACAAAGTCACCTGGATGAACCTCCAGAAGATGAAGTAGCACCAACCCAACCAATAAATCCCAAAACAGCTACTAACAAACAAAAGCCACACTCCTCGAAGAATGCAGGGGCCTCGAATTCTAATGACCCTCGAACAACTGAAGCCCCTCGAACAAGTGAAGCCCCTCGAACAAGTGTTATTGCTTCAACAAATCCCACTCCTCCTCCCCCTGCTCCCATCCTTCCACCAAAGAAAGATGGCAAGAAAAAAGACTTGAAGGGGAAGGGTATTCTTCTTGAACCCATCGAAGAACAATCTGAGGGAGGAGAAACTCCTGACAACAACTAAGGGACTAATTTCGAAAGAGAAGTCCATGATGATGCAATTGATGCTGAAAACAGGGGTGGCCAATCACCCAAGGAAACTTCCTATCAATCCTTGCACTCTCCTCTGACTGAGGCTTCTCACCCAGCTTCCCTCGAAGACAGTCCAAGGCTGGCTCCTATCCCTGCTCCTCGAACAAACCCTCCACTACTCGTTCACCCAGACGTTGCTTGTGGTAATTTTTCCAAATTTGATTCTGCAGATTTAGGGTCTCCTTCGAGCTCCTTCGAGGTCCCCTTGGATGATGAGTTTTCGATGAGTCTGCGGAGGCTGCTGCATACTTCAGTGAATCGAGGGAAGAAGATGCGCCATCTTGAAAAGCGTAAAAATTACTACAAGTTCAAGGCATCACTAGTTGCTTCTCAACTCGAGGAGGCCAAGAAGGAGTATGCAGTGATCGAGGGCCAAGCTGATGCCTTGTACGAGCGTCTTTCTGCCTCTGAGAATTATGTGACAATGCTAGAGAGGTGTTGCCAGCAAGAAAGGGATTTATACAAGGAGAAGACTGATGCCCAGGAGCTGATGATATCTGAATACAAAAAAGGGCATCGCAAGGCTTGCGATGGATTCGAGCAGTGCACTGAGGCTCTTCGAAAAGTAGTTGGAGAACGCGATAACTTGGAGAGAAAGATCAGAGGCTTCCCAGTAGAAATTGAAGAAGCGAAGGAAAAGGCTGCGGATGCCTATGCAGCAACATGTTTGAAGACCTTACAGGCCCGCGATGCTGCTACTCGAGCTGGCTTGTTGACCCAGATATACGCTGAGCACCCTGAATATGACCTGGGGCCTTTTTGGAAGCTTGTCCCCCCAGAACTTCGCCCTCCCCAAATAGTCGTAAGTGAGAGTGAAGACTCAGAGGGTGAGGGGAGTGATACCTCGAAAAATGCCGATTGAATAAAAGTACTATAGGTAATTATGTTTTTTGTATATGGCCTAAAAAAGGCCTCTTTTTGTAATGACTGGAACTTGCTGTGCTACTTTAACTGTGTAAGAGCATTGAATATTTGACTTGTCAATGTACTGTATTTGGAACAAGTTCATAATGATTAACAGTTACATAAATTGTTCTTCGAATTATGATTTTATTGGCCCTTCGAATAATTAGCACTTGGATCAATTTACAAATTTTATCGGCCTTCGAACAACTAATGTTAGGGTTGTAATAAGGCCATAAAACTCCAAAATTTATTAGTCTTCGAATTTTTAATAAGGTCTTCGAATTTCAACGTACTTGGCCTTCGAACAATTCATTGGCCCTTCGAAAAATTAGCCTTCGAAATAATTTTTGATGTTTTAAATAAGGTCTTCGAACAATACGTAAATAAATTTAACAAGTTTTATACTTGCAATAAAGTCTTCGAATTCCGATTTTCTTGGCCTTCGAACAATTCGTAAATAAATTTAACAAGTTTTATACTTGCAATAAAGTCTTCGAATTCCAACTTACTTGGCGTTCGAATAATGTTTATGGTCTGAAAACAATTTCAGGGAAAAAATGTTCTGATTCAGAACTGAGAGTTACTTCGAGGCACACCTTAATGTGACTCGAAGAATAGTTCGAAGGTCCCAAAACATCGTGGCACACCTTAATGTGACCCGACGAATAGTTCGAAGGTCCCAAAATATCGTGGCACACCTTAATGTGACCCGATGAATAGTTTATAATAATACTAAAAAATAGCACGAGGGACAATAATTCGAGGCACATGTTACTGTGACCCAAAACATCGTGTGAGGGACAACAATTCGAGGCACATGTTACTATGACTCAAAAAATCGTGTGAGGGACAACAATTCGAGGCACATGTTACTGTGACTCAGAAAATAGTTTTAAGGCAAAGAAACTTTGTATTGAAGGGGATCACTGAAACACCTCATTAAAACCTTCCTGTGCCTAACAGGGTAGGAAAGAGTGTGTCCTCACCAAAAATTTTCCCAAGGGATACATAGAAAGTGAAAAGAAATACAATGTCATCTCTGAGCTCTGCTAATCGAGGTACAACTTTAAATGCTCAATATTCCAAGGTAAGCGGAGATATCGTCCATCTTTATCTTTCAACCGATATGTGCCTGGTTTTATCCTTTCAGTGACCTCATAAGGGCCTTCCCAGTTAGGTCCCAACTTCCCCAAACTCTTGTCCTTAGTGTGCAAGAAAAATTTGCGTAGGACCTTGTCTCCCACCTGAAAGTCTCTATGGTTGACTTTGGATGCATATCGACTCCTCATAAGAGTTTGATAGTGAAGGGAAGTCAGCTGCGCCCGCTGTCTCTTTTCCTCCACCAGATCTAAAGCCAATGCTCTATGCTGGTCATTTGTGTCTGAGTCATAAGTTGCTATCCGATGTGAATGGAAGAGGATCTCCGGAGGGACCACGGCATCCATCCCATAAACTAAGGCAAATGGGGATACGGCGGTGGCTATTCGGGGGGTCGTTCGGTATGCCCACAACACCTCCTGTAAATAGTCGGGCCATTTCCCCGCCTTACCTTCCAAGTTCTTTCTCAAACCGTCGAGAATGGTGCGATTAGTTACTTCCACCTGCCCATTTTCCTGGGGGTGAAATGGTGCCGAAAAACATTGTCGTATGCCTCTTGACACACAAAAACTCTAGAATTCTTTGTTATCAAATTGTGGTCCGTTGTCCGTGGTAATCTGCAACGGTACACCAAAACGACAACAAATATTAGATAAAACAAATTTGATCACGTCTTTGGCCTTTGTTCCCGCGAGTGGTTCAGCTTCCACCCACTTAGAAAAATAATCAACAACCACAATTATCGTCTGTCTGCCCCCAGAGGCCATCGGTAGAGGTCCAACCAAGTCAATGCCCCACCTGTCAAAAGGAACTGCCTCTGAGATGCTTTCTATCAACACTCCCGGTTTGTGAATGACATTAGCATAGCGCTGGCACGTATCACAGCGTTTGACCAAATCTTTTGCATCAGCCGAGATAGTTGGCCAATAATAGCCTGCCAAGAATACCCTGCGTATCAAAGCCTTATATCCACAGTGAGCGGATCCTTCACCGTCATGCAACTCGGAAAGGATAATTTGTGACTCAGGCCCACTCAAGAACCTTAGCAATGGCCGACTCAAAGATTTTTTATACAACAATCCTCCCAGCAAAATGTAACCATGAGACTTGAATCTAACTTTTCTGGCTTCATATTTGTCGACGGGCAAAACGTCATGAGCCAAAAAATCAATGAGGACTGTTCTCCAATCAGGTGTGATCGCGTGGTTTTCCTCCGAGATGTCCATCACACGGTCTTTACTAATTGAGATCGACGGGCATGTCTGGACCAGAACCCAGGGATAACCCTCTATTCGTGAAGCAGAGGCGAGAGAATCCGGGACAGCATTCAACTCTCGTCGGACATGCTCGAACTTGACACCCTCAAAACCCGACGCCAAATCTTTCATCAGCTTCAAATACTGTATCAGTGTTTCCTTCCTTGCCTCAGACTCCCCCGTAACCTGATTTATCACCAGCTGAGAATCACTGATCAACCTTATCCGCTGAGCCCCGCATATTTGAGCTAAACGTAGGCCGGCTAAAACTGCTTCATACTCAGCCTCATTATTAGTAGCTTTGAAACCGAAACGAATTGCTTGGAACATAGCTACCCCTTGCGGGGATATCAATTGGACACCTGCTCCGCTACCTGAGATGTTCGATCCATCATCCGTCCGTATCACCCATTCTTCCTCGGCGACTATATCAGGTATCTCATGCTCTTCCCTGCCTGAGTGGAACTCAACCAAAAAATCTGCTAAAACCTGTGCCTTTATCGCCGTTCGAGGCTCAAATGTTATGTCAAATTCTCCCAGCTCTACGGACCACTTAGTCATTCTGCCCGAGACGTCTGGTCTTTGTAATAGACTTTTCAGGGGAAATGTCGTTCGAACCACAATTGGATGGGCTTGAAAGTAAGGCCTCATCTTTCGTGCCGCTGTCACCAACGCCAAAGCCACCTTCTCCAAAGTAAGATACCGCTTCTCGACGTCCAACAAACTCTTACTGACATAATAAATTGGCCTTAGGAGAGAGTCATCTTCTCGGAGGAGAACGGCACTGACAGCACACTCGGATACTGCTACGTAGATGATCAACGTCTCCCCCACCAAAGGTTTAGATAGAATTTCCGGAGAGGTTAAATACTTCTGAATTTGACGAAAGGCCGTCGAACATTCATCGGTCCAACAAAATTGCTTCACATTCCGCAATATTTTAAAAAACGGAGCACATTTATCCGACGAACGAGATATAAATCGATTCAGAGCAGCCAATCGTCCTGTCAGGATTTGCACCTTTTTAATGTTTCGAGGATGGGTCATAGTGATCAAAGCTCGTAGCTGCTCAGGATCTGCCTCAATACCTTTCTCGCTGATCATATAACCCAGGAATTTACCGGACCGCACACCAAAAATGCACTTCTCCGGGTTGAGTTTGAGATTGACTCTCCTCAAATTGTGGAATGTCTCCGCATGGTCAGCAAAATGGTCTTCGTCGTGCTCACTTTTAACCAACATATCGTCGATATAAGCTTCCATATTCCGCCCAATCTGCTCCTCGAAAGTTTTATTAAGCAGGCGCTGATAAGTTGCCCCCGCGTTTTTTAACCCGAATGGCATGACTTTGTAACAATACAAACCTCGACCAGTAATGAAAGAAGTGCTTTCTTCATCATTAGCAGCCAGTCGGATTTGATTGTATCCCGAGTAAGCGTCCATAAAAGATAGCAATCGATTTCCGGAGGTCGAGTCCACTAATTGATCAATGCGAGGGACAGGAAAAGGATCTTTAGGACAAGCTCGGTTCAAGTCCGTGAAGTCGATACACATTCTCCACTTGCCATTTTTATTTCTTACCAACACCGGATTCGACGCCCATATTGGATAATGTGACTCGCGAATGTGACCTATGCTTAGCAGCCGTTCGACTTACGACAAAATTGCTGAGGCTTTTTCCGGGGAGACAAGCCTTCTCTTTTGGACTATGGGTCGGACATCCGCTCGTATCGCGAGCTTGTGACATATAATTTCCGCCGGCACACCAGTGACATCCTGTGCACACCAAGCAAACATATCGAGCTTATCAGACAAAAAAGCAATTAACTTCCCTTTAAATTCGAGGGAGAGGTGGACCCCTATTTTCAGGACTTTGCCAGCCGTGAACTCATGTATCGCAGAATCTTCCTCTGAAACTTGAAATCCGGGGGCCTCCCTCGGATCATCGCAAGGGACGACCTCGGGGGGTGGCCCCTTTAATTGCTATGCTGGGTCAGAGGGCCCCCCTCGAACCCCTTTGGAAGACAGGGCTATCTGGTAACATTCCCGTGCCATCTTCTGGCTACTTCTGACAGTTCCAATGTTGTTCCCAATCACATACTTTAGACATTGATGCACCGTGGAGATGACCCCATGCATCCGAGACAACCAAGAGCGACCCAGGATGGCATTATACGATGTTGGTGCGTCAACCACAATGAAGAGTACCTCCACCTCTTTTTTGAACGGTCCACGGCCCAACTCTACCATACATTGAAACTCCCCCACAACAACCGTCGTGGCACCAGTGAAACCCACTATTGTCCTATTGGATCTTCGGATGACCGGTGGGTCAGAAATGCGGCGGTAAGTACTCATAAACAAGATGTTCGCAGAGCTTCCCGTATCGATGAGTATTTTTTGAATCTGATCCCCAGCAATGCCCGCCGCGATCACTACAGCGTCCTCATGAGGGCCTGCAACATTACGCATATCATCATCATCAAAACAAATAATAGGAGAAGGCGACCGATGCATTTGTGCGGAGACTCCAGCTTCGATTTGGGTGGTCAGATTCACCATGTGCCTTTTGCGGGAGCTGTTAAAGTTTTCTGCGATTGTGTCTCCGCCGAAAATTGCTAAGGAATCGAAAAATGCACACAGACTATCCACCCTTCCCCTTGGAATTTCTTCCTCGACCATGTTTACATTGTTCCTCCCGACTTTGGGGTCCAGATACTCTTGTTCGATGTCAAAATCGTCAACCCCTTCGGAAATTACCATGGCTGTGTCAGTATTCTTCGAGAGAGCTTTTACCACAGTATTCTTCTGGAAGTGTTTTTTGACATACTCCAACAGCATTCCATTCTCAACAAGAGCCTGCACCTCCTTCTTCAAGGCTATGCAATCCTTAGTGTCATGGCCCACATCCTCGTGATATTTGCAATATTTGTTGACACTTCTGCTTTCCCTTGGTGTTTGTATGGGGAAATGCTTCCTGAACGTGACCGAAGATTTAGCCTTATCAAAGATCGCAGCGACATTTTCTGTCAACTCCGCATAGTCATCGGGTCGAGTCCATTTGTTTGACATGTATCTTCCCCCGTGATTATGGTTGGACTGATTGCCATAGTACTGCGGGTTGGACTTTTGCCTTGGAGGATATTGACCCGTGCTTTTAGCTTGAATGTTTGATCGAGGACCCTGAGAGCTTGGCTCAGTCCTTTGAAATTGATTGTGATCCAGTTGCTCTCCGGAACCCTTCTCTGAGGCTTGGGTTTCTTCCACCAAGATTCTCTTCTCAACTTGATCTAGCAATGCTCCAAAGGTCATCGCCTGACTTTCTGCCACCGTGTCTTTCAACAACCCGGGGAGCAAGCCCATCCTGAACACTGCAAGCGCCACCGAATCCTTACAGTACTCCATATCTGTTTTGGTTTTGACAAAGCGATTGGTATAGTTTTTGAGGCTCTCCCCCACTTTTTGTCGACAGTAGATTATGGTGTCTCCGTTGGCCCGAAACTTCTTGCTTCCAACGAAGTGTTGTCTAAAGATGTTCCAGAACATGTCAAAGTTCTTAATGGAGCCCTGAGGTAGCCTGTTGTACCATTTAGATGCCACTCCCTTGAAAGTTTGAGAGAACGCTCTGCACAAAAGCTTATCATCGTCGTCGAAGTTTATCATAAAGTTCTTAAACTGCTCGATGTGATTATCCGGATCCTGAGTCCCATCGAACTTTTCAAGCTTCGAAATTTCAAAGTGCTTTAGGAGGTTCCCCACCAAGATCTCCGACGATAGAGGAGAGGCTCTCCAATTATGCCCTGTACGATAAACGTTAGACCTCAAATTATCGTTGTTTGAAAAGTACAAACCTTCCTCGGAGGGAAACGTGTATTGCTGCTGCCATTCTGAATTTCGAGGGCCCATATCATCCTTCCCAAGGCATTTTTCCTGCTCATGAGAACGATCACCAACCCGTTCGTGGCGACTCTTCTCCCGCGAAGATTTCCTCTCCGAACTCCTTCCCCTTCGGGCACCAGTTCGCCTCTGGTCACGCTTTTTCCTCCTATGGTATCTTCGAGGAGATGAATCAGAAGTACTATTCCGTGAGTAGTCACTTGAAGTAGCCGAGTCCGAACGGTACTTTTCTCTCCTCCTCGGAGACCGTCGCTCACGCCTCCTATATTTATCATCTCTTTTCTTGGGACGAATTTCGACGTCCCGCTCCTCCTTTTGTTCGAAGGGTTCTCTTCTTATCTCAGATCGAACATTTTTCTGGCGGCTTCTTTCTCCGCCTTCAACCTTTCAATTTCCAACAGCAGTTCATTCCTCTGAGCTAAGAGGGCGGAGTCATCGAAAGCATTCTCGACTCGCCGACCTCTTTCTCCTTCGGATTCCAAGTCGTCCTGGAAGTCGTCCGCCTCCATGTTTTCCTCGCAGTGATCAATCAAATCGTCCCCTGGGCCTTCCATAGTTCTCCTCGAAACAGGAATTATTTCTAGGAAGTGATTATCGTCGGAGCGATTTTCGCTTCCCACAGACGGCGCCACTGAAGAGTTAAAAGATGGTGCGAGGGTGATTTCGTTATGAGAAGATTTGGTGATAGAGGATTAGGAAGTAAAAGAATATTTGAGTGTCAGATCTAGAGAGAGAAAATGCTAAACGAAGTAGAGAGAGAAAGTCGTACTATTTATCTTGAGATTCGTGAAGCGTGTGTGGTCCTTTTATAGTACAATTGCGGACCCCACACGCTTTAATATGGTTTAATTACATCTTTTGGTCCCCACTTTAAGGTTCCTTCCTATTTTAACTATATATTTACAATTCATGCATTTCAGCCCTTATACATTTAATTCTATGCATTTCGACCCTTATACATTTATTTCTATACATTTCGACCCTTATACATTTAATTCTATGCATTTCGACCCTTATACATTTATTTCTATGCATTTCGACCCTTATACATTTATTTCTATGCATTTCGACCCTTATACATTTATTTCTATACATTTTGGCCCTTGTCTTTTATTCTTCCTTATCAATATTAAGTTATGAAATGATTATTTGTGTATCGTTATAAGTTGGTAAATTTCATGAAGTACTGTAAAAATAAAAGGAAGCACCAAAACGATGTAGTAAAATAAACAAAGTTCTAAACAACATAAATCCGTCCAAAAAACAGAAAGCGACCAAAAGACACAAATGAGTTTGAAACATGAACATAAACCCGACCAAAACACATAAACCAACTAAACAAATTCATCAAGATTAGTTACTTCTGGGAATGAACAAACTGGCTTTCTCCCTTCGAGTTCCGTGTATTTCTTGCAGCGACCAACTATTGGTAGCTCCCAATGCGTAGCCTCTTCACTCTTTAACTTCTGCCACGTAGGATGTATGCGTGCGCAAGGGCAAAGTGGCTTGATTGATAGATCTTTAATACTACTTAAATTAGAACCAATAATTGAGTAATACAGTTGTAAGTAACAACAAAACCATAAATCGAATGACTTACATTGACAAAGTGGTTAGTATCAACAAATCCAAACCCAATCTCACGTCTTTGGGCCATAATGGGCGGTTTACCGCGCAGAGGTAAAAAAGTATGACTACAGTTGTGAGACCCCACGAGTGACACAAAATGAACAATGTATTCGAACTTGGTTGCAATCGCAACCCCCATTTCAGGCATTGTCATCCAATATTTGGGTGAAGCTGGTGTCTCGTAGTAGTTTATACTTTCTGCAACCTTCAGGTAATCCTCTTAACCGTTATAAATCTTGTTGTACGTGTCGTAGTTTTCCATTAGTTCATCGTATATTTCCTTCCGAACACCTCGCCAACCTTCTTCATGACCATACAACCCAAATGAAACTGCTCTATATCCACAATGACCATCTGGCTTAACATCATTTATACCCGATATAAAAGGGTTGAAGTGAATCGGAAACCAACGCAAAAAACCTTTCGGGTCATGTATTAGTTTTGTGACTCGATCAATGGACGGTTGTACGATGTTGCTAGCGCGCGAGGCAATGGAAGAAGTACGAGTACGAGGTACTTTAGGCACATCAGCCCGAATCGTATTTTCACTACCAACTGCTTTACCCTTTTAACTTTTGTTGGTTTTAAAGACTGCATGACTGCGTCATGAGTAGCTTCATCCTCAGCTAGATCGTATTCCCATCCGCAATTGTCCCGTTTAGTGGATGATGTATCCACGACTAACTTTCTTTTCACCTGTGGGCGGCCTCGGTGTTTCTGCTTCTCCAATGGCTCTAGCTATGACGATGTTTCAGGATAAACAACTTCAAACCATTTATTGTAAATGTGTTTTATACGGCTTTCATCTTTTGTCTCCATAACATCGGTTACTAGCTTTAGCAGATCATCTTTGAGAATTTCCATGGTCGTACGGAATGAACGAGGCATTATTTCTAACCTTGTCCAGTGGATGTGAAAAGCATCTAGAGAGGCAGAAATTCCGCCTTTACGCCACTTGCGGACCTGGTGATAGCAAAGTATACCATGGGTAGATTTTATAGCGCATATGCAGACGCCAGTGTCTTTACATCCGACCCATCTTCAATAGCGACCATCTTGGTATCTTCGGCTTTCTCTACTTCGGCGAAAAATAGTTCTAATGCCATGTGGGAAACCTTGCCTCGAATCTCATCAAACAGTTTATCCGCGAACTTATGCAGTGCTATGTAACGACTTTTCTCGAACGACGACCTAATGGCAGCATGTTGGATTTCAACAAGCGAATGAACCCTCCCCCAAAATAACTCGAAGTTTAATTTGCTTGTACGTATGTAACGCTTTAGGTTAGAATGAGCACTCTCGACGCAGTTAGTTGTGCAATGTCCCAAATGCAAGTTATTGTTCGTCTTCCAAACAACGAATTTGTCCATGTATTTATCGAGCCACGATTTTTCAGTGTATTCAATTGCAAGAGGGTAATCTTTGTACTCCAATAGCATGTCCCGTCGAGCGTGATCGAATTCAATCTCTGATGCTGCATACGCAATCTTCTTCCAAGCAGTAACAAATTTTGTATGATCACTTTTCTCGAGGAAGTCTTTTCTTGTTTGCCCTTGAACATTTTGGTTTATGTGCCAGCGACATAACATATGCGTTGTCTCTGGGAATACCACTTCTATGGCGTTCATCAATGCTAAATCTCTGTCGGTTAGGATGACCCGAGGTTCTTGAATTCCGTGAACGGAAATCAACGACTTCAAACACTCTAACACCCATTTGAAGTTGTTTAACTTCTCACCGGACATGAAGGCAAATGCCGCACAGAAATAGACATGTCTATTCTTGCAGGTCCGAGATGCGAGACATGTTTGATATAATATTGATAAATATGATATTATACATGTAAATTATGCGAGATGATGCAGTTACTACTAAATATTATTGAATTATGCAATGCGTGTAACAATCTCTAGACTTTGAGTGTGAATTTTCAAACAGAATAGTCAAACTCCAATAATTCCTCTTAGTGATTTTGAAGACTTTGAAAGTATTTTAGAGCATGGGTTTTTTCTCACAGAAATCTCTTAGTCTGCAACTCTTGGAGTATATTCCCCCCCTCCCTCTCACACTGGAAATAAAGTCTCGGATTTTTCTGCTGTTTACTTTGTCACGCCGACTTATGTTGATAACCATACCATAGAGTTTTCCTATCTTCGTAACCCACTTCACCAACGCGTCGTGTGTGTAGAACTCGATAGTGAAGAACAAATGACTGTAGTCAGTAGCGGAATGTGCCTCAGTCCCACTAGCGACATCCGTCCCCTGTTACACAACAACAAACCACAATAAGCATTCAGATATAGTTAAAAACGATAAAAAACCTTGATTTTTTCGGAAAAACACGCGCGAATCTAAGGTCAAGAGGCCTAAAATCGGTGGTTCTAGACCTCAGAACCGGCCGGACACGACCATAAGCACCACCGGTGCTGAGGCCATGAACCGGTGGTGATGGGGCCTCAGAACCGAGCGGACTGAGGCCCCTGCACCACCGGTTCATGGCCTCAACACCGGTGGTGCTAAGGCTTCGGGACCGACCGGCTGGTCGCCCTTGCACCATCGGTTCCAGGCCATGGAACCGGTGGTGCGTAGGTGACGCACGACCGGTTCAAATTCCAAGAACCGGTCGCGCGTCACCTACGCAACACCGGTTCTATGGCCTGGAACCGATGGTGCAACGGTGACCGGTGAAGTTTTTACCTTCTCCGGCGACAGTGGCTGCTTCTCCGGCGACTCCAACTCTTTTTCCGGTAAAATTTCATCATCCCTTCTTTCCGGCGACATCAACTCCTCCACACTGATCCCTAGTTCTGCTTCGTTCATGATTGATTTTGTGTTTTAGGTTGAATGTTCTTGATTTTGTTATGAAGTTTGATTTTGGTTTCAAATTTTTTAAGAAAACTATACTATTGGGATACTAAATTCAGTAAAGAAGATTGTTTGTTTGGGTATAGATAGTGAAATAGGTTATTTGGTGAATTGAGTATACTCAGGATACACTTAGTAGTTTTTTTTTACTTAATGGCAGTTTGGATATTAATTTTCTGATCGAGGGTAAAAATGTCATAAAAAAGTCAAACGAAAGTCAAATATTGATTTTGGGCATACTTAAACCTGAATTGGGTATGTATAGCCATACCCAATTATTTAACTAACCCTAGCTTCAAAATTACTACTCGCTCGAGGGCGAGCCTCTAGACTTCATCAGATCAGTGGGAAGGGGAGCCAACTTTGGTGGTTTATTTTGGTTCCAGAGTCATTTCTCTCCAATTCTCAAAGGTATTTCTCTCTGATTCTCAAAAAGTATATCCGATTGAATTGATTTGTTTTTTTAAATATGTTTCACAAATTCACATAAAAATAATATATTTTTTGCAATAAATTGGAACGGATTAGGAATTCATTCTAGGGCTTGGCTCTTTTGAATAACTCATAATCATCTAATGTTTAACTCAGAATCATGTAATGTTTATACAACTGAACAGTTTCATAAACATTTTCTTTTGAATAACTCAAAATCACCAAATTTCTTTTGTTAGCAAGAGTAACTGTAAATGGAGCGTCTTCTACTGGAAGATCTCATTACTGAGGTGCTATCAAGATTGCCTACCAAAACTCTCTTGAGTTTTAAAGCTGTCTCGAAAAGATGGTCGTCTTTGATTCCATACACTGACTTTGTTAAATGGCATCTTAACCGATCGATTTTAAGCCGTAAGCAGAGAATCGTTTTACCAAGCCCTAGTAACTATCTTATATCGTTGTGTTCGGGTAACCTATCTGCTTCCGAATCGCTAGAAGTGTCATATCTTGTTAATAAGTATTCTATAGTGGTAGGTTCTTGCAATGGACTGTTATGTATATCAACTCTTTGGTTTAAGACAATTTATTTATGGAACCCTTCTACTAGAGAGTATAGGAGAATGCCTTCCACGAACCTTCGTAAGAAATAGATTGTTACTACGCATGGTTTCGGGTATGACATGAAAATTGATGATTACAAAATTGTTATGTTACTTACCGGTAATGATGAATCTATAGTCAAAATCTTTTCGTTAAGACATAATACATGGAGAAGCTCTCAAAATACTACGATCAAATGTTCGGATTCCCTTCATCCTTACCGAACTGTTTACTTAGATGGAGTCCTTTATTGGGTTGGCAGGAATAATGCTAAAACAAAGCTTAGAGATTTGTTTATGATTGTCTGTTTTAATCTAAATGATGAAACTTCAAAAGAGATCACAGTTCCTGATTCTGAATATGGTTATTCTTCGTATCTTGGTGATATAAATGGTTATCTATTTTTACTATTTTTTAACAACCGAAGATATGTTCAAGGTGATTGTTTTATGATGCATCAATATGAATTCGATTTATCTTTCATTAAACGATCTTATATTAGTAGAAACCATTTATGTGATTTGTTCAGTTCATATCCATTGTGTTGCACGAAACAAGACGAGATACTATTTGGACCCCTAGATAGAGGTTTTGATGGGGTGTTGAGGAATTTAGTAATTTGGAACCAACTCACGGATACTGCTACGAGATTGACAATTGGTATTGGGGTTATGTCGACGGTTTACGTTGAAACTCTGGTATCACCAAATGCATTTTATAGGAATCAAAATGAACTGAGAAAATCGAATATTCAAAATAGAGATCAAAAGAGAATACGATGAAAAAAACTCATGAAATCAAATTGGGGACACCAAATTTATTTTCATAGATATTCGAAGTGTTGTTGGATTTATCTTTCTTTTGTTGATGATTTAATTTTCTTTTCTGGATACTCACGTTTTCTTCTAGTCAATTTGAGTTTTTATTACTTTTTTTTAATCGTCTGAATAAAATTTATGAACAAATTTATATACCTTTCATTTTTCGAAGTGTTTTTTTGATTCGATCGTTATGTTTATAGATGTTGAATCCCTTATATTGTTGTCATATAGATAAACTAGTGGATGTATTACCTATAGCCCATGGTTGTTACTTAGCATAGCCTTGTAATAAGGAGACACTCCGGAAGAAGAAATACTGTGTTTAGAATTCAAAAACTGAAGGCTATTCATGTTAAGAGTTTGTTGACTTTGACCTTAAATATATGTCAACACACAAGATAGTGTAACGATTAAACTTCAATATTTTCCCATACTAGTTGAATTCCTGATATCCAATTCATTTTACAGGCCCAAGATACAAAGAAAGGATACCCCACGTGCTGTATAAACATAATTTTGGTGTCAAATGCATATTTCATGATCTTTTCCAATTGCCAAGTGATATTAGTTTTGTCACCATCGAGCAAGAATTCATGAAACTCTCGCTTCTCGATGAACTGCCCATCAGAATCAGAATCTCACGTAATGGATTGTGTACACATCCATGATTCTTGGTGGAAAAAGCGGCAGTAGATGAGGTTGAGTACATACATATTACAGGAAGTTTGTGGTATCTATCAGTAACTTATCCTGACATTATGTTTAGTACTGATTGCTTATCTAGGTATGTGCAACACCTTTAAGCCCATCATCTAAATGTCGTTAAGAGTGTTTTGATGTACCTGAAAGGTACTCTATATTTAAGTATGTTGAATTCAAGCCGTTGGATATTTCGATAGTGATTGAGGGTTGTCCAGCTTATTCACAACACCGGGCTTATCTTTCTCATTAGATACGGTATTACGCAATTGTTGAACTAGAGAAACAGAGGACAGTAGCCCTATCAACTAAACAAGTTAACTATATAGCTATTTTTGTGCCTCTAAACTTTCAGTACGGCATTTTATAGGACAGGGTACTAATGTAAATAGACAAGTGAGTTTGATAA
Source organism: Limnanthes douglasii subsp. nivea (assembly GCA_036936605.1). Classification (NCBI taxonomy): domain Eukaryota; kingdom Viridiplantae; phylum Streptophyta; class Magnoliopsida; order Brassicales; family Limnanthaceae; genus Limnanthes; species Limnanthes douglasii. The sequence goes on along the minus strand of JAUPFV010000001.1, from coordinate 388,242,213 downwards.
TAATTCATCCATGGCTATGAGAAAGGATTTTATTTTCCATGAAATAAGCAAGTACAACTTCATGCAGCTTCACTGCATTCGACATGCTGCACGAGAGGGTTTGATAGAGTTGGTGCATTGTCAACTGAAGATTCGGTAGCGGAATTGTTTACAAGGGATCAATATATAGGTGTATCAAATTTAGATGGAGTGTTGTAATGTGTAGAGTGAGTTTTTTCCAAATGTTAGGTCTATTGTAATTCTCTCCTAAAATTCTAAGCTGTTTTTTATGATGTTATTAAATCTCCGGTATTTCTACTTCACCACAAGTTTTTCCATCTTGTTATTATTGTTGGATAATTAATTCAATGATTATAACTGAAACAAATCTAGAAACAAGGAGGTTTAGAAATCTCGTATTAAGGTTTAATGAGTTTATATGGTTTATCATAGACATGAAAGTGTTGCTATGTTTATTTTGTGAAGATTTTCCTATCAATAAGAAGTGAAGTTCTTATATTGTGTGTGATTGATACATTAATTGGTATCAGTGCCTCAACTTTTATCATGGCTGTAAAAAATGATGAACTCTACCAAGTCCACCAAAAGCATTGTGGATCCAACAACTGCAAAGGCAGCGTCAAGGTAGACCATGGAAGTTGGATTCACCGTTGTATTAGCTAATGTGTTTGATGACTTGGTAATGCAAGATTCTGAAACGGTGTACGATTTCTCAGCAAAGCTATCATCGATCAAGGCATCGACAACCTTTGTAGGGGAAAACGTCGATAAATCTAAATTGGTGAAGACATTGTCCAAGTCATCTTTGATCTCTATTTTGGTCATCTTTTTTAGTAAAAGCTTTGCTTGTACGTGTTTTAGATATCTGACAAACTGCTGTAACCACAACGCAAACTACATTTAGATCTTAAGAATGATGTTCATCCAAGCTGCATGAAAACGCACCACCTTTGATCATACAAACCCTGGTCAACTATGGTAACATACAAATATAACCAGCCAACCTATCAATTAAGACTTTTAATATGAAAATGGAGCATAACAATGTCTACATTAAATGTATAGTATGAAAATTAAGATTATCAGGATAGCATGCAAATTGATCGAGGTTCCACTGAACAGTTCGCATGCTACCCTGATATTCATTTGTAAAACTTAAAATATATCCACACTATTCTCATGATATGCTGCGAAATCATTATAAATAGCCTTTACCACACGGTCACCGACAACCAATGTCGTCGACTAGTTCGGCATATAATTTGGACAGTGTCGGCAGAAATCATTAAAGTCATCCTCCGACATGTTCTCCAAAGACCGTTGTATTACACAATCTTAATATACATTATCAATTTCATTTAAAAATGTCTGTGAAACTTGAGTGTAAATACCATCAACAGACACATTGGGTAAACCTACTGTGTTATCGTTTGACTTTGGAGCTTGTAGTTGATCTGGTACTGGTACTACAATTTCACGTTGGCTTAGCAATTCTGATTTTGCGCACACCACCGTTGGTCTTTGAGATACATCTCCGTATTTGTTTTGGTTTTCTAACGATGGTCCTCCCTGACTGAGTAGTTCCAGCTTCTCACAGGGATTGACACGTTCTGACTTTTCCGGAGTTATGTCCTGTGTTAGCCTTTCTCTCTTTGCCAAGGCTATTTGTTGTTGTTGTTGTTTTTGTTGTTCTTATTGTTGCTGTTGTTGAACTTGTTGTTGTTTCTGTTGTTGTTGTTGGTGTTGTTGTTGTTTTCTATCGGCCTCTTGTTCCATACAAATTATAAAATAAAAAGGTGGAGGGGTTAAGCATACTATAATCGTAGTTGGGTACAAATCGCATGCTAACCTGAGATTTGTTTGAGTTATCAATCTCAAACAAATCACAGCATATAATGCAAACTGTGAAATAACCAACCCAATAGAGTATAAAATAATTCGCAATATACGATGCGAATTGTTTGGACAGGAATACAAAACAGTCTTGATATTTGTTTGACAGTTATCATCCGATGCATTGTTTGAATATATATTCAAAGAGAAAACCCCGCTGACTGTTTTAAATACATACACTAACTTTGTTTGAATATGTATACAACAATAAATATTATTATAGAAACAATTTCATCACAACAATAAATAAGATATTTGAATCTTAGTGTACTTTTGATCCACTTACATCTTCAAGGCTGTCTGGGTCCGCCACCTCATTCTCACGATCTTCTATCTCCTCTGCTACGTGAACTACGAGTTGTTGGTCATTCGAAAAAGACTTGTGTATTTCTTTCTCCGTTGGAGGACTCAGAACTGTGGTTGCCTCCTGTGTAGGAGGAGACGTGTCTGTCTGTCTCTCCGTGGTGTCCGTCTCTGTGGACACCAACAACTCTTCCTGCATTCTACCAGAAAGTACCGGTATGGGTGAATGGTTCCCATCACCATCCCTCTCTTCCAGCAGTACTCCATCAGCATCATGCTGATCAGCATCCTGCATTTTCCTGTCCTGGTTCGTGTCCTTATCCTGATTTTCAGCAGGCACAGATGCCTGCAATTCAGTGGAGGCCGCTCTAGATGGAAATGCTGGTACCTTCTCAACTTCTGGGTTTCCAATCTGGAAAATTGGCCGAGAGATAGCATTGTGGAGTTGTTGTGCTTCAAGCTCCGCTATCTTCAGTTTTAATTCTTCCAGCTGAAAAATTAATAGTAGACGTTTTATAACATATTACGTGCTGATTATAGCGATTATGTAAGGCTCAATTTCATACTTATTTCTTTGGCCTATTTTTTTTATCTTTCTCTCGTACTTGTTCTTGTCGGTGTATGTCTTCAAATGCTTTGATTCCCTTACAGTTGCAGACTTCTTTGGAGTAGTCACTATGAGTTTGAGGACAAAATTACCGATTGTTTCACTTATACTAGTGGTGCCCTCGTCGTCGGGCTCCTGCTGGGATATGCCGATCGGTGGTGGTGGAATTGTTGGCTGAAGGAGTCTTGGTAGAATCGTTGGCTGGGGGACTTTTGGTTGTTGGGGTTTGGGTGATATCACCTCATTTTATTCTTTTTGTTTGTGATACTCGTCTCTTTAGTTTTGGGGCTGTGCTTTTCTTTCTTTTCTTTGGTCTTTCTTCCGGTGAAATAGATTCAACATCTGCATCTCCACTATATACTGCTCCTCCAAAAGCTTCTATTTCAGCCTCAGTAAGACATAGTAGACCTTCGAAAACTTATCAACAGAGGCACATGAAAGTGAATAGCTGCAAGCGGTTTGTTTGGAAAGTATCAGGGTGTAAATAGACAAATTGTTTTTTACAAACAGTTCGCATTATATGCTGCGAATTGTGTGGAACTCTATCAGTTTAGAGTTGCAAACAACTCGCATCTTAGCATGCAAATTGTTTGTAAATAATAAGCTGCAAACTGTTCGATACCTTAATTATACAGAGTACCAAACAGAACGCAGCGTAGGCTGCGAAGTGTTTGATACATTATTCTAATATAATACCAAACAAAAAGCAGGATATGCCGCAAACTGTTTACAACCCCAATTCAATACCTATATAAAGCTCATACCTGATCATCTTTCAGATTGGGTATTCTAGCAAGCGGCGACACAATAGATGTTTGGCACTCTAATCCCAACCATTTGAAAAACCTTAGGATCGTGGTCGGCTTGGCGACCTCTAGCTCGATTGTTGAGTGCTCCATGATGAAAGGTTGCACGGGGACAAGTATTATCATCAAGATGCTCTGTACAATAACTAATTTTTATACTGAATAAATCAATCTTACAATTAGAAGGGCGACGCGGCCGACGACTCTATTGGGTTTTTTGATAGCTAAGCAACTCCTATTAGACTATCAAAGCTTGAACAATATTGATCTGGACCAATCGTAATTGTTTCTTTTGCTGAGATCTTCAACAAAATAAAGTGTACTCCAACCCAGGATATCTCCAGATACGGAGTAGAATAGGGTTGAACACAAAAATAGTTCAACAACCTTGCAACGTCTTCCAACTCATGCCCCCCCCTTCGCTTATGGTTGTTTCTATACATGCTTGTAAAACCCACAAGAACATGCTATGTTAGTAAAGTACATCATCCTGCTTTATAAGATGAAGTCGATTTTGCAGGTACCTTTAAAATGGCGTTCGTTATTTTTTTAGTATTTGTTGGTCCTATCTTCATGGACGTTTTACCCATGAAGTATTTCTTCATTATCCTCGACCCATCCTCCTCGCCGGGCGCGTATTTGTTGTGAAATGCTCTGGTTTTCGTTAACGACATTTCCTCTATGCCATGCTTCATCCCGAATATAACCTTCATATCATATGCAGTTAGTTTTACTAACTTTGAGCCAATATGGAAGGCGTCTTCATCGACGGAGAACCTCTCGACAACATACTGAATGAGCGAGTAAAATTTCTTCTTTGGCAGCTCTGCCTCATTACGGATGTCGAAAGCCGTTTTCAAAAGCGTGTAGAAGGGTGTGTTTCTTGCAGCTTCAATGTGGGCACGAGTAATACGGTTCTCTTTCAACAGCTTTAGAAGGCTCACCAACCGTGACCTGTAATAGCTTGGTTTTGTTGTCATACTTCATGCACAAACAAAAATCAGTTGGAGTGTCACACACCTCGCATGATAAGCTGCGAACTGCCTATTTATCAGTTGGAATATCACACAACTCGCACGACAAGCTGCGGACTGTCTACATGTAAATATAAGCTGCGAAATGTATGGCATCACATTCAATCAAGCTGCGAATTGGTATGAAATATAAACATATATGAAGCTGCGAACTGTTTGCATCATACGTTATGAAGATGCGAACTGTATCTACAGCGCACACGTACAGGCTGTGAATTGTTCTATTTTCTACATGCACGTTGCAGGGATCTGATAAATATGGAAACAACACCAAAATCAACAATCAACTACTTAATGCACATCTAACATACATCACAATTCTCAGGAAAGTATTAACATTACATGCAACCTAACTTCTACCCTGGGTTCAACAATAAACCCAGAAACTAACTAACCAACTATCGTCACTAAATACTTCATTCCGGTATAAAAAACAACGTCGCACGCGAAATAACAGAAACAAGTGGTTCGAAGTCATAAAAACGCAAAAAAATACATTTTCCACAAGAATGCTTACCTCGTTACTGCTAAACACTGTAGTTTCACCGGTCGGAGACCACTTGACGGCAACTTGTCGAACAGAAGGTCGTTAGTCATTGGACGGAGTAAAAGACGGTGACCAGTCCAATTCTGTTGAAGGTGTGAAGGACGACTGATTTCAGAGAGAAGCTGGAAGGGTTTGGGGTTGGAGAGAGAGTATCACGAAGTCGAACAGTTTCTGGTGGTTTCTAAAATTAGACGTGTTTGGGTTGGTTTAGGGTGATGGGAAGTGGGAAAAAATGGGTTTGAAGTGAAAAATGGATATATATAGTCGAGGTAATTTTGTTCAATTTTTAACTCCAGGTACTAAGTAACACTATCCAAAATTTAGATACTACTTGGTAATTAGATATTTGAACGAATATTTACTGATACTTTTTTCCATATTTTTTTAAAAAATACGAAAATATCTATTTATTATAATTTAAAAAACGAGAGACTTATTTATTACCAGCGTCGAGATCTATTTATTAAAAAAAATCCGTTTGTTATATTTTTAAAATATGGAGATTTGTTTATAAAAAGGAAAATTGATGTTACAGAATTGACGAACATAAAAAAAATTACCATCTTTCTTAACCACGTGTCCTTGAAACAAAGACATGATTATATAACTTTTAATTAATTTTTTTTTCCACTAAAGTTTAGAGCTAATCGACCTCAACCAACCGAAAAAACATAGTTCTTTTTTGACCCTTTGAAAACCTAGAATCCAGTCTCTTCTTCGATTAAATCTCCGGAAGAACCCAAAAATGATGTTCTCACTCTACACCAAACTCTATAACCCTTCTCTTTTCTTCTCCTCGCCAAGAATTCTCACCCATTTTTCAACCTCCTCCGTTTCAGAGTCTCTGTACAAAAAAAATGTCACTTTTAGGAGACCCTCAAATCTCCATGGTACCAGTTCTTGACGAATGGGTCAAAGCAGGGAACACGGTGAGCAAACAACAGCTTCGGCAGATGATAAAGGAACTCACCAAGTTCAGACGTTACAAGCACGCCCTTGAGGTTTGGATTCAAAAGTTTTTAGATTTTGATTTCTGTTAATGTACTGATTGTGGAAAGATTGTGTTTTTATGTGGAGGTTTGTGTTGGTTTTTTGTTTTTTCGTTGATAGAGAATAAGAAAGTTTAGTGGTTTTAGGCTTATGTGTTCTTCAATTTAACTGCTGAGGTTGATTTTGGTTTTGTTTTTGTTTTGGTTGATGGGTTTGGTCAATAGTTGAACTACAAAGTTTGTTGATTTAAGCTAATCTTTGATTAAGAGGAGTCGTGGTTGTTGATGAAGACCGAGTTTATATATCACATATATTCAGTTTCACCTATTTGTTTAAGGCATAAAAGTAACAATATAAATTTAACTAGAGAATCTGATTTCGTGTTCGGTTATCACGAAATGACGAGGGAAGAGAATTCAAGGAACGAATCAGTTTAAAACTCTAACGAATGATTTACAAGTCTGATAAGCTGAAGTTAATGTAACTATTCTAATCTTATTTCTGTAAAAAATGTCTTCATGTTTGTGTGTTTGTATTCGGTTTCTAGTCTCTTAAGTTAAAATGTTTCGTCTTTTTTGTGATTATTGATTTTCAGATATTTCTGTGGATGACTGATATTGGATGTACAATCATCTCGCACCACGTAGCAACCAAAACAAACAACCCAATCAAGCTATTGAAGAACACCACTCAATTGCCGACAGCTAAAACTGGAATTAATGGAATTAGAGCCTAAACTCTCAGCTTGCATAAAAAAAAGCTGAGGACAAAAACCGAGTGACTTAAGTTGCCTAAACTCTCAGCTTGCCTAAACACTCAATTGTGGTGATTTAAGTTGTTCTCTCACTGGCGATGGAGCTAGTAAGCCTGAGTGACAGTGAGAGCAGATAAAATGATTTAAGTTGTTCTCTCACTGGCGATGGAGCTAGTAAGCCTGAGTGACAGTGAGAGCAGATAAAAAAGAAAAAACTCACTCGCTTTTACATTTGTGCGATGATTTGTGTACCACTGCCTCACTTGAACCCACACCTATTCGAAACTCTGGACCAGACAAAAACCTAATCACATCACTGTCACGAACCTCAGATCTACCCAGATTCCCTGCTACCCCATGATCCTCCCACTATCGATGCCTGCATAACCATCAAAACGAGAAATTCCGGTTGAGAAAATAGAGTTAGCCCAAAATGGGTTAGACAGAGCAACTGACCAACTTTCCCCCATGCCATGGACAGAGTCAGTATCCTTAAAAAGCTTCAAAGCACAATACTATCCAGCAAACTAGAGAAAAGGAAATTGAACTGCAAATGCTCCATGGTTTGAACATGTCCTAAATATTGGCTAAGTAGCTAACCCAAGGGAAAAATGAATCCCAAAACAGTAGCTGCAAAACTCAAAGGCTGACATCCGTGGCAGTGCTAAATCTAGAAACATAAATTGACCACACAGCAGAAATTGGAGAATCCAATATATCCAATATACCCAAAACTAACTTCGTAAAAACACAACTCCATCAACATATCCATTAACAAAAAAGAAAAGAAAAGAATCAATTCGCCCTAATTTCTATATGAACAAAATAGAAACGCAATTCATCATTGTAGTCATATATCGAGTTAAACCAATTCAGATCAAAACCTATTCAGCATAAACCCAACCATAAAATTACTTACAAATCTACCAACTTCACTTCATGAATTTCACGCAGACAGGTATACATCTTACAGAACAAAAAAGGCAGTTGAGCTTCTCACCGGAAAGATAGCAAAAAATCGTCGGAACCAGAGTTAGAGTTAGAGTTAACTTAGGGTGAGTAAATCAATAAAAAGGTAAAATAAGTATCTGTACAATATTTGGTATTTTAATGAATCTGAAAAAATTAATTAACGGAAGTGAGACACTAACTACCTTTTGGCCAAACATATTAGTATCTACTATTTAAAAATGGATTAATGCTCACTTAATACCCATCTCATTAAACATATCTACTTTTAATATCTTTTTTTTAATACCATAATTGCCCTCAATCTAATATATAAGAGTTAATTTGTGAAAAATGGTCCCTTTTTTGCTGCAGTACCTTCTTTATTACTTTTGAATTTTGAATTTTGAATTTATTAGCCCCTCTCTCTCCTCTCTCCTAACCTAACAAACAATCCATTTTCAAGAATGACCGTTCGTTTAAAAAAACGACGACCTAATCACACTCTTTCCGGCGACACTATCTAACCACTAGCTAACCTTCGTAACCACCGGCGAACTATACAAACACCGTCGACCAGCGTTCCGATCACGGGCAAACCTATTACTTCGACGAACTCTGCAATTTCCGTTTCGACAGTTCCAGAGTCAGTCGAGTCACTCTCCTAGCTCCATCATTTTCCTTCGACTCAGCCTCCTAACTACCGGTGCACCGTTAAAGTCCGTCGACCTCACCGTTGAAAGCATCTCCGACTGTTTGACAGTAAGGTCAGTATCGGATGTGAATGTAACATTCTGCAAAATCGTTTTCCATTTTCGATATTGATAATAGAATCGTATCTAATGTACATTAATGGCAGGAAACCTATTACTATCTGTTTCTGGTCGATTCAAAGCATCGATACCGACTCCGATAACATTCCGGTAAGAAATTGCAGTTTTCCACCTCTGTTATATAGTACGCAATTTCTGTTTTGATATGATTTGTTAGATGTTGCGATTTGTGCAGGGATTTTGCTGCTTGTTATTCATAGACTGGTTTATTATTGACTCTGGCTCTGTTTTGTTTATCATTGCGATTTTAGCTATGACTGATATATATATTTCTTCGATTTATGCATAGAATCCATGGTTGATAGATGAGAGTGTAGACATTGCGATTTACTTGCATTGAGTGATAGATTAGGGTACATGCTCTGCTATTTTAGCTAGGACTGACATATATTTCTGCGATTTATGCATAGAATCCATGGTTGATAGATGAGAGTGTACACATTGCGATTTACTTGCATTGATTGATAGATTAGGTTACATGCTCTGCTATTTTAGTTATGATAGATTGGTAGATGTCTACAAACATATACCATTTCGACATGTACTTATCTCTGTAACACCTATAATTCAGGGTACACAATGTCGAAACCAAAAGTTTTCATTTTCAAATTTGGTCACGAAACAGCTATTGTTCCGCTGTCCGAATTCGAAAATTTCGAGTTTTTTCAACAGTACACTGAGGAAACATGGCAGGGTCTTGTTAGAGGCAACTACAGCATTACCTACTCTTGCGGTAATCAGAATAATTGTATGTTTAATAATGAGACCGATTTTATTGGGTTGGAATGTTACCTTGATGTTGAGCGTCTGAAGAGTGTTAGTTTTCTTAGCGAAGAACATGTTGCTGATAAAGGATCTGCCATTAAACGCAAACAACATGTTCAACTGTTCGAAGAATCCTCGCATATGCAACAAACTAGCGGTGAAAGCAGTAGCTGTTTGGCGATTTCAGCCCCCCAAAAAAGGCATCTAGCTACAACTGGATGGGCAGAAGCTATCATCGGTGTTGGACAGTCTTTTCCAGATGGTGCTCCAGGTCTAAGGTTATCCTTATCCCGTTATGCATTAGAGAACGGTTTTGCGTTTAGGTATATGCACAATACCTTTAGCAAGATCACCGTTTATTGTGTAAACAAAGATTCGGACGGCTGCAAATGGAGGCTTTATGCTTCTATTGATTCTAAGACCGGTTTTATGACAATAACCCACCTAACAGGGAAGCATGGTGGCGTGTTGCTTTCAGCAGTGGCAAAAGATGGAAACAACGGTCAGTCTATGGTTCACTACTCTTTTGGTCTGCTAGATAGGTTAACATAGATTGCTAGATTGGTTGTTTTGATGTACTAGCAATTTATACATATTTCAGATTGCTACATTGTTGATTTCACATACTGCATTATTCTGATAGATAGGTTCTATATTCATTGCGATTTCAGTCCACTAACCCAGGCAATGTATATCATGTGATACGATTGCTAGATTAGTTACGTTTGCACTGCGATTTCATTACTCAACCTTGGCAGAAAGCCTTAGCTTGCTAGTTTGGGTTCTTTGATGTGATTGCGTTTTACGCCTGTTTTTGATTGCTACGTTGATGATTACACAGGCTTCATGGTTCTGCTAGATAGGTTATACATACCTTGCGATTTTAGTACATTCAAAACGTGCAATGTAGTACTGTTGTTCACCTGTATCGTTTCCGTTTCAGGTCTCTTCCCCGTAGCTTTTGGTATCTTTGGTAGTGAAGACTTAGACAACTGATTTTGGTTTTTGGAAAGTTTAAAACCTCATTTGTTAGGGCGCCAAATAACTTTCATTTCAGACCGTCATGCTGGTATTATTAGCGCTGTCGCAACTCTTTATCCTAATGACTACCACGCTTATTGTATCTTCCATCTGATCCAGAACTTGAATAAAGCTCTTGAACATACTAACAGAGTCTACAAAAACAATATGCTAGTGATGTTTAAGAGCTGTGCTTATGCCCCGACTGTGGAACTTTTTAATGAATGTTTTCTCAGTTTGCGCGCCAAGGGGGTGAGCGTATTGGCAACTTTGTAAGAAATTTGCCACCAGAAAATTGGGCTCAGCCATATGTCAAAGGCAAACGGTATGGGGCGATGACATCAACCGCTGTTGAATCGTTCAATTCCCAGATTAAAAAGTTGTGCATCTGCCTATAGTGGAATTGGTCGACCGGATTAGAGTTCTTCTGATGACTCAAATGTCTCGACGTTTGGGAGAGGGCCTAAGTTGGAACACACATTTATGCCCTGAATTTGACAAGATGTTATGGTTTTATCAGACACAGTCATGGTGGTCAACATACTTGATTTCAAATGCACATGCGGCTCTTGGCAACAAGAATGTTTCCCATGCGCTCATGTATTGGCTGCAATAGTATCTCTAAACGAAGATCCGATGACATTAATAGAGCTGTTTTTCAGTACTGCGAATTACCGGTCCAGCTATTCTTTTAACATACCGGCTATAACAGAGTTCGGTGAATCTAGTACTGCAAATTATGATGGAGAGCCAGTGGTGATGCCCCCGAATGTTAAAAGACGAGCTGGGCGGCCGAGGAAAAAGCGTATTCCATCAAGAGGTGAGGTTACCAGCAGCCAGTCCTGTTGTGGTCGATGTTTCAAATCGGGGCATAATAGGAGGTCATGTGATGCTCCTTTCTAACTTTTGTTCCAGAAGTTTTAGTAACATTTTGATTTTCATAGATAAGCACCCCTTATCTTTTGACTTATATTTTTTGATACTTTTGACATTGATATGTACCATGTCTGTTTGATAAGATTACTCTACATTTCTAGATACGCTGCGATTACAACGCTAGATAGTCGTTAACATTGATAGATTCTGCAATATATGTCTGATAGACACGTTATGTAACATTGATAGATCCTGGAATATATGTCTGATAGATACATCAATTTATGTATTCGATTTTAGTCCAATCCATCTGATACCTTACTTACATTGGTTCAAGGGGTCCTTTAAATATCCCCTTTATGCTTCATCTCATGATTTAAAATAGGATGCTATTCACGGCCAATATATCCTGATAGATTGAATATATATATATATACACCCTTTTATGTAACATTGATAGATCCTAGAATATATGTCTAATAGATAGGTTATGTAACATTGATAGATCCTGGGATATATGTCTGATAGATAGGTTATGTAACATTGATAGATCCTGGGATATATGTTTGATAGATAGGTTATGTAACATTGATAGATCCTAGGATATATGTCTGATAGATAGGTTATGTAACATTGATAGATCCTAGGATATATGTCTGATAGATAGGTTATGTAACATTGATAGATCCTGGGATATATGTCTGATAGATAGGTTATGTAACATTGATAGATCCTGGGATATATGTCTGATAGATACATCAATTTATGTATTCAATTTTAGTCCACATCCATGTGATACCTTAGTTACATTTACGAAAGGTCCTTTAAATATCCCCTTTATGATTCATCTCATGATTTCAGAGATGATGATATTCACGGCCAATATATCCTGATAAATTGAATATATATATATATGATATCGATATTGATAGATACGCTGTGTAGTGGTTTCGATTGGCATTGATTTATTTTAAGCGTTGGGTTTGATCTACATTCCAGTTAATGGAAGTTCCTATCATCCATACCCAATATTAATAGATACAACTATTTTTATCCGCGATTTTAAGTTTAAATTACATCTGATAGATTAGGTATATCTAAAATGCGATTGTGTATTATAACTGTTATTAAAACTGCTTCACTCAACTGCTTCATATCAATGTTAACTTATTGCGTTCAAAAATTAAAACAAACTTTTAAGATACATAACACAAAATGCAATAAAACCATAACATTACTAGAAAATCAGTCAATGCTACACATCCTCTAAATACACCAACCCTGTCAAAAAATGAAACTGCTGCACAGGGTTGGTGAAAGTTACAGTCCAACAAAGCATAAACAAAACATTAGAAACAACAAAATAGAAAGATAATGAAATGAAACTACATAAACATGTTGAAACCTAATCAGAATCCTCTTCATCAGATCCCTCCTCTTCTTCTTCTTCTTCTTCTTCTTCTTCCTCCACTTCTTCGTCTTCTTCGTCTTCAGACTTCTCATCGTCTGCCTCCTCCGAATCATCATCATCTCCTTTCTCCGACTCCCAACTGTCCCTACGTCTCTTCCTTTTTGGAAGTGTTTCATCGTGAGACTCATAACTGTCGTCAAACGACCATGAGTCCCATTAAGCGTAGGGGTCTTCGTGGTCCTCAGACCAAACAGACCAGTCGTCTTCCTCATCGGAGGAGTACTCCGATGTTGTGGTTCGCTTGTAAGCCTTGTTGTCTACGTAGTAGTCAGTTGACCATCCGTCGTCGCTGGAGTTCATTGGTGAGAATGGTGAGGAAGGTGCCATTATCGATGGTGGTTTGGTTTAAACTTAGGCTAGAGTGTCTGGTGGTTTGCTTGTTGGTTTTTTGCTTTGCAGAGAAGTGTGAGATGAATAGGTTCATCTATCAGCCTCTATTTATAGCAAAACACAATGCCCAAGGCTAAGTCCCATGTATCAACCATAATTACTTTCACAAATTTAATGGCATACGTCTATTCAATGCATGTAATGATTCAAGTCCATATACCTTTGTCTTTTCAACTTTCAAGCTAACCAATAGGATTAAAACATTTACTTCTAATCAGTGATAGGTGTAGTTAACAGTCATTTCAAAAAAATTAATTATCTCGTCTACCAATAAACCTATGCTCCAGTCCAATAATATAGTTGGTCCATCTTTAATATGGTATACGCAAATTATGCCTGAAACACACTGCTAGATATACAACATATAAAATTAAAACACAACTAAATGAATTTTTCCTACATAAAGCATGTAACAGGGCTGTTATACTGGGGTTATGAATTTTTTATACATGATGCATATAATCATCGATATATACAGTATCTTAACATTGGTAGATGCAGCACTTTTTAATGACCAAATACAACATATCGACTTTGATAGTCACTACAGTTTAACCCTGATAGATAGGGACTTCTTACACTAATAGATAAAGCACTTCTTGGTTGCTAGATACCACATATACATATTAATAGATTATTAAGTAGGAGTCTGATAGATTTGAATCATATGCATTGCTAATTAACTAATTATAAGTATGATAGATTCGAGACATATAATTGCCAGTTACTAGCCTGCTAGATACGACACATATACACCACTAGATACGTTCGTATAAGTCTGATAGACTTGACATACATCCATTGCTAGATCCGTTCAACAGTAGTCTGATAGCTACGATGTATAACATTGCTACATACTTTAGTACACATCCGATAGGTATTGATAAAGTTATTGCGATTTACTTGAAATTACTCTGATAGATACAACAAATAGAAATTACTTGCTTGCAGCTTTGAATAATGTAACATTGATGTGAAAACTATTCATACAACAAAGGGAGGATCTTACAATGTAGTTTATAAAAACATTTCCCTTGGTTAAAATACTATTAAATTTGCTAGTGAAACCAAATTTTGCTAATAAGTTCAGGTTAATTGTCTAATACACCCATCCTTTTCTAAATGAATCATACATCCTGCTCCAAAAAAATGAATTACATACTACCAACATTTGTTTGTGTTTATATCATTCATGAAATGCTTAAATATTTCAGCTCTTGTTTCAGCGGTCATTTCCTTTCTATATTCCCGCGGAACATACCCTCTTTGAATGATGTCCTTTACGTACTTACAAACAAAAACACCGCAGTCGAGACTATCCTTCTCCTGTTGTGGTATATTTCTCACAGTCTTTATTTTGTATCCACATTTTACATAAGGTATGTATTTTTTCTTTATGCAATAGGCCAGCTGCAAAATCAATTAATCCATCGTTACATTGCGATTTACGACTCTATCTCATTGCTATGTACTACTATGGTCATTGATCCAACCACTTTGATCTCATCCAAAATAGTGAAAGGAAGAGACGTCCAAAGGTGGATGACGACGGTAGATTTAGATTGCAAAGACTCACCCTTTAGAGATAAAAAATAATAGAATACAATCTTGTAATCGAATATCATATTCTCTTCTAATTGTTTGAATCTGACCGTGACAGTTGAGTTAAATCCAAAAACTACAAACTACAGGTCGACAGAAAGTGGTCTCCGGATTATTCAGATAAAAGAATAACATTTTGAAAATATGAACACTTTCTTTAAAACTTCTCACCGAGGTAGTTCTTTTGGAAAATTACATATGCAGGTGCAAGAAGAAAAGAACTACCTATTTGAGCATGAAGTTTAGTCGCTTCAAGAAGCTAGGACTCTGCTTGATATGCTTAAGAAGGATAAGGACAGAAGGCTAGTAAAAAATAGTATCAAGTAAGAACAAGAAAGTACGTAAATTTATATGTCTATTATTTTCATGTATTCATTGTGAATAGTAAATGTTCAATCCTTACTGATACCTTGATATTCGAATATTTGGATGTGTAATATACTAATGTGAAATTCAATCGTTACGATATTTCATTTATGCATAAATTTGTTAATTATTGTGATTGTATTTAGTAGAACATGAATTACACTAAAATGAGGGAAGATTGTTAGATATTTTAGTGTAATTGGATCGATTAGTCGATCAATTTAATCACGATACATTATCAAACAAGTCGTAGAGTGCGGAGTGCACACTTGTTAGATTATATCATGATTAACATGGTCAAGGGGTGGCCCCTTGCGGGATCAAGAGGCAGAGCGAAATTGGTTAAATCAGCTATTGTTGCAAGTCAACAGAATTTCGAAATTGGAAATTTGAACGTTTTATTCAAATTTCAACTTTCAGCCGTTTTATTACAAATCCCGTTTAAAGACCTTAACTACTCTAACTGCCAAACTGATTTTGTTGGTCGAATTGATTAAAGATGGGTTCTGTTGAAAAACAAAATGACATCAATTACATACTCTATGTTCAATTGAAATGTCTCTGATTTTATCCAACTAATTTTTTTGGATAACCTCAATAATATTTCAATAAGAAATTGATTACAAGACTTCAGAGATTTATCCGGAATCGAAACACTGTTTTCTACATGAGATCCATTGAAGTCATACAGAAACCTACGGGAGATCCGATACGTGCATAATACAAAGAACAATTAAGTAACGAGAGGCGGAGAACACAAACACGTCGGAGAACAAGAAGAACGTTCTCAGAGCGAAACACTCGCTTTTACTGGCCGAAGAAGCCGGAACCATGTTTGAAGTAAGACAACGACGCGGACAGATCAATGTCGGCTGTCTCGGGCGGCCAACAAAGATGCTAATCTGAAACAAAATACAAGAATTTGAGAGAAGAGACATAGAATGAGGACGCGCAAACACCACCACCGACAACACTCGTCGGTGGTGGTCCTGACAGAGCTATAAAATATCATACGAGTGGTTGCTGATATTAATGACGACAATGAAAGAAGATGTTTAAATTTGAAAGCTATATTCTAGAGAGAGAAAATTTTATATAAAATTCAAATTTATATAACCTATCAAAAATTTATAATTATACATTTTACCATAAAATTTCATTAATAAAATGCTTGCGAGAAGATCGGATTTATATGTAACTGTAAGAAATAGTTTTTTTAGTGGTGTAAACTGATTAAAATATATTAATGCTTAGAAAAAGTTAAGCATTTGTGATAGTGCCAAGAGGTTGAATCTAGTTCATATTTAATTTTAGTATATATATTATCTTCCTAAATAAGACATAACTCACAAATTTGAAAAGGAGAATAAGAATTGATAATATATTCCCCTTAAAACTCAACACTCGCAAATAATTATTATCTTAAAAGAGCAATGTTTTTCGCCTTTTATAAATGGAGTGAAGCCACTTTCGAACCAAAGTAAACAACCAGATGGTATCGCGTGAAGCTAGCGGTACTCGTGAAGTTAGGGTAGGGTTTTCGTGTATGGTAGAAGAATAAAATCATCTAATTTAGTTCCTTGGTAAAAGTTAAATGAAGTGAAGTCTGGTGAAAACAAGAATTAAAGTTCAAATTTAAATGGACCTGCTATAATCTTTACAAATTTTAAAGACATAACAAATAGAAATATTTTTTCCATAATTTTTTATATTTTTTGCATCAAATTTTTTTAAAAAAAATTAAAATACATTATTTTTAATTTAACTTTGAATTTATGTTTTAAAGCGTCCAAATAAATTTATTTTTTTCTAATTTAATTTTTCTAAACCTATCTTCAACAATCTAATCCTTCGTACTCCACATACCTGAGCCAGCCTTAAACCTGCTAAAGCCGCTTCATATTCTGCCTCATTGGTTGTCGCTTTAAAGCGAAACCGTATAGCCTGAAACATTGCTATTCATCCGGAAAAATGAACTGTACTCCAGCTCCACTTCCAGATATGTTCACCCTCCATCTGTTCGAATTAACCACTCGGCCTCAATTTTCTGCTCATCAATTTCCATATCTGAACGCTCCGAATGAAATTCAACTAAGAAATCTGCCAAAACTTGAGCTTTAATAGTTGTTCGAGGCTCAAATTCTATATCGAAGTCTCTAAACTCGACCAACCATTTTGTCATTCTCCCCAAGATATTCGGCCTCTGCAGCAAACTTTTAAGTGGGAATGCTGTTCGAACTACTATAGAATGCACCTGAAAATATGATCTCATTTTTCGAGCGGCTGTCATCAAAGTATGATCTCATTTTTCCAATTTCAAATACCGCTTTTCTGCATCTAAAAAACTCTTACTGATGTAATATACTGGCCTTAAAACATTTTCTTCCTCTCGAACTAACACAGCACTTGATAAGGAAGAATAAAAGACAAGGAGAAAAGTGTGAAGAAGAAACTTGATAGGAGAAAATAGCAAAGGAAAAATATGGTAGGAGGAAAATGTATAGAAATAAGTGTAAAAGGGCTGAATTGTATTAATTGTAAAGAGGTAGGCAAAACAGGAAGAAGGCAAAGTGTAAGGACCAAAAGATGTAATTAGTCCAAATTAAAGCGTGTGGGGTCCGCAATTGTACTATAAAAGGACCACACACGCTTCACAAATCCCGAGATGAATAGTACGAGACTTTCTCTCTCTACACTGTTTAGCAATTTGAACTTTCTCTCTCTAAATCTGACACTTAGACATTTCTCTATCATAAAATCCTCTGTCAACAATCTTCGCTTAGCAAAATCACCCCTGGACCACCTTTAAACTCTTCAGTGGCGCCGTCTGTGGGAAACGAAAATCGCTCCGTCGATAATCGCTTCCTGGAAATAATTCATGTTCCGAGGAGGACCATAGAGGGTCGAGGGGACGATTTGCTTAATCACTGCGAGGAAAACATGGAGGCGGACGACTTTCAGAACGACATGGAGTCCGAAGGAGAAGGAGGTCGGCGAGTCGAGAACGTTTTTGATGACTCCGCCCTCGTGGCTCAGACGAATGAATTGCTGTTGGAAATCGAAAGGTTGAAAGCGGAAAAGGAAGCCGCACAGAAAAATCTTCGATCCGAGATAAGGAGAGAAGTTGTAATTGAAAAGGAGGAACGCGACGTTGAAGTTCGTCCCAAAAATAGAGACGACAGATATCGGAGGCGTGAGCGACGGTCTCCGAGGAGAAGAGAGGAACACCGATCGGACTCAGCTCCTTCAAGCGACTACTCGCGGTATAGCACTTCTGAATCATCTCCTCGAAGATACCACAGGAGGAAAAAGCGTGATCATAGGCGAACTGATTTCCGACGGGGAAGAAGTTCGGAGAGGAAATCCTTGCGGGAAAAAAGTCGCCACGACCGAGTTGGTGATCGATCTCATGAACAGGCAAAGTGCCATGGTAAGAATGACATGGGCCCTCGAAATTCAGAGTGGCAACAGCAATACACTTTGCCCTCCGAGGAGGGGTTGTACTTCTCGAATAACGACAATCTGAAGTCCAACATTTATCGTACGAGACACAATTGGAGAGCCTCTCCCCTGTCCTCGTAGATTTTAGTGGGGAACCTCCCGAAGCACTTTGACATTTCGAAGCTAGAAAAGTTTGATGGGACACAGGATCCGGATAATCACATCGAGGAGTTTAAGAACTTTATGATCAATTTCGACGACGATGATAAGCTTCTGTGCAGAGCATTCTCTCAAACCTTCAAGGGAGTGGCATCTAAGTGGTACAACAGGCTACCTCAGGGCTCTATTAAAAATTTCGATATGTTCTGGAGCATCTTTAGACAACACTTCGTGGGGAGCAAGAAGTTCTGGGCCAACGGAGACACCATAATCTACTGTCGACAAAAGGTGGGAGAGAGCCTTAAAAATTATACCAATCGCTTTGTCAAGACCAAACCGGATATGGAATACTGTAAGGACTCGGTGGCACTTGCAGCTTTCAGGATGGGTTTGCTCCCCGGGTTGTTAAAATACACGGTGGCAGAAAGTCAGGCGATGACCTTCGGAGCATTGCTAGATCAAGTTGAGAAGAGAATTTTGGTGGAAGAAACCCAGGCTTCGGAGAAAGGGTCAGGAGAGTAGTTGGACCATAATCAATTCCAAAGGACTGAGCCAAGCACCCAGGGCCCTCGGTCGAACGTTCAGGCTAAAAGCACGGGTCAGTATCCTCCGAGGCAGAAGTCAAACCTACTGTACTATGGCAATAAACAAAACTACAATCAAGGAGGAAGATTCATGTCAAACAAATGGGTTCGACCAGATTATTTTGCGGAGTTGACAGAAAATGTTGCTGCAATATTTGATAAAGCTAGATCTTCGGTCACGTTCAGGAAGCCTTTTCCCATACAGACACCGAGGGAAAGCAGAAGCGTCAACAAATATTGTAAGTATCATGAGGATGTGGGGCATGACACCAAAGATTGCATAGCTTTGAAGAAGGAGGTGCAATCTCTAATCGAAAAGATGGATGCACTAGTAGTAGAGGTAACTCCGGTGGTTCTTGGATCTATTTTTCAATATCTTCTCTTATTTGCTAGGGTGTGCGGTTTCTAGTTCGGCACCAAGTTCTGGATGATTTTTTTGTGCCGAATAGGTACGTTTTCCACCGCAATAGAGTCATGTGTTCCACGCGCTGTACTTCTGGATCTAGAGCCTGGGACGATGGTCTCTGGGTCAGATCTGGCTCGTACGACGAAAGCTTTTGGTATGTTATTCGTGAATCCGGCAGTCTGGGTACTGTAATCTCTTTTGGCGGTAGGAGATTGGTTGATTTATTCATTTATGGATGTTGGGTTCTGTGTTGCAAGATTAAAGATTATGTATAACTTACTAATAGTTTGTTATAGATTTGTCCGAATCTATTTTCTATGTTTTTCTGTCGGAATCTGTTTTACCATTGTGTTTAAGTGTAGGAATCTGTTTTTCCTGTTGTATTCAAGTGTCAGAATCAGTTTTTCCGTTCTATTTCGGCTGTATTTCGATGTCTTTGTATATGCTGTATTACTATAACACTTTATTATATATTTAATATTTTTCAAAACAAAAAAAAAGTAAAAAAAAGGTTTAAATATAAGTAGATTTATTATAATATTTTTTTAACAGCAAACATATTTTTAAATTTATTTTTTAAAGATATTATTTTGGTTTAAATATATTTAAATATTTTTTTATTATTTTAATAAATATTTTAGTATTTACATTAAAAAAAATGGTAATCTAAAGTTGAAGATAAAGAAAGACTGTGTATATTTGTTTATTTCTCAAATCCTTAAAGAACAGTGTAATCGCATATTACAGCTTTTATAAGCAGTTAATGGTAGGTTAGGGAATCTTGTTTGTTAGACAGTTTTGCCACCTATACAGAGTTTGTTATATTATTTGTTACACTGCTCTAATTCAAATATACAAATGTGTGTGACTAGGTCAGGGTAATGTTATAACGTGTGTGACTAGGTTAGGGTGATTTGTTTGACAGGATTTGAAGTAGGTAGTCTATTTATTAGATAAAAAACAATTTCAAAGGCTTGTACCTAAAATTTGTAGGGCACGCGGGTTTGTTCTAAGAGATTCGGGCATATTTCTACAATGTGTCTGTGTTTTTCTCAGTCCTACCATTCTGGGTTGAGGTATGAGAGCAAGATCTCCTAAAAATAAACCCTTGTTTTTTAGCCATCATAGATAAA
The DNA here is from genome assembly GCA_036936605.1 of Limnanthes douglasii subsp. nivea. Lineage (NCBI taxonomy): Eukaryota > Viridiplantae > Streptophyta > Magnoliopsida > Brassicales > Limnanthaceae > Limnanthes > Limnanthes douglasii. The sequence continues at coordinate 388,221,285 of JAUPFV010000001.1, read as the reverse complement.
GGCCTATATTCTCCTCCTCCATCGCATTGAATAAGTTTTACGGACTTTTCAAACTGTTTTTCAACAAGGCATTTGAACATTTTGAAAGTATTAACCACTTGGCCTTTATCTTTAATAAGATAGAACCACTTGAATCTGGTGTGGTCATAAAAGATCATCATCCAATTTGAACCAGGTATACTTCCCACCTCTAACGAAGATCACCAATTTAGCCAGAGGAATAACTAGAGGCAGTCTCATTTGTCTCCCGAAATTCTGTCAGACCATTTACCTAGACAATTCCATATATCCAAAATGGAAGAGTTTGATAAAAGAAAAGATCTGGATAATCACCTTCAGTAGTTTAAGCATTTTATGATGATCTTTGATGATGATAAACTATTGTGTTCGGATTTTTCTCAAACTTTTAAAGACAACACCTTAAAGTGGTATAATCGTCTTTCGCACGGGTCAATTAAAATTTTTGATACGTTTTGGGTGGCTTTTCAAAGATAGTTTATGGGAAGTAAAGAACTTAGAAGAAATTGAGATACCATAATCGATTGTCAGCGGTGATAAGGAAGAATAAAAGAGAAGGAGAAAATTGTGAAGAAGAAACATGACAGGAGAAAATAGCAAAGAAAAAGTATGATAGGAGGAAAACGCATAGAGAAAACTGTGTAAGGACTAAATTTTGTAAGCTATCTAAAGAAATAGCCGGAATAGGAATAAAATGAAGTGTAGGGACTAAAAGATGTAAGTAACGGGAATTAAAGCGTGTGCGATCCGCAATTGTACTATAAAAGGACCACACACGCTTCACAAATCCCGAGATGAATAATATGATACTTTCTCTCTCTACTTAACCTAATAACTCTTACTTTCTCTCTCTAAAATTGACACTAACAGATTTCTGTATCACCGAATTGTCACTAAGTAATCCTCGTATCGCATAATCACCCTTGGACTTTCTTGAAACTCTTCAGTGGCGCCGTCTGTGGGAAGCGAAAATCGCTCTGACGACAATCGCTTCCTGGAAATAATTCCTATTCCGAGGAGAACTATGGAAGACCAAGGGGACGATTTGGTTAATAATTGCGAGGAGAACCTGGTGGGAGATGACTACCGGAACAATATGGAGTACTAGGGACTAGGGGGCCAGCGAGTCGGAAATGCCTTTGACGACTCAGATCTGTTGGCTAAGAGGAATGAGTTGCTGCTAGAAATCGAAAGATTGAAAGCAGAAAAGGACGTCGTACAGGAGAATCTTCGATCCGAGATAAGGAGGGAGCCAGTTAGTGAAAAGGAGGATCGCGAAACTGAATTTCGTCCCAAGAAAAGAGACGACAGATACCGGGGATGCGAGCGGCAATCACCGATGAGAAGAGAGAGGCGACATGTGGATTCAGCTTACTCGAGTGATTACTCTCGATACAGCTCCTCGGATTCGTCCCCGCGAAAATACCACCGAAAAAAAAAGCATGATCGTAGACACACCGATTTCCGCAGAGGGAGAAGCTCTGAGAGCAAATCTCCGAGGGAAAAGGGTCACCATGCTCGAGGTGGCGAACGATCTTATGGGCAGGCGAAGTACCCTCAGAGGAAAGAGGATATAGGCCCTCGAACTTCGGAATGGCAGCACCAGTATACTTTGCCATCCGAGGAGGGTTTGTATTTTCCAAATAATGACAACTTAAGATCCAGTGTTTATCGTGCGGGTCACAATTGGAGAGCCTCCCCCCTGTCCCCGGAAATTTTGGTGGGAAATCTTCCGAAGCATTTTGATATTTCGGAGCTAAAACAATTCGATGGGACACAAGATCCGGATAATCACATCGAGCAATTCAAGAATTTTATGATCAATTTTGATGACGATGATAAGCTGCTATGCAGAGCATTTTCTCAGACTTTCAAGGGAGTAGCTTCTAAGTGGTACAACAGGCTACCTCAGGGCTCGATAAAGAATTTTGATATGTTCTGGAACATCTTCAGACAACACTTTGTGGGGAGCAAGAAGTTCAGAGCTAATGGAGACACAATCATCTATTGTTGACAGAAGGTGGGGGAGAGCCTAAAAAATTACACTAATCGTTTTGTTAAAACGAAAATAGACATGGAATATTGTAAGGATTCAGTGGCGCTTGCAGCCTTCAGGATGGGCCTGCTCCCCGGATTGTTGAAGGATACGGTGGCGGAGAGCCAGGCAATGACTTTTGGATCATTGTTAGATCAGGTTGAGAAGAGGATCCTGGTGGAAGAGACTCAGGCCGCGGAGAAAGGGTCGGGGGATCAGTTAGACCAGAATCAATTTCAAAAATCCGAGTCGAGTAACCAGGGCCCTCGTTCGAATGTTCAGGCTAAAAGTACGGGTCAATATCCACCAAGGCAGAAGTCAAACCCGCAGTACTATGGCAACCGGCAAAACTATAATCAAGGAGCGAGACCCATGTCAAATAAGTGAATTCGACCCGACTATTTCGCGGAGTTGACAGAAAATGTTGCTGCAATATTCGACAAGGCAAAATCTACAGTACCGTTCAGGAAGCCTTTTCCCATACAGACTCTGAGGGAAAGCAGAAGCATCAATAAATATTGCAAATATCATGAGGATATTGGGCACAACACCAAGGATTGCATAGCTTTGAAAAAAAGAAGTGCAAGCCCTGATTGAGAATGAAATGTTATTGGAGTTCGTCAAAAAGCACTCCCAAAAAAATGTCGTGGTAAAAGCTGTCTCAAAGAACACTGACACAACCATGGTAATTTCCGAAGGGGTCGACGACTTTGACATTGAGCAAGAGTATTTAGATCCCAAGGAGGGGAGGAACAATATAAATTTGGTGGAAGAAGATATTCCGAAGGGGAGAGTGGATAGCCTTTGTGCATTCTTCGATTCTTTGGCAATTTTTAGGGGAGACACTATTGCGGGAAATTCCAACAGCTCCCGGAAAAGGCACATGGTCAACCTGACCACCCAGATCGAAGCGGGGGTGTCAGCATAAATGCACCGATCGTCTTCCCCCATTATTTGTTTTGATGATCATGATATGCGAAATGTTGCAGGCCCCCATGAGGATGCGGTGGTGATTGCGGCAGGCATCACTGGTGATCAAATTCAGAAGATACTCATCGATACAGGGAGCTCCGCGAATATATTGTTTATGAGCACTTACCGAAGAATTTCTGACCCACCTGTTATCCGAAGATCCGACAGGACTATAGTGGGTTTTACTGGCGCTACAACAATGGTGGTTGGAGAATTTCAGTGTGTGGTCAAATTGGGCCGTGGACCATTCAAGAAAGAGGTGGAGGTACTATTTATTGTTGTTGACGCGCCGATATCGTATAACGCCATCCTGGGTCGCCCTTGGTTGTCCCGGATGCATGGTGTAATCTCAACAGTGCATCAATGCTTAAAGTACGTGGTAGGAAACAATATTGGGATAATCCGAAGTAGCCAGAAGATGGCACGTGAATGTTACCAGATAGCGCTGTCCTCGAAGGGGGTTCGGGGAGAAACTTCTGATAAAGCATAGCAATTAAAGGGGCCTCCCCCCAAAATCATCCCATGCGATGATCCGAGGGAGGCCCCCAGATTTCAGGTCCCAGAAGAAGATTCTGCGACACATGAATTTGCGAGTGGCAAATTTCTGAATATTGGAGTCAACCTCACTCCAGAATTTTAGGAAACGTTAATTGCTTTTTTATCTGATAAAATTGATATGTTTGCTTGGTGTGCACAGGATGTCACTGGAGTGCCGTCGGAAATCATGTGTCATAAACTTGCGATACGACTTGATGTCCGACTCATAGTCCAAAAAAGAAGACTTGTCTCCCCAAAAAAAGGCCACGACAATTCTGTTGGAGGTCGAGAGGCTACTGAGCATAGGCCATATTCGCGAGTCGCGTTATCCCATGTGGGGGTCGAATCCAGTGTTGGTACGAAAGAAGAATGGCAAGTGGAGAATGTGTGTTGATTTCACGGATTTAAACAGAGCTTGTCCTAAAGATCCATTCCTTGTGCCTCGCATCGATCAATTAGTGGATTCTACCTCCAGAAATCGACTGTTGTCATTTATGGATGCTTACTCAGGATACAACCAAATCCGATTAGCCGCTAACGATGAGGAAAGCACTTCTTTTATTACCGAGCAAGGTTTATACTACTACAAGGTCATGCCGTTCGGATTAAAAAACGCGGGGGCAACTTATCAGCGCCTAGTCAATAAAACCTTTGAGGGGCAGATTGGACGGAACATGGAGGCCTATATCGATGATATGCTAGTCAAAAGTGCACGGGACGAAGACCATTTCGCCGACTTAGCAGAGACATTCCGAAATTTAAGCATAGTCAATCTAAAACTCAATCCGGAGAAGTGCATTTTCGGGGTGAGGTCAGGCAAATTTCTCGGTTACATGATCAGCGAAAAAGGCATCAAGGCAGATCCAGAACAGATAAAAGCTCTGATCAGTATGACCCCCCCCCCCCCCCCCCCCGAAATATTAAGGAAGTACAAGTTCTGACAGGGAGATTGGCCGCTCTGAATAGATTCATTTCTAGATCTTCATATAATTGTGCACCCTTTTTCAAGGTATTGCGAAATGCGAGACAATTTTGTAGGACCGAGGAATGTTCAACCGCTTTTCATCAAATCCAAGAGTATTTGACGTCCCCTGAGGTATTGTCTAAACCATTGGTGGGGGAGACATTAATTATCTATGTAGCAGTATCAGGATGTGTGGTCAGTGCCGTTTTACTCCGTGAAGATGAGTCTCTCTTGAAGCCTATCTATTATGTCAGTAAGAGTTTGCTGGATGCGGAGAAGCGATATCTCACGTTGGAGAAGGTAGCTCTGACTGTGGTAACGGCGGCTCGTAAGATGAGACCGTACTTCCAGGCCCACCCTATAATTGTTCCGACGACTTTTCCCCTGAAGAGTTTATTACAAAGGCCTGATATTTCTGGTCGGATGACTAAATGGTTAGTGGAACTGGGAGACTTTGACATAACATTTGAGCCTCGAACGGTGATAAAAGCCCAAGTTTTAGCTGATTTCTTGGTCGAGTTCCATTCGGATAAAGAGGAAAAAGAAATCCATGACTTTGTTGATGAAGCGGAATGGATGGTATGAACAGATGGGGGGTCGAACGTCTCGGGAAGTGGGGCCGGTGTTCAATTGATCTCCCCAAAAGGGATAGCTATGTTCCAAGCCATTCGTTTCGGTTTTAAGGCTACTAATAATGAAGCTGAGTATGAAGCTGCACTAGCAGGCTTGCGTTTGGCTCAGATATGTGGGGCTCAAAAGATTAAACTGGTCAGCGATTCACAATTGGTGATAAACCAAGCTTTGGGAGAGTCCGAAGCTAGGAAGGATAAGCCGATACAGTATCTGAAGATATTGAAAGGTTTAACATCTGAGTTTGAGGAAGTCAAGTATGAGCATGTTCGAAGAGAATTAAATGCTGTCCCAGATTCTCTCGCCTCCGCTTCGCGAACGATGGGTTACCCTTGGGTTTTGGTTCAGGAGCGCCCCTCGATCTTGGTTGATGAGGAGCATATAATAAGCATCCCAGAGGAAAGTAATGTGATTACGGATGATTGGAGGTCGGCCATCATCGATTTTCTGGTCCATGATACTTTACCCGCCGAAAAGCACGAGGCTAGGAAAATCAGGTTCAAGTCTCATGGCTATATTTCGCTGGGAGGAGTGCTGTACAAGAAATCTCTGAGTCGCCCGTTATTGAGGTGTTTGAATAAGCCTGAGTCACAAATCATCATATCTGAACTACATGATGGGGAAGGTTCTGCCCATTGTGGGTATAAGGCATTAATTCGAAGAGTGTTCCTGGCTGGCTACTATTGGCCTAGTGTTGCTGCTGATGCAAAAGAATTAGTAAGACGATGTGATACATGCCAGCGTTATGCAAATGTAATCCACAAACCTGGGGTGTTATTGGAAAGTATTTCAGAGGCAGTCCCATTTGACAGATGGGGCATTGATCTAGTTGGGCCCCTACCAATGACGCCTGGGGGCACACAGACTATAATCGTAGCAGTCGATTATTTTTCTAAGCGGGTAGAGGCAGAGCCGCTAGCAGGAACAAGGGCCAAAGATGTGATCAAGTTTGTCGTGTCTAACATTTGTTGTCGTTTTGGTGTACCATTGCAGGTCACAACGGACAACGGACCTCAGTTCGATAACAAGGAGTTCCAAAGTTTATGTGTATCGAGGGGTATACGACAATGTTTTTTTGCACCATTTCACCCTCAGGCTAATGGGCAAGTGGAGGTGACTAATCGCACGATTCTCGATGGTTTGAAAAAGAACCTGGAAGGGAAAGCGGGAAAATGGCCCGACTATTTGCAGGAAGTGTTGTGGGCATACCGGACGACTCCGCGAACGGCCACTGCTATTTCTCCATTTGCCTTAGTCTATGGAATGGATGCCGTTGTCCCTCCAGAGATTCTTTTTCCCTCACATCGTGTAGCAACATATGCCTCCGACACGAATGACCAGAGTAGAGCACTGGCTTTAGACTTGGTTGAAGAAAAGAGACAGCAAGTACAGTTGACATCCCTCCATTATCAAACTCTCATGAGGAGTCGATACGCGTCTAAGGTAAAGCACAAAGATTTTAAGGTAGGGGACAAAGTCCTACGTAAAGTTTTCTTGCACACCAAAGATAAGAGTTTGGGAAAGTTGGGACCCAATTGGGAATGTCCCTATGAGGTCACAGAGAAGATAAAACCAGGCACATACCGATTAAAAGACAAGGAAGGGCGATATCTCTGTCTCCCTTGGAACATTGAGCACTTAAAATTGTATCTTGATTGACGAGCTAGCTAGCAACTAGTGTTTGTATTTTTTCTTCTTCTTCTTTGTATCCCATAGAACGAAATTTAGCGAGGGCACACTCTTTCCTACCCTGTTAGGCACAGGAAGGTTTTAATGAGGTGTTTCGATGAGCTGCTTCAATACAAAGAATTCTTTGCCTTAACTATTTTTTGGGTCACAGTAACATGTGCCTCGAATTCTTGTCTCTTCGAACTATTTTTTGGTCACAGTAACATGTGCCTCGATTTCTTGTCTCTTCGAACTATTATTTGGGTCACATTATTGTGTGCCTCGAATTTTATTTGACTTTATCAATATTCAGGTCACATTATTGTGTGCCTCGAATTTTATTTGACTTAATCAATATTCAGGTCACGTTAATGTGTGCCTCGAATTTTATTTGACTTTATTAATATTTAGGTCACATTAATGTGTGCCTCGAATTTTATTTGACTTTATTAATATTCGGGTCACATTAATGTGTGCCTCGAATTTTATTTGACTTTATTAATATTTGGGTCACAATAATGTGACTCAAGATATTGTCTCTCCAAAATTATCAGGTAGGTCCCAATAATGCATTCCTCGAATTCCATTTTCCTGACCCATTCTTAATCTGAGTATTTTTGTTTGGTTCGAAGGGCTTGTCTCTTCGGATTATTGATAAGAACATAATATTTGGTGCCGTGGATTGAACTTATACTTAAAATTGACAATTGGTTACTTGCCTTACAAAGTTAAAACATGCCTTACAAAATCAGCGCATTACAATATGCCTTAGTCACATTACAAAAAGAAGCCCTATAGGGCCATACAAAAAACATTAACACCTTATACATCTTCTCTCAGTCTGAATTTTTCGAGGAGACACTCCCCTCAGCCTCTGAGTCTTCACTGTCACTTACTACTATATTGGGAGGACGAAGTTCTGAGGGGACAAGTTCCAAAAACTCCCCAAGTTATATTCGGGATACTCAGCATGGATTTGGGTAAGTAAACCAGCTCGAGTAGTGGCATCCCGGGCCTTCAGCTTACTTGTGCACGTAGCTGCATATGCATCCACATCTTTATCTTTCTCTTCCTCGACTTGTCTAGGAAATTTCTCAACCCGTTTAAGTAACTGATCGCGATCTTCTTTCACCCTCCTAAAGCTCTCGGTACACTCTGCGAATCCATCGCAGGCCAAACGATGCCCTTTTTTGTACTCAGCTATCAATAGCTCTTGAGCATCAGTCTTCTTTTTATACAAGTCCCTCTCTTCTTGGCAACACCTCTCCAGCATTATCACATAATTTTCGGAGGTAGATAGGCGCTCGTATAAGGCATCGGCTTGGCCCTCGATCACTGCATGTTGCATCTTGGCCTCTTCAAGCTGAGAGGCAGCCAACAACGATTTAAACTTATAGTGATTTTTGCGCTTCTCAAGGTGCCGCATCTTTTTTTACGTAGTAACTGAGGTATGCAGCAATTTTCGAAAAGACAGTGAGAATTCATCGTCCAAAGGAACTTCGAAGGAGCTCGATGGAGACCCTAATGCTGCAGAATCAAACTCAGAAAACCCACCTCCAAGAGTGTCTGGATCAATGTGCTGAGGAGGGTTGCTCCGAGGGATGGGGAGAGGTGCTAACCTTGGACTATTTTCGAAGGGGACAGGGTGAGAAGCTTCAGTAAGAGGCGAATGTGGGGATTGATGAGAACTTTCCTTGGGTGAGTGGCCACATCTGTCCTCAGGTTCACTTGATATTTCTTGGACCTTTTTGTCTAGAGCGGTCTCCTGATCGTCATCAGGCGTCTCACCATCCTCGGATAATTCTTGGATGGGTTCGAAGACACCCTTACCTTTCATATCTGTTGTCCTGGCATCCTTTTTTGATGGAAGGATGGGAGCAGGGGGAAGAGGGATGAAGTCCGACGACCCAGCATTGTTCGGTGGAGGAGGAATGGCGTTCAACGACCCAACATTGTTCGGGGGAGGAGACCCTTGGGTGTTGACCGTTCCTTCAGGATTGAGTTGTTGATTCATTGAAACATCATCTTCTGGAGGATCCCTAGGATGAGTCTGCGAACGCGAGCGCTTGGGAAGATTTACCACTATGTCTTTTTGGCTACAACGCTCCATCACTTCTCGCTCCGAGGGAGGAGCCATCAATCCTCTCATGCTAATTTGGTCGAGGGGATTGAGCCTCCACAATCAACTCCTGGAAAGATTGTTATCTGTAAAGCAGAGACGAAATCAGTTGTCCCAGTGTTCTTTTGACCACAAGCGAAGTTTGGTGAACACATTTGTGGAACCCTCAACGTAGTCAGAATAGGGCTTTGATATCCCAGTCATAGCTGCAACAAGTAACCAATATCAAGACCAATCACAATCTAAAATTCGAGGAAGAATAAACAATTTCGAAGGATAAGCACTTACATTTATTAGTCCACAACATAGAGAGCTTGTGAGGGTTCGAGGGAGTGGCCTCTGACCCGGTCTCCCAGCAACCAGAGAAAAACACAAACTACTGCCTCCATTTCTTGTCAGCCTCTAGTAGATCTCTCAGGATTTTTTGTCCTCGATTGAAAGTCAGTGAGTAAAAGGGAAAGAAAGGATTCCTGGCCAAACCAGCAAGGCCAATGAGTTGCTCTAACGAAAATTCGTGACCTGAGAGCCTCGAGGCCATGATGCAGGCCATCAGAGTAAACCACATGTTGGGACCAACCTGTGAAGGACAAAGGTCTGTCTTCGCCAAATATTCGATGAAGAAGGGGTCTAAGGGATACCTTAGCCCCCAGTTCATGATCTCTGTATATACCACCAACTCGTTGTCCCTCACTGACAAAGGCGTCTCTCCTTCCGAGGGAAATCTGATGGTAATGTAGGAAGGGATGCACCATCGAGTCCTCAGCATCGCCTCTTCGTCTTTCGAAAAATACTTGTATCTGATGTTGGAAAGAGCCACCATATGTTTATTTTCGATGCCCCGAATATTGCAACCAGCAATACTGTCTAGTTCCAAGGGTAGCACGATGTCCCCTTTCGATTTTGGAGCAATCCGACGGGCTTGCTCTTCGGATATTGTTTGGGACGAGAAGGTTGCATTATTCGTAGTACCTAAAGAGGGGATCACAGGCACTTTTGGTTCGAGGGGCGTTGTGGCAGGTTTTTTCCCTTTGGCATCTCGACTCTCATTTCTCCTGTTTAGTATATCCTCTTCGGTGATGAGCGTTTTCGAAGGCGAAAATTGAGTCCCATGAACGGTCATGGATGGAGTAGAAGGCAGACTCGACTCATCTACGTCATTTCTTCGGGGAGGACTGTTAGAGGTCCGATGAGGGCTTGTGGATATTCGTGGAGGACTGGCAGAGGTTCGAGGAGGTCTGGAAGACGTTTGAAGAGGGCTAGCAGATGTTTGGGGGAGATTTTCGAGGGCTGCTGGTGAAGTAGGCTCCCGAATGACCAGGGGCGTCTCCCTGGCACGTTTTCGCTCATGCAAGCCTAACCTATCCTTGTGAGATTTCTTTCTCTTCCCGGATGAGTGTTTGTACTGCTTGTCTTTACCCATTTGGCCGAGGGGGTTAGAATCACTATGAAGGCTTTGTCGAGCGACCTCGAGGGGGATAATTGCAGTCGAATCTGCTGAGGGAGGCCAGGTACCAAAGAAAGTAGTAGTTGATGGTGGGGGTTGAGGCCTCACGTCTTCTCCAGCAGCAACTCTCTCTTCGAACCTCTTACTGATCAACAACCAATCAGGAATCCGACGGGGTTTGCTCGCCAGCTTTATCTCTCTAGAAATGTTTGAACAAAAGTTGAGCTAATGAGGAGAGAATGTTAGTATTTATAGGTGAAGTTGGGATTTCCTGACAGATCAGGCCCGGGGACTTTTTCTGGTGTTTGCCTAGGGACATTATGGTCCATATAGGTATGAACTATCCTGACACCAGCCACAGAGGAAGATGAAGAGTTTTTCGTAGTCAGAAAATGTCAGGGGAAGATGAAGAGTTTTCTGTCAGAAAATGTCAGGGGAATAGGGAACATTTTCAAAAAAGATATGCTGACAGATATGGTTGTTTAATGACGTCATGATAAAGATTAATCATGGCACCCCTTTTAGCCTTGATTTGAAATCATTCGGGGAACTGATACAGTCAAAGTCGAGGGGCTTATATGGCTAAAATGGTGCAAGGATTGGGGGGCTACACGGCTATCAGGAGAAATTCGAAGAAAAGATGTTGCTCGAAGAGCGATTTCCGAGGAGCGATTTATGGCTTCAATAGTTCAAAGCAAGAAAAGATGCTGCTCGAAGAGCGATTTTCGAGGAGCGATTTATGGCTTCGATAGTTCGAGGAAAATTGCGGAAATTCGAAGAAAAAAAATGTTCGAGGAAGATGTTTTGATTTTTGAGATTCGAGGAAAATGGTTTTTGCATTTCGAAGGTAACTATTCGAGGGTGTGTGAAGTGAGCAATCGGAGAATTATTCAGTCCTAGTAAAAGAACTTTTACTAGGACTGGGGGGCTACTGATAAAGAAGAATAAAAGACAAGGAGAAAATTGTGAAGAAGAAACATGACAGGAGAAAATAACAAAGAAAAAGTATGATAGGAGGAAAACGCATAGACAAAACTGTGTAAGGATTAAATTGTGTAAGCTATGTAAAGAAATAGCCGGAATAGGAACAAAATGAAGTGTAGGGACTAAAAGATGTAATTAACGGGAATTAAAGCGTGTGGGGTCCGCAATTGTACTATAAAAGGACCACACACGCATCACAAATCCCGAGATGAATAATATAATACTTTCTCTCTCTACTTAACCTAATAACTCTTACTTTCTCTCTCTAAAATTGACACTAAGAGATTTCTGTATCACCGAATTGTCACTAAGTAATCCTCGTATCGCATAATCACCCTTGGACTTTCTTGAAACTCTTCAAGCGGTTCACTAATGAGACCTTAAGGGATTATACCAAGTGTTTTGTTGAAACTAAATATGGTTTGCTAAACTTTTTCGAACAAGTGACCATAGGTACTTAACTAAATATGGCCTGATTTATTTGTAGACTTAACTAAGAATGTTGCAACTATTTACGATAAAACGAAGAAATTTATAGAATTTTGAAGGCCAACATCGATTCAGTCTTTTAGAGAAATAAAGTTTAAGCAAAAAAAATAGATCAGCTGAGAGAATCCATATAGTTAGACATGTTCTACAATTAAAGATAAATTTGATTTTAATTGGAGACAATGTATCGCTCCTTGATCTGAGCCATCAGTCACCTTAAGAATTCAAATATAGTTTATGTGAAGTAAAGAACTTAGAAGAAAAGGAGATACCATAATCGATTGTCAGCGGTTCACTAATGAGACCTTAAGGGATTATACCAAGTGTTTTGTTGAAACTAAATATGGTTTGCTAGACTGTTTCGAACAAGTGACCATAGGTACTTAACTAAATATGGCCTGATTTATTTGTAGACTTAACTAAGAATGTTGCAACTATTTACGATAAAACAAAGAAATTTATAGAATTTTGAAGGCCAACATCGATTCAGTCTTTTAGAGAAATAAAGCTTAAGCAAAAAAACTAGATCAGCTTAGAGAATCCATATAGTTAGACATGTTCTACAGTTAAAGAGAAATTTGATTTCTATTGGAGACACTGTATCGCTCCTTGATCTGAGCCATCAGTCACTTTGAGAATGACTCCCTGGTTCTGGTACATCATGTTTGGCATCTGAGAATCCACCCACATCCCTATATTGGGTTAGGTCTGGGCCTGGAGCTCTGATATACCATTTGTAGGGAATAAGTAAGAACAACTGATCTTACGACTTTGCTTTTGGTCAACTTCCAAATGGCCCCAAAACCAACTTTGGTTGTTTAGTTTCGTTTCTATAGTCTCTTATTGGACAACAGGAGAAACAAATTCATTTTAATTTGTTTTGAAAATTTACTTAAATTTGAAAATTCACTCTTTAGTTGGCTCTTATACCATTAGAAAAATACACGGTTCTGACATGCATGCAAACAGTTAATCGTTTTTACATACAAATCGTTGATAGTTTAGACATGTATGCAAACAATTTCGAAGTTAGTCGAAATACAAAACCATGGTTCTAGTTGAATAAATATCATACAATTTTCATTATTTTGTACAACTCAAAAAAATCACTAATTTCATCCAGCAAATTTTACAGAACCACCAAAATAATTCAATCTAAAATTACCTTTGTAAAATTGTCTTTTTACCTTTTTTTTTTCTTTTTATTAATTTTTTTTTCCTTTTTTTTCTTTTTTTTCTTTAAATCTGGAGAATTGTTTTTTTTTTGTTTCCGTTCGGTATTTACATTCGAACTGTAATTAGAATTGGACGCGTTTTTGATTTTTTTGTCGAATTATAGTTTAGATATACAACTTTTAAATAATTTATATAAAAAAACATACATGTTTATTGATTTGGTATAAAAAATGATTTAGATGAAACAAAAATGTGATAAAAAATATTTTATTTTGGTATTAGATAGTAGTAATATTTTCGGATATTTGGGACTTTCCCGTTTTTTTTATTGACATAAAAATATATTAAAGTTTATTTAAATTAAAAGATATCTTTAGTCAAATAGATTTAAAAGAAAGTTTGTTAGTTATAAAAACATATTCTAACAAATTTATTTAAATTTAAATTTTATTTCTTATTTTCCTACCGGATTTCACTCATTATTTTGTTATTCTTTGCTTTTCTACCGGAGTTGACTCATATTAGTCTTATTATTTTATGATTTCACTTGATTTAAAATTTAATCTCCATTTATTAAGTATTTTCAATTGAAATTACCTTTTTATTTCAGTTCACGTAAATTGACTTTTTTTTCCTTTGAATGTTAAAATCTATAAAGAAGCAATTCAATCTACGGTAACTTGTTTTTACAGATTTTATATAAAAAATGATTTAGATTTACAATTTATATTCTTTTCGTTATTGGAGATAGTATTTTGGGATACTTACGCCTTATCTTATTATTATTATTATTATATATATATATATATAAATATAAATATAAATATGTTAAAATATAAATATTTTAAAACTTATTTAGATTTAAAAAATATCTTTAAAATCCAAAAAAAATATGTATATCAGTTGTAAAGATATATTCTAACAAATTTATTTAAGTTAAAATTTTATTTCTTATTTCTCTATCGGATTTTACTCTAATTATTTAGGGTCAAGCTATATATATATACCCAATTCAGGTTTAAGTATACCCAATTTTGAGTATACCCAAAAGTGATCTAAGTATACCTATTTTTTTTCCAAAAATACCCTTTTGTGGGTATATAAGCCATTTTTTTACTAACTTCATCCACAACAATTTAACCTACACTTTCTCTCACTTCACTCACTTCTCTCACTTCTCTCTAAAATCTCTCACTCAAACACTCTCACTTCTCTCTCAAATTTTCCGGCGAGCCACCACCACCACCACCACTCCTCCTCCTCCTCCTCCTCCTTCATAGTCAAGAACAAAAACCCCCACCACCACCTACATAAGTTCCTAACCTAAATTTGTTTGTTAATTTTGTTAGTTTTAGGTATGAATTTTAGATTTACGTTAGATTTAGGGTTGAATTTAGGATTTAGGTTAGAATTAGGGATCAAATTAGCAAAAGTTGTAGGATTTAGGGGGATTTAGGGGGCCATTTTCCAACCAACTTGCCGGCTGGAAAATGGCCGGCAAAATGCACCGGTGGTGCGCCTTTGGCAGCACTATCGGTGCGAGCAAGTGTGCCGAGCGGCACTGGTCCCTGTGCCGCTCGGTACGCCTTGTTGCGTACCTATGGTGCGCTGTTTTTTTTTTAAAAAATACCCAAATTGTGTTTCAAAGGTTTTACTTTTGCATTTTTTTTAAAAACGTGAAATTTATAAGAAATTACTTTATAAAGTTAGCTCGGTTGCATATTAGAGTGTTGATGTTTTTAATTTTGTGGGTTAATCATATGTTACTGTTATTAATTTCGTGATTTGTTTTGTATTTTTGTAGGTCAGACGCGATTGAGGAGCGACGTCTTCCTCGATCCATGGCGTATATAGACAGTCTGAGGATCGGTTGACAGTTACCATTGCCACATATAGACAGTCTACGACGAACACCTACTGGAGGTACCTGGCTGAGTATGGTTGGCATACTATTACTCCACCACCAATGGTACAACAGTGCGTGCACCATGGGTACTGAAGAAGGCGTACCCATGGTGCGTTGTACCATCGGTAAAAGGGGCATGTACCGATGGTACCACCCCCTTTTACCGATGGTACCATGCACCGGTCGGCATGTTATGTACCGGCCGGTGCATGACACCATCGGTACACTAGACTGTGCACCATAGGTACACAGTAGACAGTACCTATGGTGCGCAATTGAATCTTGGAATTTTTTTCCCGGTTTTTTTTCCCGCGTTTTCTTTTTTCGCGCTCTTAAATTCCCGCCAAAGTAACCTTTCATTTTTCTATATAAGGAAGTCTATCTTACAACACCAAACACACAAAACTCTCCTTCTAACATAGTTGAAGTTTTTCTTAATGGGTTGGAGTGTGTTTGATGATGCTCATCTTCTCAAGGCTGCTAAAGCTGTGAAGTTCAAACGGCCGGACGATAATGTTGATGAGTTCTTTGATGAGGTTTTGTGTATGATGTATTTCATGTACGGAGAAATGTCTACGTCTAGACAAATGCCTCGATCTCGTACTCGTGAGGAGGTAGTCACAAGGTACAAGTCTATAACTAGTGGACCGATGTTCTTGGTGTTTAAAGAGCCCCCAGAAGTTAGGAATGAAGTATTCGACTCCTTCGGTTTAATGATCACAAACTATTTGTCTTTGGAAATGGCACAATATGTTCATTCTCAAATTGCCATGAAGGAGGAAACAGTGCGTATTCTCAGCAAAAATGGAGGCTACGATTTTGACTAACTGTATTCTCAATCCCAAATTATGCTCTTCTCTCCTTGTGATGTTGTTGTTGCTTGTTTGTGATGTTTGATATTAAGTTATGAAATGATTATTTGTGTATAGTTATAAGTTGGTAAATTTCATGAATTACTGTAAAAATAAAAGGAAGCACCAAAACGATGTAGTAAAATAAACAAAGTTTTAAACAACATAAATCAGTCCAAAAGACAGAAAGCGACCAAAAGACACAAATGAGTTCGAAACATGAACATAAACCCGACCAAAACACATAAACCAACTAAACAAATTCATCAAGATTAGTTACTTCTGGGAATGAACAAACTGGCTTTCTCCCTTCGAGTTTCGTGTATTTCTTGCAGCGACCAACTATTGGTAGCTCCCAATGCGTAGCCTCTTCACTCTTTAACTTCTGCCACGTAGGATGTATGCGTGCGCAAGGGCAAAGTGGCTTGATTGATAGCTGTTTAATACTACTTAAATTAGAACCAATAATTGAGTAATACAGTTGTAAGTAACAACAAAACCATAAATCGAATGACTTACATTGACAAAGTGGTTAGTATCAACAAATCCAAACCCAATCTCACGTCTTTGGGCCATAATGGGCGGTTTACCGCGCAGAGGTAAAAAAGTATGACTACAGTTGTGAGACCCCACGAGTGACACAAAATGAACAATGCATTCGAACTTGGTTGCAATCGCAATCCCCATTTCAGGCATTGTCATCCAATATTTGGGTGATGCTGGTGTCTCGTAGTAGTTTATACTTTCTGCAACCTTCAGGTAATCCTCTTTATCGTTATAAATCTTGTTGTACGTGTCGTAGTTTTCCATTAGTTCATCGTATATTGCCTTCCGAACACCTCGCCAACCTTCTTCATGACCATACAACCCAAATGAAACTGCTCTATATCCACGCTTTAGGTTAGAATGAGCACTCTCGACGCGGTTAGTTGTGCAATGTCCCAAATGCAAGTTATTGTTCGTCTTCCAAACAACGAATTTGTCCATGTATTTATCGAGCCACGATTTTTCAGTGTATTATATTGCAAGAGGGTAATATTTGTACTCCAATAGCATGTCCCGTCGGGCGTGATCGAATTCAATCTCTGATAATGCATACGCAATCTTCTTCCAAGCAGTAACAAATTTTGCATGATCACTTTTCTCGAGGAAGTGTTTTCTTGTTTGCCCTTGAACATTTTGGTTTATGTGCCAGTGACATAACATATGCGTTGTCTCTGGGAATACTACTTCTATGGCGTTCATCAATGCTAAATCTATGTCGGTTAGGATGACCCGAGGTTCTTGAATTCCGTGAACGGAAATCAACGACTTCAAACACTATAACACCCATTTGAAGTTGTTTAACTTCTCACCGGACATTAAGGCAAATGCCGCACAGAAATAGACATGTCTATTCTTGCAGGTCCGAGATGCGAGACATGTTTGATATAATATTGATAAATATGATATTATACATGTAAATTATGCGAGATGATATACTTACTACTAAATATTATTGAATTATGCAATGCGTGTAACAATCTCTAGACTTTGAGTGTGAATTTTCAAACAGAATAGTCAAACTCCAATAATTCCTCTTAGTGATTTTGAAGACTTTCAAAGTATTTTAGAGCATGGGTTTTTTCTCACAGAAATCTCTTAGTCTGCAACTCTTGGAGTATATTCCCCCCCCCCCCTCTCACACTGGAAATAAACTCTCGGATTTTTTCTGCTGTTTACTTTGTCATGCCGACTTATGTTGATAACCATACCATAGAGTTTTCCTATCTTCGTAACCCACTTCACCAACGCGTCGTGTGTGTAGAACTCGATAGTGAAGAACAAATGACTGTAATCAGTAGCGGAAGGTGCCTCAGTCCCACTAGCGACATCCGTCCCCTGTTACACAACAACAAACCACAATAAGCATTCAGGTATAGTTAAAAACGATAAAAAAACTTTATTTTTTCCAAAAAACATGCGCGAATCTAAGGTCAAGAGGCCTAAAACCGGTTGTTCTAGGCCTCAGAACTGGCCGGACACGACCATAAGCACCACCGGTGCTGAGGCCATGAACCGGTGGTGCTGGGGCCTCAGAACCGAGCGGACTGAGGCCCCTGCACCACCGGTTCATGGCCTCAGCACCGGTGGTGCTAAGGCTTCGGGACCAACCGGCTGGTCGCCCTTGCACCATCGGTTCCAGGCCATGGAACCGGTGGTGCGTAGGTGATGCACGGCCGGTTCAAATGTCAAGAACCGGTCGTGCGTCACCTACGCACCACCGGTTCCATGGCCTGGAACCGATGGTGCAACGGTGACCGGTGAAGTTTTTACCTTCTCCGACGATGGTGGTGGCTTCTCCGGCGACAGTGGCTGCTTCTCCGGCGACTCCAACTATTTTTCCGGTAAAATTTCATCATCCCTTCTTTCCGGCGACATCAAGTCCTCCGCATTGATCCCTAGTTCTGCTTCGGTCATGATCGATTTTGTGTTTTAGGTTGAATTTTCTTGATTTTGTTATGAAGTTTGATTTTGGTTTCAATTTTTTTAAGAAAACTATACTATTGGGATACTAAATTCAGTAAAGAAGATTGTTTGTTTAGGTATAGATAACGAAATAGGTTATTTGGTGAATTGGGTATACTAAGGATACACTTAGTAGTTTTTTTACTTAATGGCAGTTTGGATATTAATTTTCTGATCAAGGGTAAAAATGTTAAAAAAAGTCAAACGAAAGTCAAATATTGATTTTGGGTACACTTAAACCTAAATTGGGTATGTATAGCCATACCCAATTATTTAACTAACCCTAGCTTCAAAATTACTACTCGCTCGAGGGCGAGCCGCTGGACTTCATCAGATCAGTGGGAAGGGGAGCCAACTTTGGTGGTTTATTTTGGTTCCAGAGTCATTTCTCTCCAATTCTCAAAGGTATTTCTCTCCGATTCTCAAAAAGTATATCCGATTGAATTGATTTGTTTTTTTAAATATGTTTCACAAATTCACATAAAAATAATATTTTTTTGCAATAAATTGGAACGGATTAGAAATTCATTCTAGGGCTTGGCTGCTTTTGAATAACTCATAATCATCTAATGTTTAACTCAGAATCATGTAATGTTTATACAACTGAACAGTTTCATAAACATAATCTTTTGAATAACTCAAAATCACCAAATTTCTTTTGTTAGCAAGAGTAACTGTAAATGGAGCGTCTTCTACTAGAAGATCTCATTACTGAGGTGCTATCAAGATTGCCTACCAAAAATCTCTTGAGTTTTAAAGCTGTCTCGAAAGGATGGTCGTCTTTGATTCCATACACTGACTTTGTTAAATGGCATCTTAACCGATCGATTTCAAGCCGTAAGCAGAGAATCGTTTTACCAAGCCCCAGTAACTATCTTATATCGTTGTGTTCGGGTAACCTATCTGCTTCCGAATCGCTAGAAGTGTCATATCTTGTTAATAAGTATTCTATAGTGGTAGGTTCTTGCAATGGACTGTTATGTATATCAACTCTTTGGTTTAAGACAATTTATTTATGTAACCCTTCTACTAGAGAGTATAGGAGAATGCCTTCTACGAACCTTCGTAAGAAATAGATTGTTACTACGTATGGTTTCGGGTATGACATGAAAATTGATGATTACAAAATTATTATGTTACTTACCGGTAATGATGAATCTATAGTCAAAATCTTTTCGTTAAGACATAATACATGGAGAAGCTCTCAAAATACTACGATCAAATGTTCGGATTCCCTTCATCCTTACTGAACTGTTTACTTAGATGGAGTCCTTTATTGGGTTGGCATGAATAATGCTAAAACAAAGCTTAGAGATGTGGTTCTGATTGTCTGTTTTAATCTAAATGATGAAACTTCAAAAGAGATTAGAGTTCCTGATTCTGAATATGGTTATTCTTCGTATCTTGGTGATATAAATGGTTATCTATTTTTACTATTTTTTTAACAACCGAAGATGTGTTCAAGGTGATTGTTTTATGATGCATCAATATGAATTCGATTTATCTTTCATTAAGCGATCTTATATTAGTAGAAACCATTTATGTGATTTGTTCAGTTCTTATCCATTGTGTTGCACGAAACAAGACGAGATACTATTTGGACCCCTAGATAGAGGTTTTGATGGGGTGTTGAGGAATTTAGTAATTTGGAACCAACTCACGAGTACTGCTACGAGATTGACAATTGGTATTGGGGTTATGTCGACGGTTTACGTTGAAACTCTGGTATCACCAAATGCATTTTGTAGGAATCAAAATGAACTGAGAAAACTGAATATTCAAAATAGAGATCAAAAGAGAATATGATGAAAAAAAACTCATGAAATCAAATTGGGGACAACAAATTTATTTTCATAGATATTCGAAGTGTTGTTGGATTTATCTTTCTTTTGTTGATGATTTAATTTTCTTTCTGGATACTCACGTTTTCTTCTAGTCAATTTGAGTTTTTATTACTTTTTTTAATCGTCTGAATAAAATTTATGAACAAATTTATATACCTTTCATTTTTCGAAGTGTTTTTTGATTCGATCGTTATGTTTATAGATTTTGAATCCCTTATATTGTTGTCATAGAGAGAAACTAGTGGATGTATTACCTATAGCCCATGGTTGTTACTTAGCATAGCCTTGTAATAAGGAGACACTCCGGAAGAAGAAATACTGTGTTTAGAATTCAAAAACTGAAGGCTATTCATGTTAAGAGTTTGTTGACTTTGACCTTAAATATATGTCAACACACAAGATAGTATAACGATTAAACTCCAACATTTTCCCATACTAGTTGAATTCCTGATATCCAATTCATTTTACAGGCCCAAGATACAAAGAAAGGATATCCCACATGCTGTATAAACATAATTTTGGTGTCAAATGCATATTTCATGATCTTTTCCAATTGCCAAGTGATATTAGTTTTGTCACCATCAAGCAAGAATTCATGAAACTCTCGCTTCTCGATGAACTGCCTATCAGAATCAGAATCTCACGTAATGGATCGTGTACACATCCATGATTCTTGGTGGAAAAAGCGGCAGTAGATGAGGTTGAGTACATACATATTACAGGAAGTTTGTGGTATCTATCAGCAACTCATCCTGACATTATGTTTAGTATTGATTGCTTATCTAGGTATGTGCAACACCTTTAAGCCCATCATCTAAATGTCGTTAAGAGTGTTTTGATGTACCTGAAAGACACTCTATATTTAAGTATGTTGAATTCAAGCAGTTGGATATATGGATAGTGATTGAGGGTTGTCCAACTTATTCACACCACCGGGCTTATCTTTCTCATTGGATACGGTATTACGCAACTGTTGAACTAGAGAAACAGAGGACAGTAGCCCTATCAACTAAACAAGTTAACTATATAGCTATTTTTGTGCCTCTAAACTTTCAGTACGGCATTTTATAGGACAGGGTACTAATGTAAATAGACAAGTGAGTTTGATAATAATTCATCCATGGCTATGAGAAAGGATTTTATTTTCCATGAAATAAGCAAGTACAACTTCATGCAGCTACACTGCATTCGACATGCTGCACAAGAGGGTTTGATAGAGTTGGTGCATTGTCAACTAAAGATTCGGTAGCGGAATTGTTTACAAGGGATTAATAGATAGGTGTATCAAATTTAGATGGAGTGTTGTAATGTGTAGAGTGAGTTTTTTCCAAATGTTAGGTATATTGTAATTCTCTCCTAAAATTCTAAGCTGTTTTTTTATGATGTTATTAAATATCTGATATTTCTACTTCAGTACAAGTTTTTCCATCTTGTTATTATTGTTGGCTAATTAATTCAATGATTATAACTGAAACAAATCTAGAAACAAGGAGGTTTAGAAATCTCGTATTAAGGTTTAATGAGTTTATATGTTTTATCATAGACATGAAAGTGTTGCTATGTTTATTTTGTGAAGATTTTCCTATCAATAAGAAGTGAAGTTCTTATATTGTGTGTGATTGATACTTTAATTGGTATCAGTGCCTCAGCTTTTATCATGGGTGTAAAAAATGATGAACTCTAGCAAGTCCACCAAAAGCATTGTGGATCCAACAACTGCAAAGGCAGCGTCAAGGTAGACCATGGAAGTTGGATTCACCGTTGTATTAGCTAATGTGTTTGATGACTTGGTAATGCAAGATTCTGAAACGGTGTACGATTTCTCGGCAAAGCTATCATCGATCAAGGCATCGACAACCTCTGTAGGGGAAAACGTCGATAAAGCTAAACTGGCGAAGACATTGTCCAAGTCATCTTTGATCTCTATTTTGGTATCTTTTTTAGTAAAAGCTTTTCTTGTACGTGTTTTAGATATCTGACAAACTGCTATAACCACAACGCAAACTACATTTAGATCTTAAGAATGATGTTCATCCAAACTGCATGAAAACGCATCACCTTTGATCATACAAACCCTAGTCAACTATGGTAACATACAAATATAACCAACCAACCTATCAATTAAGACTTTCAATATGAATATGGAGCACAACAATGTCTACATTAAATGTATAGTATGAAAATTAAGATTATCAGGATAGCATGCGAATTGATCGAGGTTCCACTGAACAGTTCGCATGCTACCCTCATATTCGTTTGTAAAACTTAAAATATATCCACACTATTCTCATGATATGCTGCGAAATCATTATAAATAGCCCTTACCACACGGTCACCGACAACCAATGTCGTCGACTGGTTCGGCATATAATTTGGACCGTGTCAGCAGAAATCATTAAAGTCATCCTCCGACATGTTCTCCAAAGACCGTTGTATTATACAATCTTAATATACATTATCAATTTCATTTAAAAATGTCTGTCAAACTTGAGTGTAAATACCATCAACAGACACATTGGGTAAACCTACTGTGTTATCGTTTGACTTTGGAGCTTATAGTTGATCTGGTACTGGTACTACAATTTCACGTTGGCTTAGCAATTCTGATTTTGCGCACACCACCGTTGGTCTTTAAGATACATCTCCGTATTTGTTTTGGTCTTCCAACGATGGTCCTCCCTGGCTGAGTAGTTCTAGCTTCTCACAGAGATTGACACGTTCTGACTCTTCCGGAGCTATGTCCTGTGTTAGCCTTTCTCTCTTTGCCAAGGCTATTTGTTGTTGTTGTTTTTTTTGTTGTTCTTATTATTGCTTTTGTTGAACTTGTTGTTGTATCTGTTGTTGTTCTTGGTGTTGTTGTTGTTGTCTATCGGCCTCTTGTTCCATACAAATTATAAAATAAAAAGGTGGAGGGGTTAAGCATACTATAATCATAGTTGGGTACAAATCACATGCTAACCTGAGATTTGTTTGAGTTATCAATCTCAAACAAATCGCAGCATATAATGTAAACTGTGAAATAACCAACCCAATAGAGTATAAAACAATTCGCAATATACGATGCGAATTGTTTGGACAGGACTACAAAACAGTCCTGATATTTGTTTGACAGTTATCATCCGATGCATTGTTTGAATATGTATTCAAAGAGAAAACCCCGCTGACTGTTTTAAATACATACACTAACTTTGTTTGAATATGTATACAACAATAAATATTATTATAGAAACAATTTCATCACAACAATAAATAAGATATTTGAATCTTAGTGTACTTTTGATCCACTTACATCTTCAAGGCTATCTAGGTCTGCCACTTCGTTCTCACGATCTTCTATCTCCTCTGCTACGTGAAGTACGAGTTGTTGGTCATTCGGAAAAGACTCGTGTATTTATTTCTCCGTTGAAAGACTCATAACTGTGGTTGCCTCCTGTGTAGGAGGAGACGTGTATGTCTGTCTCTCCATGGTGTCCGTCTCTGTGGACACCAACAACTCTTCCTGCATTCTACCAGAAAGTACCGGTATGGGTGAATGGTTCCCATCACCATCCCTCTCTTCCAGCAGTACTCCATCAGCATTATGCTGATCAGCATCCTGCATTTGCCCGTCCTGGTTCATGTCCTTATCCTGATTTTCAGCAGGCACAGATGCCTGTAATTCAGTGGAGGCCGCTCTAGATGGAAATGCTGGTACCTTCTCAACTTCTGGGTTTCCAATCTAGAAAATTGGTCGAGAGATAGCATTGTGGAGTTGTTGTGCTTCAAGCTCCGCTATCTTCAGTTTTAATTCTTCCAGCTGAAAAATTAATAGCAGACGTTTTATAACATATTACGTGCTGATTATAGCGATTATGTAAGGCTCAATTTCATACTTATTTCTTTGGCCTGTTTTTCTATCTTTCTCTCGTACTTGTTCTTGTCGGTGTATGTCTTCAAACGCTTTGATTCCCTTACAGTTGCAGACTTCTTTGGAGTAGTGACTATGAGTTTGAGGACACAATTACCAATTGTTTCACTCATACTAGTGGTTCCCTCGTCGTCGGGCTCCTGCTGGGATGTGCCGATCGGTGGTGGTGGAATTGTTGGCTGGAGGAATCTTGGTAGAATCGTTGGCTGGGGGACTCTTGGTTGTTGGGGTTTGGGTGATATCACCTCATTTTATTCTTTCTGTTTGTGATGCTCGTCTCCTTGGTTTTGGGGCTGTGCTTTTCTTTCTTTTCTTTGGTCTTTCTTCCGGTGAAATAGATTGAGCATCTGCATCTCCATTATATACTGCTCCTCCAAAAGCTTCTATTTCAGCCTCAGTAAGACATAGTGGACCTTCGAAAACCTATCAACAGAGGCACATGAAATTGAATAGTTGCAAGCGGTTTGTTTGGAAAGTATCAGGGTGTAAATAGACAAATTGTTTTTTAAAACAGTTCACATTATATGCTGCGAATTGTGTGGAACTCTATCAGTTTAGAGTTGCAAACAACTCGCATCTTAGCATGCGAATTGTTTTTAAATAATAAGCTGCGAACTGTTCGATACCTTAATTATACAGAGTACCAAACAGAACGCAGCGTAGGTTGCGAATTGTTTGATACATTATTCTAATATAATACCAAACAAAACGCAGTATATGCCGCAAACTGTTTACAACCCCAATTCAATACCTATATAAAGATCATACCTGATCATCTTTCAGATTTGGTATTCTAGCAAGCGGCGACACAATAGATGTTTGGCACTCTAATCCCAACCATTTGAAAAACCTTAGGATCGTGGTCGGCTTCGCGACCTCTAGCTTGATTGTTGAGTGCTCCATGATGAAAGGTTGCATGGGGACAAGTATTATCATCAAGATGCTCTGTACAATAACTATATTTTTATACTGAATAAATCAATCTTACAATTAGAAAGACGACGCATCCGACGACTCTATCGGGTTTTTTGATAGCTAAGCAACTTCTATTAGACTATCAAAGTTTGAACAATATTGATCTGGACCAGTCGTAATTGTTTCTTTTGCTGAGATCTTCAACAAAATAAAGCGTACTCCAACCCAGGATATCTCCAGATACAGAGTAGAATAGGGTTAAGCACAAAAATAGTATCAACAGCCTTGCAACGTCTTCCAACTCATGCTCCCCCCTTCGCTTATGGTTGTTTCTATACATGCCTGTAAAACCCACAACAACATGCTATGTTATTAAAGTACATCATCCTGCTTTATAAGATGAAGTCGATTTTACAGGTACCTTTAAAATGACGTTCGTTATTGTTTTAGTATTTGTTGGTCCTATCTTCCTGGACATTTTACCCATGAAGTATTTCTTCATTATCCTCGACCCGTCCTCCGAGCCGGGCGCGTATTTGTTGTGAAATGCTCCGGTTTTCGTTAACGACATTTCCTCTATGCCATGCTTTATCCCGAATATAACCTTCACATCATCTGCAGTTAGTTTTACTAACTTTGAGCCAATATGGAAGGCGTCTTCATCGACGGAGAACCTCTCGACAACATACTGAATGAGCGAGTAAAATTTCTTCTTTGGCAGCTCTGCCTCATTACGGATGTCGAAAGCCGTTTTCAAAAGCGTGTAGAAGGGTGTGTTTCTTGCAGCTTCAATGTGGGCACGAGTAATACAGTTCTCTTTCAACAGCTTTACAAGGCTCACCAACCCTGACCTATAATAGTTTGGTTTTGTTGTCATACTTCATGCACAAACACAAATCAGTTGGAGTGTCACAGACCTCGCATGATAAGCTGCGAACTGCCTATTTATCAGTTGGAATATCACACAACTCGCACGACAAGCTGCGAACTGTCTACATGTAAATATAAGCTGCAAAATGTATGGCATCACATTTAATCAACTGCGAATCGGTATGAAATATAAACATATATGAAGCTGCGAACTGTTTGCATCATACGTTATGAAGATGCGAACTGTATCTACATCGCACACGTACAGGCTGTGAATTGTTATATTTTCTACATGCACGTTGCAGGGATCTGATAAATATGGAAACAACACCAAAATCAACAATCAACTACTTAATGCACATCTAACACACATCACAATTCTCAGGAAAGTATTAACATTACATGCAACCTAACTTCTACCTTGGGTTCGACAATAAACCCATAAACTAACTGACCAACTATCGTCACTAAATACTTCATTCCGGTATAAAAAGCAACGTCGCACGTGAAATAACAGAAACAAGTGGTTCAAAGTCATAAAAACGCAAAAAAAATACATTTTCCACGAGAATGCTTACCTGGTTACTGCTAAACACTGTAGTTTCACCGGTCGGAGACCACTTGACGGCAACTTGTCGAACAGAAGGTCGTTAGTCGTTGGACGGAGTAAAAGACGGTGACCAGTCCAATTCTGTTGAAGGTGTGAAGGACGACTGATTTCAGAGAGAAGCTGGAAGGGTTTGGGGTTGGAAAGAGAGTATCACGAAGTCGAACAGTTTCTGGTGGTTTCTAAAATTAGACGTGTTTGGGTTGGTTTAGGGTGATGGGAAGTGGGAAAAAATGGGCTTGAAGTGAAAAATGGATATATATAGTCTGGGTAATTTTGTTCAATTTTTAACTCGAGGTAGTAAGTAACACTATCCAAAATTTAGATACTACTTGGTAATTAGATATTTGAGCGAATATTTACTGATACTTTTCTCCAATTTTTTTTTTAAAATACGAAGATATCTATTTATTATAATTTAAAAAACGAGAGACTTATTTATTACCAGCGTCAAGATCTATTTATTAAAAAAAATCCGTTTGTTATATTTTTAAAATATGGAGATTTGTTTATAAAAAGAAAAATTGATGTTACAGTTAACGAACATAAAAAAAAAATTACCATCTTTCTTAACCACGTGTCTTTGAAACAAAGACATGATTATATAACTTTTAATTATTATTTTTTTCCACTAAAGTTTAGAGCTAATCGACCTCAACCAACCGAAAGAACATAGTTCTTTTTTGACCCTTTGAAAACCTAGAATCCAGTCTCTTCTTCGATTAAATCTCCGGAAGAACCCAAAAATGATGTTCTCACTATACACTAAACTCTATAACCCTTCTCTTTTGTTCTCCTCGCCAAGAATTCTCACCCATTTTTCAACCTCCTCCGTTTCAGAGTCTCTGTACAAAAAAAATGTCACTTTTAGGAGACCCTCAAATCTCCATGGTACCAGTTCTTGACGAATGGGTCAAAGCAGGGAACACGGTGAGCAAACAACAGCTTCGGCAGATGATAAAGGAACTCACCAAGTTCAGACGTTACAAGCACGCCCTTGAGGTTTGGATTCAAAAGTTTTTAGATATTGATTTCTGTTAATGTACTGATTGTGAAAAGATTGTGTTTTTATGTGGAGGTTTGTGTTGGTTTTTTGTTTTTTCGTTGATAGAGAATAAGAAAGTTTATTGGTTTTAGGCTTATGTGTTCTTCAATTTAACTGCTGAGGTTGATTTTGGTTTTGTTTTTGTTTTGGTTGATGGGTTTGGTCAATAGTTGAACTACAAAATTGGTATCTAGGCTAATGTGTGCTTAAAGCAGCCATGTTTTTAAGGGTTGTGTTTGATTTAATGTAAGTCTTGAGTTTGTGTGTTAATTTCAAGTGTTGTGTTTGGTTTCTGTTCTTGTCCATAAAGGTTTTGGTTGGGTCAATACTCCATAGTGGATGAAAGTTTGGTGGTGTAGGCTTTTGTGACTAAGAGGATCGGTAACAGTTTGAAAATTGAAGTTAATGTATTATAAGGAGGAACTCTAATGTTTGAGTCTCGAAGTCGTGTGTTATTACACGAAGGTTATGTTTTGTTTTGGTTGCTGTGTCGTCAATAGTGTACTAAATGGTTTAGTAGTTTAAGATAATGCACGATTAAGTGCGAAAAGATTAGTGATTTGGGTTAATGTGTGATTATGAGGAACATAACCTTGAATGCAATGAAGGGCTATGTTGTGTTTCGGTTGGTATGCGATCAAGGGTTTAATTTGGTCCATAGTGAACTAAAAAGTTTGTTGATTTAAGCTAATCTTTGATTAAGAGGAGTCGTGGTTGTTGATGAAGACCGAGTTTATATATCAAATATATTCAGTTTCACCTATTTGTTTAAGGCATAAAAGTAACAATACAAATTTAACTAGAGAATTTCGTGTTCGGTTATCACGAAATGACGAGGGAAGAGAATTCAAGGAACGAATCAGTTTAAAACTCTAACGAATGATTTACAAGTCTGATAAGCTGAAGTTAATGTAACTCTTCTAATCTTATTTCTGTAAAAAATGTCTTCATGTTTGTGTGTTTGTATTCGGTTTCTAGTCTCTTAAATTAAAATGTTTCGTCTTTTTTGTGATTATTGATTTTCAGATATTTCTGTGGATGACTGATATTGGATGTACAATCATCTCGCACCATGTAGCAACCAAAACAAGCAACCCAATTGCCGACAGCTAAAACTGGAATTAATGGACTTAGAGCCTAAACTCTCAGCTTGCATAAAAAAAAACTGAGGACAAAAACCGAGTGACTTAAGTTGCGTAAACTCTCAGCTTGCCTAAACACTCAATTGTGGTGATTTAAGTTGTTCTCTCACTGGCGATGGAGCTAGTAAGCCGAGTGACAGTGAGAGCAGATAAAAAAGAAAAAACTCACTCGCTTTTACATTTGTGCGATGATTTGTGTACCACTGCCTCACTTGAACCCACACCTATTCGAAACTCTGGACCAGACAAAAACCTCAGATCTACCCAGATTCCCTGCTACTCCATGATCCTCCCACTATCGATGCCTGCATAACCATCGAAACGAGAAACTCCGGTGATGTCTCCCAGCGAAGACAAAACAGAGAGGAGCATACAACATACAAGACATGGTTTAATGGAGCTTTGGACGGCAGGAGGTAAACCTTCGCTTGAGAAAATAGAGTTAGCCCAAAATGGGTTAGAGAGAGAAACTGAACAACTTCCCCCCATGCCATAGATAGAGTATGTAACCTTAAAAAGCTTCAAAGCACAATAAAATAGTAAAACCCAACATACTATCCAGCAAACTAGAGAAAAGGAAATTGAACTGCAAATGCTCCATGGTTTAAACATGTCCTAAATATTGGCTAAGTAGCTAACCCAAGGGAAAAATGAATCCCAAAACAGTAGCTGCAAAACTCAAAGGCTGACATCCGTGGCAGTGCTAAATCTAGAAACATAAATTGACCACACAGCAGAAAATGGAGAATCCAATATAATACCCAAAACTAACTTTGTAAAAACACAACTCCATCAACATATCCGATAACAAAAAAAAAAAAGAATCAATTCGCCCTAATTTCTCTCTGAACAAAATAGAAACGCAATTCATCATTGTAGTCTTATATCGAGTTAAACCAATTCAGATCAAAACCATTTAAAACTTATTCAGCATAAACCCAACCATAAAATTACTTACAAATCTACCAACTTCACTTCATGAATTTCACGCAGACAGGTATACATCTTACAGAACAAAAAAGGCAGTTGAGCTTCTCACCGGAAAGATAGCAAAAAATCGTCGGAACCAGAGTTAGAGTTAGAGTTAACTTAGGGTGAGTAAATCAATAAAAAGGTAAAATAAGTATCTGTACAATATTGGGTATTTTAATGAATCTGAACAAATTAATTACGAAAATGACAGACACACACTAAGCATCTTTTGATCAAACCTATTACTATCTAGTATACAAAAATGAATTAATACTCTTAATACCCATCTTATTAAACATATCTACTTTTAATATCTTTTTTTAATATCATAATTACCCTCAACCTAGTATATAAGGGTTAATTTGTGGAAAAAATGGTCTCTTTTTTATTGCATACATTCTTTATTATTTTTGAATTTTGAATTTATTAGCCCCCCTTCTCTCCTCTCTCCTAACCTAACAAACAACCCATTTTTCAAGAATGACTGTTCGTTTAAAAAAACGGCGACCTGATCACACTCTTTCCAGCGACACTATCTAACCACCGGCTAACCTTCGTAACCACCACCGAACTATAAAAACACCGTCGACCAGCGTTCCGATCACCGGACAAACTTATTACTTCGACAAACTCTGCAATTTCCGTTTCGACAGTTCCAGAGTCAGTCGAGTCACTCTCCTAGCTCCATCATTTTCCTTCGACTCAGCCTCCTAACTACCAGTGCACCGTTAAAGTCCGTCGATCTCACCGTTGAAAGCATCTCCGACTGTTTGACAGTAAGGTCAGTATCGGACGTGAATGTAACAATCTGCAAAATTGTTTTCCATTTTCGATATTGATAATAGAAGCGTATCTAATGTACATTAATGGCAGGAAACCTATTACTATATGTTTCTGGTCGATTCAAAGCATCGATACCGACTCCGATAACATTCCGGTAAGAAATTGCAGTTTTCCACCTCTGTTATATAGTACGCGATTTCTGTTTTGATATGATTTGTTAGATGTTGCGATTTGTGCAGGGATTTTGCTGCTTGTTATTGATAGACTGGTATATTATTGACTGTGGCTCTGTTTTGTGTATCGTTGCGATTTTAGCTAGGACTGATATATATTTCTTCGATTTATGCATAGAATCCATGGTTGATAGATGAGAGTGTAGACATTGCGATTTACTTGCATTGATTGATAGATTAGGGTACATGCTCTGCTATTTTAGCTAGGACTGACATATATTTCTGCGATTTATGCATGGAATCCATGGTTGATAGATGAGAGTGTACACATTGCGATTTACTTGCATTGATTGATAGATTAGGTTACAAGCTCTGCTATTTTAGTTATGATAGATTGGTAGATGTCTACAAACATATACCATTTCGACATGTACTTATCTCTGTAACACCTACAATTCAGGGTACACAATGTCGAAACCAAAAGTTTGCATATTCCAATTTGGTCACGAAACAGCTATTGTTCCGCTGTCCGAATTCGAAAATTTCGAGTCTTTTCAATAGTACGTTGAGGAAACATGACAGGGTCTTGTTAGAGGCAACTACAGCATTACCTACTCTTGCGGTAATCAGAATAATTGTATGTTTAATAAGGAGACCAATTTTATTGGGTTGGAATGTTACCTTGATGTTGAGCGTCTGAAGAGTGTTAGTTTTCTTAGCGAAGAACATGTTGCTGATAAAGGATCTGCCATTAAACGTAAACAACATGTTCAACTGTTCGAAGAATCCTCGCATATGCAACAAACTAGCGGTGAAAGCAGTAGCTGTTTGGCGATTTCAGCCCCCCAAAAAAGGCATCTAGCTACAACTGGATGGGCAGAAGCTATCATCGGTGTTGGACAGTCTTTTCCAGATGGTGCTCCAGGTCTAAGGTTATCCTTATCCCGTTATGCATTAGAGAACGGTTTTGCGTTTAGGTATATGCACAATACCTTTAGCAAGATCATCATTTATTGTGTAAACAAAGATTCAGACGGCTGCAAATGGAGGCTTTATGCTTCTATTGATTCTAAGACAGGTTTTATGACAATAACCCACCTAACAGGGAAGCATGGTGGCGTGTTGCTTTCAGCAGTGGTAAAATATGGAAACAACGGTCAGTCTATGGTTCACTACTCTTTTGATCTGCTAGATAGGTTAACATAGATTGCTAGATTGGTTGTTTTGATGTACTAGCGATTTACACATATTTCAGATTGCTACATTGTTGATTTCACATACTGCATTATTCTGATAGATATGTTCTATATTCATTGCGACTTCAGTCCACTAACCCAGGCAATGTATATCATGCGATACGATTGCTAGATTAGTTACGTTTGCACTGCGATTTCATTACTCAACCTTGACAGACAGCCTTAGCTTGCTAGTTTGGGTGCTTTGATGTGATTGCGTTTTACGCCTGTTTTTAATTGCTACGTTGATGATTACACAGGCTTCATGGTTCTGCTAGATAGGTTATACATACCTTGCGATTTTAGTACATTCAAACCGTGCAATGTAGTACTGTTGTTCACCTGTATCGTTTCCGTTTCAGGTCTCTTCCCCGTAGCTTTTGGTATCTTTGGTAGTGAAGACTTAGACAACTGGTTTTGGTTTTTGGAAAGTTTAAAACCTCATTTGTTAGGGCGCCAAATAACTTTCATTTCAGATCGTCATGCTGGTATTATTAGCGCTGTCGCAACTCTTTATCCTAATGACTACCACGCTTATTGTATCTTCCATCTGATCCAGAACTTGAATAAAGCTCTTGAACACACTAACAGAGTCTACAAAAACAATATGCTAGTGATGTTTAAGAGCTGTGCTTATGCCCCGAATGTGGAACTTTTTAATGAACGTTTTCTCAGTTTGCGTGCCAAGGGGGTGAGCGTATTGGCAACTTTGTAAGAAATTTGCCACCAGAAAATTGGGCTCAGCCATATGTCAAAGGCAGACGGTATGGGGCGATGACATCAACTGATATTGAATCGTTTAATTCCCAGATTAAAAAGTTGTGCCATCTGCCTATAGTGGAATTGGTCGACCGGATTAGAGTTCTTCTGATGACTCAAATGTCTCGACGTTTGGGAGAGGGCCTAAGTTGGAACACACATTTATGCCCCGAATTTGACAAGATGTTATGGTTTTATCAGACCCAATCATGGTGGTCAACATACTTGATTTCAAATGCACATGCGGCTCTTGGCAGCAAGAATGTTTCCCATGCGCTCATGCATTGGCTGCAATTGCATCTCTAAACGAAGATCCGATGACATTAATAGAGCCGTTTTTCAGTACTGCGAATTACCGGTCCAGCTATTCTTTTAACATACCGGCTATAACAGAGTTCGGTGAATCTAGTACTGCAAATTATGATGGAGAGCCAGTGGTGATGCCCCCGAATGTTAAAAGACGAGCTGGGCGGCCGAGGAAAAAGCGTATTCCATCAAGAGGTGAGGTTACCAGCAGCCAGTCCCGTTGTGGTCGATGTTTCAAATCGGGGCATAATAGGAGGTCATGTGATGCTCTGCTCTAAACTTTTGTTCCAGAAGTTTTAGTAACATTTTGATTTTCACAGATAAGCACTCTTTATCTTTCGACTTATATTTTTTGATACTTTTGACATTGATATGTACCATGTCTGCTTGATAAGATTACTCTACATTGCTAGATACGCTGCGATTACAACACTAGATAGTCGTTAACATTGATAGATTCTGCAATATATGTCTGATAGACACGTTATGTAACATTGATAGATACTGGAATATATGTCTGATCGATACATCAATTTATGTATTCGATTTTAGTCCACATCCATCTGATACCTTACTTACATTGGTTCAAGGGGTCCTTTAAATATCCCATTTATGCTTCATCTCATGATTTAAAATAGGATGATATTCACGGCCAATATATCCTGATAGATTGAATAGATATATATATATATATATATACCCTTTTATGTAACATTGATAGATCCTAGAATATATGTCTAATAGATAGGTTATGTAACATTGATAGATCCTCGAATATATGTCTGATAGATAGGTTATGTAACATTGATAGATCCTGGGATATATGTTTGATAGATAGGTTATGTAACATTGATAGATCCTAGGATATATGTCTGATAGATAGGTTATGTAACATTGATAGATCCTGAGATATATGTCTGATAGATAGGTTATGTAACATTGATAGATCCTGGGATATATGTCTGATAGATACATCAATTTATGTATTCAATTTTAGTCCACATCCATGTGATACCTTAGTTACATTTACGAAAGGGTCCTTTATATATCCCCTTTATGATTCATCTCATGATTTTAGAGATGATGATATTCACGGCCAATATATCCTGATAAATTGAATATATAGACATCGATATTGATAGATACGCTGTGTAGTGGTTTCGATTGGCATTGATTTATTTTAAGCGTTGGGTTTGATCTACATTCCAGCTAATGGAAGTTCCTATCATCCATACCCAATATTGATAGATACAACTATTTTTATCCGCGATTTTAAGTTTAAATTACATCTGATAGATTAGGTATATCTAAAATGCGATTGTGTATTATAACTGCTATAAAAACTGATTCACTCAACTGCTTCATATCAATGTTAACTTATTGCGTTCAAAAATTAAAACAAACTTTTAAGATACATAACACAAAATGCAATAAAACCTTAACATTACCTAGAAAATCAGTCAATGCTACACATCCTCTAACTACACCAACCCTGTCAAAAAATGAAACTGCTACACAGGGTTGGTGAAAGTTACAGTCCAACAAAGCATAAACAAAACATTAGAAACAACAAAATAGAAAGATAATGAAATGAAACTGCATAAACATGTTTAAACCTAATCAGAATCCTCTTCATCAGATCCCTCCTCCTCTTCTTCTTCTTCTTCCTCCACTTCTTCGTCTTTCTCGTCTTCAGATTTCTCATCGTCTGCCTCCTCCGAATCATCATCCTCTCCTTTATCCGACTCCCAACTGTCCCTACGTCTCTTCCTTTTTGGAAGTGTTTCATCGTCAGACTCATAACTGTCGTCAAACGACCATGAACCCATTAAGCGTAGGGGTCTTCGTGGTCCTCAGACCAAACGGACCAGTCGTCTTCCTCATCGGAGGAGTACTCCGATGTTGTGGTTCGCTTGTAAGCCTTGTTGTCTACGTAGTAGTCCGTTGACCATCCGTCGTCGCTGGAGTTCATTGGTGAGAATGGTGAGGAAGGTGCCATTATCGATGGTGGTTTGGTTTAAACTTAGGCTAGAGTGTCTGGTGGTTTGCTTGTTGGTTTTTTGCTTTGCAGAGAAGTGTGAGATGAATAAGTTCATCTATCAGCCTCTATTTATAGCAAAACACAATGCCCAAGTCTAAGTCCCATGTATCAACCATAATTACTTTCACAAATTTAATGGCACACGTCTATGTAATGCATGTAATGATTCAAGTCCATTCACCTTTGTCTTTTCAACTTTCAAGGTAACCAATAGGATTAAAACATTTACTTCTAATCAGTGATAGGTGTAGTTAACAGTCATTTCAAAAAAATTAATTATCTCGTCTACCAATAAACTTATCCTCCAGTCCAATAATATAGTTGGTCCATCTTTAATATGGTATACGCAATTTATGTTTAAATAATGTAGTTAACAGTCCAATGAAATTATAAATAATATTTGGTTGTTATCAACCTAAAAGTTATCGTGATAATTGGATGAAAACGTCTTATAATAGGTTATGTTTAAAAAATTATATCGCAAAAAGTTTGATGGATTTGAAAAAATAAAATAAAAACAACTTATCGACTACAACTTTTGGACCAAATCATGAGATGAATGTAACTTATGGGGCTTTGAACAATAATTAGTCCCTTGAGTATCCATTTTCGTGATAGATAACCCCTCGACTAAAAACGTCCGGATTTAGTCCATCGATTATCTATTTTTGTGTAATATATTCCCAACTAAATATCGTTCAGTTTTAGTCCATTGACTATGCATTTTAGATAAAGTTAATCCCACACGCATGTTTATTTAAGAGACTATTTTTTAAATAAAAAATGGATAGCGAAATGACTAACTTTATCAAAAATGAATAGATGAAAAACTATCTCACAAAGATGGATAGTCAACACGCAGAAATAACTAACTTGATCCAAAATGGATAATCAATGGACTACATTTAGAATTTTTTAGACAATGGACTATTTATCACGAAATGGATGGTCAAAGGACTAATTATTGATTAAACTTAACTTATGGTCTATATTGTCTAATAGTTTCATTATTTTCTTTCGATATACTAGATTTTTATTTCATTTCTTTTCATTGAATATTGTGGTGAAAATAGATTTAAAACAAACTAACTCGAACCTTTTAAACACAAACAAATTCAACCCAAAATCATGTACACCATTGTTCCATTGCATTTTATTTTTGAATATTATAGAAGATAATCACTTTTAAGTGTGTGGTGTTAATATTGTCTTATTCTTAAAGTTTTTAGTTTAAATAATGTCATAAATAAAATAAATTATAATAACTTAATATGGCTTATTGTTCGTATGAAGGCCTTAAAAACTTAATTCAAATATAATGAAGTGATACTGTACTATGAAATAAAAAATTGCATGTTTAGAATTTTATTTGATTAGATATTTTATATGAGATTTTAATATGAAATATTTTATCGTTGATTTAAATACCATGATTGACATAACCTAATTTTAGAAATAAAAATTTCAATCTAAAAACTTATGATCGTGTTTTTACTAGATAAGAACCTTGGTTAGTCACCCGATTTTGTCATGTGTATAAAAAATACCACTAATATTTTTTTTATATCAAAACAATCATTTTTGTTGGTTTCATTTTGCATATGTGGTCACTTTTGTTTGTCTTGATTTGCATCCATGATCACCCGTAAGTGACCACAGATGTAACAAAAAACCAACAAAAGTGGCCGTTTTGATACAAAAAAAACATCAATGGCATATTTGATACACATGACAAAGTCTGGTGACTAACCAAGATTCTTAGTCTGTTTTTACTATTTAAAGATATATGTTGTCTTCTCATTATCTCTCTATTTGTTTTACAAATTTTTTTAATACGTTAGTTTGATTTTTTATTATAAAAATAAAAATTTACAACTCTTACTCATAAGGTGATGTTCACCACTATAGGGATCGACGTTTACAACTCGTTGTTCATTCCTGTCATTATAAGTAAGTGAAATGTAGTTTTGCCACCATGAAGATTTGCATTCTCTTTTGTTGTTCTTATTATTTGGCGTCGATCACTTGCGACCGATGTTATTTTTAGATGTCATATGCCACCGTGACGATCAACATTTTTCTATGACGTCATTCTATTGTGGTGTTCTTCTTTTATGTCATTTTGTGAATGTCCTGTCATTATTTTATAATGGTGTTTTCTTTGTTAGTCTTATTTTTCGTTGGCCATTATGTTGTTACCAATAGTCATGGTTTAAAGCATTACTTAATGACTAAATCGTCAATTTCGTTTTCTTTAGTTAGGTTTTTTATTACTGGGTTAACATATGTTTTGATTTATTTTTTTTATCTTTCACTCCTGTTTATAATAATGTTTATTGTACCACTAGTTTTCTATTGGTTAGTAGCCATAAGACAAACGACCAATATTTTTACGTGCTTTTTGTCGAAGGTTTATAACCTCTTGTGGTAGTAGGTTTCAATGATTATTATTGTTATCTTATTGAAATCCAATCAGAACCTAATCAATGATTATTTTTGTTATCTTATTGGAATCCAATCAGAACCTAATCAATGATTATTAGATCGTCTTACTTAGTTTTTATTGTGCTTGATTTACAACTAATACTTTGGTTTTTTAGTTATGGATTTATTTGTTTTCAAATATAAAAAATAATGTATAATCATTTGTTTTTTTGTTAAACGTCAAATCTATATTGAGTTTATTTTTAAATAACCTCATTGCACTTAAGAGTTGTGAAGAGTTGTTGTCGCTTGCAAAGATAGATAATCAATGATGTACTTAACAACTTTTGGTAGAGTGGGTTGACAAAACTTTCAATTTTCAATGGATAATTCATAGCGGTAAATTTCTGACCACGTTTAATTTACTGCATTGGTGCCATAAACTAATTTTTTGCTTATTCAAATTCAATTAATTTTTGAATGTACATTTATTCGAATGCGTCTTAGAGCTTGGTTTTGTAATTTATTTTTCATCTTTAACTAATATACATTGTAACTAGTATATTGAGTAGATTCAAAATTTAAAATTCTAAAACTTTTTTAAATTAATAAATTATTAATTTATTGAGATAAATAATATTTTACTAAATTAATAAAAAGGTAAAGTACCATTTAAGACCCAAAACCCTAACTATCATCCATGTAAGACCCATATTTTTATTTTTTTCCGAGAAAGACCCATTTTAGTCAAATATTTACCATTGATGACCCATTAATTCCTTAAATAACTTTGTTCATTTATATAAAAAGCTTTTAGACCCATACTTCACCTTTTTTCCCAATTTTTTTTTCTCTCTAAACGTGAATTAGAACAACTATAATGTTAGGCGATTCTTCATTTTTTAACTCGATTTTCTTGTTTTCCTTTTGTTTTCATATGCTTTTGTTGTGTTTTTAGTTGATTTTGAAGTTTGATTTTGGATATTTGTTTTGAAAAACGTCGATTTGTGTGTGGTAAGTCAAATTTTGATTTTTTTAATACTAGAGGTACTCGAGATACGTTTTTGTTTCTGATTCTTGGTATTTATCTGGTTTTTACGTTGCTAATGTAGTTTATTTGTTGTATTTCAGTTAGTTTTTCGTCGATTTTAGTCTGTTTTGAGTTTCTAAGATTTTTGTGTCGAGTAAAACGGTTCAGGGAAGAAGATGCGAAACGTTTGTATCTGTACTCACTGATAGTTGCGAAACGTGTATTCTTCTGGAATGGTAGATGCAAAACACGTTTGATAGATGCGAAACGCTATTTGTTTTATTTTTTTAATTCACAACATATAATGAGTGGTACTAGTTTGTTCGTCTTAAAAAAACAAAACCAACGGTATTATGGGATTTATTTTTCGAGTTATGGTTTAAAAGATACAAAATTTTAAAGTTAAAATTTATAGGGTTTTCTCGAAGAAGATGTGAAACCTTCTTCGTTATGATAGATGTGAAACCTTCTTTGTTATGCTGGATGTGAGACCTTCTTTATTTTTCTAGATGCGAAACCTTTTTTATTTTGATAGATGTTAAATCTTCTTTATTTTGATAGATTCGAAACCTTCTTTATTTTAATAGATGCGAAACCTTCTTTATTTTGATAGATGCGAAACCAGTCACTAGATGCGAAATCATATAACTCAGAAACGTGTGTAATTTTTTTTTAAAAAAAATCAAAACATATTATGAATGGTACTAGTTTTGTTTGTATTAGAAAAACAAAACCAATGGTATTTTCGACGAGAAAGATTGATAGAAGATCGAAAAGGAAGTAAAAATATTTTGATTTTCGGTAACGACTAGATAGTACGTTTAGAAGTTTGAATTTGTTTTTTGGGAGATAGTCCTTAAAGTCTTGGTTTTGTTGTAATAAATTTGGGGGAGATGGTTTAGCGACTCTACTAATTTCAATTGGAAAATGAGATTAGGTCGATGGTACGATCTAAGTCTAACGGTTAAAAGAAAGCGAAGATGAATACGAAAGCGAACGCGAAAGCCCCTAACCCTAATGGCGGCTTTTCTGTATATAAATAGAAGTACATGAGAAGCTATACCTTCATAATCAATCTTCTTTCTTCTCTTCGAGAGAACTAGGACTTAAATCTCAATCTCTCATCCTCCCTTGTTATTTGCTGGCTATATGCACGAAGGAGTAAATCCCCAAAGCTTATGCTATAGTGTCGCCTTCATTCGTGTTGCAGCTTCCTTAGCGTTTCTATGGATTAGCTGTGTTTAAGCAACTACTACATCGATAGCCAGTCTGTTAGTTCTGTTTCCCATTTGAAAAGTTTCAGTTTTGATTTTATGTATTGTATTGAATTGAATTCATAAATTAGGCTATGATGATTAGTTTATACAGCTCAATATGCCAGTTCTGCTTCAGAGAATTCTTGATTGATAAACTGTTTTTAATTTCTTAGCCTTAAAATTTATGTACATAGATTCTTATGTAAGGTTTCAATGATGAATTATCCATCGATTGAGGTGTAGGTGATCCAAGTTTCCTGTTTACAGGATGAACCTCCTTGGGTTTCTACATCCTTCGAAAGGGCTATTCTCCTTCAGAAGAAATTCATTATGAAGGGCGTCGTACATGATTGACAAAAAGAGACTTCAGGCAAAGCCACTGAACCAGTAACAATAGGTCAGTTTCTTATGGAAGAGTAAAATATGAGTAAGTTTCTACGGATTCATACTAGTTGCAGAGAACATTTGAATATTATACTAGTTGCAGAGAACATTTGAATATGTTATAATATGCCCACCAAAATAATAGGTATAAATACAAAAATTTACAACAAAAGGTATAAGAGTTAAAATACGAGTTAAAATACATCATATGGAAGAACTGAATCATGAACGAATTATATATACACACAATACACAACAAAATAAATAGTACAACCATAATCAACTTAACACTTAGTTTCCTAAATTGATATAATACGTAGATTCCTAAATTAATAGATTAGTATTAACACTTAGTTTCCTAAATTATTATAATACTTAGATTCCTAAATTAATAGATTAGTATAACAATTAGTTTCCTACTCCTAATAGGATTAGTATAACACAACCACACTATAAATATAAGATGTTTCAATGAAAGGGTGACATGAAAAAAAATAGTTAAGCTAGTCTAGATTTTGTTAAAATTCAAAGTAAGAGATTTTTTTAAGATCTGATGTAAGATAAAACATGTTGTTGATTGTCTATTAATTATTTTTTAGCATATTAATTACGTATTCTATATTTCAGTGGCTGGAATAGTGGATACTCTTGAAATTGAGAAGCTTGAGGTTAAAATTGAGAAGCTTGAGGATGCTTACTTCGCTGGTACCACTGAATCTCAAAACTGCTCTCTAATAGTAAGAGAGGGTGACTCGGCCAAGGCTCTAGCGGTATATTTTTATATCTTAGTTGTTAATTGTTTTTTTGTTCACTTTGGGAATTTGATTAAAATAAATTATTCAGATGGCTGGACTATCCGGTTCTGGTCTTGGCTATGACTTTTACGGTGTTTTTCCTTTGAGAGGAAAGTTGCTTAATGTGAGGCAAGCTAGCACTGCATTGATCGAGAAGAACCAACAAATCCAATCCTTGATAATAATTTTAGGATTGAAACAGGGAACAATATATACAGATTCTAGCAAATTAAGATACGGTAAACTCATATTCATGATGGATCAGGTTAGTTCTCAAAATTGGTTCTTTGTTTATAATGTGAGTGTCTTTTCTGCCTCCACATTAGTTTTAAGTTGAGTTTTCTGGCTTTGCAGGATAAGGATGGTTCCCACATTAAGGGCCTCTTAATAAACTTCATACATTTTTTTTGGCCTTCGTTACTCAAGGCTGAATTCATACATGATTTTAGTACTCCAATTATAAAGGTTGAAGATGATATTTCAGACAGCTATTTCTATTCCACATCGGCCTTCTGTGAGTGGAAAAAAAAGAAAGAAAATATAACAGGATGCCTGATAAAATATTATAAGGTATGAAGTAATAGATATTATATATAAGTTAAAGAACCTTTCTTTTTTTGCAATGCAACGAGTCTCTTGTTCTTTCTAGGGCTTAGGGGCAGGCACCTTAGAAGAAGGTATTGAATATTTCAAAAATATGGAGGCTGGGCTAAGAAAATTTGTATGGAACGAGACGGATGATGAGAAAACAATAAACCTAGCTTTTAGTAAGGAAAACAGATGGGCAAGGAATGAGTGGCTCTTACAA
Organism: Limnanthes douglasii subsp. nivea; assembly: GCA_036936605.1. Classification (NCBI taxonomy): domain Eukaryota; kingdom Viridiplantae; phylum Streptophyta; class Magnoliopsida; order Brassicales; family Limnanthaceae; genus Limnanthes; species Limnanthes douglasii. Next base: position 388,179,689 of record JAUPFV010000001.1, on the reverse strand, counting down.
TTTAAGGTTAAATCTTTCACTATTTATTAACTGTATGTATCACAATTGAGTATTTATTCTAATAGTATATTTTTGCAGTCTGGAACCCATACTACGAAGAAATCCATAACTTATGGCGAGTTTATAAACCAAGAGTTCATAGAGTATTCTATAGCAAACCTTAGAAGGTCCATACCTTCGATGGTAGATGGTTTCAAACCAGCACAGAGAAAAGTCATTTTTTCTGCATTTAAAACAGATTTGTCAAGAGGAGTAAATGTGAGTCATTTTTCTACCTACGTAGCTGAGCATTCTTTCTACTATCATGGACAAAAGAGTCTCGAGAAGACGATTATTCGTCTTGGACAAAATTATATTGGCAGCAACAACATAAACCTTCTTTTACCATCTGGTCTATTTGGAACTCGTAATTCGGTGAGATTAAGCAGTTATTAAGTAGCTTGAATCTTGTTTGTTTGTTATATCCATCATCCCTAATTAGTTTTTTTTTGTTTTTAATCCGACGGGGTGGAAAAGATGCATCAAGTTCTAGGTATATATGTACGACCCTCTCTCCGATTACTCGCCTTTTGTTTCCAAAAGATGATGAATACACTCTCGAATACTTGAAGGAAGAAGAACACGATGTTGAACCAACTTGGTACATACCCATTATACCCATGATTCTAGTAAATGGGTGTGAAAGAATAGGTACATGCTGGAATTCCTATGTACCTAACTATAACCCAAAAGACATTATTACTAATGTGAGAAGGTTACTAAATGGAGAGGAGCAGATAGCTATGGAACCATGGTACCGGGGTTTTAACGGAACAATAGAGAAAACAAAGGTTACTAATAGAGGAGTGTCCTATACTACTAAAGGTATCGTCAAAAAAATTAATGATACCACTGTTCGCGTTACCGAGCTTCCGATTTGCATGTGGAAAGATAATTACCGAGAGCTGTTGAATAATTATCCGTTAGTAGATGTAAGTATATATATATATATATAAATTGCTTGTATTTTTATCTAATTATATATATTTTTATATCTTATCTCTATGCGATTTTGCAGAAAATAAAAGACAAAGGTGATGGTATAAGGATAGATTACGAGATTACTATTAAGGAGGGAACTATACCAACTAATGAAGACGATCTATTGAAGATGTTCCATTTGATAAAAACTATAGGAACCCATCAAATGAACCTTTTCAGTTCAAAGGGTGTTATCACCAAATACCCTTCGCCAGAAAAAAGTGAGAAATTATATTATTTCTATTTATTATAAAGATTTGTATCTAACATTTTTTTTAAGTTATGGAAGAGTTCTTTGGCATAAGGCTTAACTATTATAGTAGTAGACAGAGAGCTCTAGAAAAAAGCCTTGACGAAGAGTTGCTTATGATAAAAAATATATTAAAGTACATTGAAGCATTAGTATCCGGAACAATAAGTGTCATTGGGAAAGAAGAAAAAGACTTGGTTTCCGAGTTAAGAGAAAAAGAGTATCATACATTTCCAAAAAAAAGTAAATTTCAAGCTGGTGATGAAGTAGCAGAAACTTCTACTGGTGGGTCTGGATATGAGTATTTGTTATCCTTACCTCTTTTCAAGATGATGCAGAATGATAAGGTTAAAGAACTTCGAAGCCGGGAAGAAATATTGAGTAATAAAGTTATCAAAATAATAGCTGAAACTCCTTCCAATTTGTGGCGTGAAGATCTTGTTGCTCTTGAAAAAGGACTGGATGTACGTATTTTATTTTGAAAATTCAAAATCAAAGTTATTGTTTCATATTTCTTATAAATAAAATTTTCTTTTCAGGAGCAAGATACATCACAGAAGAAAACCAAAAGCAAGAAGCGAAAGATGTAAAAAGTTTATGAAGCGAGATGTTTCACCTGAATTTCCGTCTAAATACATTCCTTTAGGAGTAAAACTATTATGCTAGTTTTTCAACTAAATTTGTTGTCATACAACTATTTGATTAGCTATAAAAGGATCGTACTTTTTTTTACTAATATGGGTGACAAATTTGTTTCTACTATTGTTTTTTATAATGTTTATGCATATTTAGTTTTTTATTATGATTACGAAGACTTTAGCTCACCTATGACTATAGGTCTAAGGTTCAAATTCTAAAATTCTTTATGCAATGCTAAAAAATCAAAACTCTCCCTGATCTCTTAATCCTATTATTAAGTGCCATTAAGTGCCATTAAGTGCCGTAAGAATTTGATGAGTAACTCTATGTTTTTAACTCACGAGAACAAAGTATAGCTAGATGTCAAGCTGGCAATATAAAAGCCAATCTGAAAGCCATAGCTCTTATAGACAGTATGGACATTGGTTTTTTCAGAGATATTCAATAAATAAATTTCAGTCTATCTCTCTATGTATTAGTTAGTAAAATTTACTTGACAAGTCTCTATTTGCTGATATGGTTCTAATTTTGATTTTAGCGTTGAAGCAGATCAGCAATGCTTCTGGCAAGCTTCTCCCTTGATATGAAGTCTCCGTTTAGATTTCTGTCTTTAATTGGCATCTCTCCATCCTTATCCTTAAGCTTCTGGAATCTGTTAAGATCGATATGTTACCGCAATCTTAACCATTTGTTGTCTTCTCTATCGAATTTATGTGTTCTTCAAAACTCCTCGCTATTCTTTTCAGCTAATCACAAATCGTTATCATCTCTCTCAGGATGGATTCTTACTTGCCTGTCAGAGATCAAATAGAAGATCTGGTTAAATAGAAGGTTCCCATGTGAGTTATGCATAAGATTGGCTCCATTTGGGCTCTTTGATTCAGCAGCAGATTACTTCTTCAAGCTATTCTCTTGTTTATTTGCTGGCTATATGCACGAGCTTATGCTATAGTGTGGCCTTCGTTCGTGTTGCAGCTTCCTTAGCGTTTCTACGGATTAGCTGTGTCTAAGCAACTGCTACATCGATAGCCAGTCTGTTAGTTCTGTTTCCCATTTGAAAAGTTTGTGTTTTGATTTTATGTATTGTATTGAATTGAATTCATAAATTAGGCTATGATGATTAGTTTATACAGCTCAATATGCCAGTTCTGCTTCAGAGAATTCTTGATTGATAAGCTGTTTTTAACTCATTGGGTTATGACTCATTTAGCTCAGATTTTAGTATTATCATAATTTTAGGGGAAAGTATTGTTTTAACTCATTGGGTTTGTAGTTGATTTGCTTTTCACTTGTGGAAAAAATGCAGAAGAGTTTGAACCATTAGATGTTGTTTCCCCAAGATATAATAAAGAAGACTTCTTGTAACTCTGCGTTCATGAATGCAAATATAAATATAGAAAAAGCAGCGTTTAAGGTTGGAGAAGATAAAATATTATGTGATAGACAGAGAATTGTTGCTCTTTACGGAATCACTTTGGGATGAGATTGATATTTCTGAAAATAGCATCTCTTCATCAGGTATGAGGGCGATGTATGAGTTCAATGTGACAGACACTTTAAGAGAAGTTTCTTTGGATCTTCTGTTGGAGATATTAGTTTTTGCAAACAAGCTTTGTTGGACAAGGCTGAAATATGCATGTGACCTGAATCTAGCATCCTTAGTATTTCTGAAATATTTATGAAAATAGCATCTCTTCATCAGATTGATAGACACTTTAAGAAAAGTTTCTTTGGATCTTCTGTTGGAGATTGACCTGAATCTAGCATCCTTAGTTTTCTCTAGAGATGATGCAGCGGAACTCATGGAGTATGCATTATACAATGCTCCCATTATAGAAACGAACTGCCTGATAGTTTGAAAGACAAGAGATTTGTGGACATATTTAGCCATGCTTATATAAAGCAAAGACGTATCATGGTTGGGCTAGCATAAATTCCTTTCTATTGTTTATTAAGTGAAGTAGCGATGAACCTTGAATCGGGATCCGCTAAAGCGTGTTCTTTCTTGGAACTATTGATTGAGTCGGCTGAAACAGACAGGCAGAGAATATTACCCTGCATCAGTTAGGATGCTTGAGACTGTCAAGGAAGGAGTACGAAGAATCTGAATATTTGTTTGAAGTTGCTTTCAATATGGGTCATGTGTATTCAGTATATTTCCCGATCTTTTCAAATTGCCAAGTGATATTAATTTTTGTCAGCATCAAGCAAAAAATCGTTAAACTCTCGCTTCTCAATAAAGTGTTAATCAAAATCAGAATCTCACGCTATCATCTAGTATTAATTCTTGCTTTGCAATGGACTGTGTTCACATTCATGTTTGTTGGTGGAAGAAGCTGCAGTAGATGAGGTTGAGTACATAAATATTATAGGAAGTTTGTGGTATCTATCAACAACTTATCCTGACATTACGTTTAGTACTGATTGCTTATCTAGGTATGTACAACACTACGTCTCAAGCAATCAGTACTCATCATCTAAGTGTCGCTGAGATATTTTTGAAGTACCTGAAAGGTACTCTAACTCTTTGAACTATATTTAAGTATGTTGAGTTCTAGTTGGATATTTGGAAAGGGATTGGCGGTTGTCCGGCTTATGCACAACACCGGGGTTATCTTTCTCATTAGATTTAGGATTATTGAGTCGGTGAACTAGACAAACAGAGGACAGTAGCCCTATCAACTAAACAAGTTAACTATATTGCTTTGTTTATTCTGCCTCTAAACTTTCTTTACGGCTTTTTATAGAACAGGGTAATGATGTGAATGGACAAGTGAGTCTGATAATTATTCAGCCACGACGATGAGCGACAGTCTTATTTTCCACGCGCTAAGCAAGTACAACTTCATGCAGCTTCATTGCGTTCGACAAGCTACACGAGAGGGTTTGATAGAGCTGGTGCAATGCTAAGCGATCAAATTTAGATGGAGTGTTGTAATGTGTAGTGTGTGTTTCTACTAAATGTTAGGTCTTTTGTAATTCATCCTTAAAATTTTAAGCGGTATGCTTATTGATGTTATTAAATATCCGATATTTCTACTTCGTTACAAACTTTTACCTCTTGTTATTATTGTTGGCTAATTAACTCTATGATTATAATTGAAACACAATAAGGTTTGATGTAATCAATCAATGAGGATTGAGTCCTTTTCCTCTGCAGCTCCTATAAATGGTATTTTACTTTATATGAAATAGGAATCTTGTATTCAGGTTTAATGAGTTCATATATTTCATCATAAACATGAAAGTGTTGTTACTTTTTTTTTGGTGAAGATTTTCTTATCAATAATAAGTGAAGTTCTTAAATTAATGTGTGATTGATACATTAATTGGTATCAGAGATCATGGTTGTGAACAATGGCGAACTCTACCGAGTCTATCGAAGGCATTGTGGATCCAACAACTGCAGAGGCAGCGTCGAGGTAGACCATGAAGTTGGATCCACCGTTGTATCGGCCACCAATGCTAACATCCACGCACTATACTGTATGAACGATAAAGATGAAATTCTTGTTTCAAGCTCGTGATGCATGGGCGCCGTGATCACGGAAAGATGCGATATGTATCAAAATATTGATGGAATTGTGTTATTGCATTAAGCAATACATGAGAATCTCATCCTTGAGCTGGGTGAAATTGAGACAACCAAAGAACTTTGGGAGGCGATTAAAATGAGAAATCAGGACACCGAACATGTTAGGGACACACGATTGATGACATTAGCTCCTGAGTTTGATAACTTGGTGATGCAAGATTCTGAAACGGTGTATGATTTTGCGGCAAAGCTATCATCGATCAAGTCAAAGACAATATCTCTAGGAGAATATGTCGATAAAGCTAAACTGGTGAAAACATTGTTGAAACTTTTACCAGATAATTACATCCCACTTTTTAGCTTCTCTTGAGCAGGTGTTAGACCTCGATACTACCACGTACGCAGACATGGTGAATATATTGAAGACGTTCGATAAAAGGATCGTAAAAGTGTAATAATCCAGACCACCCTTGTCGCATCTTTCCAAGATTATCATAGGGAAGTTACGCTTTGGTATGACTCTAGGAAAACGTTCTGTGGGATTCGTTTACAAAGACGCTAGGAAATGAATATTGTGAGACATCTATTTTATTCCTTAGCTCAACCATAATATACTAAGCTTTGGTCAAGCAAAATAAAATGGATGTGAGATAGTATTGAGAAGTGACATTCTTACTATACCATAATATACTAAGCTTTGGTCAAGCAAAATAAAATGGATGTGAGATAGTATTGAGAGGTGACATTCTTACTATACGTGATTCGACAAAAGTAGAAAACGCAGAGGTAGGAAATCTCTTTCGGCTACAAAAGGTTCTAACAAGTCTAAAAGCTTATTTCCTGATGAAGGGAACGATAAGGAGGCTTTGTTACTGACGAAGCCAACCAAGCTGATAAGGATGGTAGTGTAAGCCCTCTAGAAGTTGACGAGGGAAAAGAGAAAATAGATTATGACCACTGTAGGAACTGTGGCTGATAAACCCTAGTTCTGTATCCACCCCTACCAATAACGAGGTGAATGCACATGAGTTCAATTGCATTCGCATTTAGAAACAAATGGTGACCATAATGAGCCTCCCAAGAACAATCAACCGGATAAAATTGTGAAAAAACTTTCCACTAGAGCTAAGAGACGAAATCAGGTTCTGTGAAGAAGTTTGAACCGGATCCAACCTTGAATGAACGTACTCGCCTATCCGATTTTACTTTAGAGATAGAAAGCACAGAAGTAACTTTTACTAGCACAGGAGTTACTGGGAAAGGTTCAGGTGTGAAACCAACTATCACAAAGGTCCTAAAACCTTGAAATTGTTGGGTCTGTGACTGAGAATGTTCAGGACGTTGAAGTAATTTTTACGGCAATGAGGTCTGATGGAGTAGAGGTTGTGGTGGATAACAAGTTTCTAAGGGCTAACAACCCTCTTATGTTGGTAGATTACTACAAGCAACATCTCAAGCACACCTTCGAGCCGAAACATTGGGTCTTTCATGTATCATATTTTTTTAAGAGTTGTACGTATATTCTAGTAAATAAAAATAAATTCATGTTTATGCATGAGATCAAGAAATATGCATTTGCTACTCGTGTTTTGGCTCATACCCAAATCATGTTTATACATGAGTTCTGGGCATATACGAGTATATATTCCTTGGATTTTGGTTGCCAAGTTTGGTTGCCCTTGGCGTGATTTCATGAGGTAAGTTTGGAGTGTAATGGTTATGTTATACTGTGCGTTGACATAAATTCAAGGCCACACAACAAACTTTTAACATAAACGGCTTTCAAATTTTCGAAAACTAAACACAAACTAAACACAATTCTTATTAGAAAGCTATCTTAAGTAACATAATGACTGAAAATAATCACTTTGGAAAATAAAAAGTACATAAACTTGTTCATAAGTTTCATTCAGACCAGGAAAAACAATAAAGACCCGAACTGACTGGCGAAGAGTATTTAGAAAAGGAAAATCAAACAACACTTCAAAACATCTACAGAAATTTGTTGTCCCCTTTCAGATTTCATCGGTTTTTCTTCATCAAATTCGTCTCAGTTTTCTCTTCAATTCCTTTCGATTTTACAAAATGCATTTGGCGATACCAAAGTTTCGAGGTAAACCGTCGGTCTAACCCCCGGGCCAATTCTCAACATTCTAAAAGTACCTGTGCATGCATTCCAAATTACTAACCACCTCCGCACGTTCTTAAAATTTATAGGTCCGAATATGATCTCGCATTGTCTCGTGCAACCCAACGGATAAAGATCATACAAAGCATATGCATGATTTCTACAGATATAAGAGACCTTAATAAAAGATAAGTCTAGTTCACATTGAAGCATCATCCAAATATCATCTTCAACACGTTCTGGGTTAAACAAAAAAACAGAAAAAAATAGATGATCATTTATAACCAGAAGACTCGGACGAAAACCATTCTCAATGTCCGGAACTGTGATCTCTTTCAAAGTTTCATCACCTAGATTGAAAGAGGCAATTTGAAACTCATCTTTACGTTTTGTTTTGCCACTCTTTTTACCAATCCGATAAAAGGTTCCATCTAAGTAAACAGCCATGGGAGCACTGGAAACAAAGCATTTAATGGTTGTGGTACATTGAGAACTCCTCCATGTATTATTTCTCAACGAAAAGACTTTGAAAATAGGTTCAGAATTCTCGTTTGTAGGGGTAACTAAGAAAACAATTTGGTAGTCGTCAGTTTTTGTGTCATACCCAAAACCATATCTAGCCACAAACTCTTTATCACCAATGCTCACAGAAGGAATTTTCTTATACTCTCGGGTAGAAGGGTTCCATAAGTGAATTACCTTGAAGCCAAACATCGATATACATAAGAGTCCATTGCAAGAGCCTAAAACTATAGAATTCACTCTAACAAAAGATGGTCTTTTCAGCAATTCAGAAGCAGATAGGTCATCAAGATAAGCAGATAGGTCATCAAAATTCCTTGATTCTTCGCAGTAGAACGATATAAGATTATAATTACTGGCACTCGATAAAATGATTCTATGCTTAAGGCTTAAAAGTGATTGGTTAAGATGCCATTTAACGAATTCGGTGCTTGATACGAGGGATGACCACCTTTTTGACACAGCCTTGAATCTCAAGAGAGTTTCGATAGGCAATCTTGATAGCAAATCCATAATGAGATCATCTGGTAAACCACTCTCCATTTGCAACTGCTCCTGTAAACAAAAGAAATTAAATGATTCTGAGTTATTAAAAGGCTAACTAACTACTTATATGAAATTGCTGGGTTGCTTAAAAATTAGTTAATTCTGAGTAATTCAAAAGCAACACAGTCCTAGCTTGAATTCCTAAATCCTAATCACTGAATTTGAAAATCAGTTCATATTAAGTTTGCCAATTACATTTTAAAAAAACTAACAGTTCATCCAAAAAACAACGAAATCTCATAAGATAAACTCAATCAAAAATACCTTGAGAAATAGAAAAATCGCTCCGATATAATTCAGTTCATTGCTGTGTGAAATAAAAAAAGTATTTTGGAATGAGATCTGATAGATAGAGTTTAAATTGAAATAAATTGGTTAGGATATATCTTTCTTTAAAGATATTTTCCTAATTTAAATATATTTTAAAATATTTTTTATTTTAAAATATTCCCAATTGATATCGCTTTAAAAGAAAATATTTTTGATCATTTTGCAGCTACTCTATAATCAAAAGAAATTAGGTGATTCTGCCTTATTAAATACAAACGTTAATATGAAATTGCTCAGTTGGGTAAACGTTAAAGGATACTGACATTAAAAACACCCCAATACGAACCCCTAATCAGTTCCAATCTAGTAAAAACCTATATTAATTTTATCGAAAATCCGTTCATATTAAATCTGTTAAACCACCTAGAGAGAAAAAGAAAAGAGATCTCGTAATCATCCAAAAGAAAAAAAAAACAAATCTCATACTATGGAATACGAGTATCAACCAAACAAAAAGATAATGCGAATCAAAGGTACCTTTGGGAATAGGAATAAAAGTATCTAATTCGGTTAATCTCCGTCTGAAATAAAAAAGTAGCACGAGTGATATAAAAGTTAAAAATTGTTGAGTTGCTTAAAAATTGTTGAGTTGCTTAAAAATTAGTTGATTCTGTGTCATTCAAAAACAACACAGTCCTAGCTTGAATTCCTAAATCCTAATCACTGAATTTGAAAATCAGTTCATATTAAGTTTGTTAATTACATTTTAAAAAAACTAACAGTTCATCCAAAAAAACAATGAAATCTCATAAGATAAACTCAATCAAAAATACCTTGAGAAATAGAAAAATCGCGCCGATATAATTCAGTTCATTGCTGTGTGAAATAAAAAAAGTATTTGGCGTGAGATCTGATAGATAAAGTTTAAATTGAAATAAATTGGTTAGGATATATCTTTCTTTAAAGATATTTTCCTAATTTAAATATATTTAAAAATATTTTTTATTTTAAAATATTCTCAATTGCTATCGCTGTAAAAGAAAATATTTTTGATCATTTTACAGCTACTCCTGTAATCAAAAGAAATTAGGTGATTCTGACATTCAAAAACACCCCAATACGAACCCCTAATCAGTTCCAATCTAGTAAAAACCTATATTAATTTTATCGAGAATCCGTTCATATTAAATTTGTTAAACCACCTAGAGAGAAAAAGAAAAGAGATCTCGTAATCATCCAAAAGAGAAAACAAAAATCTCATACTATGGAATACGAGTATCTCGTAATCTAAGGTTTTCTTTCTTTTTAACCTCTTGAATTTTACTACACAGTAAAAAGGAGAACCACTGTGTGTCGTGACTCGTGAAGTGGAGCAACGGTACAGTATCTCTGCAGCAGAGATATAAAGAGAGAGAAGAATCATATTCTCCAACTCAGGAGCGTTACTTTTTTTTGTTACTCCTACTCAGTAAGAAAAGTATAAAAGGATAAATAAGTTTTGTACATTTTAGAAGAGTATATATACAAGATGATAACGGGTATACAATATGAAAACGGTCCTTTTCAGATGCTGAATGTAAAGGAGTACAAAATAAGAATAAAGGGGTAGAGGACACTAAAATAACATGGTCCTAGCTCGGGCATATCATAACATCCTAGGAGTAGGAGTCCAAATTGTAGACAACGGATCCCCGTTAAGGTTCGGACCGTATTTGCTCTATTTCTTTAAGTCATATAATCATGCCTATAAACAATAAACAAGTATTAGGTTCGTGTTTATTGATGTTAATGGGACCGATTATGTTTTAAGCATGATCAGAAAGGTGGCATCTCTACACACAGGTAAGTTGGATATTTTTTTTTTACCAAAGAGGAAGTAAAAGGGCATTCATATCCATGTTGACAAAAACTATGAAATACTTTAGTAAATAATTTTTATAAGTGAAGAAAGATAAAATATTAAAAAAACTTTTTATGTTATAAGAGAAATGCATTTTTTTTACATTCTTTCTCGTTTGGTGTTTTTCGTATGTTTAGTGCAGGGTGAACTTATAAACAGTAGAAACCGTTATCTCTATTTTAAAAGGTTTATGGATGGGTATCACAAGTATATATTTAATGTAAAATAGCTTGTTACATTTAACCATAAAGATATTTTTACACACAATCTTGTAATTAGATCAAGTTTATGATCTAACACTTCCTTCAAACTGAATTCAGTGAACCCTAGTAAACTTTTTTTTTTGAAGTATTTGCTTTTTAGTGGTTTGGTAAAAATATTAGCCTTTTAATTTTGTGTCTTCACTTATTCAACTTGCACATCCTTTCTTGAAATACATTCATTTATGTAGTGGTAATGAACATCAATATGTTTGCTTCGATCATAGAATAGTTGATTCTTGACTAAACTGATGGTTGACTTATTATCGACATACATCTTAGTAGGCTCATTTTGTGTTAAGTATATCTTCGTCAATAGATTTATAAGCCAAATTACATACTAACACATGTAGCAACAGTAACGTATTCCGCCTCATAAGTTGAGTGGCAATCCATTGTTTCTTTAACATCTAGTTGAATGCGATATTTCCCATGAAAAATACAAATTTATTAGTACTCATTCAATTATCTATGTCGAAACCCCAATCAATATCATAATACCCAACAAGCTTGTAATAATTGGAAACTGAATAGAGTAAGACAATCGATTGTACCATTTAGATAATGAATGATTCTTTTCGCATCATTTAAATAAGTAGTTATGAAGATTCCATGTAGGGACTAACCAATCCAATTTCATGAAGAATATTAGGCTTCGTGCAAGTTAGATTGTGTAGACTTTCCACCAACATTTATGAATAATTTTGAATACACACTTTCTCTTTTTTCATGTTCGGATATTTTGACTCTAAACATCTATGAGTGTGTTTATCGGCTTACAATTTTCCATCTTAAACTTTTTATGGATATATTATACATAGTTTCTCGTGAGATGAAAATTCTATTAGTGTGTTGCTTAACTTTAATACCAATATAGTACACCATGAGCCCCATATTTTTCATCTTGAACTCATTTGTCGTCACTCCCTTGACTTTATTAAACATGACTGGGCTTCTTTCGATGAAGATCAAATCGTCCACATAGAAGAACACAATCAAAATATCTTCATCTTTGATATAGGTATATAGAGCGCGCTCATATGTATATTTATTGAAACCATTTTTTTGAAATACTTGTCGATTTACATTTACATGCCCTTGGTTTTTGTTTTAGCCTGTAAATAGACTTTTTTAGTTTCAACACCTTATCTTCGTGATCTTTGACTTGGTAGCCTAATGGTTGTTGAATATAGACTTCTTCGTTAAGAACACCATTTAGAAATACTGAAATTACATCTATTTGTTGTATCTTCCACTTGTTTTGAGCTACCAAAGAAATTATTAGTCTAATAGTTTCTAATCGGGTAATGGGGCCGAATACCTCATCATAGTCATTGTTTTGACTATATCTTTTTGTAATAAGCCTCACTTTGTGTTTTTTAATCTCCACCTTAGCATTTTGATTTTTTTGTATAACCATCTCACAACTATTTTCTTGTACCATTTGGAAAGTAAGCTGAGTTCCCTTGAGTCAATTTTCCCGATGGTTCTAATTTATATATCCAATAAATCTCTCTATATTTTTTTCTTGTTTAGCTTCTTCGAATATCACTCGTTTGCAATAAGCAAATAGACAAAAGAGTTTAAGGTTATCTATTGGTTTGGTTACCTCATAAAGATCATTAAGGCTTCTTGTATATTTCATAACTCTTTTCACTTTAATTACCATTTGACGATGAGGAAGATGATGAGTCTCCATGAGTAGTTGATGTTGGTGAAACATGTGAAGTTGCGACCTATTCTGATTGCCCACTCGGTGTATGCTCATCCTTTTTAATTTGGAGGAAAAATGTGAAATCAATTGTATGAGACCAAACTCTCATTCGCCTTCTTCATCAATTATCATATCTTGTCTTATCACAACTTTCGTATTGTTTGAATTGTACAACTTGTAGCATTTAAAAATTGAGTCGTAACCAATAAAGATAAAAAAAACAATTATCATCCAAACAAAAAGATAATGTCAATCAAAAGTACCTTTGGGAATAGGGATAAAAGTATCTGATTTGGTTAATCTCCGAATGAAATCAAAAAGTAGCAGGAGTGATGTAAAAGTTAATATAAGTTCAAATTTTAATAGAATTGTTGTACAATATCTTAATAAGTAACGAACATAATTTTTATTTCACAAAATAATAGCAGTGAAATCCGGTAATAAAAGATAATATTTAAAATTTATATAGATTTTTATGAAAATATCGTAACAAATGTATCTTTGAAATCGCAAAATTATAGGAGAGAATCCAGTAAAAAAATAAAAATAAATATGTTAGGAAATATATTAACTAATAATAGATGTATTTTTTTTAACCATAAAATAATACGAGTAACAACCCTTTTTAAAAAAAAATATATATTTTTTAACTTAAATAAACTTTAAAATAAAATATTTTATTAATTTATAAAATATTTACTTATAGAAGTATATTATTTTCGATCTAAACAATGCGGTATGGAAACTAAGTTAGAACACCAAATTTATCCTAACGTTGAACGCGTAGAGACAAAAGTATTGCTCCCAAGAGGGTAGTCGAATTGGTTGAGTAAGGGATGCTTGTGACCAAAGGTCATGAGTTCGAGTCCCTCTACATACGCTTTCTCGGCTGAGCCTGTCGGATATTGCGTCAGACTGAGGGTTTACCCTGTGCGCATTCATTGCATTCTGAGTAGCGGCTGCGGATTCCCTCCGAAAAAAAAGACAAAGGTATTGAAAGTTGGCTTCAAGCAATGGCGGTAGATTCCCTCCGGAAAAAAAACAAAGGTATTGAAAGTTGCCTTCAAGAGAGGAGTCTTGAAGGCGTCTCCTTTTAGAAAAGCTAATGCTACTGGTGCATTCTTTTTCCAAGGCTCTGTCTTCTCGAAATTTTCCCTCAGTGTTTCCGTCATAATCTGAAGCTGAAACACTACTACTGAGCTGCATTTCCTCTCCTCTTCTAGTCTCATTTCAAGTTTCTCACGATCAAATCATACTTGAGCATCTCATTTCTCAATTTCGAAATCTCTCGATCCAGCACCTCTGAACTTGATCCCTGAAGTTTACAACGTAGTTCTTCAATATTTAACTTTTTTCGCTTAAGTAACACTACATTCGTCAAAATCTCGTTAACTTGAACACAATTTGTGATGCGCTTGGCTCTACTAGCACACTAAAGTGTACTCTTTGGCTCCTCAACATGGTCCTCTTCCAGAGCTATAGTGCATATAATTGAAGTTTTGGAATTGTCACCAACAGCTGGTTGTAGAATGCGAGTCAATTTACTATCACGAAATGGAATATGGCCTCTCATTTTGTCATCTTCACTTAGTTTTGTTGATCACCTTACCAAAGATCCTTAAACTCGTGTTGATGTTTTCCTTATTTTAACCGTACACTGCCAACGCCAGTCTTTTTTTTGGTATACAAAGCTGTAAATTATATATATAAATTAAACGGTACATAAAGTTTCAGGGGGCGTTTGGCCTGCGATAATGAGGACTCTGATTACAAATATGACTCAGATTATAAGGGGACAACTAAGCTATTGTTATATTTGGCTAAGTACAAATCTACAAAGGGATGGAAATTTTAGTTCCGTAGAAGCGGGAACGGAGATCCCAAAGAAGGTTATAAGCTACTATTGAGTTTTGAGCCGACATGTTGTTAAAAATCAGTGCATTTAGTTCTCTCCAGATGTGGTATATTGTTGAGCAGAAAACCGTTTGCCAAAGAGGGGTTGTTTCGTTGGGATGGAATGACCAAGAGCTTGCGGTATCCAACCAGGATTCCCAATATGAGGGGGAATGGGGATGAGGGGTTTGCGATAGATGTTTTCCCAAATGGATGAGGAGTAGGGGCATAGAATGAGGAGGTGTTCCAAGGATTCCGGATGAGATGAGCAGAAGACACAGATGAGATATGTGGCAAGGCCCAGGTGATAAGCTTATCGCGAGTTGTCAGTGGTAGTCTTAACGATTCTTTCAGAACCCGCCAAGTCTACGAAATTCAAAACTGAGACATGGATCGCATCTTCAACATAAGAGTTTTTTTCCTTCCATTTGCTCTCAATAACCATCCTGAATATGGTGTTTGATCTATTACTTCTAGAATTCATGTTTGTCTTACAAAAAGTCCTATTAACTTCTCTCGACTCTAAGAGGCGAACAAATGGTAAGTGGGATCCTCGAACAACAACGTCAGAATCCCCATTCGCATTGGTATATGGGATGGATGCAATAGTACCATCCAAAGCATTTTTTTCATCTTATCATGTCCTCACATATTCTGAAGAGCGGAATGATGTGAACAGATCAGTTGAGATGGATTTGATTGAAGAAAAAAAAGGTGGGCGCAAATAAAGTCATTACATTATCAAACATTTATGAGAAGCATATATGCTTCCAGAGTATAATGAAGGGAATTTAAGGTGGGTGATCAAGTGTTAAGAAAACAATTTCTTCATACCAAGGAAAAACACCCTCGAAAAATTAGGTCCTAACTAGGACGGCCTATATGTGATAAGGGATAAAGTGAAGCCTGTAACATATGAAATTAAGGATTAAGAAGGAAGAAGTCTCAAACACCCATGAAATATAGAGCACCCTAAATTTTACTTAGAATGAATATAGAGTGATAAGGAAATATATTCTTTGAGGACCTAAATGTAATTAGTAAGGACTAAATTGATAAGTTCTGCAAATATAAAGTAAGATTAAGCTTTTATAAGAGATATAGGGACTAAGCTGTAAATATTCATTTATGTAACCGCTCTTGTAACTGATTCACCTGGCCTATTTATAGAGGCTGAGGAGGACGGTTACACTTATGAAATAATCAGAAGCAATACATTAATTTCACTACCTAAAATTCTCTCTGTGGATACTTGTGTTCTTGATTCTCTCAATCCAACTTTAATTCATACCAAATTGGCGCTAGAAAGAGGGGGACGAAGATACCTTGATCGATAGATCAAAAATCCAATCTCGAGCTTTTCCGTTTTCTGAAGCTTTTCGTTCGAGTTTCTTTTCGTTTTCTGAAGTTTGTGTTTAAGTTTTTCTCTAATCGGAGATGAATTCAGAAGAAGGTGACAATCCATCTGTTCGAAAGGCTATGGAAACATTGAAATCCGATCTGCAAGAGGCAGGTAAATCAATTCCAACTCAATCAAACCAATTCGATTCCGAAGGTAAAATGAATGAGATGATAAAGAAAGTAGTAGAGCTTGATGAATTGGTAAAAAAGAAGGAAAATAATGATGGCGCTAGACTTAGGTCTAAAATAGCAAGAGGCGATCAAGATGATCAGTCGGATCAGTCAATGGACGACGGCGACGTTCGATATGAATAGCGTAAAACACGTTTTGAGCGAAAAAAAGAGTATAGTGGAATAAAAAGAAAAGAAAAGTTGCAGAAGCGACAGTATGTGAACTCTAGTGATGAAGAGGATTTCGAAAGTTCGGAGTCAGATGAAACACCGAGGTACGAACATTCTCGAGGCCATTCAAGAGGAGCAGAACATGAACTCCAGCCAGCTAAGGTGTATAAGGAAGGGAGGCAAAAGAAAGAAAGGCGAGTATATTCACCTCGGAAATATTCGCCTCGGAAATATTCGCCTCGAAAGTATGAAGGTGAGTCAAGTTTATATGCTACTGTGGGGATGAGAAATGAAGACCAGTATGTTCAAGGAGTTGACTGGAGGGACTCACCATTGATCAGGGAGATTAGATCTGTGCCGCTTCCGAGGCGGTTTGACATTTCCAAAGTTGACAAGTTTGATGGGACTCAAGATCCCGATGACCATATAGAACAATTCAAAAACTATATGACTAATTTCGAAGACGACGATAAATTGGTGTGTAGAGCATTCTCTCAGACATTCAAGGGAACTGCGCTAAAATGGTACAACAAGATTCCTAAGGAGTCAATTGCAAATTTTAGAGGCTTCTATACAGCTTTCCGAAGACAGTTTGTGGGAAGCAAAGAAATGAGAGCTAATGGAGATACAATAATACAATGCAAGCAAGTTGTGGGAGAGAAGTTAAAGGACTACACTAAGAGATTTGTATCAACAAAAGCTGAACTAGATGATTGTGAAGAGGCGGTGGCTATGGCGGCGTTTAGACAAGGATTGTTGCCAGGAGACTTAGCAGATGAGACTACAAGGCGTAGGGCATTAACATTTGGAGCTCTTATGGCTCAGGTAGAAGATCAGATCAAGGTCGAAGAGTCGACGCGGGTTCGAGGAGGGGGCAGTACTATTCAGAAAGGGAATAGTCAAGTGAACACCTCGAACAATAACTCATCGCGTCCGAGGGGTAATCAAAATGTTTCTAACCAAGGAGCTTCGAGCTCGTACCAAAGGGGTTATAATCAACACAATTCTAATAATCAACAGCAGTTCAGATCCAGATCGAATGTGTGGGTAAGACCAGAATATTATGCGGATTTGACTGAAAGTGTCGCTTCGATATATGAGAAAACCAGGGGAACAGTAAATTTCAGAAAGCCACCAGCGATTAATAGACCAAGAGAGGAGCGCAATAACAAGTTCTGCATGTATCATGAAGATATTGGGCATGATACAAATGATTGTATTGCTTTGAAGAAAGAGATGCAGATTCTGATAGAAAATGGAAAGTTGCTGGAGTATGTCAAAAAGAATGCTAAAGCTGCAACTCAGAAAATTGGTAATCCTAATGCTAAGCAGGAAACTGCACTGATAATTTTAGACGCTGCAGGTGAAGAGTTTGATGTGGCTTCGGAATATGTCGACCCAGACCCTAGTCGATTATTGTTGATGTCAGTAGATGAACCGATGCGCCAGGGACGTGTTCGAGATTTGTGTGCCTTCTTTGAATCACTGACAATATTTGGGGGAGATTCAATGACTAACAACACTAATAATTCGAGGAAAAGACATGTAGTGAATTTAACGCGTCAAATTGAGGGAGGAGCATCGGTGCACCTAGGCAATAAGAGGGATGTCCCCTTTATAATTTTCGATGGGGATGACTTGAGAGGAATTACTGGGCCACATGAAGATGCAGTGGTCATAGGAGCAGAAGTATGTGGAGTGGAGATTCGACGAGTGTTAATTGATACCGGGAGCTCTGCTAATGTGTTGTTCAAGTCAACATATGATAGATTAACCGCTCCACCTCGAATAGAAAAGTCAGAGAGAACTATCATTGGGTTTACTGGTGCAACAGCAAATGTGATAGGAGAGTTCGAAGGTGAGATTTCTTTGGGAAAGGGGCATTTCAAAAAGAAAGTACAAGTACTTTTTATGGTGGTAGATTGTCCATCGAGCTACAACGCTATTTTTGGAAGGTCGTGGTTGGCTAAAATGTATGCTATAGTCTCTACGGTTCATCAATGTTTGAAGTATGTGATCGAGGATCGAGTCGGCGTAGTTCGAAGTGACCAAAAGGTGGCAAGAGAGTGTTACGCTGCTGCGTTCAGACTACGTGGCAAAAGTACTGATGATCCGATGGAGAATTAGCAGTTTGGGGGGTTGTCTTCAAGTGGTACAGACGAGGGAATTGATGATCCGAGGTCAACCCCGAGTTCTGTGGTGGTCAGTGAGGAAATAGAAGAATTTGTTTTCAATAATGGCAGGGTACTTCGAATTGGGACTCTGTTGTCTTTATCAATGCGAGAAAAATTGTTGAGTTTTTTTGTCTGAGAATTTGGACGTATTTGCTTAGAGGTCCAAGGACGTAGTGGGGGTCCCAAGTGATATCATATGTCATAGCTTGGCGGTGGATCCGAAGATCAAGCCGATAATTCAAAAAAGAAGAGCTTTTTCGTTGGAAAAATCCGAGGCCATAGTTGCTGAGGTAGATCGATTGTATAAAATGGGGCATATCAGGAAGTCCAATTATTCGAGGTGGACGGCTAATCCTGTGGTGGTGAAAAAGAAGAGCGGGAAATGGCGAATGTGTGTAGACTTCACAGATTTGAACAGAGCATGCCCAAAAGATCCTTTTCCAGTGCCTCGAATTGACCAGTTAGTGGATTCTACTTCTGGAAATAAAATCTTGACATTCATGGATGCATTTTCAGGGTATAATCAGATTCGAATGAATCCAGAGGATGAAGAAAGCACAACTTTTATCACCGATCGAGGTTTACACTGCTATAAAGTGATGCCGTTTGGATTAAAAATGCTGGGTCTACATATCAGAGGCTGATGAATAAGGCGTTTGCTTCACAGATAGGGAGGAATATCGAAGTGTACATCGATGATATGCTTGTCAAGAGCAAAAGTGATGATGAACACATTGATGATTTAGAAGAGACGTTTTTGAATCTCAGAGCCATACAATTGAAGTTGAACCCAGAAAAATGTACATTTGGAGTCCGATCTGGTAAGTTTCTGAGGTACGTGATTAATGAAAGAGGAATTGAAGTGGACCCAGAACAGTTGAAGGCTCTGATATCAATGTCTTCACCTCGGAATATCAAAGAAGTGCAAATGTTAACGGGCAGGTTAGCAGCTTTGAACAGATTCATCTCTCGTTTTTCAGATAAGTGTTTGCCTTTTTCCAGGTGCTGCGTCGACCAAATAACTTTGAGTGGACTTCGGATTGTGAATAAGCTTTTGTGAAGATAAAAAATCTTTTGTCCTCTCCTGAAATATTATCAAAGCCTCGAAAGGGTGAGCAATTATTTTTGTATATAGCTGTATCGGATTATGCAGTGAGTGCAGTTTTGATCAGTGAAGATTCAAGAATTCCGAAGCCTGTCTACTATGTCAGTAAAAGTTTAGTTGATGCTGAAAAACGTTATTTGAAGCTCGAAAAATTGGCATTGTGCATAGTAGTGGCAGCAAGAAAAATGCGTCCTTATTTCCAGGCACACACGATTGTGGTTCGAACTTCCTATCCACTGAAAAATGTATTGCAAAAGCCAGATATCTCAGGAAGGATGACTAAGTGGTCTGTAGAATTAGGAGATTTCGACGTGTTATTCTCTCCCCGAACAGCTATCAAAGCACAAGCCTTAGCAGACTTCTTGGTTGAGTTTCATTCAAGTAGACCCGAAGAGGAAAAAGGTGAAAAAGAGAGCACGAATCGGACGTGGACAGTACGAACAGATGGAGGATCTAGTAACAAAGGGTCGAGTGCAGGAGTTGAATTGGTGGCACCAACAGGAGAATTTATGTTTCAAGCTATAAAATTTGGATTTCATGCTTCGAACAATGAAGCTGAATATGAAGCTGTGCTAGCAGGGTTGCGGTTAGCAAAGATTTGTGGGGCAACATTTGTGCGCTTAGAAACAGATTCGCAGTTGGTAGTTAACCATGTTAAAGGGGTTTCAGAAGCTAAAAAGGATCGTTTGGTTCTGTATTTGCAAGAGCTTCGAGGTATGATGGCACAGTTTGAAAATGTCGAGGTGGAGCATATTCGAAGAGGTAGCAACACTATGGCTGATTCTTTAGCAACAATGGCTTACTCTGAAGAATATCCATGGATCGTGACACAACCATTGCCCTCGGTTATATTGAGTTCTGACCAATGTGAATTTGTTGAGGAGATAGTAAATGATCCGACGCGCGTTCGAGGTGATTGGAGGTTTGACTTGTTAAATTTTATTTCGAAGGGAATACTACCTCTTGATAAACACTTGCTCAAGAAAATAAAGTATAAAGCTCTTGGCTATGTGGTATTAGACGGGGTATTGTACAAGAGATCTGCGTCGAAACCTTTGTTACGGTGTTTGAGTAAGCAAGAGTCTCAAAGCATTTTATCTGAATTACATGATGGAGATGGGTCAGCTCATTGTGGATTCAAAGCTTTAACACGTAGAGTATTGTTGGCAGGATATTACTGGCCTACCATAATGCAGGATGCCAAGCTATTAGTTCGAAGCTGTGATACTTGTCAGAGGTATGCAAATTTAATACATAAACCAGCAGTACCCCTAATGACAATATCAGAGGCGGTTCCTTTCGATAGGTGGGGGATTGATTTAGTAGGACCATTACCTATGGCTTCAGGTGGAAGACAGATGATTATTGTTGCGGTTGATTATTTTTCGAAGTGGGCAGAAGCAGAACCTTTAGCTGGGACAAAAGCTAAGGATGTAATCAAGTTTATTCAAAGTAACATCTGCTACCGTTTTGGAGTTCCTCGAAAAATAACAACGGACAACGGTCCCCAATTTAATAACAAGGAAATGGATTCTTTTTGCTCTTCGAAAGGAATACAGCAATGCTTTTCTACTCCTTTCCACCCCCAAGCAAATGGACAGGTAGAAGTTACAAATAGATCTATTTTGGAGGGTTTAAAGAAGAATTTGGCAGGAGCAGCAGGGAAATGGCCAAATTATCTTCAAGAAGTGTTGTGGGCATATCGAACAACCCCTAGAGAAGCCACAAAAGAGACCCCTTTTTCTTTAGTTTATGGGATGGATGTTGTGTGCCCTGCTGAATATACATTGCCTTCCTACAGGTTATTGCAATATTCCGAAGCAGATAATGATGAAGCTAGAAGGGTTGAACTTGATTTGTTAGAAGAGAAGAGGGTTAAGGCACATTTGAATGTAGTTCATTATAAGACCTTAATGAGAAGCAGGTACGATGCTAAAGTGAAGAAGAGAGAGTTCAAGATTGACGATAAAGTATTACGAAAAGTATTTCTTCATACTAAGGACAAGCACCTTGGAAAATTGGCTCAGAATTGGGAGGGTCCTTATGAAGTCAAAATGAAGGTCAAGCCAGGTTCCTACAGGTTGTCTGATTGCGAGGGGAGAATGCTCAAGCACCCTTGGAATATAGAGCATTTGAAATTGTACTGTGAGTAAAATTGAACTTCGAATTTTTGTAAAACAGACATACTCTTTCCTTATCTGTTGGCCCAGAAAGGTTTTAACGAGGTGTCTGGTTAACTATTTTCAAGTTTTTAATAAAATTTCTTTTGGCCATTGGTTGTTTAGTATGATGGGTGATTTATTATTTTGGTAACTTGGCAAAGACTGATCATCTTTGAAAGTTGACTAAGAATAATTTTCCGAAGCAGTAGCTTTGAAGAAACAACCAAATTTTCGAGGTGCCACATCTTATGAGTGCATCTAATTTTCGAGGTGCCACGTCTTATGAGTGCATCTATTTTTCGTGGTGCCACGTCTTATGAGTGCATCTAATTTTCGAGGTGCCACGTCTTATGAGTGCATCCAATTTTCGAGGTGCCACGTCTTATGAGTGCATCCAATTTTTTGAAGTGTCATATTTTATAAGTGCACCAGAGATTTGAAATATTAAGAAAGTTGCTTGTCTCATTGGATAAAATTTGAAGCTTACAAAAAAGGATAAACTATTTAATTAAAACACGCAAAAAAACAAAAGCAACATATGTTTAGTTATCATCTTCTTCTTCCGATGATTCATCTTCTTCTAAAGCGTCATCTTCTTCTGAGGAGCTTGGTGGCGCCTCGAATGCTTCTTTTGGACGCTTTCCTTCTGAGATTTGCTTCCAAAATTCTGTTAAATTCAACCGCGGATAGGCCGCATGGATTTCTCGAAGAAGGTCGATAGCTGTATCAGTTTGAGCTTTCTTAATACCATCAAGCATCACAGAACCAACAGCAGCTTCGGCTTTCTTGACAGCAGCTTTCTTTTCCGCCTCGAATCCCGTTCGAAGCGTTGTTAGTTGAGTTTGACAATCTTCCAGGTCTTTCTGAGTTTTCTTAGCAAGATCTTCAGCTTCGGTAGATTTTTTCTTTGCCTCAGAAATAACAGTAGAATGTTGAGATTTTAGATCTTCTAAAGCCAATCGATGAGAAGCCTCCAGGGCTTCGATTTCTTATTTATGCTCTTTAAGAAGCTTTTCTTTTTCAGCCTCGAAATCTTGAAGTGCTTTATTTTTCGAAGTCTTTTCAGATTCTGTTTCCTTTTTGCTCTTGATTAACTTTTGTGCAAGGAGCTCCAGTTGAGTATGTGAATTGCTCACCTCTTCACATAATTTTTTGGCTGCAGCACTTAAATTTGTGAAAGGTTGGAGAATTGAAGTTACCTCATCGAATCTGTCTGAATTGGGCAAGTTTGATGAGTGATGACAGACAGGAACAATAACGTTAGATGTTGAAGCCGGGGCAGTCCCAGTAGAAGTCGATGGAATGATGTTGGTGGGTTGAGAGCCTTCACCAGTAAATGTAAAATCCCCGCTTAAATTGAGATTTTAAAGGTTAAGGTAATCGTCTTCTTGGCTGTCTCCTAGTCCCAGTCCCCCTTGAGGATTTTCTTTAATAAAAGTTTTCCCATGCACCTCGGAAGCCAGTACCTCTTCAAGCATGTCAGCCTCGTTCTTCTTCAGAGGAGTAGTGAACTTGCCTTTTTTCTTCTTTGGAGTGCTGCTTTCTTTCTTTTTCTTTTTAAGTGCAAGTTCATCTTCTTCGGATATTGGGGGAAGTTGAGATGAAGGATTTTTTCGTTTCCCTGCACGATTCGAAGTTTTGGAAGGGTTGGCCTTGCTTGTGTTTGCTTTTTTGAGGGTTAGCTTTCCCTTCTTCTTCAGTGGCAGGTGACTGTCACTTCGATTCCTGGTAAGAAGGTAGGTTTTCCCGTCTGGTGCGAGTATTCTTTGGACTGCTATGATGGGATCTGGGGGGGACATCGGATCTTCAGGGAAGTCAGCTCCCAAGGTGATGCGCCACAAATGGCTGTTGACGAAGTTGATTGGTTGAAAGGCTGAGTGAAAGCCATTTCCCCAAGCTTCTTCTGCCCATTCAGCCATTTTCTTGAAGATGTGTTTTGCAGCTTTTCTACGACTTTTGAATCTCCTCGGAATTTCTGTGAAAAGAGTAAATAGTCAGAAAAATCGACTTCGTTGATTCAACTAAGCGTAATAAGATAAGGAAATATTAACAGTATAACAATAATTCACTTACTGCTATCTCTCCAGGTGAGAGTAAGCTTTGAGGGGTTGTCATCGGATATCTCTTTGCCATTTTCCCAAGCTCCTGATAAAAAGACAAACCTTTGTTTCCAAAATTTATCAGCTTCGAGGAGGTCATCGATAATCTTCAGGTCGTCCTCCAGTGTTAGGTAATAGAATGGTAAGACTGGCCCGTTTGAGATCTTGGTCAGAGAGATGAAGTCCTCAATTTCGAGGGGGATGCCTCCTAGCCTCGACACCATAATGGCGGAGAATAAAGTAAATAGTTGGTTTGGGGTAACCTGTGTTGGGCACAACTTGAGAATTTCGAAGTACCTTACAATCATTGGATCAAGGGGAAATCGAAGTCCACAGTTGAAGAGTTCAGGGTAGACTACCAGTTCGTCCTTCTGACAGCTCAGAGGTGTTTCTCCTTCTACTGGTAGTCGAAGAACCATGTTATCTGTTAATCCCCATAGTTTTCTGAGTTCCTCTTTCTCTGATTCAAGGTAGTAAGTATACGATACATTCTTTAGGGCAAGAATGTACCGAGGAGAAAGTGATTGAAGATTTTCTTGAACCAAAGCAGCAACATCCTCAGGGAGTGTAATGAGAGGTTTCTTTCCTCGATTTTTCTTCGGAGGGATTACCTCGTCAGCCTCGGATTCCTCTTCGGCATCAGATTCGGTAGCTTCAGAATCATTTTCTTTGTTGTTTCCCTCGTTGGTAGCTTCATCGGGACGACTTCGGATTTGAGTTTCAGTTTGAGTCACAAGGATTGGTTGACTACTCTCTGGTGTAGTGTCAACCACTTCTTGTGGGGGAGGAGAAGAGGTCTCTGCGTCACCACCCATTGCTAGAAAGGTTGATTTTTTGTGAGGTTTAACTTTAACAGCTTCGGATTGAAGGGTAAGTGATTTGGGTTGAAGTTTTCTAGTTGCTTCGAATTGTGGGATAGGCAATTTGAGTTGTGCATTTTTATCAGCTGGTGGTTTGTCAGAAGTGACACCCTTAGATTTTCGATGAGGCCTTAATGGTGGAGAAGTAGGTGGATTTCGAGGAGGGAAAGGTTGTTGGTTAGATTCTGGGTTTGAAGCTAGAGATGAAGTAGCAAGATTGGGATCGAAGTTACCGTACTTGAAGGTGGTAAGGGAAGAGTGAGGACCGTTGTAGATCAACCCAGCTGCTCTGTATTCTTCAGCTCTCTCTCCAATACAAAGATAATCGTAGGCACCGAATACTTGATTGCTAGAGTCAGGGAAGAGAGATTTCTTTGCTGTTCTTGGTTTTCTGGGTTTAGATCTTTTGTATTTGGGATATCTTCTCATACAATAGGTATTGATCTGAGAAGTTGAACAGGATGAAGATGGCTTGAAGGTTTATGAAGATGGCTTGAAGGTTGATAAAGAACATAATGAAGATGAAGAACAGGATAAAGGTGCTCTAGAAGGGATTTCTCTAAAAAGTTCTCAGTGAAAGAAGAGCTGGGTATTTATAGTTTAAAGAAATGACGTTGAGAATCTGAAGAGGCAAAACCAGTGAGTTACTCTCATTGGGTGGAATGTGAAACGAAAAGGAAACGTGCAGTGTCATAGGTCTATCAAGAAAGGTCTAGTCAGTCTATCAAGTAGGGATCAGAAAATTCGAAGCATCAGCAAAACTATGTCTCTAGTAACAATATTCGAAATAGAGGCAAGGTTGCATTTCAAGTTGGCAAGTTTGAAGTGATTGGGAAACTTGTTTGCACTTATTCTTAAATTCGAAGAGAAGTCGCAAGTCATTGAGTTTAATCATAATGAAGAGGCGAAATGAAGAAAGTTGTATTTACTTGGAGTAAAGTTCGAAGAGCGAATAGTTCTTATAAATTGTCTGTATAAGAACTAGGGGGGCTACTGATAAGGAAATATATTCTTTGAGGACCTAAATGTAATTAGTAAGGACTAAATTGATAAGTTCTGCAAATATAAAGTAAGATTAAGCTTTTATAAGAGATATAGGGACTAAGCTGTAAATATTCATTTATGTAACCGCTCTTGTAACTGATTCACCTGGCCTATTTATAGAGACTGAGGAGGACGGTTACACTTATGAAATAATCAGAAGCAATACATTACTTTCACTACCTAAAATTCTCTCTGTGGATACTTGTGTTCTTGATTCTCTCAATCCAACTTTAATTCATACCATAGAGTATCAGTGGCACACTCTTTCCTACCCTGATTGGCACATGAAGGTTTTAACGAGGTGTCCTATTAGCCGATATATATATATTTCCATAAAACTCTTCTTAATTTTAAATTTGGACCTAAAAGGTCTTCGAACTAAAGTTGGGCTCCAACTATTAGACTTTGAATTTAAACGGTCTTCCAACAAAAGTTAGTCTCTAACTATTAAATATTGGATCTAAATGGTCTTCTAACAAAAGTTGGTGTTTATCTATTTAATATTAGACTTGAGAGGTCTTCCAACGAAAGTCGGTCTCAAACCATTTAATTGGACCTATGACGTTTTCCAACAAAAGTTGGTCTTAATTATTTGAAGAACTATGAAAGTATAATTATACATTCGATGAACATAAATTATAAAGACTCTTATAAAAATGTCACGAAGAATTTGAGGACTTTCACAAAAAACGTTTCGAAGAATTTAAGGACTTGCAAAAAAAATACCTCCAAGATTATGACGACTTTAACAATATTGCCTCAAAAATCATGAGGACTTTTACAAGTTTTCTATTTTGACGACTCAGAAGAATCACCTTCATCAAATTATGTATCTTCACTATTACTCAAAGAGATCTCAGGTGGACGAAATCAGATCAGGACATGTTCCCAAAACCTGCCAAGTTCAGATCAAGGTAGCGCTCATGAATTTCTTGAATCAACCCAGTCCTAACAGTTGCGTCCCTCACATTTAGCTTATCTACGCACTTTGCAACATAATTTTCAACTGCATCCACTTTTTCTTTCTTAACATTAGCTAAGATGAGTTGTGTCTCCTCCACAACACTTTAAAAATCCTTGAAGCATCTATCGAAGCCATCCGAGGCCTTATCACGTATTTCCTTATAAAGTGCGATGAGTTTCTCCTTTCTGGCATTATACTTTGCGTAAAGCTCCATCTCTTCCTGGAAACATTTCTCGAGGAGCATGACATAACTCTGAGCTGCAACAAGCGTTTCAAGAATCGCTTCGGCTTGTTTTTCAAGAGTTGAATGTTGTTGTCTGAGTTTTTCAACTTGTGATTTGGCCAATGAGGCTTCAGATTTGTAATAACTTTTATGATCCTTCAAATACTGCATCTTTTTTCCAATATTAAAAGATGAATGAAGCAGCTTGCGAAACCGAAGAGAAAATTCCTTTTCTCGAGGAATCTCAAACGAGTTATTCGAGGAACCAACTTCAAAAGGAACCAAAATGGACGAATCATCTTTTTGAATATCATCTTAAGGGTCTTGAGTGTTTGTCTCGATTGGTGGAAGTTGGGAGGAGTCAAATTCAATGGCCATTTTTTCTCGGAAGGTTTTGGTGTCCTCAATTACTCTATTTTCTGGAGAACCAACAGCCTTAGAAATTTCTGAGATTTTTTTCTTGAGATGCTTTTCAATTTTCGTTGGCATTTCTTCTTGGGATGAATCTGATGATGAAGTTTCTTGGTTGCTGGAATAGAAGGCTCTTTGGACTCTTCGAGTTTCTTAGCCTTCAAATTTTTAACTTTATCTTCCTCCCCGTAAGTCAAAACGTCAGAGGCTGCTTCTTTCTTCGAAGAACTATTTGAGTCCTCACTTAAATGACTACTGGCCCTATCTCTTGTTGAAAGAAAAACCACCACATCTATCTAACTTTATAGATATAAATTCAATTAATCCTTCCCTTAAACTTTAAGACAACTTTGTCCCAATCTTTAAAACTTTGCCATTTGTATACACATGATTTTCATAACTTTCATCAAGAACCAAAAGACCGGGGACTCCCTCGGATCATCAAAAGGGTTGGTTCCCAAGAAGTCCATGTTTATTGCTATGCTTTCTCTTATTCATTTCCCTAAACTTGATTAGAAGATAAAACAATTCTGTAGCATTCTCTAGCCATTTTTGACTACTTCTAATTGTTCTAAGATTATTTCCCATAACATATTTTAAGCATTGATGAACTGTAAATATAATAGTATGAATTTTTTATAGCCAATACCTCCAAAAAATAGCATTGTAAGATATAGGTGCATCTACCACAATAAACACAATTTCAACTTCTTTTCTAAATGGCCCTCGGCCCAGCTCAACCATATTTTCAAACTGTCTAACCACTTTTATTGTCTCCCTTGTGAATCCTACAATAATTCTATATGACCTTCAGATTACGGGAGGGTCAAGAATTCTGTTGTAAGTGCTCATTGGAAGAACTATATGTTTCGATTAAAACTCTTTGTACATGATCACAGGTTATTCCTAATGCAATTACCACTGCATCTTCATGTGGCTCTGCCACATTCCTCATATCATCATTGTGAAACAAATTATAGGCGAAGGACTTCGATGCAGGTGTGATGAGGTACCCACTTCTAGTTGATTAGTCAAGCTTACTATGTCTCCATCGAAGAAGCCTCATAGTCTCTCCATTGACATTTCAAGCATTCTTGGACCAAAGAAGACAGAAATCCTCTTTCACACAGAATTCCACGAGAAGATGGTGAACATCCATCATCTCAAAACTGTAAGTACCCTTAAGCTTAAGCTTATTCAAGAAATCCTTCATAATATTTAGGGATTTCTTTACTGAACTTGCCCACCTAAGTAATTTTTGACTGATGAACTAATAAATCCTTGACTTCTTTACAATACTGGACAATATTATGATCGTTATTTTCCTTGCAGAACTCAGGTTTGATCACTACCTCCAATTCTTTATTTATTGGTTCAACAACGTCAACAAAAGATTTGTGCATAAGTTTTTGGGTTGATTCTCAGAAGATCTTGTCGAGGAAAGAGCATATAACTATTCTCTTGGGTCCTCGTTGTTGCTGTTGAAGTCGATGATAAAGAATCTTTTATATATATATATATATATATATAAAAGTTTAAAATTATTATAAATTAAAAAATATTTTTAAATAAATAGATTTAAAAAATATAATTTAAACTTGATTTTGTACTTCCAACCAAATTTCACTCCAATTTTAAATAACTTACCCATGTTTTTATTGATTTTGTATAAAAAAAATGATTTAGGTAATATAAATGATAATTGTTTTCTTGATATTATACTTAGACCTTACTTTTTTTCTTTTTTTCTTTTTTTCAAATAGATATTATATATTTTCAAAATCTCCAAAATACCCTCGTGGATTTTGTCACTTCCATCTATTAACTTCGCTAAGATGATCTTTCTAAACTTGAATCCATTGTTAAACCTCTCGGCTATCAGTTCCCTTAACTTTCTCGGCTATCGATAACATCCTCGGCCATCGATGACGTCCTCTTCTTCGTCTCCACGTTCTTGGTTTTACCTCTCAAGTACAAGTCTCAGCTATATGAGACGCTGAAGAAGGCAGGGATGAGAATAGGAAATGAATATAGGTCTGTTTGGTGGAGTCTCGCTTAATTCAACTGGTGTCTTTGCTTATGGACTATACATATTGTTTGCTGAAGACGATTGGTTGAATCGGTTAGTTTAGAATCTCATCTAATTTCATTCTATTTTCGTTGTTATATTTATATAATTTTGTATACATCTCCGTTAGATCAATCTTAGTCTGGTATAATATGGTGGTGATTTTGATGATAAATCACAACTCTATCAATACTGAATCAACTCTTCTTAATTCCTCTTCCATTTTGATTTATTGGTACTTAGGGTTTTGTGTGGTTAGACAGGGTTTGTGGTTATGTCAGATTATCTTCTGGGTATTTAAGTTTGTGTATTATGTGTAGAATGTTGTTGTTGACCTTTAATTACAGAAATGCAGAAGAGTTTGAACCATTAGAATGTGATTAGACAGGGTTTGCTTTTCACTTGTGGCAAAAATGCAGAAGAGTTTGAACCATTAGATGTTGTTTCCCCAAGATACAATAAAGAAGACTTCTTGTAACTCTGCCTTCATGAATGCGAATAGATTTATAGAAAAAGTAGTGTTTAAGATTGGAGAAGATAAAATATTATGTGATAGACAGAGAATAGTTACTCTTTACGGAATCACTTTGGGACGAGATTGATATTTCTGAAAATAGCATCTCTTCATCAGGCACTTTAAGAAACGTTTCTTTGGATCTTCTGTTGGAGATATTAGTTTTTGCAAACAAGCTTTCTTGGACAATGCTGAAACATGCATGTGACCTGAATCTAGCATCCTTAGTTTTCTCTAGAGATGATGCAGCGGAACTCATGGAGTATGCATTATAGAATGCTCCCATTATAGAAACGAACTGCCTGATAGTTTGAAAGACAAGAGATTTGTGGAAATATTTAGCCATGCTAATATAAAACAAAGACGTATCATGGTTCGGCTAGCATCACCTCCTTTCTATTGTTTTTTAAGTGAAAAGTTGCGATGAACCTTGAATCGGGATCCGCTAAAGCGTGTTCTTTCTTGGAACTATAGATTGAGTCGGCTGAAACAGACAGGCAGAGAATATTGCCTTGCATCAGTTACGATGCTTGAGACTGTCAAGGAAAGAGTTCGAAGAATCTGAATGTTTGTTTGCAGTTGCTTTCAATATAGGTCATGTGTATTTAGCATATTTCCCGATCTTTTCAAATTGCCAAGTGATATTAATTTCTGTCAGCATCAAGCAAAAAATCGTTAAACTCTCGCTTCTCAATGAAGTGTCCATCAAAATAAGAATCTCACGCTACCATCTAGTATTAATTCTTGCTTTGCAATGGACTGTGTTCACATTCATGTTTGTTGGTGGAAGAAGCTGCAGTAGATGAGGTTGAGTACATAAATATTATAGAAAGTTTGTGGTATCTATCAACAACTTATCCTAACATTAGGTTTAGTACTGATTGCTTATCTAGGTATGTGCAACACCTTTAAACCCATCATCTAAGTGTTGCTGAGAGATTTTTGAAGTACCTGAAACGTACTCTAACTTTTTCAACTGTATTTAAGTATGTTGAGTTCTAGTTGGATATTTGGAAAGGGATTGGCGGTTGTCCGGCTTATGCACAACACCAGGGTTATCTTTCTCATTAGATTCGGGATTATTCAGCCGGTGAACTAGACAAACAGAGGACAGTAGCCCTATCTATCAACTAAACAAGTTAACTATATTGCTTTTTTTTTTTCTGCCTCTAAACTTTCTTTACGGCTTTTTATAGAACAGGGTAATGATGTGAATGGACGAGTCTGATAATTATTCAGCCACGGCCATGAGCGACGATCTTATTTTCCACGCTCTAAGCAAGTACAACTTCATGCAGCTTCATTGTGTTCGACAAGCTACACGAGAGGGTTTGATAGAGCTGGTGCAATGCCCAACTGAAGATTCGGTCGCGGATTTGTGTACAAGGGATCAAATTTAGATGGAGTGTTGTAATGTGTAGTGTGTGTTTCTACTAAATGCTAGGTCTTTTGTAATTCTTCCCTAAAATTTTAAGCGGTATGCGTATTGATGTTATTAAATATCCGATATTTCTACTTCGTTACAAACTTTTCCCTCTTGTTATTATTGTTGGCTAATTAACTCCATGATTATAATTGAAACACAATAAGGTTTAGGCTTTATGTAATCAATCAATGAGGATTGATTAGGTTTTATGGAGTCGGTCAATAAGGATTGAGTCCTTTTCCACTTGGCTTCCCACTGCAGCTCCTATAAATGGTATTTTACTTTATATGAAATAGGAATCTTGTATTCAGGTTTATTGAGTTCATATGTTTCATCATAAACACGAAAGTGTTGTTAGTTTTTTTTTGGTGAAGATTTTCCTATCGATAATAAGTGAAGTTCTTAAATTTGTGTGTGATTGATACATTAATTGGTATCAGGGATCATGGCTGTGAACAATGGTGAACTCTACCAAGTCTATCGAAGGCATTGTGGATCCAACAACTGTAGAGGCAGCGTCGAGGTAGACCATGAAGTTGGATCCACCGTTGTATCGGCCACCAATGCTAACATCCACGCACTATACTGCATGGACGATAAAGATGAAATTCTTGTTGCAAGCTCGTGATGCGTGGACGCCGTGATCTTGGAAAGATGCGATATGTATCAAAATATTGATGGAATTGAGTTATTGCATTAAGCAATACATGAGAATCTCATCCTTGAGCTGGGTGAAATTGAGACAACCAAAGAACTTTGGGAGGCGATTAAAATGAGAAATCAGGACACCGAACATGTTAGGGACACACGATTGATGACATTAGCTACTGAGTTTGATAACTTGGTGATGCAAGATTCTGAAACGGTGTATGATTTTGCGGCAAAGCTATCATCGATCAAGTCAAAGACAATATCTCTAGGAGAATATGTCGATAAAGCTAAACTGGTGAAGTTGAAACGTTTACCAGATAATTACATCCCACTTTTTAGCTTCTCTTGAGCAGGTGTTAGACCTCGATACTACCACATACGCAGACATGGTGAATATATTGAAGACGTTCGATAAAAGGATTGTAAAAGTGTACTAATCCAGACCACCCTACTGCTTGCGCAATACAAGGTGGATCTCCATACGAGAAGGGGTCGTTCCGACAGCTCCTCACATGGTAGGTCTAGGGGACGCCGAGGCAGAGGGGGAGGGAAAGGGAGGTCCCAACAGGTCTGGGGTGGGAAAGGGATGATTCACTCTCTATGAATGAAGCTGTTTTGCTGAACAAAGAAATACTTGATTCTATGGAATCATGGGATACAAGTGTTTGTTCCTTGGACAATGGAGCCAACAATCATAGGACTGGGAATAAAGTATACTTCGTTGAACTGGATGAGAGTATCATAGGGAAGGTACGCTTTGGTATGACTCTAGGAAAGCGGTCTGTGGGATTCGTTTACAAAGACGCTAGGAAACGAATATTGTGAGACATCTATTTTATTCCTCAGCTCAAGCATAATATACTAAGCTTTGGTCAAGCAAAATAAAATGGATGTGAGATAGTATTGAGAGGTGACATTCTTACTATACGTGATTCGACAAAAAAGAGTTAGGAAAGGCCAGTTGCAGTATCTTGTTAAATGGAAGGAATGGCCGGAATCAGCTAACACTTGGGGGCAAACAGATAACATTGAGAACTGTTTTGACCTGATAGAGGGAAAAGCTATCGGCAAAGTCTTGTAGAAAACGCAGAGGCAGGAAATCTCTTTCGGCTACAAAAGGTTCTAACAAGTCTAAAAGCTTATTTCCTGATGAAGGGAACGATGAGGAGGCTTTGTTACTGACGAAGTGAATGCACATGGGCTTCAGTTGCGTTCGCATTTAGAAACAAATGGTGACCATAATGAGCCTCCCAAGAACAATCAACCGGATAAAATTGTGAAAAAACTTTCCACTGGAGCTAAGAGACGAAATCAGGTTCTGTGAAGAAGTTTGAACCGAATCCAACCTTGAATGAACGTACTCGCCTATCCGATTTTACTTTAGAGATATAAAGCACAGAAGTAACTTTTACTAGCATTGGAGTTACTGGGAAAGGTTCAGGTGTGAAGCCAACTATCACAAAGGTCCTAAAACCTTAAAATTGCTGGGTCTGTGACTGAGAATGTTCAGGACGTTGAAGTAATTTTTACTGCAATGAGGTCTGATGGAGTAGAGGTTGTGGTGGATAACAAGTTTCTAAGGGCTAACAACCCTCTTCTGTTGGTAGATTACTACAAGCAACATCTCAAGCACACCTTCGAGCCGAAACATTGGGTCTTTCATGTATCATATTTTTTTAAGAGTTGTACGTATATTCTAGTAAATAAAAATAAATTCATGTTTATGCATGAGATCAAGAAATATGCATTTGCTACTCGTGTTTGGGCTCATACCCAAATCATGTTTATGCATGAGTTCTGGGCATATACGGTATATATTCCTTGCATTTTGGTTGCCCTTGGCGTGATTTCATGATGTAAGTTTGGAGTGTAATGGTTGCGTTGACATAAACTCAAGGCCACGCCATAAATCTTTAACATAGACGGCCTTCAAATTTTCGAAAACTAAACACAAACTAAACACAATTCTTATTAGAAAGCTATCTTAAGTAACATAATGACTGAAAATAATCACTTTGGAAAATAAAAAGTACATAAACTTGTTCATAAGTTTCATTCAGACCAGGAAAAACAATAACGACCCGAACCGACTGGCGAAGAGTATTTAGAAAAGGAAAATCAAACAATACTCAAAACATCTACAAAAATTTGTTGTCCCCTTTCAGATTTATCGGTTTTTCTTCAACAAATTCGTCTCAGTTTTCTCTTCAGTTCCTTTCGATTTTACAAAATGCATTTGGCGATACCAAAGTTTCGAGGTAAACCGTCGGTCTTACCCCCGGGCCAATTCTCAACATTCTAAAAGTACCTGTGCCTGCATTCCAAATTACTAACCACCTCCGCACATTCTTAAAATTTATAGGTCCGAATATGATCTCGCATTGTCTCGTGCAACCCAATGGATAAAGATCATACAAAGCATATGCATGATTTCTACAGATATAAGAGACCTTAATAAAAGATAAGTCCAGTTCACATTGAAGCATCATCCAAATATCATCTTGAACACGTTCTGGGTTAAACAAAAAAACAGAAAAAAATAGATGATCATTTATAACAAGAAGACTCGGACGAAAACCATTCTCAATGTCCGGAACTGTGATCTCTTTTAAAGTTTCATCACCTAGATTAAAAGAGGCAATTTGAAACTCATCTTTACGTTTTGTTTTGCCACTCTTTTTACCAATCCAATAAAAGGTTCCATCTAAGTAAACAGCCATGGGAGCACTGGAAACAAAGCATTTAATGGTTGTGGTACATTGAGAACTCCTCCATGTATTATTTCTCAACGAAAAGACTTTGAAAATAGGTTCAGAATTCTCGTTTGTAGGGGTAACTAAGAAAACAATTTGGTAGTCGTCAGTTTTTGTGTCATACCCAAAACCATATCTAGCCACAAACTCTTTATCACCAATGCTCACAGAAGGAATTTTCTTATACTCTCGGGTAGAAGGGTTCCATAAGTGAATTACCTTGAAGCCAAACATCGATATACATAAGAGTCCATTGCAAGAGCCTAAAACTATAGAATTCACTCTAACAAAAGATGGTCTTTTCAGCAATTCAGAAGCAGATAGGTCATCAAGATAAGCAGATAGGTCATCAAAATTCCTTGATTCTTCGCAGTAGAACGATATAAGATTATAATTACTGGCACTCGATAAAATGATTCTATGCTTAAGGCTTAAAAGTGATTGGTTAAGATGCCATTTAACGAATTCGGTGCTTGATACGAGGGATGACCACCTTTTTGACACAGCCTTGAATCTCAAGAGAGTTTCGATAGGCAATCTTGATAGCAAATCCATAATGAGATCATCTGGTAAACCACTCTCCATTTGCAGCTGCTCCTGTAAACAAAAGAAATTAAATGATTCTGAGTTATTAAAAGGCTAACTAACTACTTATATGAAATTGCTGGGTTGCTTAAAAATTAGTTAATTCTGAGTCATTCAAAAGCAACACGGTCCTAGCTTGAATTCCTAAATCCTAACCACTGAATTTGAAAATCAGTTCATATTAAGTTTGCCAATTACATTTAAAAAAAACTAACAGTTCATCCAAAAAAACAACGAAATCTCATAAGATAAACTCAATCAAAAATACCTTGAGAAATAGAAAAATCGCTCCGATATAAGTATTTTGGAATGAGATCTGATAGATAGAGTTTAAATTGAAATAAATTGGTTAGGATATATCTTTCTTTAAAGATATTTTCCTAATTTAAATATATTTTAAAATATTTTTTATTTTAAAATATTCCCAATTGATATCGCTTTAAAAGAAAATATTTTTGATCATTTTGCAGCTACTCTATAATCAAAAGAAATTAGGTGATTCTGCCTTATTAAATACAAACGTTAATATGAAATTGCTCAGTTGGGTAAACGTTAAAGGATACTGACATTAAAAACACCCCAATACGAACACCTAATCAGTTCCAATCTAGTAAAAACCTATATTAATTTTATCGAAAATCCTTTCATATTAAATCTGTTAAACCACCTAGAGAGAAAAAGAAAAGAGATCTCGTAATCATCCAAAAGAAAAAAAAACAAATCTCATACTATGGAATACGAGTATCAACCAAACAAAAAGATAATGCGAATCAAAGGTACCTTTGGGAATAGGAATAAAAGTATCTAATTCGGTTAATCTCCGTCTGAAATCAAAAAGTAGCAGGAGTGATATAAAAGTTAAAAACAAGTTCAAACTTTTATAGAATTGCTGTAAAATATCTTAACAAGTAACGAACATAATTTTTATTTCACAAAATAATAGCAGCGAAATCCGGTAATAAAAGATAATATTTAGAATTTATATAGATTTTTCTGAAAATATCGTAACAAGTAACAAATATATCTTTTAAATCGCAAAATAATAGGAGAGAATCCAGTAAAAAATAACAAATAAATATGTTAGAAAATATATTAACAAATAATAGATGTATTTTTCTTTTGAACCATAAAATAATACGAGTCACAACCCTATTTTTTGGTGGAGTCTCGCTTGGTGTCTTTGCTTATAGGTCTGTTTGTTTGCTGAAGACGATTGGTTGAATCGGTTAGTTTAGAATCTCATCTAATTTCATTTTATTTTCGTTGTTATATTTATATAATTTTGTATACATCTCCGTTACATCAATCTTAGTCTGGCATAATTAAGAAAGTTTAGAATCAACTCTTCTTAATTCCTCTTCCATTTTGCTTGGAAGAAAGCTTGTATTGTTCATAAAAATATTCCCATTTGAAAAGCCTCCTTCGGTTTTCTACATAGTCTAAGAAACGGCTACATCGATTCGATAGCCAATCTGTTAGTTCTGTTTCCCATTTGAAAAGTTCAAGTTTTGATTTTATATATTGAATCGAATTTATAAATTAGGTTTTGGTGATCTGTTTTTACAGCTCGATATGCCAGTTCTGCTCCTGACAACTCTTGATTGATAAGTTGTTTTGAATTTTAACGATGAACTGTCCATTGATTGAGGTGTAGTTGATCCAAGGTTCCTGTTTACAGGATGAACCTCCTTGGGTTTCTACATCCTTCCTGAAATTACTGGATTTCTCTCAGATTCATTGGATTTGTCTTGGTTCTATTCATGTTTTGGTTTCAGACATTGTTGAGAGATGGCAGTGATGACTCCATGAAATTCAAGCTCAACAGACCGGAATGCATCTTTTCTTCTCCTGAGAATCGTGCTGTGTCGATAAACCCGCTGAACTGAGCCATCTCTCTGATGTCTGTCTTTTCATTTTTAATTTCTCTCATCATTGTTTTGATTGTGATGAGGTAAAATCTTATAATCCAACACTTGATCTGATGGTCAATTTTAACCAGTGAGGTCATTAAGATTGCTTCTGAATCATTTTTCAAAACTTTTTTCATCTGATTTTGAAATGATCATGAAGTGATAAAATATGGAATAAATCTTAGGACACCTTCCTACATAGCTGTAGCCTATAGCTATTGCTATGGATGAGAATAACTTTTCCGTTCCGATGATGATGATCATATTGTATTACTGTATGCTACCAAAAGGGTTATTTTGGTAGCTGTCCGTTCTGAGGTACTAATTTGTGACCTGGAGATTTCATAAAGATCATTTTTTGTAAAGGGCATTCTGTTTCATTACACGAGTTTAGAAGTTGGTTGCCAAAAGTACTTAATAAGACAGATTTTGTCCTGGGTCACAAGCTGTTGTTGCTCATTCTGATGCAGTGTATCTATTTTGTCGTTTGGTGCTAGTTCAGTTTGATCCTTTAGCAGGTGTAGTTTGCGGGCTCTATTTCAGTCTACGGTCTTCTTGTTAACGAGTTGACGCTGTTAGCCTCTATAGCTTGCTTGCCTGTCCTCCATAGTTAGTTTGGTGCCATAAGTCCACTGTTTGGTGATATTCTGCCGTTGGTCTGGGTCCTTTGTGCAAGTATCGTAACGATTTTCATGCATTTCAGGCGACATGAAGGCTACAAGTGACTCTTTTTTACGGTTTCGAAAGTCCATAACGCATGGTTTATTGCCAACAATATAGAGGGTAACAATGGATTGAAAATGGGTCGATTTTGAGCAGTTTTGCATGCATTGCAGTTGATTATGTCCTGTTCCAGCGATATTGTGATTCTTGGTGGTGAACATGGTGTTATTAATTTGTAGTTTGAAAAGATTGTAATCTGGAGGAAGTCTGTTGGAGATGTAATCGATTTTGTCATACTCCAATGTCTAGTTCACCCTCCACTGTGTTGACACGTCTTTGGCGGACATGTTCGTGCTGTCTATTTGAATTCTGGAGCTGGTCTGAATGAGGATCAGTCTGGAGCAGGTTTCCCTGTTCACTCCATTTCTGCAATTCAGCTATTTCAACAATATTTTCAGTTCAGTTTCACCACTAAACTGTATTTGTCTCTAATTTATAATCTTACTACTAATAACGAAAAGAAATAATTTCTTTAATTGTGTCAGATTCTTGAGCGAATACAATACCGCAATTTTCATAATCTTAGAACTTTAAACCAATTATATGGTCATGCTTTTAGGTTGGTCTTGTGTTTATCTGCTTGAGTTTTTTATTTGGAGAATGGAGGATATATTGTCTGAGGTGTTAGGGAGGAGGAGATTTGTCATATTTTAGGGAGGAATAAATTTTATTTGATTAAAAATTGCAAAAAAATTCAAAATCCTCATATTCATGTTGGTTAAAAACAATGGTTATAAACTCTATAATTTATGATGAATGTATTTTTAATCGAATAAAAACTTAATACTTTGTATTTTTTTAATGTTTTTTTGTATTTTCAACATATTTATCCAGAACTTCTGTCTTGGTTCCTCTTTTTCAAATAGTTATTTTAAAACTTATTTTTTCAAACATTACGTATTACAAAATAATGTGTATAAAAAAAAAATTTGTGTAGTTTTTATGGATATGAATTCAAATGGCTATTAGATTTCTTGAGGTTCTTATACCACAAAATACATCTACCATTTTATTTGATGATTGAAAAATTAAACGTTTCGCGTTAGAGAAATGATATCCAAACTATACTATCATTCTAGACTTAAACTAATTAAGATCAATCTCAACTAAACAACTCTCATTAAATACCCAAATTTTAATAATACTATAAATACTCATATCGTTGTTCAAAAGAAATGCTCTAATTTTATCCGGTTGAAAATTTTGGAGAACCACCAAAATAATTTCAATCTGAAATTGTTAAAATAAGACTTCAGAGTTTATCCGGGAACCAATTCTAATTGTTGAACTAAAATTTCTCTTTATTAGTTTTTTTTAAAATGTTTATAGCTTTCAAAACGAGGTCGAAAAACATAATCAGAAATACCATCGACTTTATTTTTTAAGATGAATAAATCTAAATATATTGATGATATTTTTTATTTTATTTTTAGAAAACACCACTAACAAGTGAGTTCAACCACGAGAGTTTTGTACATTTTTTACAATGTTATTTGTTTGAAAAATCAATGATGCTACTGTTATGAAAAATCATTCATGCTACTTCTTTGAAAAATTAAACATACGAGTTCTTTGAAAAATCAGCCATGTTATTTTTTAAGAAAATCAACCATGTTATTTTTGTTGAAAAATTACACATACATAGTTCTTTAGAAAATTCAACATGTGAGTTCTTTGAAAAATAAATCATGCTACTTCTTTGGAAAATTAAACATGCGAGTTCTTTGAAAAATCAATCATGATACTTCTTTGGAAAATCAACCATACGAGGTTTTTGAACAACTAAAAAAATTCAAAAAATATCATTAATGAATATATTTTTGTTCGTCTTAAAAGAACAAAACTAAAATTAATGATACTTCGATTTTTTTACCCAAGCTACGGCTTGAAAGAAATTTGGTTCAAAGAAAGAAAGAGAGTTAATTGTGGTTTTTCATCATGTGGAGGTATCTATTGGTAGTATGCCATTTTTGGATAATATGTGGTAATGAGATAGTTGGTTGTTTATTTATGGATATTTTTCTCTTTTTATTATTAATTCAGTATATGTTTTGATTTATTTGAGAGGCCTATGACATGTCTTAGTAACTTTGAATAAAAAAAATTGTACATTAATGAACTCCAACATCCAACATATAATTAGTAGATAGTTTATGTTGCTTTATGTTGTGTTTGATTTATTAAATACTTTTGTTTTTGTTTTTGTTTTTATTTCAAACCTTAGACGGTTATGATTTATTAATTTTTTTTTATAGAATTATCCACTTTGTACATCTTAATTGTTTTAGAGTGAGCTATTTTTTATGACCCCATCTAAAAAGATATTACGGTTTAATACACAAAAATTTCAATTTACTAATTACCAAAAATACATTTGACGTAAAATTAAGTTTCAAAACATAAAACTAATGAGAAATGTTACATTCAAGCCTCCAAGGGAGTAGCCGAGTTGGTTGAGTATGGAATTCTTATGACCAAAAGGTCATGAGTTCGAGTCCCTCTACATACGCTTTCTCGGCTGAGCCTGTCACCTTGTGTGGTTTACCTTCTGGCGTTGGTTTGCAGGCTATCGCGTCAGACTGAGGGTTTACCCTGTGCGCATTCATTGCATTCTGAGTAGCGGTTGCGGGTTCCCTCCGAAAAAAAGAGAAATGTTACATTCAAAGATAAATCTTTATCTCTATAGTTCGGCTTTGAATAGTAACTCGTCCCTGGACTATGTCACTTGGTGACAGATAGTCCCTGGACTTTCAAAAGTCCGTTCGTAGTCCCTCGACTATCCAGTTTGGATAAAGTTAATCCCCTTGCATGTGTTGACTATCAATTTTTCTGACAGATAGTCCTTAAACTATTCATTTTCAATAAATTTAGTCCTTTGACTTTCTATTTTTGATAAAGTTAGTCCCCTTAATAAACATGTGCATGGGACTAACTTTATCCAAACTGGATAGTCCAGGGACTACCAACGAACTTTTGAAAGTC
This sequence comes from Limnanthes douglasii subsp. nivea, assembly GCA_036936605.1. Lineage (NCBI taxonomy): Eukaryota > Viridiplantae > Streptophyta > Magnoliopsida > Brassicales > Limnanthaceae > Limnanthes > Limnanthes douglasii. The sequence goes on along the minus strand of JAUPFV010000001.1, from coordinate 388,138,615 downwards.
CATGGACTATATGTCACCAAACTGGATAGTCCATGGACGAGTTACTGTTCAAAGCCCCAAATTCTCAGTATCCACTATCGACATTCTAGTTCAATTGTTCGAGGCCTCATCGATTTCGGCTCCAAAATCCACCAAATTAACTTATTATTTTTTTCCCATTAAAATAACTAAATCGACTTTAGCAAAATTCAGATCAGATTTCGTTCATCGTGTAGATTAAAATACTAATAAATAAAATTTATGATCATCTTCTTCTTCCATTTGTAGTTTTTTTTTTAAATTTTAATAAATCTAAAGTTTGAATGTATAAAAAACTAAATATTTTTGATTTTTTCGATTCATCGATTAGTAATATAAATTACCATCTTCTTTATTTGCACGTTTTTTAGTGATGTTGGTAGTTTTCCGTTGTTAATTACTATTGATGTGCATCCATCATTATGTATAATTAATTTTCTACCATCTATCGTTATATATAACTAGTCTTCTTTGTAATTGTTAAAAGTTTTTTCAGTGTTCTTTTTTATTATCGGTTTTTTTATCAGTTTTTGGCCTTCTTCGTATCTCGCTTACACGTGCATCATTCAATTGTAGTTAGTCCCACATAAATCTATGAGTTCATATTAGTTTTATAAAATCTCGCATCTATTTTGTAAGTAGCCTTGCATCTATTTTGTAACTAGTCCTGTATCAACATTGTAAGTAGTCCTGCATTGTTCATCTACGAAAAAGGAGTCCGGCATCTATTTTGTAAGTAGTCCCACGTCGTTCATTTTATGTGTAAGTAGTCCAATGTCGTTTATTTTATGTGTAAGTAGTCCCGTATATACTAATCACATAATTTTTAAATGAAACATGCCTTGTAAAGCTTGGTTTTTTAGATCAAACATGTTTGCAATTATTAATTAAATGAAAGAACAATAAAACATATACACCTACAAGCTGTGGAGAAAACACTATTTTATTCTCTTTTTAAAAGAATATACGGTATGAGGAACGAAAACACACTTTAGAAAAAAAAGTAAGACTTTATCATAGAAATAACAAAAACATATGACGACGATGAGAAATCGTTCAGATTGGGGAAAAGGTTATCTTTGGTTTGAAGCATGAAAATGAACACATTTCATTAAACAGTAAAAAAATTGAACCGAAATATTCGAAATCGAAAGAACAAGAATCAAGAATAGTGAAGACTAACGTTTCTAATAAAACAACAACAAAAATTAAAATAAATCGAGTATAAAAAATTACAAATAAAATGGTAAAGGTATGTAATTCCCTATTTTTTACATACTTTACACTATTATACTATCCTACGTATATATTCAATATGATGTCCAACATCTATCATTTATATGGTGTCCCGCATCTTTCATGCATCATTTGTCCATCATTTATCATACATTACACTATTTCATATCTATCATGGATTATTTGTTCATCATCTATCATGCATTGCATTGTCTCGCATCTATCATGCTTTACTTGTCCCGCATCTATCATGCATTACTTTTCCCGCATCTATCGTGTATTACTTGTCCCGCATCTATCATGCATTACATTTTCACGCCACTATCCTGCATAATTGTCCAGCATATTCCATGCATTATACTCTTCTGCATCTATCATGAACTACACTGGCTTACGTCTATCATGTACTTATATTAACTAAAAAATTCACATATTTATATGATGCAATAAATAAAGCAATTAGAATACCAAAAGTTCAAGTTATAAAAATGTTGTATGTTAGTCTGCTCCACATTTTCTTTACATTCAATGATGTACTACTTTTTATAATAAACTGGATCAATCACGGAGAAGCTCATAAATCCAGTAAACATTTTCCACGAAACAAAACTTGATAAAGTAGTTGAAAGTGTTGCTCTATTTCTCGTAAAAAAATCAACACCATTAAAAAAATAGTAAACATATTATATATAACGAATTATTTTAATGCACTCATTCATCATGAGGCACGCAACTATTTGTCAATGAGAAGTAATTTAAGGAAAATACAAAGATGTTACAAATGAATAGGTTTTGAAAGGATAATATAAAATTGAATTTGATTGAAACTCTAAAGGAGATCATAGATGAACATGTATATTTAATCCATAGTATCAATGTTTCACATCTATAATTTAATATACTATAATGCGTCTATCGTTTAACACATTATTCAACCTTTATCGTTTAATGCACTGTTTTTTGCATCTATCATTTAACATAATGTCCTGGATCTATCGTTTAATATATTATCCCGCATCTATTATACATTACATTGTTCCACGTGTATTGTTTAATACACTATCTCGTGTCTATCGTTTACTTAAATATATGAAACTTTTGTAGGCTTTGAAGGGAAAATGAACCTACAAAATGGTAAAGAATAGGCATTTGGTAAGGAGGTCCAAAATAAAGAAAACCTTAATCAGAAGGAAGATTTCAAACAAGAAGATGTCGATGCAAAGGAAAAAGGATGTTGCTCATGCATAAGACAAAAAAGAGAATAATGTTCATGTGGAGAAAAATATGATGATGTTCCTAAAGAGGTTTATGGTTTGATTCATTCTCTTAACAAGTCTGTTCAATTGAGTAGTCCGATCTATGGTTCAGTTTCTAGCAATATTAAACTTTGCATAATAGCTACTAGTTCATATATTAATATTCATTATCAGTACAAAACTTCTTCAACATTTTCCCGGTTTGATTCTATACCCAAACCTTCTAGTTCACAAAGGCAATAAATGGTTCATATTTGGTCTTCTAAAGTAGAATTCATACTTTCCTAGATTAGTCATCAATCAACGATATAAAGTACTTTGCACCACATATGATAAGTTCCCGTGTTGGACCCTAAAGGTATGGATTAACATAATCATTTACTTCATTGAATGTCTGGTTGTTGGACATAAATTTCACCCTCTTGCTCGTAGCCAAAACGCAGATTTAAAAAATACTTAACTTCTAAAATCCCATACCATTTAATAACCATTGTTTGCTTAGTTCACTGAGTCATTTCTCACTTAAATGCCCTAGTAGATTATACCACAGCCTAGTGCAATTTTTCACCACACTAGATACACCCCTAATATTATGGTACCCTCAAGAACTACATATCATTAGTCTTATAAGCTTTCGTAGCAACAAGGGAGCCTTGTAAAACCCTAAGTATGTTATCTCTAATCTTATTGGTAAACCATTCCTCATCTAACATCCTAATAAAACAATGTTACGTTTAAATTTGGCTGCATATCTTACATTATTAATTACTCTCTCAAGTCTTATAGACAACTTGTTGTACCTTTCTAATCCCTTTGACATTGCAAGATTTGTTATTTCTAAGAATGATCCTTCCATCATCAAGTATTTACACATCTTTAGAACAGTGCTTATTGGAAGTCATGTTAAATGATGCACTTAAAAACAACACCAGTTTATCATTGTACCTATAAGAAATCAACGTACTCACAATCATCAAACATCATCGCACCATCTCCGACTATGTCTTCTGATAGTTGTTGTTTTTTATATTCTTTGGGCAGTTCTGACTAATATGTCATTTCTTCTTACTTATATGACATATTATCTTTGAAAACGTCTCATCCTCTTTAGACTTAAACCGAAAGTTTTTTATCCTCTTAATTGAATCTCTATTTTCCAGATGATCCCTCAAACTTAGTTCGTGATCTTCATGATAACCCTTCGTTATACTATTCTTTTGAAGATCTTTGAAGCTCAATGTATTATTAACTTTTGTCATTGTAAGGAAACCTTTCGCGTATAGCATAATGTCCACAAAGTGTTCATACTCATTTGGTAGAGACCTTAAATGGATAATTGTTTGATCGCATTCCTCCACCTTCACACCAAGTACATTCAAGTTATATATAATTCGGTTGTAATCAATTAGGTGCCTCCAGATATTTGTGGTATTATCCATTCACAACGTGAAAATATATTTCTTCATATACAATCAGTTCACCAATGATTTCTTCATGTGAATTTCCTCCAGATAATTATGTATCTCTAATGTCATAAGCTCTTCAGACACCTCTCATAGCATTTCATCTCCTAAGTTTCATATGAGGATACTATGAGCTTTAGACAGTACCACGACATCAACCTGTGTAGATTTATTATCGGTATTAGCTATTAATCATTTTCGTACTAGGTAAGCCTTAACCTTAATTCTTATTAAGATTGAAATCATTAGATTTGTAGAATATTTATAAACTAAGCTTCATAAAACTCATCTTTTATCGCTTTTTAGTTTTCCAAGCGAGATTTACTTCTCCAAATTACAAATCACGATCAATTTACGTATTTTATTATTGCATCATGCTCACCGCTACTTGTTAGGGGTTAAACCAGTAGAACGACTGATCGTGGAAATAACCTATATACGATCAAACGAACCTATGAAAGAATGATATAATTTCCATATATAAGTCAAACAATAAATTAATAGAAAACACAATATAACAAAACACATAATATTTAACGCGGTTCGGATTTTTAAAAAATCCACATCTACGAGAAACATGACCTCTTTTATATATAAGTAAGTTATAGAAAGACTCTTCAAACATAAATAACTCAATCACTCTTTATAACAAAATATAACATGATTCACAAAATCCTATCTTTAGTGTTTATCTCTCACTTCACTTATCTCTCAAAAGACTTAGAGTTATTTTATTTGTTAGGAAGTATTTTCTCATGTAATTGTCTTTTAATAATTACAATCGCATCATATCATATTGTTAATTATAATATCCTCTTATATTTATAGATATAGTTAAAACCTTAATTCTTCATTAGATACGCATCAATAGTTGAAATGACTCATACTTTATTAATATAGGAAACCCAAATTAACATAGAAGACATAGTAAATAAAATACTATGTTTTAGCCTAATGTTGCTACGATCCAATGCATTTTGGATCAAAGTGGTACTTATGATTAGTTTTCTTCAACAATCATGCTTCGGCCAACCTGCTTCAATCACTCATGCTTCGACTCAATATATATTTCCTTTAATACAATGGTTACCAGTCTTCTTACAACTTGTATCAACGCTTAGGATCAGTAGACAACCCTACAATAAATCATGAATTAAGCACCATAGAGCTTCAAAAGTTTTTGCATATATATGTAATGGCAGATTCAACACTCATCTAGTCATTCGACAATACCTTTGCTAACAAGTTACTTATAGCTTACACCTAAAAGTAATGATTACCATGCATTTCGTGTGACATGAATACTACAAAGATTCTTTTATGATCTTGAAGTTCTTAAACACACAGTTTGAAGGTTAAAGAAGGATTGAATATGAATGGTTTTAGAGCAGTTTCCCATACGATACACTCAATTATGTCATGCTCTAGCTCCGGCCGACCTAATGTGTTTGTAGGTTTATGGTGAACATGTGGTTTTGTTAATTTGAGGTTGAAAAGGGTTTGATATAGAGAAGGTTTGTAAGGTGAAGTAACCGATTCCGTCATACTCCGACGATGATGTGGCTCCGTCGATGATTTTACTCTAGTCAAACCTCAAATGTAATCACAATTATTTTGTCAACATATTGGTTTTATCATTTTGAATTATGGAGCTGATTTGAATAAGAAATAATTTGGAGCAAGTTTGTCGGCGATTCATCAATTTCTAGAGTGCTCTAGTGACGACGTGACTTTCAACCATATTTCTTTATGCTTGCAAGTTTCCGGTGAACATTTAAATACATTGATTTTAATTTGGAGAAAGTTTAAAGGTGGTGCATCTATTTTTTTGAATTTGAAATGATTAAAAAAACGGATGATCAATGTTATCGTGATCTTGTGGTAATACTGTTTGTTACCACCCCAACATTGTTCATGCAATAAAATGAAATTATAAATAATATTTGGTTGTTATCAACCTAAAAGTTTTCGTGATAATTGGATGAAAGGGTCTTATAATAGGTTATGTTTAAAAAATTATATCGCAAAAAGTTTGATGGATTTGAAAAAATAAAATAAAAACAACTTATCGACTAAAACTTTTGGACCAAATCATGAGATGAATGTAACTTATGGGGCTTTGAACAATAATTAGTCCCTTGAGTATCCATTTTCGTGATAGATATCCCCTCGACTAAAAACGTCCGGATTTAGTCCATCGATTATCTATTTTTGTGTAATATATTCCCAACTAAATATTGTTCAGTTTTAGTCCATTGACTATGCATTTTAGATAAAGTTAATCCCACACACATGTTTATTTAAGAGACTATTTTTTAAATAAAAAATGGATAGCGAAATGAGTAACTTTATAAAAAATGAATAGATGAAAAACTATCTCACAAAGATGGATAGTCAACACGCACAAATAACTAACTTGATCCAAAATGGATAATCAATTGACTACATTTAGACTTTTTTAGACAATGGACTATTTATCACGAAAATGGATGGTCAAAGGACTAATTATTGATTAAACTTAACTTATAGTCTATATTGTCTAATAGTTTCATTATTTTCTTTCGATATACTAGATTTTTATTTCATTTCTTTTCATTGAATACTGTGGTGAAAATAGATTTAAAACAAACTAACTCGAACCTTTTAAACACAAACAGATTCAACCCAAAATCATATACACCATTGTTCCATTGCATTTTATTTTTGAATATTATAGAAGATAATCAATTTTAAGTGTGTGGTGTTAATATTGTCTTATTCTTAAAGTTTTTAGTTTAAATAATGTCATAAATAAAATAAATTATAATAACTTAATATGGATTATTGTACGTATGAAGGCCTTAAAAACTTAATTCAAATATAATGAAGTGATACTGTACTATGAAATAAAAAATTGCATGTTTAGAATTTTATTTGATTAGATATTTTATATGAGATTTTGATATGAAATATTTTGTCGTTGATTTAAAGACCATGATTTAAAGACCATGATTGACATAACCTAATTTTAGAAATAAAAATTTCAATCTAAAAACTTATGATCGTGTTTTTACTAGCTAAGAACCTTGGTTAGTCACCCGATTTTGTCATGTGTATAAAAAATACCACTAATATTTTTTTATATCAAAACAATCATTTTTGTTGGTTTCATTTTGCATATGTGGTCACTTTTGTTTGTCTTGATTTGCATCCATGATCACCCGTGAGTGACCACAGATGTAACAAAAAACCAACAAAAGTGGCCATTTTGATACAAAAAAAACATCAATGGCATATTTGATACACATGACAAAGTCTGGTGACTAACCAAGATTCTTAGTCTGTTTTTACTATTTAAAGATATATGTTGTCTTCTCATTATCTCTCTATTTGTTTTACAAATTTTTTTAATACGTTAGTTTGAATTTTTATTATAAAAATAAAAATTTACAACTCTTACTCATAAGGTGATGTTCACCACTATAGGGATCGACGTTTACAACTCGTTGTTCATTCCTGTCATTATAAGTAAGTGAAATGTAGTTTTGCCACCATGAAGATTTGCATTCTCTTTTGTTGTTCTTATTATTTGGCGTCGATCACTTGCGACCGATGTTATTTTTAGATGTCATATGCCACCGTGACGATCAACATTTTTCTATGACGTCATTCTATTGTGGTGTTCTTCTTTTATGTCATTTTGTGAATGTCCTGTCATTATTTTATAATGGTCTTTTCTTTGTTAGTCTTATTTTTCGTTGGCCATTATGTTGTTAGCAATAGTCATGGTTTAAAGCATTACTTAATGACTAAATCGTCAATTTCGTTTTCTTTAGTTAGGTTTTTTATTACTGGGTTAACATATGTTTTGATTTATTTTTTTATCTTTCACTCCTGTTTATAATAATGTTTATTGTACCACTAGTTTTCTATTGGTTAGTAGCCATAAGACAAACGACCAATATTTTTACGTGCTTTTTGTCTAAGGCTTATAACCTCTTGTGGTAGTAGGTTTCAATGATTATTATTGTTATCTTATTGAAATCCAATCAGAACCTAATCCATGATTATTTTTGTTATCTTATTGGAATCCAATCAGAACCTAATCAATGATTATTAGATCGTCTTACTTAGTTTTTATTGTGCTTGATTTACAACTAATACTTTGGTTTTTTAGTTATGGATTTATTTGTTTTCAAATAAAAAAAATAATGTATAATCATTTGTTTTTTTGTTAAACGTCAGATCTATATTGAGTTTATTTTTAAATAACCTCATTGCACTTAAGAATTGTGAAGAGTTGTTGTCGCTTGCAAAGATAGATAATCAATGATGTACTTAACAACTTTTGGTAGAGTGGGTTGACAAAACTTTCAATTTTCAATAGATAATTCATAACGGTAAATTTCTGACCACGTTTAATTTACTGCATTGGTGCCATAAACTAATTTTTTGCTTATTCAAATTCAATTAATTTGTGAATGTACATTTATTCGAATGCGTCTTAGAGCTTGGTTTTGTAATTTATTTTTCATCTTTAACTAATATACATTGTAACTAGTATATTGAGTAGATTCAAAATTTAAAATTCTAATATTTTTTAAAATTAATAAATTATTAATTTATTGAGATAAATAATATTTTACTAAATTAATAAAAGGGTAAAGTACCATTTAAGACCCAAAACCCTAACTATCATCCATGTAAGACCCATATTTTTATTTTTCTCCGAGAAAGACCCGTTTTAGTCAAATATTTACCATTGAAAACCCACTAATTCCTTAAATACCTTTGTTCATTTATATAAAAAGCTTTTAGACCCATACTTCACCTTTTTTCCCAATTTTTTTTCTCTCTCAGCGTGAATTAGAACAACTCTAATGTTAGGCGATTCTTCATTTTTTTAACTCGATTTTCTTGTTTTCCTTTTGTTTTCATATGTTTTTTGTTGTGTTTTTAGTTGATTTTGAAGTTTGATTTTGGATATTTGTTTAGATACGTCGATTTGTGTGTGGTAAGTCAAATTTTGATTTTGGAATACTAGAGGTACTCGAGATACGTTTTTGTTTCTGATTCTTGGTATTTATTTGGTTTTTACGTTGCTAATGTAGTTTATTTGTTGTATTTGAGTTAGTTTTTCGTCGATTTTAGTCTGTTTTGAGTTTCTGAGATTTTTGTGTTGAGTAAAACGGTTCAGGGAAGAAGATGCGAAACGTTTGTATCTGTACTCACTGATAGTTGCGAAACGTGTATTCTTCTAGAATGGTAGATGCAAAACACGTTTTTGATAGATGCGAAACGTTATTTGTTTTATTTTTTTAATTCACAACATATAATGAGTGGTACTAGTTTGTTCGTCTTAAAAAAACAAAACCAACGGTATTATTGGATTTATTTTTCGAGTTACGGTTTAAAAGATACAAACTTTTAAAGTTAAAATTTATAGGGTTTTCTCGAAGAAGATGTGAAACCTTCTTCGTTATGATAGATGTGAAACCTTCTTTGTTATGCTGGATGTGAGACCTTCTTTATTTTGCTAGATGCGAAACCTTTTTTTATTTTGATAGATGTTAAACCTTCTTTATTTTGATAGATGCGAAACCTTCTTTATTTTAATGGATGCGAAACCTTTTTTATTTTGATAGATGCAAAACCAGTCACTAGATGCGAAACCATATAACGGAGAGACGTGTGTAATTTTTTTGTAAAAAAAAAATCAAAACATATTATGAATGGTACTAGTTTTGTTCGTCTTAGAAAAACAAAACCAATGATATTTTTGAAGAGAAAGATTCATACCGGAAATATTTTGATTTTCGGTAACGACTAGCTAGTCCGTTTAGAAGTTTGAATTTGTTTTTTGGGAAAATTTCTATAATAGTCCTTAAAGTATTGGTTTTGTTGTAATCAATTTGGCGGAGATGCTTTAGCGACTCTACTAATTTTAATTGGAAATTGAGATTAGGTCGCCTAACCCTAATGGCGGCTTTTCTATACCTTTAAAATCAATCTGCTTTCTTCTCTTCGAGAGAACTAGGACTTAAATCTCAATCTCTCATCCTCACTTGTTATTGGCTGGCTATATGCACGAAGGAGTAAATCCCCAAAGCTTATGCTATAGTGTCGCAGCTTCCTTAGCGTTTCTAAGCAACTTCTACATCGATACCCAGTCTTTTAGTTCTATTTCCCATTTGAAAAGTTTTAGTTTTGATTTTATGTATTGCATTGAATTAAATTCATAAATTAGGCTATGATGATAAGCTGTTTTTAATTTCTTAGCCTTACAATTTATGTACAACTATAATCAACTTAACACTTAGTTTCCTAAATTGATATAATACGTAGATTCCTAAATTAATAGATTAGTATTAACACTTAGTTTCCTAAATTAATATAATACTTAGATTCCTAAATTAATAGATTAGTATAACAATTAGTTTCCTAAATTAATGGATTAGTATAACACAACGACACTATAAATATAAGACCTTTCAATGAAAGGGTGACATGAAAGAAAATAGTTAAGCTAGTCTAGATTTTGTTAAAATTCAAAGTAAGAGATTTTTTTAAGATCTGAAGTAAGATAAAACATGTTGTTGATTGTCTATTAATTATTTTTTAGCATATTAATTACGTATTCTATATTTCAGTGGCTGGAATAGTGGATACTCTTGAAATTGAGAACCTTGAGGTTAAAATTAAGAAGCTTGAGGATGCTTACTTCGCTGGTACCACTGAATCTCAAAACTGCTCTCTAATAGTAACAGAGGGTGACTCGGCCAAGGCTCTAGCGGTATATTTTTATATCTTAGCTGTTAATTGTTTTTTTTTCACTTTGGGAATTTGATTAAAAAAAATTATTCAGATGGCTGGACTATCCGGTTCTGGCCTTGGCTATGACTTTTACAGTGTTTTTCCTTTGAGAGGAAAGTTGCTTAATGTGAGGCAAGCTAGCACTGCATTGACCGAGAAGAACCAACAAATCCAATCCATCGAGAAGAACCAACAAATCCAATCCTTGATGATAATTTTAGGATTGAAACAGGGAACAATATATACAGATTCTAGCAAATTAAGATACGGTAAACTCATATTCATGATGGATCAGGTTAGTTCTCAAAATTGCTTCTTTGATTATAATGTGAGTGTCTTTGGTGCCTCCGCATTAGTTTTAAGTTGAGTTTTATGGCTTTGCAGGATAAGGATGGTTCCCACATTAAGGGCCTCTTAATAAACTTCATACATTTTTTTTGGCTTTCGTTACTCAAGACTGAATTCATACATGATTTTAGTACTCCAATTATAAAGGTTGAAGATGATATTTCATACAGCTATTTCTATTCCACATCGGCCTTCTGTGAGTGGAAAAAAAAGAAAGAAAATATAATAGGATGCCTGATAAAATATTATAAGGTATGAAGTAATAGATATTATATATAAGTTAAAGAACCTTTCTTTTTTTGCAATGCAACGAGTCTCTTGTTCTTTCTAGGGCTTAGGGGCAGGCACCTTAGAAGAAGGTATTGAATATGTCAAAAAAATGGAGGCTGGGCTAAGAAAATTTGTATGGAACGAGAGGGATGATGAGAAAACAATAAACCTAGCTTTTAGTATGGAAAACAGACGGCCAAGGAAGGAGTGGCTCTTACAATTTAAGGTTAAATCTTTCACTATTTATTAACTGTATGTATCACAATTGAGTATTTATTCTAATAGTATATTTTTGCAGTCTGGAACCCATACTACGAAGGAATCCATAACTTATGGCGAGTTTATAAACCAAGAGTTCATAGAGTATTCTATAGCAAACCTTAGAAGGTCCATACCTTCGATGGTAGATGGTTTCAAACCAGCACAGAGAAAAGTCATTTTTTCTGCATTTAAAACAGATTTGTCAAGAGGAGTAAATGTGAGTCATTTTTCTAGCTACGTAGCTGAGCATTCTTTCTACTATCATGGACAAAAGAGTCTCGAGAAGACGATTATTCGTCTTGGACAAAATTATATTGGCAGCAACAACATAAACCTTCTTTTACCATCTGGTCTATTTGGAACTCGTAATTCGGTGAGATTAAGCAGTTATTAAGTAGCTTGAATCTTGTTTGTTTGTTTGTTATATCCATCATCCCTAATTAGTTTTTTTTGTTTTTAATCCGACAGGGTGGAAAAGATGTATCAAGTGCTAGGTATATATGTACGACCCTCTCTCCGATTACTCGCCTTTTGTTTCCAAAAGATGATGAATACACTCTCGAATACTTGAAGGAAGAAGAACACGATGTTGAACCAACTTGGTACATACCCATCATACCCATGATTCTAGTAAATGGGTGTAAAAGAATAGGTACAGGCTGGAATTCCTATGTACCTAACTATAACCCAAAAGACATTATTACTAATGTGAGAAGGTTACTAAATGAAGAGGAGCAGATAGCTATGGAACCATGGTACAGGGGTTTTAACGGAACAATAGAGAAAACAAAGGTTACTAATAGAGGAGTGTCCTATACTACTAAAGGTATCGTCAAAAAAATTAATGATACCACTGTTCGCGTTACCGAGCTTCCGATTTGCATGTGGAAAGATAATTACCGAGAGCTGTTGAATAATGATCCGTTAGTAGATGTAAGTATATATATATTTATATATATATATATATATATAAATTTCTTGTATTTTTATCTAATTATATATATTTTTATATCTTATCTCTATTCGATTTTGCAGAAAATAAAAGACAAAGGTGATGGTATAAGGATAGATTACGAGATTACTATTAAGGAGGGCACTATACCAACTAAGGAAGACGATCTATTGAAGATGTTCCATTTGATAACAACTATAGGAACCCATCAAATGAACCTTTTCAGTTCAAAGGGTGTTATCACCAAATACCCTTCGCCAGAAAAAAGTGAGAAATTATATTATTTCTATTTATTATAAAGATTTGTATCTAACATTTTTTTTGAAGTTATGGAAGAGTTCTTTGGCATAAGGCTTAACTATTATAGTAGTAGACAGAGAGCTCTAGAAAAAAGCCTTGACGAAGAGTTGCTTATGATAAAAAATATATTAAAGTACATTGAAGCATTAGTATCCGGAACAAAAAGTGTCATTGGGAAAGAAGAAAAAGACTTGGTTTCCGAGTTAAGAGAAAAAGAGTATCATACATTTCCAAAAAAAAGTAAATTTCAAGCTGGTGATGAAGTAACAGAAACTTCTACTGGTTGGTCTGGATATGAGTATTTGTTATCCTTACCTCTTTTCAAGATGATGCAGAATGATAAGGTTAAAGAACTCCGAAGCCGGGAAGAAATATTGAGTAATAAAGTTATCAAAATAAAAGCTGAAACTCCTTCCAATTTGTGGCGTGAAGATCTTGTTGCTCTTGAAAAAGGACTGGATGTACGTATTTTATTTTGAAAATTCAAAATCAAAGTTATTGTTTCATATTTCTTATAAAAAAAATTTGCTTTTCAGGAGCAAGATACATCACAGAAGAAAACCAAAAGCAAGAAGCGAAAGATGTAAAAGGTTTATGAAGCGAGATGTTTCACCTGAATTTTCGTCTAAATACATTCCTTTAGGAGTAAAACTATTATGGTAATTTTTCAACTAAATTTGTTGTCATACAACTATTTGATTAGCTATAAAAGGCTCGCACTTTTTTTACTAATATGGGTGACAAATTTGTTTTTACTATTGTTTTTTATAATGTTTATGCATATTTAGTATTTTATTATGATTACGAAGACTTTAGCTCACCTATGACTATAGGTCTAAAGGTTCAAATTCTAAAATTCTTTATGCAATGCTAAAAAATCAAAACTCTCTCTGATCTCTTAATCCTATTATTAAGTGCGGTAAGAATTTGATCAGTAACTCTACGTTTTTAGTATAGCTAGATGTCAAGCTGACAATATAAAAGCCAGTCTGAAAGCCATAGCTCTTATAGACAGTATGGACATTGGTTTTTTCAGAGATATTCAATAAATAAATTTCGGTCTATCTCTCTATGTATTAGTTAGTAAAATTTACATGACAAGTCTCTATTTGCTGATATGGTTCTAATTTTGATTTTAGTGTTGAAGCAGATCAGCAATGCTTCTGGCAAGCTTCTCCCCTGATATGAAGTCTCCGTTTAGATTTTTGTCTTTAATTGGCATCTCTCCATCCTTAAGCTTCTGTAATATGTTAAGATCGATATGTTACCGCAATCTTAACCATTTGTTTGTCTTCTCTATCGAATCGCTAAACAGACGAGCTTATGTTATAGTGTCGCCTTCGTTCATGTTGCAGCTTCCTTAGCGTTTCTACGGATTAGCTGTGTCTAAGCAACTGCTACATCGATAGCCAGTCTGTTAGTTCTGTTTCCCATTTGAAAAGTTTCAGTTTTGATTTTATGTGCTGTATTGAATTGAATTCACAAATTAGGCTATGATGATAAGCTGTTTTTAATTTCTTAGCCTTACAATTTATGTACATAGATTCTTATGTAAGGTTTCAATGATGAATAATCCATTGATTGAGGTGTAGGTGATCCAAGTTTTCTCTTTACAGGATGAACCTCCTTGGGTTTCTACATCCTTCGTGAAGTTACTGGATTTCTCTGAGATTCATTGGATTTGTCTTGGTTCTATTCATGTTTTGGTTTCAGACATTGTTGAGAGATGGCAGTGATGACTCCATGAAATTCAAGCTCAACAGATCGGAATGCATCTTTTCTTCTCGTGAGAATCGTGCTGTGTCGATAAACCCGCTGAACTGAGCCATCTCTCTGATGTCTGTCTTTTCATTTTTAATTTCTCTCATCATTGTTTTGATAGTGATGAGGTAAAATCTTATAATCCAACACTTGATCTGATTGTCAATTTTAACCAGTGAGGTCATTAAGATTGCTTCTGAATCATTTTTCAAAACTTTTTCATCTGAATTTGAAATGAACATCAAGTGATGAAATATGGAATAAATCTTAGGACACCTTCCTACATAGCTATAGCCTACAGCTATTGCTATGGATGAGAATAACATTTCGGTTCTGATGATGATGATTATATTTTATTAACTGTATGCTACCAATTTGGCTCAGAATTTAGGATTATCATAATTTTAGGGGAAAGTATTGTTTTTCCCTGAACACAGGTTTGTAGTTGATTTGCTTTTCACTTGTGGCAAAAATGCAGAAGAGTTTGGACCATTAGATGTTGTTTCCCCAAGATATAATAAAGAAGACTTCTTGTAACTCTGCGTTCATGAATGCGAATAGAAACATAGAAAAAGCAGTGTTTAAGATTGGAGAAGATAAAATATTATGTGATAGACAGAGAATAGTTGCTCTTTACGGAATCACTTTGGGACGAGATTGATATTTCTGAAAATAGCATCTCTTCATCAGGTATGAGGGTGATGCATGAGTTCAATGTGACAGACACTTTAAGAAAAGTTTCTTTGGATCTTCTGTTGGAGATCTTAGTTTTTGCAAACAAGCTTTGTTGGACAAGGCTGAAAGATGCATGTGACCTGAATCTAGCATCCTTAGTTTTCTCTAGAGATGATGCAGCGGAACTCATGGAGTATTTAGCCATGCTTATATTAAACAAAGATGTATCATGGTTGGGCTAGCATCATTTCCTTTCTATTGTTTATTAAGTGAAGTTGCGATGAACCGGAATCCGTTAAAGCGTGTTCTTTCTTGGAACTATTGATTGAGTCGGCTGAAACAGACAGGCAGAGAATATTGCCTTGCATCAGTTAGGATGCTTGAGACTGTCAAGGAAAGAGTTCGAAGAATCTGAATGTTTGTTTGCAGTTGCTTTCAATATAGGTCATGTGTATTCAGCATATTTCCCGATCTTTTCAAATTGCCAAGTGATATTAATTTCTGTCAGCATCAAGCAAAAAATCGTTAAACTCTCGCTTCTCAATGAAGTGTCCATCAAAATAAGAATCTCACGCTATCATCTAGTATTAATTCTTGCTTTGCAATGAACTGTGTTCACATTCATGTTTGTTGGTGGAAGAAGCTGCAGTAGATGAGGTTTAGTACTGATTGCTTATCTAGGAATGTGCAACACCTTTAAACCCATCATCTAAGTGTTGCTGAGAGATTTTTGAAGTACCTGAAACGTACTCTAACTTTTTGAACTGTATTTAAGTATGTTGAGTTTTAGTTGGATATTTGGAAAGGGATTGGGGGTTGTCCGGCTTATGCATAACACCGAGGTTATCTTTCTCATTAGATTCGGGATTATTCAGCCGGTGAACTAGACAAACAGAGGACAGTAGCCCTATCAACTAAACAAGTTAACTATATTGCTTTTATTTTTTCTGCCTCTAAACTTTCTTGACAGCTTTTTATAGAACAGGGTAATGATGTGAATGAGCAAGTGAGTCTGATAATTATTCAGCCACGGCCGTGAACGACGATCTTATTTTCCACGCGCTCAGCAAGTACAACCTCATGCAGCTTCATTGCGTTCGACAAGCTACACGAGAGGGTTTGATAGAGCTGGTGCAATGCCCAACTGAAGATTCGGTCGCGGATTTGTGTACAAGGGATTTAATTTAGATCGAGTGTTGTAATGTGTAGTGTGTGTTTCTACTAAATGTTAGGTCTTTTGTAATTCTTCCCTAAAATTTTAAGCGGTATGCTTATTGATGATATTAAATATCCGATATTTCTACTTCGTTACAAGCTTTTCCCTCTTGTTATTATTGTTGGCTAATTAACTCCATAATTATAATTGAAACACAATAAGGTTTAGGCTTGATGTAATCAATCAATGAGGATTGATTAGGTTTTATGGAGTCGGTCAAAAGGATTGAGTCCTTTTCCACTTGGCTTCTCACTGCAGCTCCTATAAATGGTATTTTACTTTATATGAAATAGGAATCTTGTATTCAGGTTTAATGAGTTCATATGTTTCATCATAAACATGAAAGTGTTGTTAGTTTTTTTTTTGTGAAGATTTTCTTATCAATAATAAGTGAAGTTCTTAAATTTGTGTGTGATTGATACATTAATTGGTATCAGAGATCATGGCTGTGAATAACGGTGAACTCTACCGAATCTATCGAAGGCATTGTGGATCCAACAACTGCAGAGGCAGCGTCGAGGTAGACCATGAAGTTGGATCCACCGTTGTATCGGCCACCAATGCTAACATCCACGCACTATACTGCATGAACGATAAAGATGGAATTCTTGTTGCAAGCTCGTGATGCGTGGACGCCGTGATCTCGGAAAGATGCGATATGTATCAAAATATTGATGAAATTGTGTTATTGCATTAAGCAATACATGAGAATCTCATCCTTGAGCTGGGTGTAATTGAGACAACCAAAGAACTTTGGGAGGCGATTAAAATGAGAAATCAGGACACCGAACATGTTAGGGACACACGATTGATGACATTAGCTACTGAGTTTGATAACTTGGTGATGCAAGATTCTGAAACGGTGTATGATTTTGCGGCAAAGCTATCATCGATCAAGTCAAAGACAATATCTCTAGGAGAATATGTCGATAAAGCTAAGCTGGTGAAAACATTGTTGAAACGTTTACCACGTACGCAGACATGGTGAATATATTGAAGACACTCGATAAAAGGATCGTAAAAGTGTAATAATCCAGACCACCATACTGCTTACGCAATACAAGGTGGATCTCCATACGAGAAGGGGTCGTTCCGGCAGCTCCTCACATGGTAGGTCTAGGGGACGCCGAGGCAGAGGGGGAGGGAAAGGGAGGTCTTAACAGGTCAGGGGTGGGAAACCTCAGACCAAACTCAACCCCAAGAAAGTTCTAACAAGGAAAAGTCCAAGATAATTTGTTGGAGATGCGATAATCCAGGGCACTTTGTAGCAAAATGTCTTGAACGTGGACAGAAGAACCATGAATCCAACTTTATAACGACAAAATATGTTGATGATTCACTCTCTATGAATGAAGCTGTTTTGCTGAACAAATAAATACTTGATTCTATGGAATTATGGGATACAAGTGTATGTTACTTGGACAATGGAGCCAACAATCATACGATTGGGAATAAATTATACATCGTTGAACTGGATAAGAGTATCATAGGGAAGGTACGCTTTGGTATGACTCTAGGAAAGCGATCTGTGGGATTCGTTTACAAAAACGCTAGGAAACGAATATTGTGATTTGTGAGCGTCTATTTTATACCTCAGCTCAAGCATAATATACTAAGCTTTGGTCAAGCAAAATAAAATGGATGTGAGATAGTATTGAGAGGCGACATTCTTACTATACGTGATTCGACAAAAAAGAGTTAGGAAAGGCCAGTTGTAGTATCTTGTTAAATGGAAGGAATGGCCGGAATCAGCTAACACTTGGGGGCCAACAGATAACATTGAGAACTTTTTTGACCTGATAGAGGGAAAAGCTATCGGCAAAGTCTTGTAGAAAACGCAGAGGCAGGAAATCTCTTTCGGCTACAAAAGGTTCTAACAAGTCTAAAAGCTTATTTCCAAATGAAGGGAACGATGAGGAGGCTTTGTTACTGACGAAGCCAACCAAGCTGATGAGGATGGTAGTGTAAGCCCTCTAGAAGTTGACGAGGGAAAAGAGAAAATAGATTATGACCACTGTAGGAACTGTGGCTGATAAACCCTAGTTCTGGACCCACCCCTACCGATAACGAGGTGAATGCACATGGGCTTCAGTTGCATTCGCATTTAGAAACAAATGGTGACCATAATGAGCCTCCTAATAACAGTCAACCGGATAAAATTGTGAAAAAACTTTCCACTGGAGCTAAGAGACGAAATCAGGTTCTGTGAAGAAGTTTGAACCGGATCCAACCTTGAATGAACGTACTCGCCTATCCGATTTTACTTTAGAGAAAGAAAGCACAGAAGTAACTTTTACTAGCACAGGAGTTACTGGGAAAGGTTCAGGTGTGAAGCCAACTATCACAAAGGTCCTAAAACCATTGAAAATTGCTGGGTCTGTGATTGGGAATGTTCAGGACGTTGAAGTAACTTTTACGGCAATGAGGTCTGATGGAGTAGAGGTTGTGGTTGATAACAAGTTTCTAAGGGCTAACAACCCTCTTATGTTGGTAGATTACTACAAGCAACATCTCAAGCACACCTTCGAGCCTGCCCCTCGACAGGATGATACCCTTTAGTTTGTTAGATCATCACAGAAGGATACCTGTTAGTTTGGTAGATCATGTCAAGATTATACTATTTGGTTTATTTTGTTTTCTGAAACATTGAGTCTTTCATGTATCATATTTTTTTAAGAATTGTAAGTATATTCTAGTAGAAGAAAAAATAAATTCATGTTTATGCATGAGATCAAGAAATATGCATTTGCTACTCGTGTTTTGGCTCGTACCCAAATCATGTTTATGCATGAGTTCTGGCCATATACGGGTATATATTCCTTGCATTTTGGTTGCCCTTGGCGTGATTTGATGATGTAAGTTTGGAGTGTAATGGTTATGTTATACTGTGCGTTGACATAAACTCAAAGCCAGGCAACAAACCTTTAACATAAACGGCCTTCAAATTTTTGAAAACTAAATACAAACTAAACACAATTCTTATTAGAAAGCTATCCTAAGTAACATAATGATTGAAAAAAATCACTTTGGAAAATAAAAAGTACATAAACTTGTTCATAAGTTTAATTCAGACCAGGAAAAACAATAAAGACCCGAACTGACTGGAGAAGAGTATTTAGAAAAGGAAAATCAAACAACACTTCAAAACATCTGAAGAGATTTGTTGTCCTCTTTCAGATTTAATCGGTTTTTCTTCAACAAATTCGTCTCAGTTTTCTCTTCAGTTCCTTTCGATTCTACAAAATGTATTCGGCGATACCAAAGTTTCGAGGTAAACCGTCGGTATAACCCCTGGGCCAATTCTCAACATTCTAAGAGTACCTGTGTCGGCACTCCAAATTACTAACCACCTCCGCCCTTTCTTAAAATTTATAGGTCCGAATATGATCTCGCATTGTCTCGTGCAATGCAATGGATAAAGATCATAGAAAGCATATACATGGATTCTACAGATATAAGATACCTTAATAAAAGATAAGTCCCGTTCACATTGAAGCATCATCCAAATATCATCTTGAACACATCTTGGGTCAACCAAAAAAAAAAGAAAAAAATAGATGATCATTTATAACAAGAAGACTCGGCCTACAACCATTCTCAATGTCCGGAACTGTGATCTCTTTCAAAGTTTCATCACCTAGATTAAAAGAGACAATTAGAAACTCATCTTTACGTTTTGTTTTACTACTCTTTTTACCAATCCAATAAAAGGCTCCATCTAAGTAAACAGCCATGGGAGCGTCGGAAACCAAGCCTTTAACGGTTGTGGTATATTGAGAACTCCTCCATGTATTATTTCTCAATGAAAAGACTTTGAAAAGAGGTTCAGCATTCTCGTTTGTAGGGGTAACTAAGAAAACAATTTGGTAGTCGTCAGTTTTTGTGTCATACCCAAAACCATATCTAGCCACAACCTCTTTATCATCAAGGCTCATAGAAGGAATTTTCTTATACTCTCCGGTAGAAGGGTTCCATATGTGAATTATCTTGAAGTCAAACATCGATATACATAAGAGTCCATTGCAAGAGCCTAAGACTGTAGAATTCACTCTAACAAAAGATGGTCTTTTCAGCAATTCAGAAGCAGATATGTCATCAAAATTCCTTGATTCTTCGCAGTAGAACGATATAAGATTATTATTACTGGCCCTCGATAAAAAGATTCTATGCTTAAGGCTTAAATGTGATTGGTTAAGATGCCATTTAACGAATTCGGTGCTTGATAAGAGGGATGACCACCCTTTTGATACAGTCTTAAATCTCAAGAGAGTTTTGATAGGCAATTTTGATAGCAAATCCATAATGAGATCATCGGGTAAACCACTCTCCATTTGCAGCTGCTCCTGTAAACAAAATAAATTAAGTGATTCCGAGTTATTAAAAGGCTAACTAACTACTTATATGAAATTGCTGGGTTGCCTAAAAATTAGTTGATTCTGAGTTAAAGCAGCACAGTCCTAGCCTGAATTCCAAAATCCTAATCACTGAATTTGAGCTCATATTAAATTTGCCAACTACATTTAAAAAAAACTAACAGTTCATCCAAAAAACTATTAATCACAAACACGTTAGACTGAAAAAAGAAGATAAACTCAATCAAAAATACCTTGAGATATAGAAAAATCGCTCCGATAAAATTCAGTTCATCGCCAAGTGAAATCAAAAAAGTATTTTGAGTTAGATCTCATAAATAGAGTTTAAATTTAAATAAATTGGTTAGGATATATCTTTAGAGTATCTCAACGCTAATCTATAATTTAGGTAGATATATATTAAATTATGACATTTTATATAGACTACTAAATAGTAGAACAGACTACTAAATAGTAGAACAGACTAGTGATAATTAAGTACTAAATAATACAAGAAACTAGTGATTATTAAGTTAGTTTTCTAGTTTTGTAAGTGGTTAGAAAAATAAAGAAAAATAAGGATAATTATACAAATTATCAAATAAAATAAGTATTTTTAAAAATAAATGTGAAATAATTTTTCAAATCTATTTCTTTAAAAATATTTTCCTAATTTAAATATATTTAAAAATATTTTTATTTTAAAGTATTCCTAAATGACCTTTTGATACAGAAGCAATAAAAACAAATTACCGTAGATTGAGATCACCTTTTGATATTAGATTTCGGAGATCACACAAGAAAAAACAAACAAATAAATCAATACACCCTAGATCGAAACAAAAATATTATTTCAATCAAAAACATCTTTCAAAAATAGTGATTAAATTTATCCGAGTTAAATCACAAAATAATAGGAGTGAACAAGTTTTAAATAGTTGTTTTAAAGTTGGGTGTTAGGAGATGCCAGCTAGTAGGTAAACAATCATTAATTTTTTGTTTTAGCTAACATCCCTAATTTCACTTTGATAACCTATCTTTTATGTATTGTTGTTGGTGTTAAATTTTTTTGTTAGCTAACATCCCTAATTTCACTCATTCATCTTTGATAACCTATCTTTTATATATTGTTGTTGGTGTTAAATTTGTTTGTTGGTGGATGCCAAGTAGGAAATAGAAAAGTCTTTAACATTTTTTTTACTTAACCAACTTAATTTGTTTGTTGGTGGGTGCCATTGGTTGGTGTTAAAATATTTTTTAAATTCTTATTTAATTTTGATTTTATTATTTTATATTTTTATAGCGTGGTTAAAAAAAATTAAATAATAAATTTAATTTTATTACGGATAAAAGTATACATCGAGAATTAAAAAAAAAAATTATTCCTAAAAAATATTAAAACGAAGAAATTGAGAAAAATAAAAAAATATATTAAAATATAACATTTTTTGTTTGATTTAAACGGAGAATTGGAGAAAAATAAGGAAATAAAAATTTACTTTATTCCTATATATTTTTCAACAATATCTTCTATATTACATATTTTTTAAAATATTATATTAAAATTTAATGATTTTTTTATAAAAAAATATTATTTTTATACTTATTAACGAACACTAAAAATTAAAATAAAAAAGAAAATAAAATTGAAAAAAATAAAATGAAGAAACAATAAAAACTAAAATAAAAAAGAATTAAAAAAAACGTACTTAAAACTGTACCTGATATGATTTAGCTATTTTTTAGCTAATTAAATTTTTTTTAATCTAAAATAATTTTATTAGAGAAAGATATAATACACAGTCGCATTGTATTACAAAGGTTCAATTGGGGTCAACTCAAACCCTAAATCAACCCAAAGCACATTCACTGCTTACACCACTTTTTTTTCCTTTTCGCCTTTCCTTACTAACAAACCAGATAAAAAATTCAGAAACAAGAGAAGTTACACCAACAGAAATGGGTTTGTTGCACCGTCTTCGAACCTTTCCTCGAGCTGCTGCTGTATTTCTCAACAACTTTAGAATCTGAAGAGTACAAGAGGCAAGCGGTGTCGCTGTGATCGACACTGACATCTTAGCGAACAGCTCCGGTACCGTAATCACCAACTTCGGTTTCGAATCTTAAATTTGTTTCGAAATTTCAGCCACGGTGTAATTGCTGGTGGTGGCTACGGCCCCAATCGCCGTGATACCGAGAAAGCATAGAGGGAACAGTATTGAATTCGGTGCGAATATCAAAACCTCGTCGCCTTTTTTGATACCGAGGTTACGAAATCCGTGTGCGAGTTTTACGACGGTGGATCTGAGCTGTGAGTACGAGAGAGATTCGTCGGAATCGGGATCGATGAGGGCGGGTTTAGGGAGTAAGAAGATGAGTTTTGAAAGAGAAAAGTGACTAATGAGTGGTTTGGGTTTGTCGGGAAGACAAGAGGAGGTCTTAAGGATCTGTAAATTCCGTCTTCGCCATAGCCAGAGATCGAGTTCGCCATTGTGAATGATGTCTTGACTTGGCAGCAGCCAAGAAAACATCGAGGACCTCCATACAGTTATAAAGGCTTCGATATCCAGAAAGCTTTGCACTTAGCAAAAATCAGCCTCTTCAAATCCCCGAATTCTTTTCGAAGCTTCTTCAGGGCTTCATACCAGCAAAAAAGACACATCCGCAAATCCATCTTCATTTAAAATGCATTATCATTTAAATGCAGGAACCGATGATGCTCAAGGGGTTGCAATGATGGATTATTCTAAAAAAAAGAGTAGAATACAAAAGAGGTTAGGAATTAGGGATTATCTATTATGTAGCCAACGACTTGTCTTTCGAGAAGGGTAATGGCTTTAAAGTGCGCTGGGGAGTTAGCTTCGACGAAGTTGATCCTCATCTTGCATTTTCTGGTCCATTTACACAACCAGTTAGCAGCAACGTTTTGGTGTCTATTGATTAGCCTGACATTCATGGATGCCTTTATAAGCTTTTTGCCATTCAAGATCACATTACCCAGAAGACTAGAGTGAAACCCATATGCCTGGAGACAAGAACAGCAGAGTTAGATTCGAAGTCCACATTAGAAAGTCAGCAGCCTTTCATCCAAATGCCAATTTTGTTGCTCATTGTTGGAAAATATAAATCATACTTTCGTCAGCTGTAGCCTATCATGGTCGGTCTGGTGCCATTATGCTGCCATCTTCAAGATTCCAATTGGTCGTTTCATGACATTTCCTCACTTGATTAGAACTTGGCTTTGGCTTTGGCTTTGTGAGTGTAACGAGCCCATAGAGAAGAGTTTCACCTATAGTTAAGCCAAAAGTTATAGGAAATTGTATCTTGGATATCAAATAAATTCCTAATATTAAGACCAGCTTCATAATATGGCTTGCAAACCTTGCTCCAAGAGCACCAATGAATACAAGAATTATCAAGCTTAAAACCCAAAAGGTAAGAGTTAAAAGTCTTCTCAGTTCTGTCAATAATAGAATTAGGAAGATTGTTACTAAGCATCCAATAGCTAGGAATAAGAATTAGGACAGTAGAAATGAGATTAAGTCTGCCAGTAAAGGATAAACTTTTGTCCTGCCACTCAGTTTGGCCCTGATCCTACTTATCAACACCTCATAGTTTAAGCTCCAATTGTTCTTGTTTAGATTGATACCCAAATAATTCACAGGAAGCTTCTCATCTTTAAATCCAGTAGTGTTCAATAGAGAGGTCATCTTGTTAATAGGAAAGTTGGAAGCACTGATGATAGATGTTTTATCTTTATTTATCATCTGACCCGAGACCCTTTGATATTCCTGAAGCAAATTACTAACAGTAGATATAGCATAGTTAGAAGAGTGAGTGAATATTAATATATCATCAGCAAAAGCTAACGATGATATACAAATGTTACTTCTAGACTTATATTGAATAAGATTATTATTATAGAATAGCATATTTAAACCCCTTAACAGAGTTTCCTCAGCTATGATGAATAGATAGGGAGACAAAGGGTCTCCATGTCTAAGGCCTCTATTGATTTTAAAGTAACCGAAAGCACTTCCATTAACTAGGACAGAAGCATTGGCTTTGTTTACAATAGAATCAATAAGATTAATAAAAGTATTACTAAAGCCAAAAACAGTCATAAGCTTCCTAAGATAGTCGTGGGATAAACGATCAAAAGCCTTAGCCATATCTAGCTTAATCATGATATTACCATCTTTACGCTTTCTATTTAATTCAAACATCATTTCAGTAGCAATTAAAATATTGTCTTGAATCTGCATATTAGAGACAAAAGCCCCTTGATTATCAGAGATGATTTTAGGCATAAGATTAGACATACGATTGGCAATAAGCTTGGAAAGAATTCTGTTGAACATTGAGCATAGACTTATAAGTCTATACTCTTTTGAAGTAGAAGAGTTATTAGTTTTGGGTATGAGACATAGACATATGGCAAGAATCCCCTTAGGAAGAGAACCCCCCTTGAAGAAAGCGATCATAACTTCAAAAAAGTCTTGCTTGATGATGCTTCAACAGCTAGTGTGGAATGTTAGGTTAAACTCATCCATGCCAGCTGCAGTAGCAGAGTTTAGACCCTTAATAGCAGCTAGGATTTCATCTTCTGTAGGATCCATTAGAAGTAGTAGATTATCCTACTCAGTTATAATAGTAGGAATAGAGTTAAAAATATAGCTATTAAGACAGTTATTTTCATTATCATTATTTAAATAGGGATAGGAAGAAAGAACATCTTTAGAAAAAGTCTCAACGGAACTTTTAATTTGCTCCTCATCAGTAAGCCAAACATCATTAACCCTAATTTGGGTAATTTTGTTCTTTCTTCTTTTTCTTTTGACAAAATTATGAAAAAAATTCGTATTTTTGTCGACATTCCTAATCTACTGAGTATAAGTCTTTTGGTGCCAAAAATTCTCTTCTTGAATCAAATCTTTATGAAGCTTTTCATTAGCTAGCTGCCAATTAGCCTTGTTAGAATCAGAATTATTTTCCATATACCATTGTTCCATATAGTTGACCTCCTCTTCAGATTTCTTAATCTTGTCAAAAATGTTACCAAAAACAAAAATATTCCAATCCTTCAAGACAAACTTTAGTCTTTCTGCTTATTCCAGAATTTGATTAAAAGAGAACCCTGCATATCAGACATCCAGTTAGTTTGCACAAATGAGAGAAAGCTTTCATTTAAAACCCACATGTTTAAAAACCTAAAACTAGGCTTAGTTTTAAAGCTAGTATTAGAAATAGAGATTAGAAGAGGAAGATGATCTGAGCAAGATCTACTAAGATGCTTGACACTAGCATTTTGAAAGTTGTCCAGCCAGTCAGATTTGAGGAGCACTATGTCGAGTCTTCTCCAATTTACTTTGTTAGTCCATGTAAATTTGCACCCCATATACCCAGTGTCTTCAAGATTGCTTTGATTGATAACATCATTAAACTCGTCAGAGCTTCCCTTACAGTAATGAAGACATCCCTTATGCTCTGTAGGACAAGAAATTGAGTTAAATAAAAGTAATGTGGAAGGCAAAAACCACCTAATCCTTAACAAGATTATTCTTCTCATCATCCGTTTCACCTCTATCTTACAATAAAAGTAATGTAAAACCACCTAATCCTTAACAGTAGCTGCAATGCTGATAAGAGAGCTCCAGAGGATCCTTCTGTTATGTCTCTGGCATCTAGCATAAATAAAAGTAATGTGGAAAATCTTCTTGGTGTTAATATAATTAACTTCGGTATAAATGAATTGAGGATTTCCAATAGAGATATTGACATTATACCAACTATTCCACAGAATCCAAACCTTATTATTACAGTTAGAGTAATAGTTAGGGAAACCAATTGTAGAAGCAAATTTAGAAATTTGATCAGAATAGACCATATGCTCTTGGATAGTAATAAAGGAGACCATGTCTTTGATAATAATGTTTTGACTCTACGAATAAAAGCTTTGTTAGCAACACCTCTAGTATTCCAACATAGAATATTAATCATGATCAGAGGTTGATGAAGATTGATTTTTTGCCCCAGAATTAGGCTTGAATATATTCTTTTCTAGCCTACTCTTGAATTTTGTTGCCTTTAGCTTATTATTGAGAAGATCTTTAAATCTGACACTAATTTCTTTGTTTTCAGGTTTGGATACTGAGGAAGACTGCCAAGATTGCTCTAAATTGGAGAATTTCCAGAGCCAGAAAGGTTCACAACAATCTCTTTATTCTTCATGTACTCGGTTGCCAAATTTCTTATAGCTTCAATCCTCTCCTCCCTATCAGGGTCTTCATGTATTTGAATCAAAGGAATAAGATTAGTGTTTTCCATATTATTACGAACAGAGTCTTTAACTTGACATCTTTGAATAATCTTCTTGTGTTTTTTGTTCTCATTTACAGGATTGCTTCTTTGTTTCTCTTCATTCTTGTGGGGTGGCTCCATGGATTCAGCTTGCTTCTCTTCAAATACATTTCCTTTAAATTTTGAGTTCTTTTTTCTGCATTTGTCATCTTCATGCCCAATATGGCTGCAGTAATAACAGTAGGCTGGAACATCCGTGTAGCTTATACGTAACCAGCAACCCTCGTTAGAGCCAAACCCAACCCAAATATCTCTTTTTAGATCTTGAGTTATGTCTAACTCCACCATAGCGTAACACGCATTGTAAAAAGCCCGATTCTTTGGAGGAATCCAGCTTTTAAGTGGCTGGCCAATTGTAGAAGCAATAGTATTAATTATCTGAGAGTTGTACATGTATTCTGGAACTCTGTCGATCCTAATCCAGATAGGAACCATAGGATTTTCAATCTTAGGATTGAAATTCTGATGTCATTTCAAGAGACGCATGGTTTTTTCTCCGATAGTCCAAACTTATCTTATCCAAAGCGAACACATATCCTCTTTCGTAGAAAATTCAAGAAGAAGATGTCGCAAATCCCAACTACTAACTTCTCTTTTAAATTTCCTTCCCTGCATAAATGAATTCATTTCATGCCTTTTGGGTTATAAGAGTGTGGGTTCTATTTTATCAAGAAACTCCTTAGTTTCTTTACTAAATTGTATAGAAACATGTGATTGATGATAGTATACATCAG
Source organism: Limnanthes douglasii subsp. nivea (assembly GCA_036936605.1). Taxonomy (NCBI): domain Eukaryota; kingdom Viridiplantae; phylum Streptophyta; class Magnoliopsida; order Brassicales; family Limnanthaceae; genus Limnanthes; species Limnanthes douglasii. The sequence goes on along the minus strand of JAUPFV010000001.1, from coordinate 388,110,621 downwards.
CCGGCTCAGGACATTCTTTATTTTCTGTTGCAGGCGACTCCTTCAGCACATTAGCAAATATTCTGCATCTTGGATCACCATTGAGGGCAAGGAAATATTCTTGAGAAAGATATGTCATGATGCAGAAGAGAAGAAGAGAGGAAGAAACCTAAATCAACAGAGAAGAGCTCAAGGAGAAACAAAGTTATTTCTTATTCAAGAAAAGGATTCTTGGAGAAAACCCATTCCTTTCTTTAGCTAACTAATTTGAATCTACTCTAAGTAAAAATACTCTACGTTAAAAGATATTAATTAATGAATAAAATAACAGATAGAGAAAATAGTGGAGGAAAAAAAGAAAAAATAACCGCTAAAATACAATAAGCCTAAACTGAACTCTAAATCAGATCAGATCGAGCACTTTACTCTCAACCTTTCCCCAACACCAAACCATAGCCCTCTTCACCATATCCTTCAGATCTCTCAACTCGAAAATCAGGAGAAAAATATTCAGGAAAAGTAAAATCGCTTCCTAGTTCATCAACCAATGAGGCAAACAAATCTTCCCAAACCATCATGCATTAGAATCCAATCTACTCCAAATCCTTTTCAAATCCAATCTTCATATCACCTGATACTCTTCAAATCCTTTTGAATCCAATCTTTAATCCATCATGCATTCGAATCTAATCTACACTGAATCTTTTTCGAATCCAATCTACTCCGAATATTTTTCAAATCTAATCTTCAAATCGCCTGATAATCGTCATAGCCCAGAGACTTCAGCTCCTCACCAGTAGCTCAAAACTCACAAGCTCCTGCAATAGAAAAACAGCTACCAAACAGATTTCCATCCAAAATTAGTCCCTATAAATATACCCTAAACCTAGGTTTTCTTGTAAATCGATGGCCAGGAGTGAACTCGGGGCATTAAAATGAGAGAATGAAAGTTTCTCTTTGCATTTCATAGTCCACTTAGTCAACCAGTCCACTGCACAATAATCTTCAAATGTACCCTAACTGGTTCTAGGAGTGATTTAACTGCACATTTTAATTTCATTTAACTTTCATCTTATCTTATGGAGTATATTTTTTTAAATGATTTAACTAAAAATCAAATTAGGGCATGATTTAACACTTCCACAGTACATGCTCTTAAATAGGTTTTGTTAGAATATATCTTTACAACTAACAAAGATATTTTAATATATTTGTTTACAAATATTTTTTAATTTAAATAAAATTTAAAATATTTTCATTTAAATATATAATTTTATATCCATTAGAAAAAGAAGTAGGGTTTAAGAATTCTAAAAATACGACTACGGTCTAATATCATACTGAAAATAAAAAAAAATTATCATATTTTTTTTATCTAAATAATTTTTTTATACCAAATCAATAAACACATGGTAGGTTATTTTTTTATTTAAATTTTTTAAGCTGCATCGTCTAAAATATAATTCGACAAAAAAAATTAAAAACACATTCTAATTCTAATTCTAGTAGTAGCACATCATCTTCCAATAAAAATCTGATGAAATGATAACGAAGACTGATATGCTTACTTCTCGAATGAACTGTTAAATTCTTCGCTGACTGAATTACATTTTGAGTAACACTATGCCAAACGTTCTTATTCTTTTTGAATCCAAGCTCGGTTAACAAGACTCGAAGCCATATCATCTCTTTATTGGCCACGGTCGCTGCTACATACTCCAAAATCTGCATATACGTAGCCTTGTACCTTTTACTCTCCATTACCAAAGTATAAACACTATCAAGTGAAGCCTAGTATGTACCTCAAAATCCACTTTATAGCTTTCCAATGAATTTTCCATGGATTTGACATAAACCTACTCACAACTCCCACTGCATGAATAATGTTTGGTCTCGTACAGACCATTGCATACATCAAACTCCCAATAGCTTAGGCGTAAGGAACCTTAGCCATAAAGTTTTTCTCTTCCTCCGTCTAAGGGATTGATCCTTGGATAAACAAAAGTGACCTACCAATAGTGTATTAATTGGCTTGTCATCACTCATGTTAAATCTCTGCAAAACACGATAGATGTACTCTGACTGAGATAACTATAAAACTTGTTTATGCATATCTCTTGTGATTTGCATTCCAAGGATCTTCTTTACCGGACCTAAGTCCTTTATGTCAAATTATTATGACAATTGATGCTTCAATCTTTAAAAATCATTTATATATGAACCTTCTACTAGCGTATCATCAATATAGAGTGGTAAAATTATATAACTAGACTTACATCATTTGAAATAGCAACACTGGTCACCATTACATTTTTGGAAACTCTCTTTATGCATAAAATTGTCAAATTTCTTGTACTACCGTCTTGGGGCTTGTTTTAGATCGTACAAACTTTTCTTCAGTCTGCATAGCATGTTTTCTTTCCCTTTTTTAAGAAACCTTCTGGTTGATTCATGTATATCTCCTCATCCAAGTCCCCGTGAAGAAATGCAGTCTTCATGTTTAAGTGTTCAAGATAACGGTCTTCAATAAAAACAATACTCATATTTGATCTAATAGTATTGAGCTTCAAAATTGGAGTAAAAATATCGGTGTAATCAATTCCTTCGTTTTCTTGGAACCCTTTGACAACTAGTCGGGCTTTATGTCTCTTAGAGCCATCATGCTCATATTTCACTCGGTACACCCATTTGTTATGAAGTACCTTCTTTCCCATGGATATCTCAGCTAGTTCCCATATCTCATTTAAGAATAAAGACTTCATCTCATTTTTTACGGCACACTCCCACTTGCTAACATAACTGGTCTGACAAGCTGCAGCATAACATTCAGGCCCCCATTCATCGACCAACAATAAATAGTTCAAGTATCTCCTATTGGGCATATGGGGTTGGAAGATCTTCTCAAAGCATGAACTGCCTCGGTCGTACTACTGTAGATCGGTCTGTCCAACTGACTCTCCTTTTTGTGGGGTTAATCCGATCGGGTCTATTTTTTACTATTTGGGAGCCATTACTGTACCTTTAAGTTTCGATTCATCTTCTTTGCAGTGGAAGATAATACGATCTGAACCATTGATGAAAATTTAGATATGGCTCTTCCTGTGACTTGTAAGTTTCTTCTAACACTTCATTTGAAAGATGAAGATAGTAGCACCTAATAAAATGAAGCAATGAATAACCCTAGAAAACGAGATTGGAGAAAAAGAGTTAAAAAAGCGACATATCTGTTTCTGAATAATACGTTTAAGCATAATGAAACATGACTTATGAACTACTACTTATATTTATAGCTTTTAAATACTCTAAATTAATTAGTACTCTATACATTTTACTAAAGCTAATAAATATAGTCAACTAACTATATTCTCTTTTAAATTATCCATTAAGATCTACATTCCTCGTACCTATGTCATAGGGACCAATAACTTTCATTAGGCTTTTAGAGCCTTGGTGATTTATTGTTGTGACTTAGTTAATTGTCAAGAGTGTATTCAAGAGAGAGAGAGAGAGTTAGATAGTTTTTAGAGAGAGAAAACACAAGTACAAATGAGTTTCAAAATAAAAAGTGTTCAACCCCTGTATTAGAGTAGTCCAGTCCTTTATATAGAGGAGCCAAGACTTAGTCTCAAACTGAAATCTGTTACAAAAAATGGACTAATTGTTGTTTAGTCCTTACTAATTATATATAGTTACAAATATCCTCTAAAACTTACATCAGTCACGAATTAAGGACAAAACTTACATCACTTACAATTAAATCCTTACATTTACATTGTTTACAATTTAGTCCTTAAAACTTTATTTCCATATCAGAAGCCCCCCCTTAGTTCTCATGTCAGTAAATGTATGAGAACTAAAAAGTCTTCAAATCCGTTTTGTCTTCGAATCTTAACATCTTCGAAAACTCCCATATGCTATATAATCTGTGATAAACTTAAAAACAGTCATTCGAAGCAGTTAGCTTAAATGGTCATTCGAAGCACTTACGCAATTTAACATCTTAAAACGTATTCAAAACAAGGAATAAACACAAAATGGCCTCGAAACTTCTCGATAGTCAAATGTTGGCTTGAAATCACCTCGAAACGGTGTAATAAAACGTTGCCTTGAAAGTTATCCTCGAAATATTATGTAAATAGATCATCTCTGAATAATCATCCTCGAATATAACCGTTACATATGTAACCGTTAAATTCATCGTAACTCTAGGACTCTAGCCTAACAGATGTCGAGCATCTAACCAACTCACCGATTCATATTCCAACCTATCATCACAAAGGTCTTTCCACTTTCAAACCCCTCCACTCGCTTTAGTATAAATACAACCTTCCTTTCATTTCCACTCTCCTCACACAGAAAACGTTTTAGAGAGAAGTTAGAGTTTTTGGCTACCTTCATCATGCTCCTCCCCTATTCTCATTATTTTTACCAGAAAAGTCAAGCTTTCTGAACAATCTTCATCCTCTCCGATTAACCCTTACTTGGTTTATGAGAAAGAAACCAAGAACTAAAAAATCGAAGGCCATTCTACCTAAAACACCAGAATATTTTGATACTGATAGTAATCTAGTGTTCAGATGTTGTATTGCACAAAGGGTTGAAGAATACCAAAGAGCAGGATTGATTCGAGGAGGTCCAATCGTAACTACTACTGAAACATTCTATTACGGTAACTTCGATCCTACTAAAGTTCCAACTCTTTTACCTTCCCTCATAGTCGAAGAACAATTATAATCTAAAATCTCAGGGTCTAAAACACCTCGAGTCTCCTCATCTTAAAGTAATATTTCTCCTCTAATTACTGAAAATTCTCCTCCAAACCCAAAAACAAATTACCCTTCTTCGGAAAACTCTTTAGTAACCAGAAGAAGAAAAACTTACATCGCCATGGGAGATGAATCAACAATTATCCGAACTCCTTCCCCTCCAAATCAAAATGTTAAAAATCCTCCTCAAAGAGAAGTAATAGAGGAAGCTCCTCGAATTGCTAACCCATATTCAGAAACGATTATCCCAACTTCTCAAAATCCTCGAGAAGAAATTTCGAAAGCCAACGAAGTTGATTCTGAATCTACAACAACCGATCTCGAGGCTGACTCTCAAGAAGAAGCAGATTCTTGTTCTATCTACGAAGAAGAAAGGGTAAAAATTGGGAGGAACCTAAGGAACCTTGAAATGAAATACATTATTGCTTTGAAAAAAGTCCGCTACATATACTATAAGGATAGTCAGGCTTCAGATCTTAAGAATCAATGGGGAATGGGAGAAAACATAACTCTTCGTCTGCCAAAAGAAGGAGAAACTCTCCTCGACTGCAAGGATGATGAATTAGTAGTATACCCAGAAATCATCAATTGGGGTCTTCGGTTTCCACTAGATCCAATGATCGTGGAATACTTCGAACTCCTCGGCTTATGCCCTACCCAGGTGATAGTGAATCAGTAGTTCACCCTTATGTCAGTGATCATTGCATCTCGTCTGTCCAAAATTTCCATCATCATCAAAGACTTCATCTCACTGTCCCAACTGTCGAAGTGTCTGAAACTTCCTTTTTACTACCTCACCTTGATGGATGACCTCAAGATCATCGATGATCTTTTAGAGGCTGACAAATTCTGGAAACATAAATTCATCTTCATATCAGGAGCTTGGGAAAATGGTAAAGTGATTTCTGAAGCTAACCCTTCGAAACTAACTCTCGTCTCGAGAAGCAATTGTAAGTGCTTCGAATTTTTTATGTTCTGATATAAAATTTACCTTCCATTTTATTGTTTCTTAATATTTTGTTTTGCTAATTTATACTAGTAATTTCGAAGCGTTACTCAACACGTCGAGAAGCAACTAAGGAATTTTTTCAACAACTCACCGCTTGGTTGAGAAGGAATGGAATAATGCATTTCATACTGCCTTTCAGCCCATCAATTTCCTTCATAGCCATATGTTTCCAATCAAAGAAGGTGGGTTGCCTCTTAAAATTCTTTTCTCTTCACGTTCTTTAAATTCTCTTCTCTTGAGCTTCGAATTATATCTATTTCTCGTAAGAGTTTAATAATGGATTACATTCAGATGAGCTCAAACTCTTTTTCCTCAATCAAATCCAAATTAGCCCTTCGAATTTCGTCATTAGACTTTTCATAATATTGAGATATTCTAAAATATGACATCGTAGATTCAATAGGGCTGACTGCATCCATACCATATGCCAAAATAAAAGGATTTTCTTTTGTAGCCTCTTTTGGAGTTGTTCGATAAGCCTAAAACACCTCTTGTAAATAGTTAGGCCATTTACCTGCTGTCCCGGATAAAATATTTTTCAATCCATCTAAATTTTTTCTATTTGTCACTTCCACTTGTCCATTAGCTTGAGGATAAAAAGGCGTCGAAAAACATTGCTGAATTCCTTTAGAAGTATAAAATGCAGTATTTTCCATATTATTAAACTAAGGGCCGTTATTTGTTGTGATCCTCCGAGGAACCCTAAAACGACAACAAATATTGTTCACAATAAATTTGATGACATCCTTTTACTTTGTTTCTGATAGCGGTTCTGACTCTGCCTATTTCTTAGAATAATCCACCGCAACAATTATCATTTGTCTTCCTCCAGAAGCCATCGGTAAAGGTCCCACCAGATCAATTCCCCATCTATCGAATGGTACCGCCTCGGATATAGACATGAGTGGTACTGCTGGTCTGTGAATAACATTGGCAAATCTCTGACAAGTATCACAACCTCAGACTAAATACTTAGCATTGTTCATGATCGTAGTCCAACAAAACCCTGTAAGTAAAACTCGATGCGATAGAGCTTTGAACCCACAATGAGCTGACCCTTCACCATCATCCAACTCTAATAATACTTCTTGTGATTCTTGCTTGCTTAAACATCTTAATAATGGTTTGCTTAATGCCTTTTTATATAAAATCCCATCCACAACTATATATCTAAAGACTTTACCCCTTAACGGTTTGGTCAATTGGAAATTATCTGGCAGTAGTCCTTGCGTCAAAAAATTAAGAATATATGATCGACAATCGCGTCGGTTTTCATCAGTGATAAAAAATTCTTATATGCCTTCACATTGGCTAGATTGAGTAACAATCGAAGGATTTTCTTGTAGCAAAATCCAAGGATATTATTCCTTATAAGAAACATTTGCTAAAGAATCAGCCACCGTGTTACTTCCTCGCCCGATATATTCCACAACCACCTTGTCAGACAGAAGCATTAAATTCGGAAGCTCCCGAAGATACAAAATCAAGCGATCTTTCTTTACTTCGGAAAATCCAGATACCTGATTTGCTAATAACTGAGAATCCGTTTCCAAGCGTACTGAAGTCCCCCCACTAATTGTTTCCAATCTGAAACCTGCCAAAGCAGCTTCGTATTCAGCTTCATTATTCGAAGCATGAAAACAAAATTTAATTGATTGAACCATTGTCTCTCCCGTCGGAGCTATTAACTGAACCCCAGCACTGCACCCTAAAATACTGGATCCTCCATCTGTTCGAACTACCCATCTCAAATTAACAAGTATAGCTTTTTTTTAGTTTCTTCCTCATTTGATCGGCTTGAGTGGAACTCAACAAACAAATCTGCCAGTGTTTGTGCTTTTATCGCTCTTCGAGGTGTAAATAAGATATTGTAATCCTCCAACTCCACAAACCATTTAGTCATCCTCCCTGAAATATCAGGTCGTTGTAAAACATTTTTTAAGGGTAATGAAGTTCAGACTTCGATAGTATGAGCTTGATAATATGGACGCATCTTCCTAGCAGCAATCACCAATGCTCATGCCAACTTTTCTAATTTCATATATCTCTTTTCTGCTGCCACCAAACGTTTACTAACGTAATACACCGACTTCGGAATTCCTGAATCTTCACTAATTAACACTGCGTTTAGTGTAAAATCTGATACCACGATGTACAGGAATAATTTCTCCCTGTTTCGAGGCTTTGCCAGAATCTCTGGTGATGACAACAAATTTTTAATGTTCGTGAAAGCTGCTTCACATTCCAACGTCCATTCAAACCTTTTGGGTCCTCGTAACACTTGGAAGAAAGGAAAACATTTATCAGAAAATATTGAAATAAATCAATTAAGTGCTGTTAACCTTCCTGTCAAAATTTGCACTTATTTGATTGATCGAGAAGAATTCATTGTTATCAAAGCTTTCAACTGTTCAGGGTCATCTTCTATTCCTTTTTTACTGATGATAAAACCCAAAAACTTCCCCGATCGAAATCCGAAGGTGCATTTCTCAGGATTTAATTTCAACTTGATCGCCCTTAGATTAAAAAAAACTTCATCTAGATCATCAAGATGCACTTTCTCCCTTAAGCTTTTCACTACCATGTCTTCAATATATACCTCCATATTTCTTCTGATCTGTGTAGCAACACCTTTATTCATTAATCTGTGATAAGTGGATCCAGCATTCTTTAATCCAAAGGGCATCACTCTATAGCAATGCAGGACCTATCAGTTATAAAAGTTGTGCACTCTTGATCTTTTAGATCCATTTGGATCTGATTATACCCTGCAAAAGAATCCATAAAAGTTAAAATTTTGTTGCCCGAATTAGAATCAATCAACTGATCTATTCGAGGAACAAAAACCGGGTCTTTGGGGCAAGCTCTATTCAAATCTGTAAAATCCACACACATCCTCCATTTCTCATTCTTTTTTTTTACTACCACCGGATTCGCCGTCCATAAAGAATATTGTGACTCCCTTATATGTTCGACCTTAGACAACCGATCCATTTCAGCAACAATTGCTTCTGTTTTTTTCGAGGAAAACACTCTTCTTTTCTGAATTACCATCTTGACCTTCAGATCTATGGACATGTTGTGCCGAATTACCTCAATAGGTACTCATGTTACATCTTTTGTCCTTCAAGCGAAGACATCCAAATTTTGAGATAAAAAATCAAGTAATTGTTGACGTAAAAAATGGGGCAATTATGTTCCGATTCGAAGCACCTTTCCTTCCGAAAAAGTAAACTCCTATATCTCTTCACTTACCGTTAAAGACCCAGGGGTTTCCCTCGGATCATCAACCCTTTCTTCCAAATCCGAGGGTTCCCCTTTTAATTGCTATTCACGCATCAAATCTCCACTACTGGTTCCTCGGACCCAAAATGCAGTGGCATAGCATTCCTTGCAACCTTCTGATCGCCTCGAACAACCCCAACTCTGTCTCCAACTACGAACTTAAAGCATTGATGAACTGTAGAAACCACCCCGTAGATTCTTGAAAGCCACGATCTCCCAAATATAACATTATAACTTGCGGGATAGTCCACCACCACAAAGAGTACGTGAACCTTTATCTTGAATGGTCCTTTTACCAAACTAACCTCACCTTCGAATTCTCGAACAACACGAGCTGTTACACCCGTGAATCCGATAATCATACGATCTTATTGAGTAATTAGAGGTGGATTAGTCATTCTACCATATGTGGATTTAAAAAGGACATTAGCAGAACTGCCAATGTCAATCAACACACGTCGAATTTCGATACCAGCCACCTCAGCTCCAATTACCACAGCATCCTCATGTGGTCCTGTAGTACCTCTCAGATCGTAATCATCAAACAAAATGAAGGGAATATCTTTCTTTCCATACAAGTGTGTTGACATCCTCCCTTCAATTTGAGTTGTCAAGTTGACAACATGCCTTTTCCTTGAACTGTCCGAATTTCTAGTCATTGAATCGCCTTCAAAAATAGCCAACGATTCAAAAAACTTGCATATCTCTCGAACACGCCCCTTTTCTACAGGCTCTTCGACTGTCATCAGAAGCAACTATTCGGATCCTTTTCAACATATTCAGCTGAAGCATCGAAAGGTTCAACATGTGAATCCATAATCATCAAATTCTCAGCTGGCTGTGAAGCCTTCGAAGTTGATGCGCTATTATTTTTCGATGCACTCCCATGTGACCTCACATAAGTCAGGAGCTTTCCATTCTCAATCAAATATTGGATTTCTTTCTTCAGAGCAATACAATCATTTGTATCATGCCCAATATCATCATGATATTTGTAAAATTTATTATTTCTCTCCTCCATTGGTCTACTGATGGGAGCCGACTTCTTGAAATTTACAGAATTGTTTGTCTTATCCTAGATGACAGAAACATTCTCTGTCAGATTAGCATAATACTCAGGCTTGACCTATGTATTTGGTCTAGGCTTGTAGTAAGTATTAGATGAAGTGTGATTTGAATAACCACCACTCCGAGGAGGCAAATTATTGTTCTTCTACCTCGACTGCTGATTGACATTGCCATTGTTATTACCATTCGATGGATACCCCTGATTATTGGTTGCATGTCCCGAATTTTTCGGGGTGCTGATTGGTCCGCCTCAGACTCTACTCAACTTCACTACTTTGATCTGATCCTCAACTTGAGCCATCAAAACTCCAAAAGTCAAGACATTTCTCTTTGTTGTCTCATTAGCTAAATCCCCTGATAACAACCCTTGGCGAAAATTTATCATTGCCATATTTTCCTTACAGTTGTCCAAACTAGCCTTGGTCAACACAAATTTCTTGGTATAGTCTTTCAATTTTACTCTCGGTGCCTTCTTGCACTGAATAATAGTATCACCATTTGCTCTCATCTCTTTGCTTCCCACAAAATTCCTTCGACAAGCAGTAAAGAAATCTATAAAATTTGATATGGAGCCCCTCGAAATCCTATTGTACCACTTAAGAGTTGTTCCCTTAAAAGTCTGTGAAAATGCACGACACACAAGTCGGTCGTCATCTTTGAAATTCATCATATAACTCTTGAATTGTTTGATGTGGTTGTCAGGATCCTCTATCCCATCGAACATTTCCACATTTGAAATGTCGAAACGTTTCGGAAGCGTCATGGATCGAATTCCATCAGTTCCCATTGTAACATATAGGTTCCTATCAGTTTCAGCATACTGATTCGAAGGATTTCCTTCATGCCAAGTCGAACGAGGAGTATTCTTAGATTTTCTTTCCTTTTTATACTTTCTCGAATAATCTCTCTCAGATTCCCCTTTCGAAGAACCTCTATGCCTCTTAAAACCCGAGGCTGAGCTTTCGACCTCCTTGTCACCAAAAGTCACTAATTTCTGTTTATCTTTTCTCTTCTTTCTAGACGAATATCGCTCTTTAGGAGCCAAAAACGTACTTTTTTATGTTCGGACTTAGCGCGTCGATCATCGGAAGATCGATCTGATTGACTTTCCACTTCAGTCTTTTCCAACTTTCTGTCTAACCTCGAATATGAGTCTTGCTGAAAGTATCTCTTGTTCCCTCCATTCATATTTCTCATTTAAAGTATTAATTTTATCTAAAAGCTTATTCATTCGCGCCTCGGTATCAGATTGAGCTCGGATCAGAGATGATCCATTAGTTCTATTTCCATCAGTTCTATATCCATCGGTTTTCTGAGCATCCATCATTGACGAAAGCGTATGATTGTTTTCAAGATTCATCGTATGAATTTTAATCAGAGAATACAACTAGATTGTATCAATATTTCGAACGAAATAAGAGCACTGATTTTACATCTCTAGTGGAGTCGCCAATTTGATGAGTTATTGTTTTTCCTTAGTTAATTGTCAAGAGTGTATTCAAGAGAGAGAAAAATCTATATAGTTTTTAGAGAGAGAAAACACACGTACAAATGAGTTTCAAAGTAAAAAGTATTCAATCCCTTTATTAGAGTAGTTTGGTCATTTATATAGAGGAACCAAGACTTAGTCTCAAACTGAAATTTGTTACAAAAAATGGACTAATTGCTGTTTAGTCTTTACTAATTATACATAGTTACAAATATCCTCTAAAACTTACATCAGTCACGAATTAAGCACAAAACTTACATAACTTACAATTAAATCCTTAAATTTATATTATTTACAATTTTGTCCTTAAAACTCTATTTCCATATCAAGCTTAATAGCTAAAGTGTTGAATTGATCAGGTCTTCCTCGAGATCCACGTCAACCCTATTGGTATCTACACTATAAACTCTCGTGATACTTATTATTATATGTAGGTCCAATTTCTTAATTATTCATTATATTTATTTAATTGAACATATAACATGTCTAAATACTCTGACTCTACAAGTGATGAGACATGTTAGGATGGTGACCAAAGTCTCACATCCCATATTGGTTAGATATGGTAATGATTGGTGATAATAAGTAAGAATATATCTCAACTAGTATGAGGCCTTTTGGAAGTGGACCAAAAGCAAAGCCGTGCATACCTTCGGTCGCCAAAGCAGAAGATATTCTACTAGTGTGGAGATCGATTGTTCTTACTTATATACAGAGACGGAATATGCGGTACCCATATTCCCAACAAATGGTACTAGAGTTTCAGGCCCAGACTAAGAACCAGATGGATGTATGTCAATTAAGAGGAGGCTAAGGTGGTACTTTATTCGAGACGAGGATTTTTTAGGATGGCGACCAAAGTCTCACATCTCACATGGGTTAGATGTGGGAATGATTAGTTATATATAAGTAAGAACATATCTCAACTAGTATGAGACCTTTTAAAAGTGGACCAAAAGCAAACATGTGTGGGCCTTCAGACCCTAGTCGAACAATATCATACTGGAGTTCTAATACCATTTGTTGGGAATACGCGGTACCCATATTCCCAACAAACGGTATCAGAACTCCAGGCTCAGACATAATGATGTTAAACATGGAAAGAAAGTTCTGTATATAAGTTAAAAATACATCTCTATTAGCGTGAGGCCATTTAGAAGTGGACCAAAAGCAAAGTCGTGGGGGCTAATGGGCCCAAAGTGGACAATATTACATTATTGTGGAGATCGGAGTATCCTTACTTATATACAAAGCCGAAATGGTCCCGACAAATCACTTCTAAATTTTCTTGAGGTAAAAAGGGGTTTTGGGAAAATATATAATTTCCCTGAAATCAGATCAAAAGAAAAGAAAAGAAACACAAAACAGAAGTGAAATCAAACACACAATTATTAACGGAATTCAGCAAATTATTCCTACGTCTCCGGACCTGCTGCAAATCGATTTGATTAGAAAGATACAGTGATTCTTCCATTTTCAATGCGTACAACAAAAAGGCCTATATTTTGGTTTTGTAGAGACTGTAACACTTAAAAAGGAAAAAACATTTACAGTTCTTAATGTGTAATTTATGACCTATTAAATTACATTGTCTTTTAAATTCACTCCAGCTCTCTTTAATGTGTTTAACACGTGCATCATCTTCACTGTCTTTTCATCTAGAATCTCTTTTATCCAATAACATGAATGTTGAATAAGGCTGGACTATTATGTCAAAATAAAAATCCCCTACTTGAAGACTGATTTCAACCTGTCTTCACACCTTGATCTATGCAGTAGATCTTTCTGGTTTTGTTACTCTTGCAGACCAACGAAAGCTGAACACAACTTCAGTTTTTCAATGGCTATTGCCTTTGTCAACACATCAGTTGGATTCTTGCTTCATTGGATTTTTTCCAGTATTAATACCTCATCTTCCAATAACGATCTAATGAAATGATAACGAAGAGTGATGTGCTTGGTTCTCGAATGAAATGTTGAATTCTTCGCCAATTGAATTGCACTTTGACTATCAGTATGCAGAACGTTGTTCTTCTGTTTGAATCCCAACTCGGTTAACAAACCTTGAAGCCATATAATCTCTTTACTGGCTTCGGTCACTACTACATACTCAGCCTTTGTAGTTGATAGAGTGATAATTTTCTGTAACTTTGACATCCAACTAACAGTTGTAGTTTCGACAGTAAATATATAACCGGTGGTGCTTTTCCGGTGTTCAACTTCACCTCTAAAACCTGCATCTACGTAGCCTTGTAACTCTAACTCACCCTTACCAAAGTACAAACCCTTTTCTGTGGTACCTAGTAGGTACCTTAAAATCCATTTGACAGCTTCCCAATGAATTTTTCATGGGTTTGACATAAACCTACTCACAACTCCTACTGCATGACAAATGTCTCGTCTCGTACAAACCATTGCATACATCAAATTTCCAATAGCTAAGGCGTAAGGAATCTTAGCCATAGAGTCTTTTTCTTCATCCGTTTTAGGGGATTGATCCTTGGATAAACGAAAGTGACCTGCCAATGGTGTACTAACTGGCTTGGCATCACACATGTTAAATCTCTTCAAAACGCGATCGATGTACTCTGACTGAGATAACTGGAAAAAAAATTATATGCTTATCTCTTGTGATTTGCATTCCAAGAATCTTCTTTGACGGACCCAAGTCATTCATGCCAAATTCTTTTAACAATTATTGCTTCAATCTTCTAATATCATCCATATCTGAACCTCCTACTAACATATCATCAACATAGAGTAGCAAAATGATATAACTAGACTTATATCTTTTAAAATAACAGTGGTCCGCATTACACTTCTGAAAACTCTATGCGTGCATAAACCCGTCAAATTTCTTGTACCACTGTCTTGGAGATTGTTTTAGACCATACAAACTTTTTTGAGTCTGCAAGCTCTAAGAATAGCCTATATATGTAATACATGAAAGTCATACTATATTTTGGATCGATCTCGTTCACCAAACTATGGCCCAATCTAATCATACAAAAACTCAAAATGGATCAATGACACATAATAGAACTTGGTTCACCTCTCTATAATTATGTATGTTAATATATTCTTTCTAGCTTTACTACTATATAATCGGCCCAATATAACCTATCCCAAGAGACGAGTTGTCTTGTGTGGACCGAAATCAAAATGGGAGAAGTCGATCCCCGGACGGTGAAGTCTTTCTCTTACTTGAAGAGCAGTAAACCTTATAGAAAGTGATTTCAAATTAAAAAATATTTTTCTCAAAAGCAGTTAACTCGTGTACTCTAGCTTTGCCAATCAGATAAGGTAGTTCTTATTAGAAGATGTGTAGTTTACTATTTGTTGAGCTTAGAGAGAAAGAGATGGTTGTATGTGGATAGAATAAGAGCTTAGGATGAAAAACTAGTACTAGAGAAAGAAACTAGCCATTATCCCTATGTAAACTAGAGTATGCAAGTAAGAACTTAGTCTCTTTTTATTTGCTCTCGTCCAGAAAGCTCTTCAAACTAGCTAGCGTTAATCTATTTTTAACATGTATGTCAATTTCGGTACCTCTCAACATTTTCCAACAAAGCAAGTAACTAGCACATATTTTCCCTCTTCGAGCCAACTGTTTACTTTCTCTAACGAGCGAGTAAAATTTGTTCACCAGTTACTACTAAAGCTTAGATTCCTTGAGAGCCATTTTTTAACACTAGCTAACAAGTAAACGAGTGAGTCTTGCGCAAGTAAATGGAGCTACCGTGTAAATAAATGAGCTTAGACCGTAGCTTGGTAGGGGATTGTTGTTGTAGTCGTTTCTTAGGTTGGGAAAAACTTAAGCTTAGAAAAACGATAGCTCCATAAACTATCAAGTGAAAGCCAATATTGAACAAAAAATTCTTAATTTCATTAGAAAAATAAATGTCTATCAATATTTTGTCGCCTCACGGAACCTCTTTTTTTAGTTAATAAAGATTGTGGGATGGGCTTGGATTTTTATTCTTTTTTGTGTATGTCGCTGCGCGAGCAAGGAGTACGTGAACTAAGTGGGTTGCGGTTTTGTCATGTAATCGCTGGAAAACCTTTTTCATTACTAAGTCACCTACATTGAAGCTTCGACGTTTAAGATTGGAGTTAAATTTGCTTCTCATTAAACTTTTATAATGTCCAGATCATACCCTTACTTGATCATTTCGTTCCTCCATCATACCAATTGATGATTGTCGCTCTTGATCATTCACCTCCTCCAAATAGTTATCCACTTTATGGATTGGTATTATTATCTCTGGTGGTACTACTGCCTCCATTCCATATACCATCGAGAAATGTGTATCTCATGTTGCTAACCGATGTGTAGCATGGTATGCCCACAATACCTCAGCTAACTT
Source organism: Limnanthes douglasii subsp. nivea (assembly GCA_036936605.1). Classification (NCBI taxonomy): domain Eukaryota; kingdom Viridiplantae; phylum Streptophyta; class Magnoliopsida; order Brassicales; family Limnanthaceae; genus Limnanthes; species Limnanthes douglasii. Next base: position 388,094,658 of record JAUPFV010000001.1, on the reverse strand, counting down.
TTATGGCCATTTTCCTTTTCACCCCTATAGTTTCTTGTTTATTCCTGCAAAGATATTTATGTATGTTACCTCGACCTGTCCATTTTTTTAGGGATAGTACGGTGTGGAGAAGTGCTGAGTGATTATGTGCCCTTGGTAGAATGTTTCCATTTCCTCATTCTGGAACTACAGTTCGTTGTCGGTCATGAGGGTCCTTGTAATTCCAAATCTCGAGAGTATTTTACTTTGAAGGAAGTCACATATGTCTTAGGACCTCGTCTTTGTCAAATCCTTGGTCTTCACCAATTTAGAGAAGTATTCAATTGCTACTATGAGAAACTATTTCTTTGTAGCCATTGGGAGAGGTCCCACTAAATCTATCCTCAACTTATTGAAAGGACACATCGTCGGTACTATACTTATTGGTTCACTAGGTAGATGTAGCTTGTTGGAAAGTTGTTGACAATGATGGAATTTTTGGACTAACACCTGAGCATCTGAGGCCAATCTGGGCTAGTAGTACTATGCCAGTAGAAATTTCCTTACCAAGCTCCTATAACCAAAATGAGCACCTGCCTCCCCATTATGCATGTCCTGAAGTATGATTTATGATTCCTCTTTGTTTACAAAACACAAGAGCCGGTGGGTGGCACTCTTTCTGTATAACATATCATCTAGGATCGTATATCTACAAGCATGGATCTGCAACGATCTTGCTTTTACTTTCTCTAGTGGGAGGGTGCGGTGCTTTAGATATGCAATGTATTCATCTCTACATTCTGTCGTTGTTGTAAGTGCATGTACATCAAATGTTTCGGCTCCTATCACCACGGTTGGTGAATCCTTGATGAGGATAGTATTTGTTTTTTCTTGAGTTGCTGCTTTAGTCAAAGAATCCACGACCGAGTTTTTAGATCGTGGAATCTGTTCATATTCGATCCAACTAAACTTGTTTTCTCATTCCTTTAAAGATTTTAAGTACCCATGAGTATTTTCTTGTTTTGCCTCGAATGAGCCTGTGGCCTGACTCATTACTTGTTACGAGTCCGACCGGACTAATAGTCGTCGGGCTCTGCATATGTGAGCCAATTTGAGTCTTACCAGAACTGCTACGCAACTGCATTATTCGTTACCTTGAAAGTAAATCGTATTGTATGTCTTATTTACTCTCCAGGTGGAGTTTTTATAATCACACTCTACCCTCTTGTTAGTCTTTTTCTCACGCAAATATACGTGGTCAAATAATAACAAGTAATAAGTAAGTTCAATCCCACGAAGACCAGGTGTATATGACAAGAATTCACTTATGCAACAATGTATGATTATTAAACTAATGCTTGAACGAGTAATAAAGTTTGGGTGAATGATTATAACTAAGCAGATTAACTAACGAGATTAACTAACGAGTTTACTTATGCGAGAGAAAATATGAAACCCTAACTTCATTGTTTATTTTACTCAGAGTATTACGATACTTAACCAATATGTATGATAACAACGATCACTAATCAGATAACACGAAATCATTATACGCTACCTCTCAGTGCACGTACACCAAACCACTTAAATAGCCACAAAAGAGATATCAGTTAAGCAGACACCGCTTGCATGACAATCCTATATGTCTATACGAATTGAGGTACAATTGGTTTTAAGCACAAGTTATCTATTTTGATTACATAGGGTAATATAATATGGTTAGTGACATATTACAAATCGTGAACAATCACAATACGAATCATTCAAGAACCTATACTAGCATGCCAATTTTTAAACCCTTAAATCCACTTTCGCATTCATAAAAAATTAAAAAACTCGATGCTCGTGACGCATCTAACGATAAGCAAAACCATACTAATTAATCAAAAAATGTATCTCATAAATCAATCAAGCAATCAAACCATAAGTATTATTCAAACAAATTCATTAGAGTTCCATGACAACGATTAGTTCATAATCGAACGAATCATCATCATGGGCTCAAAAGTTAAAATAGCTCTAAGAAAAATGTAAATAGATGAATAAGAGTTTAAAATGTTAAACCAAACAATAACCACCAAGTATCGCCTGATAGAAACAATCCGTAAACTACCGATCGAAAAAAAACAAAAAAAGAGTAGTCGTCACTTGCCTCGAGCAATACATAAACTACCGATCGAAAACACTGTAGCTGTTACCTCAACTGCCACTTATATGCATGCCTTTACACTGAAATAAAATGAAGGTTACGAACATAAACAATAGTCAATCTAGCCATAAACATGTTAAAGGGAAATATAACATACAAAATTATAAATTATTAAGAACGTTATGAACATTCTATTCCCGAAAATGTTTATAAAGTCTGCATATTATTATACCTACGAGAATGAATAACACAACGAAAACTTGTTAACCGACGACGACTTTAAGAATAATGGAAGCGTAATAAGTGACATGAAATGCACTTATCAAACCCACAAACTTAAATCGTTGCTTGTCGTCAGGCAATGCAAAATAGGTTTAACAATTGATGCATGAATGCAACTGAACTTAAATGAATGCAAGAATGCAATGATCCTGAACGAGTAACCGTAACTAATTCAGCATAAATGCCTCAACGAATGTAATGACCTCGGAAGGCGAAATAACTAGGTACTCAAATGCTAGCAATACAAGTGTGGAAGCGTGCCTGTGTGCTCAAACTCAATCGATATGTTTTTAGTACAAATTAATGGACTTTACTTGTTCTTATCATAATGATCACAAGTTTAGAAATGAAATACAACCTAGATTCTTCATACGCAAGATGCACATCCATATTTCCCCAGGGTTGTCAAAGATTTATTATGCTTTAGTCTATATACAGACACACAAAGGCTTATTTGACCGTGCAATGGACGAGGTCCCTAAAAGACTTATACAATGGTGCCCATGTAGCGAGCTTTAGTTTAGCGGATCCCATACCGGAAAAGTCTTAGGTCACTACCAAAGAGCTCATCCTAGCCAATTTCGCCTTTTATTTTTCATCTTTTTTTTAATCGATTGGGAATGAGTGTGTTTCGCTCCATCTCATTCCACCCCTAGACCACTCGTAATACGCAGCCCCCAGCAAGAGGACGTACGCCAACGAGCGGCTACTAGCCTTTGACGTCTAGCTGAATAATATGCATATTTATCTTTCAACTCCCCCAAACTTATATTTTTGTGATCCATGAGCTAATAAAGGATTAAGGTATGATTCTGAACCTAAGCAAGGATTATGTATAACAATACTCAAGTGTGTCCGTAACTAGCATAAAAACAATTGATGAGTCTAAGTGTATTAATTGTGCTTCTACATTAAGCAAGCTAACTTACAAGCAACCTAATTAGATTTTATTCCTACTGTCATTACAAACAACTTTCATCATTGGCTACTTAAGTAGAAACAGCAACTCAAGGGTTCAAAGATGCAAAATGCATGAACAAAATGTTATGCTAATAAACTAACTCGATCTTAAACATAGTTTATATGATCATGGCATGATTATGCAAATAAGCATGACTAACATGAAGATGCACTGTCTATCATGAATAACTACTATGATGGATGCAACTACAAGAAATTAAAAGTTACAAGAAACACTCCCATACTCGTCTAGCTGTCTTGATCATTGTTTCCCAGTGGGTTGCCTCCCACAAAGCGCTTGTTTAACGTCGATAGCTCGACGATACCACTCGGAATCATGTAGTGTCGAGGCTGATGATGAATGCTTCACGGTTCACCACATCTCCATAGTAATGCTTGAGTCGTTGATCATTGAATTTGAATGCTTTGTCTGGCGATTCCTCATAGATTTCAACTGCTCCATGTGGATATACTGTATTGACTTTAAAAGGTTCTAACCATCTTGATTTGAGTTTCCCAGGGAAAATCTTTAGACGGGAGTTGAAAAGAAGAACCATTTGAACTGGCTCAAAAGCTTTATGTACAAGCTTCCTATCATGTCATTTCTTGACTTTTTCCTTATACATCTTTGAGTTCTCATAGGCTTGAGACCGAAACTTGTCAAGTTCATTCAATTGAAGCACACGCTTCTCACCAGCTGCTTGAATGTTGAAATTCAACTTCTTTAAAGCCCATAAGGCCTTATGGTTGAGTTCTACTGGAAGATGACAAGCCTTACCATATACTAACTAAAATGGTGACATCCCAAGTGGAGTTTTGTAAGCCGTTCGGTATGCCCATACCGCTTCATCTAACTTCAGAGACCAATCTTTCCTCGAAGGATTCGCCACTTTTTCCAAGATTCGCTTGATTTCTCGATTCAAGACTTCAGCTTGACCATTAGTTTGAGGGTGGTAAGCGGTAGCAACACGATGAGAAACACCATATTTAGCCAACAATGCTGTGAACTGACGATTGCAAAAGTGAGTCCCTTCATCACTGATTATAGCACGAGGAGTTCCGAAGCAAGTGAAGATTTGCTTACGAAGTAAATTGAGCACTACCTTAGCATCGTTAGTTGGGAGAGATTTCACCTCAATCCACTTAACACAAATGGTCCCATGAAATCTATTCCCCACACATCGAATACCTCAACCTCAAGAAGCATATTAAGGGGCATCTCATTTCGCCTAGAAATATTACCAACCCTTTGGCATCGATTGCATCTACGAACGTACAGATGAGCATCCTTAAACAAGGTAGGCCAATAGAAACCTGATTGAAGAACTCGAGCAGCTGTCTTATCCCCAACATAATATCCTCCATAAACCGTAGAGTGACAATCATGTAAACCTTTCTCAATCTCACTATAAGGGATGCAACGTCGGATCATCTTATCAACACATTATTTAAACAAGAATGGCTCATCCCAAAGATACCATTTTACGTCATGCAAGAATTTCTTCCGTTGAGCTCAAGTAAAATCTGAATGAATCACATTGTTAACCAGATAGTTAACAAAATCAGCAAACCATGACACTTCTCCTTGGATCAGGAACAACTGCTCATCTGGGAAACATTCGTTGATAAGAATTCCATCTCCTTTATCTTTCGCACGTTTCTCAAGCCGTGAGAGATGGTCAACTACCTGGTTTTCGGTCCCATTTCTATCTTTAATTTCCAACTCAAATTCTTGAAGCAAGAGTACCCATCAAATTAAGCGAAGCTTGGCATCCTTTTTAGATAGTAGGTACTTGATAGCCGAATGATCCGTGAAAACCGTGACCTTAGCACCAAACAAGTAGGATCTGAACTTCTCAAAGCCATAGACAACAGCCAAAATCTTTTTTTCAGTAATGGTGTAGTTTTTTTGTGCATCATTGAGGGTTTTACTGGCATAGTGAACCACGTGAAACACCTTCAGCTTCCTTTGACCAAGAACAAATCCCACATAGAAATCACTAGCATCACATATCATCTCAAATGGCTCTTCCCAGTTAGGCGCAGTAATGATAGGGGTTGAAGTCAACTTTTTATTCAAGAGCTTAAAAGCAACAAAGCACTCTTCAGTAAATAGAAAGGGAACATCCTTTTCAAGTAGACTACAAAGTGGTTTGGTGATCTTTGAGAAGTCCTGAATAAAACGTCTATAAAATCCAGCATGAACAAGAAAACTACAAATTCCTTTTACTGAGACAGGAGAATGAAGCTTTTTGATCGTTTCAAGCTTGGTCTTGTCCACTTCTAAACCCCTCTTAGATACCTTGTGTCCAAGGATAATACCTTATTGCACCATGAAGTGACATTTTTCCCAATTAAGAATGAGGTTTGTTTCCACACATCTCTCAAGTAGTCTACCCAGATTAGATAGACAAACATCGTATGATTTCCCAAAGACTGTGAAATCATCCATGAACACCTCCATGATATCACCAACCATATCAGAGAAAATATCCATCATGCACCTTTGAAAAGTAGCAGGTGCATTGCAAAGTCCAAACGAGACACGTCGAAAAGCAAAGGTACCAAAAGGGCATGTGAATGTGGTCTTCTCATGATCTTATGGAGCTATACAAATCTGATTGTAGCCTGAATATCCATCGAGCATACAGTTTTACTCATGGCCCGCCAACCTATCCAACATTTGATCAATGAATGACAAGGAAAATTGATCCTTTCTAGTGGTCTTATTTAATTTACGATAATCCATGCAAATTCTCCATCCAGTAACTGTCCGAGTGGGGATGAGTTCATTCTTTTCATTTGTTATTACTGTCATTCCTCCCTTCTTTGGTACACATTGCACTCGGCTTACCCACGGACTGTCTGAGATAGGATAGATAATGCTTGCATCTAGCCACTTCAAAATTTCTTTCTTCACGACCTCTTTCATGATAGGATTTAGCCTCCTTTGATGATTGATAGATGACTTGCTCCCTTCTTCGAGCAGAATCTTGTGCATGCAGTAAGAGGGAACGATTTCCTTGATATCTGCTATGGTTCAACCAATGGCTAATTTGAACTTCCTCAGAACTCTCAATAGATTTTCTTACTCGCTACCTAAAAGGTTAGATGCAATAATAACAGGTAATTTAGATGACTCTCCTAAGAAAGCATACCTGAGATGATCTGGTAGTTGTTTGAGTTCAAGTTTATGAGCTTCTTCTAGAGAAGGTTTAAGCCTTTCCTGAGAATCCTTAAGATCACCCAATCCAAGCGACTCATGTGGAATATTGAGCCTCTTGTGATACGGGGCTGCTTGTAGTAGTTGAACACATTCAGATATTTCTTCATCTTTGAAGTCAGATTCACCATGTAGAACTCTGCCTAGAACATGTGAACTCGCAAACCGATCCAACTCATTACCGTGCAAAGAATCAACCATATCCAACCTGAAACATTCCTCATCCTTTGTTGGAGATTTCATAGCCTTGAAAACGTTGAAAGTGACATTCTGATCTTGCACTCTCATAGTGAGCTCCCCTTTCTGGACATCAATCAAAGTTTTGCCCGTAGCCAAGAATGGCCTTCCCATGATTATGGGGATGTCTTTGTCCTCTTCGAAATCCAAGATAACAAAGTCAGCTGGAAAGATGAGCTTATCTACCTTTACTAAGACATCTTCCACGATACCACGAGGATATGTGATAGAGCGATCAACCATTTGCAAAGAGATATTAGTCGGTTTTGGCTCAAGAAGCCCAAGTTTCTCAAACAAAGATAGGGGCATCAGATTGATGCTCGCTCCCAAGTCACATAAATATTTGCTGAAAGTTAACTTACCGATTAAACAAAGAATGGTGAAGCTTCCTAGATCTTTAAGCTTGGGAGGCAATTTTTGTTGTAAGACCGCACTACATTCCTTAGTGAGCACCACCGTCTCATAATCACCAAGCTTTAGCTTTTTCGAAAGAATTATCTTCATGAACTTGGCATAACTAGGCATTTACTCTAATTCTTTAACAAAGGGTATGTTGATGTGTAGCTTCTTGAATACCTCCAGGAATCTCCCAAACTGCGTATCTAGCTTCTGTTTCTGCAACCTTTGCGGAAAAAGTGGAGGAGGGTAGATCGTAGGCTCGATAACTGAATGAGATGGATTTTTAGGTGGCTGATCTTGATCAGAATTAAACTCAGATGAGGGCTGATTTTGAGCAGAATCAGCCTCTTGTTCAACTGTTGGGTTCTCGGAAACCTTTCCTGATCTCAGGGTGATAGCTTCGCATTGCTCCTTGCCGTCCCGTTTACCTAGATTATGTTCCGTGTCGCTCGGAAGAACTCATTGAGGTCTAACGATCATGTTATTGGCCATTTTCCCAATCTGATTTTCTAAGGTCTTGTGAGATACCATCAGACTCTTAATCATTAACTTCATCTCTTCGAGTTCAGAGTCTCTCGCAGGATGTTGAGAAGGGCCATGATGTTGATTCTGAAGTTGTCTTGAGGCATACTGTTGAGATTGATGCTGCTGACCTTGTTGCTGAAATCCATGATGAACGTATGGCTTAGCACCATAATGCTGATTACCTTGTTGATTATTGCTCCAACTGAAGTTCGGATGATTTCTGTTGCTTGGGTGATAGGTATTTGAGATTGGTTGTTGATTCTGCCTCTGAAAGTTACTCACAAATTGCACTGACTCAATAGAGGTAGGGAATTGTTGAGTGACATGCCCTCCAACACAAATCTCACACATACTAGCTACCTGATGTACCCCTAGTTTAGTCAAAGAATCCACCTTCATGTATAGAGCTTCAAGCTGGGTTGCTAAAGCAACGGTAGTGTCTACGTTAAGAATACCAGCTACTTTATGTTATGACAGTCTCTGAGAAGGGTTCTGGAATTCATTAGCAGCCATCATCTCAAGGAGCTCGTGAGCCTCCTCATAGCTTTTCGTTAATAAGGCTCCCCCCGATGTAGCATCAACCATGGGCCTTGTTTGCGCACTCAAACCATTGTAGAAGCAATTTATTACTAACCAATCAAGCATCCCATGATGAGGACATTTTCTGAGCATCTTCTTGTAACGCTCCCAAGCTTCACTTAAAGATTCACCATGTGATTGAGAACACTGAGTAATAGCATTCCTTATGGCGGTTGTTCTTGCCATGGGAAAGAATTTTGAGAGAAATTTTTGCGCTAGTATCTCCCAAGTAGTGATAGAGCCTGCTGGTAAAGAGTGTAACCAGCTCTTAGCTTTGTCCCTCGGAGAAAATGGGAAAAGTCTCAGTCTTATGGCATCATCCTAAACACCGTTCAACTCGAAAGTATCACAGATTTCAAGGAAGGTCATAATGTGCATATTAGGATCCTCAGATGAGGCTCCCCCTAACTAACAAGAATTCTGCATCATCTGAATAGTGTCGGGTTTAATCTCAAAATTATTCGCAGCAATATTGGGTCTGACAATGCTAGACTGAATATCCATGATCTTTGGTTGAAAGTACTCCATGAGTGCTTTTGGAGCTAGATCGTCCATTGTAAAAGTAGTATCAGAATCTGAGAATAGTAACTCTGTTCCTTGCTGTGTTTCAAGCTTCTTTTGTACTAGTGCTCTAGTTTGATATCGTGTTTGCATACACGCTCAAGTACCTGAAGCACAAGAATACACACGAAAAGTAAGTAACCGAATCAAGTCAGTAGTCTTATAACGACTCTTGATGATAAGCATATAACTGTCAAATAACACCGAGTCCCCGGCAACGGCGCCAAAAACTTGTTAGTCATTTTCTCACGCAAGTATACGTGGTCAAATCATAGAAGTAATAAGTAAGTTAGATCCCACGAAGACCAGGTGTATATGACAATAATTCACTTATGCAATAATGTATGATTATTAAACTAATACTTGAACGAGTAATAAAGTTTGGGTGAATGATTATAACTAAGCAGATTAACTAACGAGATTAACTAACGAGTTTACTTATGCGAGAGAAGACATGGAAATCCTAACTTCATTGTTTATTTTACTCAGAGTATTACGATATTTAACCAATATGTATGATAACATTGATTACTAATCAGATAACACGAAATCAGTATACGCTACCTCTCAGTACACGTAAACGAAACCACTTATACAGCCACAAAAGAGATAGCAGTTAAATAGACACCGCTTGCATGACAATCCTATATGTCTATACGAATTGAGGTACAATTGGTTTTAAGCACAAGTTATCTATTTCGATTACATATGGTAATATGATACGGTTAGTGACATATTACAAATCATGAACAATTACAATACGAATCATTCAAGAACCTATGCTAGCATGGCAAGTTCTAAACCCATAAATCCACTTTCGCATTCATTAAAAATTAACAAACTAGATGTTCGTGACGCATCTAACGATAAGCACAACCGTACTAGGTAATCTACAAACGTATCTCACAAATTAATCAAACAATCAATATTCAAACAAATCTATTAGAGTTCTATGATAACGATTAGTTCATAATCGAACGAATCATCATCATGGGCTCAAAAGTTAACATAGCTCTAAGACGAATGTAAATAGATGAATAAGAGTTTAGAGAATGTCAAACCAAACAATAACCACCAAGTATCGCCTGACAGAAACAATCCGTAAACTATCGATCGAAAAACAACGGAAAAAAAGTAGCCGTCACATGTCTCGAGCAATAAATTAACTACCGATCAAAAACACCGTAGCCATTACCTCAACTGCCGATCGAAAACGACAATAGCTGTCACTAGCTGCCTCTCGAAAACCACTGAAGCAACTGCCTGCCTCATGCCGTCTGGTTGTATGTTGCCGCTGCCGATCGAAATAAAACAAACGTCACTTGCTTTCTCTCTTTCTCTCCTCGTCTGTTCTATAGGAAAACCTCCAAAGAAGCAAATTATGTTTTCTCTTCCTCTCTTTCTACTTTCTCTATTCTGCAGAATACCAAAACGTCCTCTCCACCTACCTTCTCTCCTTCTCTTTTCATATTCTGGCCGATTGTATGTTTCTAATCGAAAACCCTAAAACAACCCATTCTCTTTCTACTAGACAGCCCATATGGTACGACTTTGAATCAACAGACCCAACAACTCTTTCAAAACTTTCCCTCAAGTATATTAAATTTCCAGTTTCTTCAATTTAAACCCTAATTTTATTAATATTATCACAATTTACCCGCGGCACAACTTTAGCCCTTTACTACAAATTTTCCCATGAACAAAAGGCCTAGTGGTGCAGGTAAAGGAACCAACATTTTCTTGCGATGCAAAATAAAATGAAATATTAAAATCATTGGATTGTAATCTAAATAATGAACAATTCTTATCGAAATCTCTCAGGACTACTGTCACTTATATGCATGCCTTTACAATGAAATAAAATGAAGGTTACGAACATAAATAATAGTCAATCTAGACATAAACATGTTAAAGGGAAATAAAACATACAAAATTATAAATTATTAAGAACGTTATGAGCATTCTATTCCTAAAAATATTTATACTGTCTGCATATTGTTATACCTACGAGAACGAATGAAAAACACGTTGAAACACAACGAAAACTTGTTAACCGGCGACGATTTTAAGAATAATGGAAGCGTAATATGTGACATGAAATGCACTTATCACCCCTCTCCCTCCCGCGGTTGAATTTGACACACCATCTACTTCTACTATCCACTGACCTGTGTTTTTGTTGTCTGTTGGTAAGCCGTCATCTGACCACCGTCAACCAAAACATTTGTTGATAAAATCAGCTACTGCGTGGCCCTTTGTCATTGTCCAAGGCTCGTATACTATGTCGTACGCTCCAAGCTCCATCGACCACCTTGTTAGCCTTCTGGAAACATATGGATTTTGAAGTATGCTACATAATAGGATTGAAGTACATTGAACAATGTTGTGACTCCGGAAGTATGGGCGCAGTTTCCTAGGAGCGGCCATTAAACCGAGGGCTAACGTTTCTAAGTTGAGGTACCTGGTTTTTGCATCAACTAGCCTTATGTTGAAGTAGTACACCGGCCTCTGGACTCATATTATCTATTGTACAAGCACGCCGCTCATTGCATATATTGACACTGACAAGTACAAGTAGAGGCATTCTCTCGGATCTGGTGTCGTTAACAATTCTGGAGATTTTAAGTACTCTTTCAACCTTTAGAAGGCCTCGTCGCATTCACTCAGCCAGTTAAAATTTTTGGCCCTCTTCAGGATTTTGAAAAAGGGTTGAATCTTGTCTAATGATCTAGAAATAAACCAGGATATGGCAGCTAACAGTACCGTTAGACGTTGTACCTCTATTATATTTCTTAGAGGTTTCATATCCAATATCGCCTTTAGCTGAGAGGGGTCAGCCTCAATCCCCCTGTTGTTAACAATAAAACCCAAAAACCTTCAACTACAAACAACAAAAGAACATTTAAGAGGGTTAAGTCTGAATCCATACATCCGCAGTGTTTAGAAGACCATCCATAATACTTCAAGTTGTTTATCCTCTGAGTCACTTTTCACAATCATATCGTATATGTAGGCTTCCATATGTTTACCTCATATCCCTTCGAAAATATTGTTAGTGAGCCTCTAATACATTATTTCGGTGTTCTTGAGCCCAAGCGGCATGATCTTGTACCCAGAGTATGCGTCCATTAACGTTAGGTACTCTTTTCTGGAAGCGAAATCAACCAACTGGTCAATTCTTGGCATGGGAAAAATATTATTTGGGCAGGCTCGGTTGAGATCTTTGAAATCTACGCATATGTGCCATTGCTTATTCTTCTTTTTTACCAGCACTAGGTTAGCGATCCAAATATGGTATTGAGCTTGGCTGATATGACCCAGCTTGACTAACTTATCAACCTTTCTGAATATTGCTTCCAAATTTTTAGGGGAGAAAACCCTCTGTTTTTTCCTTACTGGTTGAAGCTTACTGTCGATGGCCAAAGAATGAGAGATAACCCTATGGTCTACGCTTGTTACTTTCTCCGCATCCAATGCAAAAACGTCCTCGTTTTTATGCAACAAAAACTATCAACTATTTTTGAAGTCTTGTTTAAGTTTATTACATATCTTAACAACCTTGCCCTCATCTAGTGTGACATTTTCCTCTTCAAGCGGGGTGTCTACCTCTAAATTATTCCTATCGATCAGTCATTGGTGATCCCATACCTTAGAGTTCATTAATTGTTATTTGGATTTATTGGAATGGTCCAGTGTTATGGCGTCGCATTGCCTCGCTTATCTCTAGTTTTCTTTTATTATTCCCACTAAATTTCCCATAGGATACTTGATAAATTTCATAAATGAACAAGTTGTGGCCTCAAGATTATGTAGTCATGGTCTTCCTAGTATAGCGTGGGAGGAGTTAAGGGCCTCCACAATCATAAACAAGGCGTGTATTATCTTTTTGGTGTTTCTATGCCAGACTGTGACCAGTAGTTCAATCTCTCCTCCGCTTTGGTTGATTTTCCCTCATAGTTGACTAGTTGCCTATCGGTTGTCTTATAGAGAGGCACTCCCAGCATTTGTTCGTATCTTGCCTTAAAGATAAGGTTTTATGAACTACCGTTATCATTAAATATCATTGTTACCATGACTCCCCAAATATTAGCACTGATTGTTAGCGCATCCTCGTGAGGTGTGATAATTCCACTCAAATCATCGTCATTGAAAGTTAAATCTGAAACTGGCTCCCTAATTTGTTATGTTAAGAGTCGTTAACTAGGTGAATATCAAGGTCCTTACGATGTTGCTCCCGTGCTGCAGAGTCGGTTCCTAATAAATTATCACCTCCAAAAATTGTACACAACCACTACTGTTTTTCTATAGGTTTGTTTGATGTCTCTGATGGTGCGGCGTTCAGTACTCCATCTTCTACTACTACATTCTCTCTCTGCTTCACAAACTGGACGAGGTCCTCATTGTCGATCAACCTTTGAATTTCCTCTTTCAGCTGCTATCACTCCTCTGTTGGGTGCCCATGATCGTTTTGGTAGGCGCAAAGTATCGAGTGGATCGTTTATACGATGTTGCTAACATACTACTCGGCGTTTGGTACTTAGCTCTCCCATTGGTGTTTTCGTAGATAACAGTTATGTTTTCCGTCATGAATGTGAATTTTCTAGCTGGGTTTTTGTAATAAGAAGGGCGCGGCCGGCTAGCTTGAGTACACAATGTGTCTTATCTTGGTACCTCCTCTTAGAACTTCTTCTCGATAGCGTTGGGCTTAAACTCCAAGCTTTTCGGTTAATAATTGGTGTAGGATCTGCCTTCTTTGAATCGTCAACTTGAATGAATTAATCTGACCGAGCGAGGATGTCACCCATCATTTTGACGGGGAAACTTATAAGGTTGATGAAGATGGGGGCATCTTGATCCAACTCTCTTTTGAATGCCGCTACCGCCACTGCTTTAGTATAATCTGATAGGGAGTTCATCTCTCGCACAAATATTTGCACATAGTTCTTTAGTGTCTCTCGTCCTCGTTTGTATAAATCCATGATGCATCGCCCTCACGCTTATGCTCTTTGTTTTCTAAGAAACTATTTCTGAATGCAACCTAAAGGCCCTCAAAGTCCTAGATTAATCCCTTTTGAAGGCTATTAAACAAATCTTTGGCGTTTCCCTTAAACGTCACTAAAAACACTCTGCAAAGCAACACATCGTCAGGGTTGAACGCCATCATCATGTTCCTAAATTTCTCGAAGTGGTGTTTGGGATCTCCTGATCCGTCGTATGAATCCATCTTATGGGGGTCGAATTTTCGTGGAAGTTCCCCATTTATGATGCTCTTTAAGAAGGTAGATTATTCCAAAACATATGCAGCCATGGTTGGTTTTACTTGGTCATACTCTTCAGCTTCAGTTACTTTGTCCTCCCGAAGCACTCCATTAGTAGACAAGTCATCCCGATGAGAATTCGTCGCTCTTTTCTTCCATTGATTCTTGCTCTTACTCTCACCAGTAAGCTCGTCCTTTGTGGGCAAGACTCCTGCTTTTGTACGTAAGGTTATCTTCACCATCCTCCAGCTTGACTTCTTGCCTAAGAACGCCCCCTATAAGGACTTTATCTCTTAAGAGTCGAAGGGTGTCGACGCCTTGGTCAAAATGTTGCCTTGGCTCTTCGTCTCTCTCATGCTACCATTGCGCAAACCGATGTTGCTCGCGCTTGATTTTCTGTATCTGAGTTTCCAAGATCTGCACGTTAAAAGGGGTAGAAGACATACCAAGTTTTACATGGTTTTCACCTAGTGCAGGTCTACCAGCATTCTCATCAACATTGATGTGGGATTGGTCATCATTCTAGTTTTTTGTTACATAAAATTCTCGGTGATCATATGGATTAACTCCAACGATGGCCTCGTCATCGGATTGATTCTCTATAATTCCTTGATTGCATTGCCCTCCTTGACCGTGAGGGGCCATATTAGTCAACACTATTATTTGCCTTAGCTCGAGCTACATGTTATACCTTTCCTACAATAAACGCCAAAATTTGGTGAGGGAATTTAGTGATATGTATAAATTATAGAAAATGGAAGAATAAAGTACTTATTTTATTGCTTAAATAGAAAAAACCTTACATAGTTTTAGGTCCCCACTTTCTTTATATAATACATTTTACAATACACTACTTTACTATCTTCTAATAATTCTCAACTTTCTGTTAGGTTTGGTTGTTGGTACATGCCTGATTTCCACGTCTTGAGTGTTGCTACATTATTGCTTTTAATGGCTTTATTTTTCGTAGCCACTATCCAACATCAGCCGAGGTACTAGCCAACTTTTATGCGGATTAATGTTCAGCGCTGGCAGGGGTACAGGTCTGCTATTACACGGGATGATAGTTGTGTTTTCATACGGGTGACATCTGGCTCTTCTATCGATATCTTTGTATTTCCGCTGTTCCGCCGATGGTGTCTCAGTTATTACTAATATCCTTCAATTTTGATTCTTCTTGATGTGATACCCCTCAATTATTATTTTATAATCGGAGGTACTTCAGTCTGGCAGATGATTATAACCTAATAACAGTGTTTTGCCTTATCATAAGATAGTTTTGTAAAACGCATAATCCAAATCATTATATTAAAAAACAATTATGATAAAATGAGACTTTTTTTATAGATAAAATCTTGCTATAATACGACTTATTTTTCTTGAAATAAAACCCATATTATGTACAATAGTCCCCATTATAACAGAGTTCAAATTTTATTACGCCGAAAGCATTTTAATCATTTTAAAAAAAAATAAAAAAAAATTAAAATCTCATTTTAACAATAAAAAGTTTTATTTTACCTTAATCCATTTTTTTTTATAATTTTATCTTTTTATATAAAAAAAATTCTTTATTAGATTTAGATTTTC
Source organism: Limnanthes douglasii subsp. nivea (assembly GCA_036936605.1). Taxonomy (NCBI): domain Eukaryota; kingdom Viridiplantae; phylum Streptophyta; class Magnoliopsida; order Brassicales; family Limnanthaceae; genus Limnanthes; species Limnanthes douglasii. Next base: position 388,078,937 of record JAUPFV010000001.1, on the reverse strand, counting down.
TATTAAAGTTATTTGCCCTAACTCCGTGTTTGAAAAATGGATGATATATTTTGTAAATTAAATCCGAAATTAATAACTTTTTAATAAAAGTGAGTGGATAATTTTTATTTTATTGATACTGGTAAAAGCTGTACCCTATGCTTAATGACATTCTCGACCTAATTAGATTTTGTTGTCACGAAATTTGGTGACCGAAAACAACATTTACCCCATCAGTCCATCGCTCTTGAAACCCTACGGCATAAGTGTTACATCCCCGCGGTTTCATTTCTTCTTTCAAAACCATGAATCCAAAGCTTCTCTTAAGAGCCCTGACTCAAAATTCAGTCGGAATCATGAATTACTACACCAACCGAGTCACAAAATCGACTCTTTATTCGAAAATCAGCCCGTTAGGAAACCCTAGAACGAGTGTTTTACCAGAGCTTGAACAATGGGTCAGAGACGGGAACAAGGTTCGTTTTGCTGAGCTTCAACGGATTGTTCACGATCTTCGTCGAAGAAAGCGGTTCAGTCAGGCCCTTGAGGTTTGATCTCTCCCTCTCTCTCTCTCTCTCTGTTCTTGTTCTGGTTTTCTTTGTTAGTGATTATTTGTCTAAATTTTGTTTGGTGGCTGAGAAAAAATTGGGGACTAGAAAAATTAAAGCTTTGTCTTACAAGCATGTAGCTGTTCAATTTGGATATAGTCGTTACTATCTTATAGTCATTGGAGCTCACAAGTTTTATCTAGTTGTGACAATGTTGTTTTGTTACTCAACTCTAGTGTAATGAGCTATGATCCTTTAGCATTAGGTTGACACCAGGTCGGTGCTAGGTTATATGACTCAAAATCCGATTCGGCTTGGACAACTACTATATAACACTAACCCGCAACTGGATTGTTTCCATTTTGTTAAGTGACCAGGTTTCCGAATGGATGAACACAAAAGGAATATGTACTTTCTCGCCAAGTGAATTCGCCGTGCAACTCGATCTAATCGGTAAAGTTCACGGGTTTGTGTCCGCAGAAACATACTTCAACAACTTAAAGGAGCAAGATAAAACCCATAAGACATACGGTGCGCTTCTAAATTGTTATGTCCGTCAGAAACAAACCGATTTATCGCTTGCTCATTTTCAGAAAATGAAAGAAATTGGTTTAGCTTCGTCATCTCTTACATACAATGATATAATGTGTCTATACACGAATATCAATCAACACGATAAAGTCCCTTACGTTCTAGCCGAAATGAAAGCAAACAATGTTTCACCAGACAACTTCAGCTATAGAATCTGTATCAATTCGTATGGTACACTGTCGGATATCGAAGGAATGGAGCGAACGTTAAACGAAATGGAAATTCAACCTCATGTGGCTATGGACTGGAACACGTACGCAGTTGCTGCAAATTTCTACATAAAAGCAGGTCTCAATAAAAAAGCAATGAGTGCCTTGAAAAGATCAGAAGAGAGACTCGAGAATAACGATGGTACTGGATATAACCACCTTATATCGCTTTATGCGAGTTTAGGGAATAAACCCGAGGTTTTAAGATTATGGGGTTTAGAGAAAATCGCTTGTAACAGATACATAAACCGTGATTACATAACTATGTTGCAGTCTTTAGTTCGACTTAATGCGTATGAAGAAGCTGAGGAAATACTAAAACAATGGGAATCTTCCGGAAACTGTTACGACTCTCGTGTACCGAATATTGTCGTTCTTGGGTATGCGAGAAACTGTTCTTTCGAGAAAGCGGAATCGATTCTCAAAGATTTGATGATGAAAGATAAGATGACTGATTTGAACAGCTGGGTCGTTGTCGCAGCTGGATATTTGGACAATGGTAAAGGAGAGAAAGCTTTTAACTGTTTAAAATCTGCATTTTCGCGTCGGTCGAGTAATAAGAAGTGGAAACCTAATGCCAGATTGGTTAATGGGGTTTTGAGTTGGCTTGGTGAGGAAGGAAGTTTAGAAGATGTAGAAAGTTTTGTAGGTTTATTAAGGACTGTTATGCCGGTTAGTGTAGAAATGTATAATGCGTTGATTAAGGCAAGTTTGAGAGATGGTAAGGGAGTTGAGAAGATCTTGCAGCGCATGAAATACGATAAGATCGATGAAGACGAAGAAACAAAGAGTTTAATTAAAACGAATTCGATTTGAATAGGATGAACCGAAGTTTTTGTTATGTTGGTAGTTAGGATTATTGCTTATGGCCAACGAAATTTATCTAGATTCTGTACTAGGTCTCGCTTCAATCCATGAATTAGTGTTTTTGACTCTGAATGTTCCAACCCTATCATTAGTTCTATACCGATTTGTAGAGTTTTCGGAACACTCATTTTTGTACCGAAACAATTTGTACTGTTATATATTCATAAGGGTCATGATGTATTTTTTGTCTCGTGCGATTGTTTTTCAACTTTTTCTTTTTTCAGTATTTCTAATACCAGACATTGGGTTATTTTTACTGAGAAATAAAAAATTTATTCAGTGTTATTCAAATTTAAAACAAGAGAAACTTACCTTCTTATGTTTTTGAGAATCAAGTTTTCTTTGTTTATTTTTTTTTTTAAAAGTCTAGTTCGGAAACAAATTCAAAAATATCATCGTTTTTTGTTGTTTGAATTTTTTCCAGCATAAATAAGAGGGTAGGCATAAAAGAACATGTCAGATCTGGTATAAAAAATATACAAAAATATGGAAACCAGACATAATAAAATATGTGGGACTCTTTATAATAAAGTTGACGGACAAGTATTACTAAATCATGTGAGACCATGATGATGTTGAAAGATTAAGCATTATTAAATCATGTGATACCAAACATGATAAAGTAGAGAGATCTGGTATTACAAACTCATGCGAGATTATGCATGATAAGTTGTAAGATCATAAGTTATTAAATCATTCGAGACCAAATATGATAAAGTTGAGAGATTATGCATTATTAATTCATGCAAGACCAAACATCATAAAGTTGAGAGATCAGACATTTCAAAAAGGTGAGAGATACCGACATTATTAAGTTATGCGAAACCGCGCTTGATAAGTTGAGAGATCATGCATTATTAATTTATAAAAAACCCGGCAGGATGAGAGTTGATAGATGCGAGACTAGATTTAATGAAGCGGTGCGAAACATGTACTATTTAATCATAAAGATGCGAGACTAGAGTTGTTAAGTCTAATAAAAAAAAATCATATCAAGATGCGTGACCAGGTTTACTGAGTCTGACCAAAAAAATTTCAAAAAAATATCATCAATAAATCTAATTTTGTTTATTTTAAGAAAAAAATACATGTTCTCGTATGATTTATTATGTTTGGTCTCTCAATTTTGCGATGTCAGTACCATATTTTTTTTGTTTTTTATGTCTAGTGCACCATATTTTTTTATGTATATTTTCTCATGCTTTCTAGTGGAAAAAAAAAGTTTATCGATAAATCTAATTTTATTCGTTTTAAATAAGAGAACCGTTGATATTTTAATTTTATCGAAAATACGTCAAAAAATACTGACTTTTTAAATAATGAAAAAAAAAAACAAAAAAAACTTTTTAAAAAAAATGAGAAAGGGTCAAGCATACATATTATTATAAAATTTGGTTTTCGTGACATTTATCTCAAAAAAATCCAAAATCATTTGTATCCCAATCCTATATTGGTATAAATTTTGAACCTAAACAGAAACAATCAAATGTTCAGGTTTGAGATCCGAATCTGAACTAATTTTAAACAAGATGCAAACAGCTACGTTTTCCATTCATTCAGTACGTGATCAACACAAATGTCACAGAATCCAAACTTTTACCACCTGACATAAAACCAACAAAACACGACTAAATTTTGTCTTAACCAACACTAAATAGGAAGATTAACAATCACGAAACAGCCATAACAGACTTATTCAAATAGTATATGCAGCTACTGCGATCAAAATATACTTTAATCAACATAAGTTCTCTTTCATTTCAGACAAAACCCTTATTCAGTAAGGGTAGATTTCAGCTCCCCAGTGCTTCGCAACTCCAATATAATATCACACCCACCAATTAGCTCACCTTTGTAATAAAGTTGAGGAAACGTTGGCCACTTAGAAAACTCCTTTAGTCCTTGCCTCACTTCCTCATCCGTTAAAATATCAAAAGACCCGAAACTTACACCTTCTTCCTTCAAAGCATTGACAACTTTAGAACTGAATCCACATCTAGGAGAATCGGGGTTACCTTTCATGAAGAGCATCACTGGTGAAGAACTAACCAAGGCTTTTAGTCGATCTTCAAGAGACACAACTTCGTTCTTATCGGTTAAAACCTTTTTAAGTTCACCACTCTTTTGCATTTCTAGGACGATGTCCGATCCACCAATAAGTTCACCATTAATATATAGCTGGGGGTAGCTTGACCAGTTTGAATAAACTTTAAGACCTTGACGGACTTCATCGTCGGTCAGTATGTCAAAACTCCCGAATTTGATTTTTTCTTGTTTGAGAATTTCGACTACTTTCCCACTGAATCCACATTTGGGTTCGTCCGGCTTCCCCTTCATGAATAGCATAACTGGGTTTGAGTTGACAAGGCCTTGAAGTCGAGCGCTAAGGGATTCACTTAAACCAGAAGCTCCTGATTTCTTAACTTCATGATTGTCAGGTTTCACTTCATCAGATTCAAAGGTGCTGATCCCGTGATCTTTGAACACATCTTTTAGTTCACCACTCTCGTGCATTGAAATCACTATGTCACACCCACCAAGTAATTCGCCTTTGCAGTAAAGTTGAGGAAATGTTGGCCAGTTAGAGAACTTCTTCAATCCTTCGCGCACTTTGTTATCCGATAAGATGTCGAAACTTCCAAATTTTACATTTTCTTTCTTTAGAATATCGACAACTTTTCGGCTAAACCCGCATTGCGGTTCTTCGGGATTTCCTTTCATGAATAACATTACTGGATGAGAGTTGATCAACTGCTCCAAATGCTTTTCGGGTGAATCCCCAAGATTTTCGGTTTTAGAACCCCCATTCACTTTTGATAACTCTTTGATAGTTTCAAGAACAGTGGGTCCTGCAGCCAACCCTAGGCTGGCAGGGGCTGCTGGTTCGCCGGGTTTGGCTGAACCGGCAACTGCAGCAACTTTGTTAGCCAAACTGGACGGATCTGCACCTTCTAGCTTATCTACAACCTTACCATCCTGAAAGAATGAAATGTAACCCTCGATAAACACTCAATTCTGCATTGTTGCGTGCAGGTTAATAGCTTTTTTTATATGAAAGAATAAACACAAGCCGGTGAAGAAAAACGGATGAAAAGTACGTTAAATAGCAAAAGGTTAAAAAAATTTAGCTTTTAACATTTTAAGGCTTTTAAATAGCTTTCTGACCTAAAAAGGCTGGACACACTGAACTATTTTTTTTCGCTTACAAGCCTAACGGAGCCAAACCACCCCCCTAGTTCTCGAACCATATATGTTACTAGAAGGGCTGCAAAACTTAGTCCGTTTCTAGCAACATTGACTTGTTGCAGCCCTAATTACGACTATAAACCTAATATAAGTCGTTGCAACAAAGTAATACAAAGATAAGAGTTTTCAACATTTCCACTTGAACAAACATTAAAGCAAAGATCACAATTGTGTCAACCTCATCACCTATACAGAGTGACTTTGGGATTACACCAACTCCATAGTACTCGCCATAAAGATTCATATCCTAAACTTGTATATGCTAAACAAACACATATTCATATACTTAAAATAGTAGCAGAAACATTCTAACGACACTAAAGCTCAAGTTTTTCTCAACCCTAAGATTGCTTATAGTCATCATATCACTGATATTCAAGTTTCCCCCAAAAACCCAATTTGTATAATTAAGGAAGAGTGAAAACAGATTCCATCGATAACGATTACCTTGAAGAAGACGAAGTAAGGCACGGCGGAAACCGAATAATCCATCGATATCTCAGGCTGTTCTTCAGCTTCAACCTGTGAAAACGAATCACCAAAAATAAAAACCCTAATCGAATTAGATAGATAGATAGAACGAGTACTAAGAGAAGCGAAAACGGACCCTGAGAAAGTGAGCGTGAGGGAAATCGGTGGATAGGTGAGAAAAAACTTCGTCCATTGGTTTCGATGCTTCACACCATGAAGCCCAGAAGTGAACGATGACTGGTTCACCGCTCTGGCGTGCCTTATCAAGCTCTTCCTTTGATTGCACATCTTTCACTGATCCTCTCATTGTTAGGGTTCTTAGTGCTCACAAGAACCAGAAACTAAGTGTATAGAGAAAGCGAGAGAGAGAGAGAGAGAGTGAAGAAGTTCAATTCTAGCTTACAAAATCAGCGACCATTGACAGTCTGCAAAACCTAGACGACGCTCGTTTTCATTCTACTATTTTTCAGTTCAATATTACTGTTGGTGCCTCAACTTAGTACTCTTTTTCTATATAACCCTTATGTTTTAAACTCATTAAATTATTGGACTCGTATGGAAAAGACATAATCTCAAAAGTTCAAGCAATAAATACCCAGAATTCGTTTAAGTTTACAAAATTTTGAGTTTACCTACTATTAGTATAAATTGATCCAATTTTAGACGAAAATATTCTTTGGGAGGTATATAATTTTTTTTATACTAAATCTCATCCACTTCGTTTTCTCTCTAACTCTCTCGGAATTCTCTCAGTTCTCTCTAAAACTCTAACTCTTTTTCTCTTTAAAACTTCTAACATCTCTCTAACTTTTCCGACGAACTAAAATCCGGCAACTCCTCCTTCTTCTTCTCCTCCTCCGTCATAGTGAAGAAGAAAGATCCACCACCACAAAAAAATTGTTCCAAAATTTTATTTCTAGGTTGTTTATGATACAAATTTGTGATTTTTGTTAGGATTTTAATTGCTATCATATATTTAAGTTAGGGTTTAGAATCAAAATTAGTTTTAAGGTTGAGTTAGGTAGATATTGGAGGTGTTTGGAGGCCATTTTTCGGTCCGAATTCGGCTGAAAAATGGCCGACACTAATAGGTGCCTAGCGTACCCACCGGTGCGTACAACCTGTACCATAGCTATAAAAATTACGCTGATTTAAATAAGCATAATTTTTCTTGTTGCGTACCTATAAGAATTACTTATAGTCCTGCTAGCTTTATAGGTCTGATTAACCTGGGCTCACTACGGTGGTCTTATACAGTATGACCTTTTTGGCCGGTTGGCTTTACTAAGCTATACAGCTCGGTCTCAGTATGGTCTCTAATGTAGCCTTAAAGGCTTGTGACATACACTAGTTTGCTTTATTGATTGTACTTAGTCAGAGCTCAGTATAGCCCGTTGCGTAGCCAATTAGGCGTGATTGTATTTGGCATTTTTGTTGTTATGATAGTTGGTGATACCCTTCTTCAGTTACATAGTTAAAATTCTTTAGACTCATATTTGTAATGATAAAATAAATAATGAACTAACATGCACAATAACTCGGCAAAAAAGGTAACTTCTTTAATAATTTTGGCTTACAATGTGCCTCGTTAAAAACTCTTAAGCACCACCAAAAGGGAAAAGAGTGCACATCCGCTCTTTAATAGCGCGATAATACATTTTCAAGTTATTTACATTCCATGGATGTTTTAATGTATAACCTTCTCTGTCTTCCAATCTATAGGCCCCGTGATGTCTTTTAGAAATGATTTTGTATTGTTCATCCCAATCCGGAGCCAGCTTGCTTGCGGTTCTGTTTTGTACTCTCTAAATAAATCATTACTGAGTCACCTATGTCGAAGCTTTGATGTTTAAGATTGGAGTTAAATCTGATTCTCATTAAACTTTTATAATGTTCTTATCGTACCCTTAGTTGATCCTTTCTTTCCTCCATCATGCCAATTGATGATTGTCGCTCTTGATTATTCACCTCCTCCGAATAATTAGCCACTATATGTATTGGTATCATTATCTCTTTAGCCACTATATGTATTGGTATCATTATCTCTGGTGGTAATACTGCCTCCATTCCATATACCAGCAAATGATGTATATCTCATGTTGCTGATCGAGGTGTAGTCTCGTATGCCCCCAAAATTCGTTTAAGTTTACCAAGTTTTGAGTTTACTCACTCTTAGTATAAGTTGATCCAATTTTAGACCAAAATACTCTTTTGGGATATATAATCTCTCTTTTTTATAATAAATCTCATCCACCTCATTTTCTCTCTAACTCTCACGGACTTCCCTCACTTCTCTTTAAAACCCTAACTCTTCTTCTCTTTCAAACTTCCAACCTCTCTCTAACTTTTATGATGAACTAAAATCTGGCAACTCCTCCTCCTTCTTCTCCTCCTCCGTCACGGTGAAGAAAAAAGATCCACCGCCACCAAACAAAGTGCTCTAAATTTTATTTCTAGGTTGTTTATGATAGAAATTTGTGATTTTGGTTAGGATTTTTAATTGCTATCATAGATTTAAATTAGGGTTTAGAATCAAAATTAGTTTTAGGGTTGAGTTAGGGTTAAATTAGGTAGAAATTAGAGGTGTTTGGAGGCCATTTTTCGGCCCGAATTCGGCTGAAAAATGACCAACACTAATAGGTGCCTAGCGTACCCACTGGTGCGTACAGCCTGTAACGGCTGGTACATTGGTTGTGCACCGTTAGTGCACAACCATAACCTTTTTAAAATAAATTTGTCTTTGAAAACCGAGTATTTATAATTTTATTTTATTTTTAAATGTCTATAATTTTTTAATCTATTATATTATGTTTACTTTTTAATATTTTTATATCTTTTATGCGACTAACCTTTTTTTATTTCGATACCGAGTTTGTCGATCCACGACATGGTGATCTCTCTCGATCAATGGTAATTCAACCGGGAAAATTTTAAAGACTGTTATGGATGTGGAAGATGAGAGGATCTGCGGAAAAAAACATGGACGATCTTCGACGATAGAGGAGACGGAGAATGAGCGTTTGAGAGAGGACGAGGCACAAAGGATTCGCAGCAACCGGTCATTGCGTCGCATCAACAAAGGCATGAAAAAATAAAAAAATGTTAAAAAAATAGTTGACGACAGAGTTGGGGGCTCTTCACAACGTGATGCACCACCAGTGCGTTCACTTACAGTCCACCAATCATCTGTTGTATCACCGTCACTGTTCGCTGCTCGTTCACCACCCCTATCGCATATATCAACACGACCAACACCAGTTAGTGATAGGGTGGATGCTACTGGTGATCCGGAGTATGATGTTTTGGACGTACAGACGGTTGATGTCCTCCAGACTGAGGAGCAGAAGCAGATATTTTCATTTTTGAAATGCAACAAGATACCTATCTTTCCTGACTATAAGATCGCGATGCGTTCCACGTTTTTATCGAACAGGTGAGTATCAACTTGTTGTATGCTTTTGGTAGTTAAGTTTCACTTTGAATATTATCTTATTTTCTTTTTTTACAGGCTCGTACATCTTTAGTCATACATGCACATTATAATGTGTTACGTGTGTGGGACCTTAGCGCTCAGCCACTGGTGCAGCGCCACTTAGCACACACTCCTTTAGGACCTCTTACTGCTCACTTGCCTCAGGACTTCATGCATTCCGTACTGAATGAGGTGTTTGTCGAGCATTAGCATCAGGAGACCAATACATTCCACTTCAGCTTTGGGGAGATGACCATCACTCTCGATGATGTTAGCTGCATTACAAGTCTTTATGTAATGGTTAGAACTTTGGACGTGGTTACGACTCCATGGGACGGGGCTTATAATTATCAAGCCATTATGTTAGGGGTGAGCTTTGCGAAGGTCCGCTCAGAGCTAAATTCCACGTGAGCTGTTGGGTTCAAATTAAGTGGTTGCGAGAGATGTTTAAAAAGGACCGGTGCCTCGAGGAGATTGAAGCCGATAATATCCGCTAGGTATCACGAGCATACATAATGTTCTTATTTGGTTACAATATATTTGCGGATACTATTCAGAATAGTGTCAAAGCTGATTACCTTTATGCTTTGGAGAACGTGGACTCGGGTTTATAGGACATCGTTTGGGGGACCAATGCATTTGCATTTCTGTTCCGTGTTTTGGGTGATGCTTCAAAAGCATTGAAGCATAACATTTACGGATTCGTCGCCATGCTAGACTGCTGGATTTAATATCATTTCCGACATTTAAAGCCCCCAGAGAACACAGATTATATAGCGAGGCAGTCGAGGATTGTGAGGTGGCTACCTACGTGGGTTGTTGGAACAAACGTCCGTCCAAAATCAACGACGCGTTCGATTCTTTTTAGATCATAAGGAGACAAACGTAAGTAACCACATTTTATTAGCAACTTATCTATTTATTTCTTAAATCATATGTTTTTAAGAAAATAAAGACTTTTATTACTAAACTGAACAAAAATACAGACTTTTAGTTTAATTGAAGGAAATTAGAAATAAGAGGACTAAAGGAAATATCTCCGAAAAGAGAGCGCCAAACTTTCCCTCCCACAATTCAAATTGAAATCTTCATATTTCTACCACAGGAGACAGCTTCAACGAAAGTACTAGCAAACTTCGATCTTTCAAAATCACCAAAATCGAGTCAAGTTACGAATCTCAGTTCAAGACTTTCAAGCAACACTATTGTTCTTAATTCATTCGGAGCATTAGAGTTGGAGAAATATAGTTTTTTTCTTGCTGATAAGAACTCTCTTAGCTATCCAATCTGAATATTGGTTTTGAATTCGAAAGATATAACGAATAGTCATCTTGGGATGAATCAGATTTCTGCACATATCCATTGAAGACTGAAGGTACCAAGCTTAATTTCTATTGGCGATAAGGCTTATCAGAACTAAGCCATCGGACTCAACATCAACTTCAATCCACTTTTTTTGCTTACAAATAATCAATCCTTCAAGGAGAGCACTGATTTCAAGAAAGAGAGGGTTCAGTTTGCCCAGAAACGTTCCAGTACCAAGAACAATATCTTCATCAGATTTTCTGAACAAAACTCCTCTGCTAGCTTCCCCAAAAGAGTTACACGCTCCATCGACGTTAAGTTTCATTCTACCAGGATTTGGAGCCATCCATCTAAGGTATCTAGGAGTTTTCTTTATGTTTTCAATCGATTTGCATCCTAGAATAACACCAGCGAGATGGGCATTAGACCATAGCTTGTAAGATAACATATTAGACATCTCCATACTATTAATAATTTAAATAATTCTATCAATAGAACTCTTAACAGTTTCAGGAGAACCCGAAAACTTGGACAAGTTTTGTTTCTCCAAATAACCCAGCAGATTATTTAGGAAATGATGTGAGTAATGTGTCTCTTGTTATTAGTGAACCAGAACTAGGAGCGAATGACATGGGAAAGGACCATAAACCTTCCAATATTTATTTTAAAAATGCAGCTGAAATAGTTCCAAAGTTGGCAAACAAAACAACAGCTTACAAATAGGTGGTTCTTCTCTTCGCAACTTTTGCAGAATTGGCACTTGGAGGCCATTTGAATATGTCTTTTCATAAGATTTCTATCAATGAGAATAAATCCTTTTAAAAGTTTCCAGCAAAGGAAGGAAAAAATTTAGGGATAGATGGACTCCATATCTTGTAGAAGAGATCATATTTTGTATATGTAGTTCTAGTACTTTCCCATGTAGTTTTATTATCGAAATCCTGATTGTTAGAAAGTTTCCATTTGATTTTGTCAGTTTTATCACGATTAATTCTATACTTAGATAAATGATTGATTTTATCACTAGTAATGATGTTTTGAAGAGAATTGTAGTCCCAGTTATTGTTTTTCCAAAACATTTTGACACAAACGTTAAGGTACCAATTGTAAGAGTTAGAATCACTTATGAGAGGAGGAAGGTCATGCTATTCTTCCAACCATAAATTCATGCAACCTTGACCAAGCTTCCACTTTATATTTCTCTAAGTTGTAGGTTTAATAGCTGTAAGTCTTTTCCAAACCATTGAATCAGTGTTTTTGCAACTGGCTTTAATAGCATGAGTGTCTGAGCAGTAGATCTTGTGCATAATAGAGGACCATAAACAATTGTTTTTCCTGAAAATGAACTATAGTTTTTGCGAAAATACTATTTGAATATCATTCAAGTTATTTTTGTTCAAACCACTCTTAGCAAAGGGTTTGAAAATGTGATTTCAGGAGGACCAATGGATGGCCTTCTCATTAAAATTAGACCTCCATAAGAACTTGTTAAAGCAAGACTCAATTTTCTTAATAATGGCACTAGGTATAAGGGTATTATGCATCCAATAATAGGCCATAGGCATTAAAACATAGTTTATAAGAGTCATTCTCCCCCCAAAGGACAGATTATTAAGGTCCCACTCAGCAATTTTATCATGAATCTTATCAAGGAGAGAAGAGAAATTCTTTCCTTTATTGTTTCATGCAAGAGTGATCCCGAGATAGTTGAAAGGAAGCGTGTCAGTGTTGAATCCAGTGTTGATCTTTATGTTCCTGATGTTGGAATGATTAGCTTTGTTGGAAATAATCAGCTTTGTTTTCTCTTTGTTGATAGCTTGACCGGAGATCAGCTGATACTTTTCCAAAAACTTGCTCAAAACGGCAATAGAATTTTGCTTGCATTTGGTGAAGACCAAACTGTCGTTAGTGAATGCTAGACAAGGCACAAGGTAATTAGATCGTGAGGCATATTGAAGGATTTTGTTAGTGTTGTAAAGGTTGTAAAGGCCGCGATGAAGAACCTCCTCATCAAAGATAAAAAGGCTAGGAGACAAAGGGTCTCCTTGCCTTAATCCTTTCTTCTGGTGAAAGTAACCTATGACAGAGCCATTTATTATGATATATATATATATATATATATGAACGTTTGAGATCATATTCTTAATTAGAACAGTTATCAGAAAATCCAAAGCAAGAAATAACTTTAAGTATAAATACATGGGGCATCCTGTCGAACGCTTTAGACATGTCAAGCTGTATCATGACATTTCCTGTTTTTGGCTTTCTGTTTATGTCATGGATCATTATCTTCGTGATTAAGATGTTCTCGTGGATGAGTCTGCCTTTAACAAAGGCTCCCTGCATCTTAGAAACAATGTTAGGTAAAATGTTAGCTAATCTAGAGTTAATTAAGTTGGAGAAGATTCTATTGAACATAGAACAAAGACTGATCGGTCTGAAATTGTTTCAACTAGTGGGATTAGGACATTTTGCGACCAAATAAATACCAGTGGTGAAACACCACAATAAATGTTTTTGCTAGTAAGGTAGGAGTTTAAGGCCTTGCAAAAGTCATCACTGATTATAGTCCAACAAGTTTTAAAGAAAAAGATATTAAACCCGTCAAGACCAGCTGCACTGTCATTGCTCATATTGGTGATGATTTTCCAAATTTCTTCTTTGTTGGTTTGCCTGAGAATGGAAGCATTTCCTTCATCAGATACAAGTATGGGGATGTTATTAAAGATAGCATCCTGCATTAAAAACTCTTCCTCATCTTTGTTAGTATAAGTATTAGAAGCTAAAGAACTTTTAAAGAAAGATTCAGTAGAGTTAGCAAGATCAGTAGGATTCTGGATCTAGAATCCATCTTCTTTGATCTCCTTGATTGTATTACGACTTATTTTCTTGGTAACATAAGCATGTTATAGCTTAGTGTTACCATCACCTTATTTAAGCCAACTATTATAACACTTCTGCTACCAGAAGCTCTCCTCATTTCTAAGGGCTTTAATGTACATACTATTAGCCTTCGAGAGATCAGCCTTAGAGACGTTGTTGTTGTTATTTAGATGCATGCTTTCCATTCTCTTGACCTCCTCAGCAGCATCCTTAAACTTATTGAAAATGTTACCAAAAGAATTGTTGTTCCAATTCTTAAGACAACATTTAAACCTCCCTAACTTGTACAAAAAAACTTGACTAGGGTTCCCCTTGCAATTCATGCTCCAATATTGTCTAACAGTGCTAAGAAAACTATCATCATTAGTCCAGACATTGATAAATTTAAAACTTTTCTTTCTATTGATAGATATGGAATTATTATAGTTTGAATGAATTAAGAGAGGGGCATGGTTAGAACAAGTTCTGCTCATGTGAAACACCTGGGTCTGATTGAAGGTATTGATCCATTTTTCATTTATTATTGTTATGTCCAGCCTTTTCCAACGAGTATTCCTGTTCCAAGTGTATCTTGAACCCACAAATCCAGCGTCCTCAAGATTACATTGTTTAATAGCATTGTTGAAGTCACTAGTGCTAGCATAGTCATAGGAAGTACAACCCACTTGATCATCAGAACAAGTAATAAGATTAAAATCACCGACAATAATCCAAGGAACATCATTAAAAGCTATAGATTTCATCTGAGCCCAGAGATCCATTCTATGCAGACGCTGACTCTTGGCATAAACAACAGTAAAGTTGAAGTTAAAGTCACATCCTGGATAATTCACCACCATATGCATTAACTGATCATGGTCCTTAATAATATTGATCATCACATCCTCACACCAAAGAATCCACACTTTATTTGAGCAATTAACAGCAAAAAAATTTAAGCCAAGAACAGTAGAAACACTATCAATCTTACCAACATCAGCCATAGGTTCTTGAATAGATAAGATCTTAATTTTGTTTTCTTTAACCATAGAAAAGAGCCTTCTCAAGGTAGGCTTATTGTTTACACCTCTAGTGTTCCAACTAGTTATCTTTATCATTGTCTAATAGGGATTTATGTTTTGATTTTTCTCCTTTTCTGATCAGAGAATTAACAATAAACGTTTTGGATTTTCTTCTTTTCATTTGAGACTTTAATTTGCTGCTGATTATGGTGCCAAAATCAAGGAGAGGGGATGAGTTTCCTGGCGAATCATCATTACTGCCAATATTTTCACAATCCGATGTTATATTGTTTTCTTCAATATGAAGATTACTTTGAGCAAAATCCTGATCCAGTTTGTGCAAGGCTTCTATAACTTTCATGTTATTTTTAGCAGATCCAGTACTAGTAATCATTTGACCATTGTCATCTTACTTTGTAACTTCTTTACAATCTTTAACCTCCAGCTCTTGGTCCTTTCTTGTGATAATAGATTTGAGTTTCCTTTTGTAAACTTTACTAAAGGTTTGAATGTTGCTTGAAACATTTTGAGACGTTCTTATCTCTTGATTGGTATTATCTTTAACATTTTGAGACGATCTTATCTCTTGATTGGTATTATCGTTAACGCTTTCAGCAAGTTCAACCACCTTTTTAACTTCTTTTTCTTGATGAACAGCCTTTTCAAGTTTTTTACAGTCTTCACCTTTATGACCAATGTGATAACATACATCACAATAAGAAGGAACATTCTTATAGCTTAAGTTGATCCAACATCCGTCGTTGGACCCAAAGCCTATCCAAAGTCTATATTTAAGATTTCTGAAAATATCAAGTTTGATTTGAGCGAAGCACGCATTCATGACAGCCTTGTTACTGTTTGGGAAAATTATTTTGTAAGGACTTCTGATGGATGATGATAAGTCTTTTATTACTGAGTCATTGTACATGAACTCATGGACTCTTTTGAAGCGAACCCACACCAGAGTCTTTGGGTTTTCAAATCGTTTATTGAATTCTGGGCTCTATCTCAAAATTCTCATAGTCTTTCCTTCCACATTCCAAACATTCTTGGACCTGATATTGCTAACATCCTCTTTTAGGTGAAATTTCATAAAAACGTGCCTCCAATCATGGCTGATAAACGTGTAGGAACCTTTAAATTTGAAAGACTGAAGAAAGTTTTCCATAGCATATTTTCTCGGGATTCCTTCGCTGAACTTTCCAACAAGCGTAGTAGTAGATTGCTGAAGAAGAAACTCTTTCGTGTCTTTAGTATATTGAATAGTACAGTGATCTATTGTTCCTTTACAAAATTCTGGCTTGATATCCAGTAAGATATCAGACTAACTTTGTCTAACACCATCAACGTAAGATTTGTTGAGCCGGGAATGGATTTTATTTTGCTGAAGAGAGGGAAACTCTTCAATGTCTATGGGAGCATTCGTAGAAGAATTCATGGTAAGTAACCAGGAATTCAAAGAGGGAAGAGGGAGCAGGTCATTCTTGGAGCGTTTCAACTGTTATTTTTTTACTTTCTCGGTAACATAAACTTCAAATCATATTTTATTTGTTACTAAATGTTTTATTATATCTTTTACAGGTCGTTTTCTAGCCATATGATGGCATTAGGGTTTAGTTCCTTGTGAATGAGATCTGCACCATCATTTATCATTTACGGATGATGAGCAAGCACTGTAGAGGGATACATGCATGATTGAGTAATGCGCCAGTTTGGACGGGTTCATGATGAATCTGAACTCCCATTCGTACTTAGACATGGGTATGAGAATTGAGATGTGGCTCGATACACTTGGCATGAGAGTGCGTGGGTAGACTGACGTCAGCACTTACTTCTAAGGGAGTGGTTGACCGTTACCATCGATACTTACAAGCAATCAACGATGAACACATATTGGAGGTACTTGGCTGAGTATGATTGGCACTTACTTCCAGAAGAGTGGTTGACCGTTACCGTTGAGATTTAGAGGGTGCACTACAGTGAAGAGATTAAGTTTTGCAGCTATTCTCTTCTAGGCTAATTGTCATTTTTATTGGACTTTTTTCAGTTATGCTACATCATATTTGTTTCTTTTTGTGTTTTGTTTTGGTATCGCAAGACGATTGATTGCTGATTTGTACTAGTACTTTGTTATTATGATTTGAACGCTATTCTGTTTTCTTTCATCTTTATATGTTTCATCGCATTGTCAACTTATAACTTTTACTCGAACTTATAGATTATATTTGAAACTAGACATAAACATTACACTAAAATTTGAAAACCTAAAAGCTACAAAAAATCAATATGATTAAAACCAATATAAACTTTGAAAAGCTACTGATTTTCCTTAGCTAATCTAAAAACTGCGGAAAAAACCAATATGATTAAAAGTAATACTAAACGGTAAAAAATATCCATAGAAAACCATTACAAGTACTTGTGAACCATTAGTGCACATGTACATTTGTTTTCCGAATTTTTTTTATTGCATTTTAATTACCGTCAAAATTATATCACGTTCGATATTTCCCGCTAATCTAGGGTTTAACTCTTCTATAAAAAGATACCGAATTCCATTATACCAAACACATAAATTTCAACTATTCTCTCTAAATTTGTTTCAATATGGGGTGAAGCGTGTTTGGCGATGATCATCTACTCAAAGCTGCAAAATATGTGAAGTTTACTAGGTCGAATGATAATACCGATGGGTTTTTCAATGAGGTATTATGTATGATGTGTTTCATGTATGGAGGCATGTTTACGGCTACAAGAATGCCTCCCCCTCGTAGTAGTAAAGATGTAGCGACTAGGTACATGTATATCACAAGTGGACCAATGGTTTTGGTGTTTAACCAGCCACCAGATATTTAGGAATGAAGCATTTGACTCATTTGATTTAATAGTCACGGACTATTTGTCTCAAGAAATGATGCAATATGTTGAGGATCAAATCGTTTTGAATGAGGAAACATTGCGTATTCTTACCGACAACAAAGGATATAATTTCGATTGATTTTTTATTTTATCTTAATTTATATGGAGTTGCTTTGTCTTCTATTATGTATTTCAATCAGAAGTCGTCGCTGTTCCTATAATGAAATTTTATGATATTTTGAAATTATAAGTTTTTCTTTGTTATTTTGGAAATTAATTGCTTTATCATCAATATAAAAATAAAACACAACATAAACTAACTAAATTGAATTTCAAAAAAGTTTGAAGTAATGCATAAATAAAATACTAAACAACATAAACTAACTAAACAAATTCATCCAGATCAATTACTTCTGGGTATGAACTAATTGGTTTTCGACCTTCGAGCTCCACATATGTCTTGTAACGACTAAGTATTGGTAACTCCCAAGTTGAAGCGTCCTCGATGTGCAATGCATTCCACGTAGGATGTATACATGTACAAGACATAGAGGCCTCACGGCTAGGTGTAAAATTAATATAGAATTAGACAAAGATTTTTTTTAAGACATTGGTACTAAATAACATAAGTATGAGACAAATGACTTAAATTGGCGAAATATATTAGTATCAACAAAACCAAACCCAGTTTCACGCCTTTTGGACATCATATGGGGTGCACCTCGCAAGGGTAGAAAAGTTTGGAGGCAATTGTGAGATCCCACAAGTGACACAAAATGAATAATGCATTGGAACTTGGTTGCAATCGTTATACCTATCTCCGACATTGTCATCCAATATTTGGTGGATGTTGGTGTTTCATAATAGTTTATACTTTCAGCCACCTTCATGTACTCTGCTCACCCGTTATATATGTTGTTATAAGTCGCATAATTGTCTATTAGTTCGTCGTAAATTGCCTTCCTAACATCTTTCCAACCTTCTTCATGACTATACAACCCAAACAAAACTGCTTGATACCCACAATGGCCATATGCCATAGCGTCGTTTACACCAGATATAAACGGAATAAAGTGAGCTGGAAACCAGCTTGAAAAACCTTTCAGATCATCTATCAGTTGTTTCCCACCAACTACAGATGATGGTATGCTATTGCTAGCAAGCGAGGCAATGGAAAAATTACGTACTACTCTAGGCACGTCTGCACAAAACGTATTCGCACTTGGAACTGGTTTATGAACGGTCACTTTTTTGTGTTTTAAAAGGGTTCGACACTAAAGATTAGCTAACCTTATCAGCATCATCCACATGGTGCTCTGAACCGAGTAGCTTGGGGCACGTGGAATCTCGTGTGAATCAGCAAGGACCACCTTGCAAGGCTAAATGCTCCTGGGTGACCGAATGTTCCCAGTAACATTATCTCGTTTAGTGGGTGATGCATCAATAAGAAGTTTTTGTTTCATATATGGACAACCGTGGTGTTTATTCTTCTTCAATGGCTCTATTAAGGAGGATGTCTCCTGATAAACAATTTCAAACCATTTCGTGTAAATAGGTTTTATACGAATTTCATCTTTTGTCTCCATAACATCGATTACAAGTTTTTCCAAATCATCTTTAAATTTTTTTATCGTTGTTCGGTTCGTACAAGGCTGGATTTCTAACCTCCTCCAATAGTCGTGAATAAAGAAGCCACTTTTCCATTATTACGACACTTAGGAATCTGATGGTAGCATGGTATACCGTGTGTAGATCTTATCAAGCATATGCAAATGCCATCGCTTGTATCGTGTATAACATCCACCCCATCCTCGATAACAATTTTCTTGCAATCTTCCACCATTTCTAATTCATTATAAAAGAGTTTTAACGCTGTGTGGGAAACATTGCATCACATTTTGTCAAATAGTTTGTCAACAAATTTATGTTGTGTTATGTAACGACTCTTTTCAAATGAAACTTTAATTGATAAATGTTGTATTTCGACAAGTGAATGCACCCTCGTCCAAAATAACTCAAAGTTTACTTTACTCGTATGTAGGTAACGCTTCAAGTTATAATAAGCGTTATTGACCCAATTAGTGGTAGTGTTCCAAATGCATGAAGTTGTTAGTTTTCCAAACAAAAAACTTATCAGTGTATTTATTAAACCAAGACTTTTCAGTGTATTCAATTTCTATAAGGTATTTTTTGTAGTCCAGTTGCATCTCAAGTCTAGCGTGATCGAATTTAATTTCTGATGTCGCATACGCTATCTTCTTCCAAGCAAAAACAAACTTCACATGATTGTTTTTCTCAGGGAAATACTTCCTTGTATGCCCCTGAACGTTTTGGTTTATGTGTCAGCGACATAACATATGCGTTGTCTCTGGGAAGACTATCTCTATGGCGTTCATCTATGCTAAATCTATGACAGTCAAAAGCATAGACTGTTCTTTAATCCCGTAAGCAATCAACAAATTCAAACATTCTAACACCCATTTGAAGTTGTTTAAATTTTTACCAGACATGAAAGCAAAATCCGCACAGGACGTCAAACCAGTAGACATCACGCCTACTATCTCAAATAACGACATACAATATCTTATGATCTTGTACGTGCTATCCATGATCAACATTATTAGGAATGTCTGCAACAAATCAACATTAACCGGATGTGCAAAAAATATATCAGTAATGACTTGCCCGTCGTCTTCACCAGATTTATGCCATTCGTAATAATTATGCATCTTAAGCTTTCCCAGCAAGAATTATAGCTGTAACCTGCCCGCCTTCTTAAAAACTTGATTTTTCTGCTTGGCGTTGTAGATAATGCATATAGATGAAGCATTATCTTCATTAATCTTCTTAACACCGTTCAATATTTATCTAGGGCATGTTCCAATATAGGTCGCTCTTTCAACAAATTCCCTCTCCTTTTCGTTCAAACGACCTACGTAAGAATAATCGTCAAGTTGTTTCAAACTTTCATGGTTATGAATCCCACAAAAAACTTCTAACTTCCATCAATCCGGTTCCACCAATGACCCTTTTAGCTCAAATGGACAACCAATTTTTTTGGTTCCCGTCGACTTTCTTTTACGACCTTTTTTTGCTACCGTTGGAATATACTTTCCCGATCTCTGGCACTGAAAAACTATCCGGAGATTTTTTTCTACTCTTTACTCTATCGCGGCGCCTTAGGTTGATAACCTTGCCGTTAACTTTTCTGGTCTTCTTTACCCACTCAATTAATGTTTCTTGAGTATAATAATCGGTAGTGAAAAATATGTGAGTGTAGTCCGTAGCGAAAACTTCCTCGGATCCATGCACAACATCCACTCCCTAATTAACAACATCAAAACACAACTTGTAGTTATGGAAAGAAAAACATAGCTTAAATATGTTAAAATAGGGGCCAAAATACAATTTTGTATGGTTATGCACCACCAGTTCAGGGGCTCAAAACCGGTGGTGCATGGCCACAAAACCGGTTGGTCATGCACCATTATTACCACTAATACAAGGCCGTGGAACCGGGCATAAAAACACCACAGACCATCGGTTCCAAGGCCCAGAATCAATGGTCTTTTCGTATCCATGAGACCGAACTATTTCCGACGATGTTACCTCTTTCTCCAGCGATTCTAGCTCTTTCTCCGGTGATATTTGCTCATCTCCCACCTCCGCCGATATCAACTTCTCCATGATAATCCCTATGTCCGGCCCAATCATGATCGATTTTGTGCTTTTCTTTAAGGTGAGGTTGAATGTTCTTGAGATTTGTTTGAATGTTGAAATTGATTTGGAAGATTTTCAAAAGCATTTACTATTATGGAGTTTGATCTAGTATAAAGTAGTGTTTTGTTTTGTCAAGTTAGCTTGATAAAGTTTTTTGTGATATGAGTCTATTTAGGATATACTTAGTGTTTTTTTACTTAAAGGAAACTCTATAATTAAATGGAAGTTCAAGGGTATTTTGGTTCTAAAAAGTCAAACTAAAGTCAACTACATTTTTGGTAAAATTATACAAGATTTGGGTATGTATAGCCCCACCCTAATCACAAAAGAGTCGGGCTAACTACCGTCTGAACACTAGGCGATCTCTATCATAAAAGATAATGGATTATACTAAAATGAGATTGTTTTTCTTTTAAATAAGATTAGTTATAATGAGATTTTTTTAAAACAAAACCTCTATTATTTACAATACTGTCACTAATATAAAAAAATAGTTTTGTTAAATTTTAGGCGTATTTATTGAAGTAAATCCTAACTCTCTCAAAGTAGAAAGTTTTAAAACATCCGATTTTTCAAATCAAACTCTACAAATCTGTCGAGGTATGTATTCTTTACTTATTTATGTGTTTTGTTTTCAACTTAGATATGTATTTATAGCGATATTCAGAGTTGAATATTCACTTCAAAAAATCAAATTTTTAGTTTTAGTTGATTTTTTTAATTCTTGTTAGTTCTATAGGTTAGGCTAGGCGTCTAGATATTCATTTAAGTATGTTATTTGCTTGATTTGGGGTAACATACAAGGGTTTAGAACTTTTTAAGGATGAAGACTGTTCTTGAGATTCCGCACATGTATTGCGCCATGAATAGTCGGGTTCGTGCATCCTGGGTGCGCGAATCCGGTTATTCATGGCGTTATACATGTGCAATTTTCACAAGTACAGATGTGCAAAATTACGCACATTGTATGCATGACTTTAGCCAAAATTGGGCATACAATGTGCGTGATTTCTTGTACCTTGTTTTTTGTATGTATTACCTATAATTCACTAAATTATTACGTAACATTATTTAAGTCTTTCTTTTAATACATATAAGGGTGTTTTAGATTGTTTGAGATAATTTATGGTATATTTTTAGATATGTTTATTGTACTTTCAACATGGATTCTTGCAGGAAAAAAAAACCCAGTCTCCTTCAGTATCAGACAATGATTCGACTGATGATGATCGTATTAAGCAGCGTGGACCTAGTTCAAGGTCCATCCGGGTTGAGTGACGCACCCATTTACCTGTCATTTAACAACGACATGGAACTCTGGATAAGATTTTTTAGAAGGTCAATCCGGATGTGCCGGATTTTTACTCGGGCATTAGTGAGTACAAACATCATGAGACGTATAACGTTTACAATAACGATGTAAGTTAGGTTTGGTGGTTTGCAATGTAGTAAATTATATTGTATATTTTGTTTCATTTATCTTAATATTTTGTATGCGAGACCATTATTACGCTGCTACGTAATGTACTCTACCCACTGCGCTTGGGCTCTTACTCGACGTAGTAGGATTGGAAAAGAGGTTATGGGGATGTTTTTTGGTCTGTTCCTCAACTGTTTTACGTGTTGGGCTACCAACGTGCATATCATATAGGCATTATTTAAGAGATGGCATATGGAGAACAACACGTCCCATTTTTCTTATGGTGAGATGACGATGACCCTTGACAACCTCCACACCATCAATGATCTTCTAGTTATAGGTTAGGGTTCCAACCTAATTACGTTTCCTAGCAAAGGAAAACATATAGATGTGTATGCTCGTTTACTAGGTTTAGATAGTGATGATCTTAAAATGGAGCTTTATCGTAATCGTGTTGGTAGTGGGAGACATGTACGTCTCTATCTTTTGTGTGAAAGATTCCCATGCTCGATTGCTGAGCGTCGCGATGATACGATACCAATATGGTTTCTTAGGTGACTAGGGTGGCAATATGTTTAACGTCTAGTCTGGAAAAACTAAAGTTTACAAATGAAAATAGAACTTATTCTAGTTTGGTTGCAATATGTTTAAGCTCGTTTGAATGACCATTAAGAAATTTTTCTTCGTATATGGTTATCCAGTGTTTCATTATATAATCGATATCCAATGGGCAAAAAGAGTACACATGGTGTAACTTGGCAAGATTTTTGTTATACTCTTCAAGAGTTGCCGATTTGGCAATCATTTCATAAAAATCGACAAAATCATTTGCCATCTCTACTTTGGGCAAAACATTTTTAGTGTACGACAAAATACTCTTATTTATATGTTATTTTAATAGCATATGAATGACATCTAAAAACACATTCTCAATAGCATGTGTCAATGCTAACTCTCTATCTGTGACGATAATATTAGGCAATGCACAAATAGTATTCTCCATCACAGTCCTTGGAACGCTCAATACCCACGTGTAGTTGTTTGCTTCTTTGAGCTAAAAACTGAAAGCAAAACAAAATGTCTTCGTCGTCGATGGTTCACCAACGATTTCGAGTAAATGCATCTTGTACCTTGTAGTCTTGTACGTGATATCCATCAAAATAACTTGGGAAAATGTGCGCAAAAGCTCGATACTTGTAGGATGCACGAAAAATAACCTCAAGGATCTCGGCGGTTGCTTCATTTGTTCACTCCTAAACGAAGCACTCGTGTTATTTTAATTTTCCAAACAATTATTGTATTTGGGTTTTGCTCACTTTATCGACCAAACGGTGTTTTTGACGTGTAAATGGTACACATACAAGATACATTTTCAGGGTTCCTAAGCTTCAAACCACGGTATATCTCTCTTAGCCTAGATCGATTGTCATGAGTTTACAGACTAACTTGTCTTTATCCGCTTTTGGTCTAGCGGCTCGTGAATGACCATACAAGTATTAAAATGGTTGGTGGTTGTGTTTCCTGTTTACCATTATCAATTTCCAATAACTGGGTAATTTTACGACCGGACTTCCCCTTAACGTGAAGAGACAACCGCATTTTTTTGATGAACATTGCCGGTGCTTCTTCACAAACCCCGGTTTGGGTTAGGTTTATAAACATCTTACCTATCGCACTTAAAATATATCCTCAGAGTTTTCCCATTTTTACTACCGTCGTCATCTTTAACGACACAAGTAATAACTCCTAACATTGTGCTTTTGAATTCAACCCATGCGACCAAATCAGATTTGGTGTAATAGTTATTGGTAATAATATATGTATAATCGGTCATCAAACATGACACTTGTTATGATTCCTACAGTATACATGAAATTAGATCATATCGACGTACACTAATTATATCAAAATATACATAAATCACGCACAATCATGCATGACATTGGTCAAAATCGTGCATCCAAAATAACAAATGATAGCAAAATCATGCATGAACAATACTCTAATTTAACCTAAAATCACGCAGAATCATACATGACATTGGACAAAATCGCGCATGAAGACTATCCTAATTTATACCCAAATCCCGCATAATGGGTTCATCCATAAATTCACGCGATACGTTTAAAAACATTACTTACGCTAGAAAACTAAGAAATGTACCTCTACTTGTGTTTCCAGATGGTCCATTAATGGTCCCACCTCCTCTGATGTAAAATCTTTAAGGTTGGAAGAATCTTTGTCATTCAAGTCGCCCAAATCCATAATCTAAGTTGGATTTACGGGTTTTTCTTAGATTAACTTTAGTTTTGTGTAGTTTTAAGGTTGGTAAGGAGTTAAATTCTGGATATTTAGGCTGAAATTTGGGTTTTTATATGTTAGGAATATTTTAGAACTTTTTTTTATTTGGGGTCAAATTCTAATAAAAAAAGATCTCATTATAGCATAACCTAAAAATAATTCGTAATGAGGGTATACAATTAAGATATCAAATGTATATTTTATATTAATTTAATTTATTTTTATCTGAACATATAATTATATTTAGTAAATTATTATTTTAATCTAATTATTTTATTACAATATTGCTTTTTTAAGAGTCCTTAGTTTACAAACTAAGTACTTGGGTTTTAGAAAAGATAGAACAAATAAAATACAATTGAAAATTAGATTGGACGAATTATCCCATTCCATGGTTCAAAACTTTAAAATTAATTCTTTTTATTTATTTCATTTGTTTTTTCACACGTCTACTAAACGAATGATATTGATTATTCAGGATTGAAGTTTAGAATATGTATCTCATATGCAATAAGAGATCTTCTTTTATTCGTGTTTTAAAGACATATAATATTTAAATTATAAATTATATAATATATTTATATTTTGTTATTAAGCAATCATTAAATTATGGATTACCATGAAATGTTCGATCAATATTTACGGTGGTCACCGGTAATGAAAAATCTAGCATAAAAAAATGTGTATACGAATTTATACATTTTATATTTTTTTGTACGAAAAATAATTTTACGTAGGTTCTAGATATTCTTCAAATTGAAAAACTTATCGTCCATCGTGACATATGCAATATAAATCTCAAGTTGGCTGGACAACTCTTTGTCACTAACATCTTCAAAAGTTATTTTGGTAGAATATTATCAACATTGTAAGTGATTTAGTGTCAAAGTTTTGAAATAAAGAATACAGAATCAAGCACTCCACACAACTCAATCTGGTGTAATCGATCCCCCAACTCTTTCATTACAAAATTTATGGCATGTAAAGTATAAGTATTCTTGAAATAATGGAGAGTTGTCAAAAGTATATCTGACTCCAAATCATCTTGGTCATTTGGATGGTACTCAAGAATTGCAGCTCTTAATCGAGGATCTGAATCAGAATATCTCTTATTTTTTAATACTTTACTTGAAGATGATGGATCAAGTGGTGAATAAATAGAAGAAAGTTCTCCAAATGGTATTTCAACTAATTTTTTAAGAGACTTTAATTATTGATTCATTTCTGATACTAAAAATATTAGATTCTGAAGATCTAGAGCATCCATAACGTACTTGAACAACATCCTGTTAGCCATCTATTGTTGTTGGAGCTTAAGAGCATGGACTTTACTTTACAAGTATTTCGGTTGAAATTTAGGAACATGAAATTTACTGTTGGAACCTAAGTGCATGAATATTGTTATTCCAACTTAAGAGCACGAACTTTAATGCTAAAACCTAAGTGCATGAACATTATTATTGGAACTTAGGAACATGAACTTTATTACTAGAACCTAAATGCATGACCATTACTGCTGGAACTTATGAGCATGAGTGTCACTTCTAAAACTTATGTGTCAAAAAACGATCCGGAAAAAAACTTTGACTACTTCATGATATTTTTATATTTTTGTGTGTAACAGGATTTTGATATTTTGTTATGAATATGTATAAACAGGATATTATTATCGTTGATCATACATGTTTGATCTTTGCGAGTTGTAAAGTTATCAGATATAATTCACGCAATAAAAATATAAACTGTGTGTTATGATTAACTGTCATACGATTGTTACCAAAAACTTTCATATAAAATTAGAGCTTCAAATCTCAGATTTATAGAAAAAATAAGGATGAAAATATATCATTTTTATTTTTATTTATACTTATATGGTATTTCTGAAAACAAAATGAATCATATTATTTATGGTAGATTTAGGTTAAGTTGGATCTCAACTAGTGTTAACAAATTTATAATCTGTCTTCATTAATCATTCAGGCATGATAAGTTAGACTAATGATAAGTTGGATCTCAACTTGTATCGATTGCCCGTTTGAGGCTCGAGTGAGCACTCTCCGCCCTGTAACGTAAGATAAAATAAATTAGAAGTCTAACAATTAATATTAAAAACTAATATATGGATATGGTAATATAATTCACCGATTGCTAGTTTGATTGCCCAAATGTTTAAATTTTTTTGTGTGGATATCAAGAAATTTGTGTCCATAAGTGTCTATCCATTGCTTCATGACATAATTGACAACCATTGGACAAAATCTGTACACGTGGTGTAACTCGACAAGGTTTTTTTTATAATCTTCAAGCGTCGTCGAATAAGAAACCCTTTGATCAACTTCGACGAACTTATCAGCCATGTCCGCGTTTGGAAAAACTTTCCTAGCGTAGGAGCAAATGTTCATATTAATATGGAAAGTGCATAACATATGAGTTGCATCCAAAAATATATCCTCGATATCGTTCATTAAAGCCAACTCCCTATCGGTGACAATAGCATTAGGAAATGCGCATATGTTGTTCGTCAAAACGTTCTTTCGAAACGCTCAATCCCCACGTGTAGTTCTCTTGCTTCTCGGAGCTTATAAAAACAAAAGCGACACAAAACGTCTTCTTCGTCGAAGTTTGACCAACTATTTCTAGCAAAAGTATCTTATACCTTGTAGTCTTATATGTGCTATCCATTATACAAACTTGAGGAAATGTGCGCGATAAATCGATGCTTTTAGGATGTGCGAAAAATAACTCAAAGATCTCGTTTGGTGCTTCGGTAGTTCGCCCCCAAACATAGTACTTGTGTTGTTTTAACTTACCAAACAAGTATTGCATTTGGGTCTTGCCCGCTTTATCGACCAAATTGTGTTTTTGACGCATGTTGTAGATCGTGCGCATGCTAGATACATTTTTAGAGTATTTAAGCTTCAAACCACGGTATATCTCTCTTGGTCGAGAACCGACTTCCGTTTGACTACGAATAAATGCATCTTCTTCCATTTTTAGTCTAGCGGCGCGTGAGTGACCATTCAAGTGTAAAAACAGTTGGTGGTTGTGTTTCCTGTTTACCACTATCAATTTCCAATAACTGGGTATCTCTAACACAGGTTTTCCCCTTAACAAGAATGTACACCTGTTCTTTTTGATGAACAATCTCGACGCTTCTTAACATACCTCGGTTTGCGGTTAGGTTTGTAAACCTCTTGCCTCTCGCGCCTAAAATATATCTAGGAGTTTTCCCACTTTTGCTACCGTCGTCGTTTTTACTCAATACCAAAATGAATCCTAGTTTTTTTCTTTCCAAATCAACCCATAAGACCAGATAAGGTTTGGTATATAAGGATTCCGTAGTAAACATTTTAGTATAATCGACCGTCGAACATGGGGTTGTTCCGGTTCAATAACATACTTAATCTTAATATAACCTATGCATGCTATTAAACAAAATCATGTATAATTGTGCATTTGGTTGAACAAAATCGCGAGGACTAGACAACCTATCTAAGCAAAATCAAAACGTTATGCTCCCGACTTTTTTGTCAAAATCGCGAGGAGGGACGTCTTAAATTAGACAAACTCGCAAAGACATCGTTCGCGATCTTGTGAAAATCAGGAGTTCGATAATCACACTAAAAATAGAAAAATTTCAAACAATACCTCGACTTGGGTTTTGAGATGGTCTGTCAAAGGTTCATCATCCTCCCATGCAAAATCATCCACATTGCAACTAAAATCGTTATCCGAATTACTAAAATCAAAATTTAAATCATCCGCATTGCAACTAAAATCGTTATCCGAATTGCTAAAATCTATATATGTTGATATTTTTTTTACCAAATTAGGTGTAGAGAAATGCTTGGTGGGAAAAGAAAAAAAAAAGATTTTTGATTGAAAATTTGATTTTATATGAAAAGAAGTAGAATGATCATCTACGTAAAATGGAAAAAATATATTTGTACTTTGAAATGTAATTATAGCCGAATATAACCTTGTCATTAAAAAATTCTTTCTGTATTCTATCCCAGGGAAAATCAAATCCTCGTTGCCAAGAGATGCTTGAGCCATTACACAATAAAGTCCGTTGTTCGGCCACCATATATCTACGAACCTCTTATGAATATTTCTCTTCTTTTTATATTTTTGATATCAACACAATGATAAGAATCTACACATCTTTTCTAATTTATCATTTTATTATTTAATTCTTTTAGACAAATCTGTCTATCGATATATATATATAAAAAAAAAGCTTATGTGACTCACCTATGAGTCATTATTAATTAAATAGAATGAATCTTTATTTATGGTAAGGTATAAGCCACCTGTCCATAACAATTTATTAGATATTTAAGACTCGGCTGTATCTGTAATGTGTGTTTAAGTTTGGGAGATAACTTAGACCAAAATTAATTAATTTTTTTTTTAAATTAAGCTAATTTGGACGAGAGGTATTAATAGTTTTTACAATTAAAACCGGATCGGAATCGAACCGACAATAACAAAATCGAATTTTAACGGTTCGATTTACGTTTTCATTAGAAAAACCGAAATCGAAAGTGATACAAAATTGAAAAGGTAAAAGCGTTTCGCGATTTAGAACCAAACCGATAAAACATATACATTGATAGAACGTATACATAACCAAACCGATAAATTAAACAGAACCGATAAAATAAATAAATCGATAAAATCGATACAAAATCAGACAAAAGAAAATCTAAACCGAACATAACCGTACCATATTGTATCAAACCAAACTAAAAGGTTGATAGTCCTGTTCGATTTCAAAAACTAAAACCTAAAGCTTAGTTGTCCAATACGAATCAATAAAATTAACGGTCGGTTTTGGATTCTCAAAAGCTGGACCGACTGATAACCGCCCTGGTCTAGACAATTAAATTAATCAATGGCAAAACTTGCAAGATTATTCGATCGAAAAATCCTAGATTTTCCCAATTGTTTTTCATAACCTATGTTAATGTTTTCTTATATTTTATTACAAGTTCATGCAAATTATAGATCTCTGTTTTTTTAATAAATTAACGTCTGATTGGGTTAAATAGTAAATCAATACATCAAATTTAGTTGTTTTAAATAAATAATCTACTACGGGTTCGATATTAAATCTAAATATATGCTATTAGATGAATAATATAGGTACGAGCTAGGTTAAAATGAGACCCGTTTTCTTTATAGTGAGACCCGGTTATAGTGAGATCCGGCTTGGCTATAGTGAGACCCCATTAATTACAAAAATATCATTCATATAAATAGCAAAAACTCAGATTTTGTTACTCTTTCTACCTCCAAAAACCCTAGCTCTCTCTACCTCCAAACACCCACGTTTTTTTAATCGATTTTTTTTGAAATCCAACTCCAGCAAGCTGTTAAGGTAACAATTTTATGCTTCATGATGCAATTGTTTTTCATTTTCCATCGTTTTTTCTAGAGATATCTAGAGTTTAACATTCAGATAAAAAACTTAAATTTTTATGTAATTGGGGTTGTTTTGTTGGATTTTAACTGCATGTATGTTGTTAGTTAGGCGATTATGACCATTTAGGGGTGTTGGTTTAGAGATTTAGGGTCGATTTTGGCAGATCTAGTTTTTCGGTAGCTGCTTCTGTCGAGTGGTATTTCCACGCACGAACATGCGTGGAAATACCGAATCCACGGTGCGTGGATTTTAATTTTTTTACACTTTCAATTCGTCTAATTGTTTGGTTTTGTCTTGTGCAGTATACCTCTCGCCCACGTCCTCCCGTTACCGATACAGACTATGAGTCGGATCATGAGACAGAGGAGCTCGCTCGTGCTGAGACGTCTCGGAGCGTTCGGGTCCGTGTTAGAGGGACCTTACAGGTCGCCGACCGTCCAGTCCATCGTCGCATATCTACGGACCAACTCTTCCGTAGATATAATTCTCACGTCGTAGACCTATATTCGACGTTCCATGCCTACAGAGAGCACGAGGCTTATAGCGTCTTCAAAGGCGATGTAAGTTTTTTAGTTTTAATTTACTTTTTAAAGTTATTATTATTATTGGTTTGTGTTAGAAATTTTATTAGTTTAGGTTAGAATCAATTTATATGTTACTGCATTGGATTTGTTATTGGTTTGTGTTATAAATTTTATTAGTTTAGTTTAGGTTAGGTTAGAATTAATTTATATGTTACAATGACTTTAGGTTTTAATTTTTAACCCTGTCTACTGAAATGGTTTGTGTTTTAAATATAATTAGTTTAGGTTAGGTTAGAATTAATTTATATGTTAGAATGAAATTAGGTTTTAATTTTTAACACTGTCTACTAAAATGGTTTGTGTTTTAAATTTAATTAGTTTATGTTAGAATGAATTTATATGTTACTGCATTGGATTTGGTATTGGTTTGTGTTATAAATTTTATTAGTTTAGGTTACAATGAATTTATATGTTAGAATGAATTTAGGTTTTAATTTTTAACACTCACTACTGCATTGTATTTGTTGGTTATTGGTTATTGGTTTATCTTAGTTGTTATACTGCATATATATTGAACATGTTGGTTATTGGATTATCTTAAATTTTAGATTGCATATATGTTTATATATATATTGTATGTTTTTAATGCATGCATGCCCGTCAACAGTTGCGCTGTTATGCGATGTACCATACTCATAGTGCCTGGGACTTGAAAGGCCGTCAGCAAAAGGTACTTGCGCAGGTTAAGAGCACGTGTTTCTGGCCCTTGGTTGAGGCCTTGGGTAAGTGGTCTACTAATGTCCACTTGATTGAGAGATTTTTGGAGAGATGGCATTCCGAGACGAACACTTTCCATTTCTCTTTCGGGGAGATGACCGTCACCCTGGATGACGTCCACATGATCACGGGGTTCTCAGTTGTGGGTGTCAACTGTGAGATATATGAGTACCCCACTGCTGATGAGCGTACTGCGGCATACGCTCGCTTACTTGGGTGCAGCGCTAGGGAGCTTGAGGCGGAGATAAAGGAGAACAAAGGCGGCGGTAAGAGGCATGTTCGCCTTGCATGGCTGAAGAGGAGATTCTGCACCCATCAGTATTACGACGATGACATCACTAATGCGGATGCTCGCCGAGCTACGATGGGCTACTTGTTGCACTTCTTTGGCTGTACCATTTTGGCCAACAAGTCGGGCAACAACATTAGCCTCGACTACTTACAGTTCATCACCGATTACACTAGCTCGGCGAGGTATAACTGGGGACAGATGATACTCGCGCAGCTCTACTACCAGCTAGGCAGAGGTTGCCTACACGTTACTTCAGGTATATCTGGTTTTTTGGCCTTGTTAGAGACGTGGATTTACGACCATTTCACGTCATTTTCAGTTCATCAGTACCCGAGGTATAGTATCGCACATTCTACTTTGTGCCTCCATGCGCCTCCGAAGTTTCGACAGAGCCAGGATTCTCGAGACGGTGTTAGAGCTAGCTTCACCGAGCACGATGTAAGTTTTAATCAGTTTCATTTCAATTATCGTATATATAATATAAGTTGCTAATGATAAATGGTTTGTTAATATTTTACAGGTATCATTCATGCCGTATGCGGCTATGCGGGATGCTCGAGGTCACGCTGATATAGCTTGGATAGATGCGACGCTGAAGGCGTCGGACATTGGCGAGGCGTACTATCCGCTACGGGTGGCTAGACAGTTGGGTCACATCCAGCAGGTAATATTTTGTAACTCTTTATATTAATATTGTTTGTATTGCGCATGTGTGCTACATAATTTAGATTTTTTTTATAAATACAGGTTCCTGGTCCATTGCGTCCTGTTCTTACCGGTTCTAGTAGGGTTCGTCGTGCGAACACCCTCTACCTCTGGGATGCATTCAGTTGGGAGAACTGGGAGTCACACTGTATTCACCCGAGTCTGAAGGGTGCGGAGTTTATTCCTGGTCAGGAGGATGGTACCACTTTGATCTACTCTTCATGGGTTATGAGGAACTTGTGGTACATCATATCTGATCCAGAGGCTCACCGAGATGATGCGGAGATAGGGGTGAACCCTTCACCACGCACACATGCGACCACACTGCACGAGCTGACTTCGCACATACTGGATATAGAGGAGTACGACCGTAGCCACCCCGGCATTAGTTTGGAGGGACTTCGGGATCCTTTGGAGGAGATATACCGTATAGCTTACGAGTACAGATATTGATTATCATTTATGTCTTTTGTGTTGACAGTTTAAGACTTTTTATGTGTTGTTTACTTTTGACCGGTTTATTTTTTGTGATGTGGTACTGGTTCGTTCTTTAATTATGTGTTATGTTATTTTGTTACATTTTAGTGATATAACTTTCGAATGTTTGTTCAAACTCCAACTTTAAAACTCCAAGTTTAGGGGTAGGTATCAGAATGCAAAACAAATGCAACATAAACTAAAACATAAACCCGAACGTTTTTGTAAACACGAGCAACAACACAAACTTAAACATAAACCGAATCAGACACTTAAATATAAACTCAAACGAAAATATCAAAGATAACGTAAACCCATTGTAAAACATAAACTCCATAGATCTTTCGTATTCTTGTTAGTCACGCATTTCGTCTAGGCGGATGTCAATAATGACAGCGCGGACCGAATCCAACTGGTCCTCTGTTAAAAAATCCGTGGCTTGACAGTTGAACCGGTTACACGCAACACGACGTTCCAATTCAGTGAGGCTAGAAACTGGATGTTGACAGAAGGTGACTAAGCTACACCACCTAGCTTTCACCTCATCGACACGCCTAGAAATTCTTGGTGGCTGAACACCATCCCTTCCATATAGGAAGTACATCTTGCATAGCAATGCCCACCAGTACTTATTACCCCCCTCTATCATATTAAGGTTACCAACTTCAGCTGATGCCATCATCAGATATTGATCTTCCAACTCAGTCCATGGGCACATTTTTTACAATTGATATATTTGCTATAATTGTTACTGCCTATAAAACGTCTTTTTGTACCATTTTTTGTATCAATTATAAACACTTGTAATATAAGGATAACGTAATCCATGTTGACGAATGATTGTGCGACACCTAATATTTAAAAAAGTACACAAATGCAGCAGTGCAATAATAAGGGTCTCATTATAGCGTAACTTCCATTATTATACGTCTCGCTATAACGAGACACGTGAATAAATTGCCGCAAAAAACACTCGCGTTTAATGCACTTCCCGCCCAAACATCCACGAGCTTATAAGTGGATGCTTATCACTCCTCAAACATAAACAGTGCAATAATGGAGTTTACCCCTCATGGAGACTACCATTTGCTTGAGGCGGTGAAACTTGCCCTGCGTGAGTTGGGTGAAGATAATAGCGATGTGTTTTTCGAGTTAGTCTTGTGTAAGATGTACTATAACTACGGCCGCTTAGGAACGGAAGGTTTTGTTGTGCGTAACCGTGAACAAATCAAACGAAGGTACATTTATTGCAAACCAATGGATCGTTTGTTGTTTCTACCATTTAAAATTAAGCAAGAAGCGGCCGCCGTATGGAACATGACGATGGTAGACTACATCACTAGGGACATGGTACTGTATCTTCAGAATAGGATTACTGAAAGGGAAGAGGGGACTGACTCTGACGATAACTTTAGATATGACTTTGACTAATCGGCATTACTTATGTTTTTAATTGTTTGCTTCTTGGAGTTTATGTACTGTTTGTTTAAGTTAATGTTTGAACTTTTTGTATTTTACATTTACCATGTACTACTGTTTCTTATTTGACTGCCCATTTTATTTTGTGCCCATTTTTATGTATCCAATGTATCCAATGTATCATTCTTAAAACAACCCAAGGTTTACATTAATTCAATCACATTGCTGACGAATGATTGTGCGACACCTAATATTTAAAAAAGTACACAAATGCAGCAGTGCAATAATAGGGGTCTCATTATAGCGTAACTTCCATTATTAGACGTCTCGTTATAACCAGACACGTGAAAAAAATTGCCGCCAAACACACCCCCCTTTACGACTTTCCCGCCCAGACTTTCCCGCTAGTTAATTAACGCGGGAATAAAAACCTCGTTTCCCGCAAATTATTTAAGAATTGGCACACTGACTTCGAGACTATAAATACTATAATCTGACTATGAAACAAAACATCTTAAGTTACAACAATGGGTGATTCAGAGTGGAACGTGCACGAAGATGCAAGCCTCCAGGTCGCATTTGACTTCGTCAGATGTACGATGCAAGAGGAGATTCCAGGTTTCATCGATGCGGTTTTGTGCAAGATGTTCTTCAACCACGCTAGGGAGGCATCATGTCCAGGATGCTTAATGCCCCGACCACGCGGCCGCGAAGAAGTGTTCGAGAGGCTAGCTTATCTTAAGCCAATGGCTATACAGATTGAGTCATTGGATTACGAGACCCGTTTACATGTCTAAAAACTATTCAACATGGGATCCCAAGGTACAATTACGCAGGAGATGGTGTCACATGCGACGCAACAAAGGGAGCAAGAAATGGCCGACGCAATTGCAAGCGCCGTTGAAACGTATTCAACTCCCGAAGGAAGTACTGATGAAGGTGAATATTCGTTCGAGTATGGACTGAACTATCCGACTCCATAAATCTAAGTGTGAAATGTTAACTGAGGGTTAGCCTACCTATCATTTGTCTTCAGTTATTTGCTTATGTATTTCTAATTATGCAATGCTTTTGATTAAATTGTATTGTTTTTATGCAATCGACATATTTTGAAGTTTTAGTGCTATTGTTTTCAAGATGAACATCCAAACATAAAACATCGAATGTTTACATTCATTCGATCACAACTTAAAATAACAACAACTAACGAAATAAAAACTTCAAACAAATACTGGAATGAAAAATCACAAGTTCAAATAACAACAACTAACGAAATAAAAACTTCAAACAAAAACTGAAAAGAAAAATCACAAGTTCAAATAACAACCGATACGAAAATAACAAGTTGAAATAACATCAGTGGAACGGTTATTCGTATCGAAGTTTGTATTCAACATCATCAATTCCCCCATTGCAATAATCTTATCCTCCAGAAATGCTACCATATCCCTGGTGATGTAGTCTATTGAGCTCAGTATCCAGACGGTAGCAGCTTCTTGCTTAATTAACGATGGCAAGAAGCACAAATGCTGTATTGGCTGACAAAAAATATATCTGCGTTTGATCTGCTCACGAGTACGCACAACGATACCTCTTGTACCCAAACGGCCGTAGCCCATGTACATCGTACATAGGACACGCTCGAAAAACACATCGCTGGTATTTTCCCCCCAGTATCTGGCGGGCAATCTTCACAGCTTGAAGCATGTGGTAGTCTTCGTCCGCCGTAAACTCCATATGTAAACGTTAATGAGTTTTATATTTATGTTGAATGCTCAATGTTTAGCAAGTGTATTATGATTTCTTGATTTTATGTCATATTTATAGGGGACGAGTCAATTTTGGTGGGCGGGCAATAGTAGGGGTTTCATTATAGCCTAACTTTTATTATTAGGTGTCTCGCTATAACGAGACCTCTAACATATCTCCCGCTTTTATTCCTTGGCATTATATGTTTGGCAGTACATGATATCTCGATTCCATGTTTTTTTTGCACAAGCTAATGTTAAGCTTGTTGTTTTTTTTTGTTTAAACTAATGCTCGTAATAGTTGTTTTAGTTTTTGAATGATTACTCCTTAATGCGTGAGTTTCTGTAGACTTAATTTTTTTTTTCAAAATTTAGTCCTTAATAGGTACCCTTTTGCCATGATTTTTGGTTGAAGGCCAAAAATAAATATTTTTTTTTGGGATTTTCGACCTCAAATGTTGTTAAAACTATGTTTTGAAACCATTGGCAACCATGAATGGGCAAAAAAAAATCATAAATGCCCCAAAACCCTATTTTTTTCGAAACAGTGCCTTTTTTGCACACGAAAACGTGTGCATGTACAAGTACACGCACGTTTTTGCGTGTAATTGTACATGCACACGTTTTCGTGTGCCAAAAAAGGCTCTGTTCCGAAAAAAAAATTGGGTTTTGGGGCACTTATGATTTTTTTTGCCCATTCATGGTTGCCAATGGTTTCAAAACATAGTTTTAACAACATTTGAGGTCGAAAATCCCCAAAAAAACATATATTAATTTTTGGCCTTCAACCAAAAATCATGGCAAAAGGGTACCTATTAAGGCTCTGTTCCGGAAAAAAAATCATACGATTTTTTGGCACATCTACAAACCATAAGTAAAAGTCATAATTATTATCAAGCAAAACAATATAAGTCTAGTAGTCGGAGGTAGCGAAATGTGTTTCGAAATGATTAAAAAAACAAGTAACACAAAATATAAAAATACAACATTGCATTATGCATCCCTGGTCAAACCGTAGTATTCATCATCCCCATCGTTTAATCTTGGAGGTTGTGCTGGTTTAATTTGGTGATACTTGTTGAGACGTTCGCCTATTGGTATGGCCCAATTTGTAACTTCAGCGCAAGTGCGGAACGCAAACCACGTTGGGTATATATCCGGCAACGGTCCGTCTAATACGATCTGAAAATTTCAATTATATAGAAACATTAAATACGTCGCGTATTTTTTGATCAAATGAAAACTAAGTATCAAGAATGTACTAGTTTACTTACTTTCACGAAATGATTACCGTGTACGAAACCAATTCCAACTTCGACAATAGGACATGA
This sequence comes from Limnanthes douglasii subsp. nivea, assembly GCA_036936605.1. NCBI lineage: Eukaryota > Viridiplantae > Streptophyta > Magnoliopsida > Brassicales > Limnanthaceae > Limnanthes > Limnanthes douglasii. The sequence goes on along the minus strand of JAUPFV010000001.1, from coordinate 388,041,364 downwards.
TCTTGGAGGCACACCACGCAAAGGAAGATACATGTATGATAGTTGGAGAGAGACATGGTATACTATACATTGATACCGGGTGGCTATCACCAACCCATAGTCGGGTAATGTCATCCAGTGCCTAGTTCCGCTCTCGTACATTTTGAAACAATCCAATCTCCGCAATAGATTGTCAACACGTTGTGCACCATCAAAAACCCTTTCCCAAAGATAACGTTGACTTGAAAGTTCAAACATCAAATCCCTTCTCACTGCCTCCCATGCGTCCGCATTGCCTTTAATCGTCAAAGCTACTGCCCTAAATCCACAATTACCGTCCGGAGCAACGTCTTCAACGCTAGTTATGTAGTTGTGCAAGAACTCGGGAAAACAACTCCCGTAGGCGCTCAATCCCTTTTCTTTATTCGATTTTCTAGATCGAGTCGCTTTCTCCTTTTTCGGTGGTGATTTATCTTTGGACTTGGATTTGCGTACTATAAATGCTTTAACCGCCGATGCGGCCGTGCTACCTATAGTGGCGGGAGTACTAGCGCCTACACTATTGTATTCAATCCCGGATGGGTTCCGCTTAGTTGACTTGTCGACACCGACTTTTTTCCGGCCTTTCGTGACAACCGATTCCTTAGGTTCCAACACATGGCTTGTAGCGGGATATAGGATTTGCATCATCCTATTTATTATGTGATCTTGCACTTGTGGACCGTAACCGCGTATGGTACTATCAATTAAGGATAGCTTTCTTGTAAGCTCATCTTCGGTACCAACGTTTTCCCTAGGCTTGATCGCTAAAGTAATCCAATAAACATCACATTCACTCGTTTGAATCGACCTACCTTCTTTCGCGATCACATCACACTCACACGCGCAAGGAAAATTGTGTGTTTTCCTAATTACACAACCACACTTTGCGGGAGTGAACCACAAATCCCCGACATTTCTAATAGTTTCTTCTAATATTTGAATGGCCGTACATGAAAATTTACTTTTGATGTCGCGAAAGATAGCTCCCCTAGATGCTTGTCTAGGACGAAACAAACTCCGTTTGAACGTTTCGAAGATGGTAGAGTGTTGAATGCGAAGCAACGCATGAACTTTATCCCAAAATTGCTCAAACGTGCATAGGCTTGTGCCGATTGCTAGTTTTAGACTAGAGTGAGCACTCTCCGACCTAAACCATAAACTTAAATTTGTTACAAGTCTAACAACTAATTAAATATAGTAATGTATACATATGATAATATAACTCACCGGTTGCTAGTGTGGTTGCCCAAATGTTTAATCTTGTTAGTGTAGACATTAAGGAATTTGTGTCCGTAAGGGTCTATCCATTGTTTCATCAAGTACTCGAGAACCTTAGGACAATATGCGTAGGCTTTGTGAAGGTCGGAGAGGTTTTTGTTATACTCTTCGATCGTCGCCGAATTTTTTCAAAATTTAGTCCTTAATAGGTACCCTTTTGCCATGATTTTTGGTTGAAGGCCAAAAATTAATATTTTTTTTGGGATTTTCGACCTCAAATGTTGTTAAAACTATGTTTTGAAACCATTGGCAACCATGAATGGGCAAAAAAAAAAATCATAAATGCCCCAAAACCCTATTTTTTTTCGGAACAGTGCCTTTTTGGCACACGAAAACGTGTGCATGTACAAGTACACGCACGTTTTTGCATGTAATTGTACATGCACACGTTTTCGTGTGCCAAAAAAGGCTCTGTTCCGGAAAAAATAATTGGGTTTTGGGGCACTTATGATTTTTTTTGCCCATTCATGGTTGCCAATGGTTTCAAAACATAGTTTTAACAACATTTGAGGTCGAAAATCCCCAAAAAAAATATATTAATTTTTGGCCTTCAACCAAAAATCATGGCAAAAGGGTACCTATTAAGGCTCTGTTCCGGAAAAAAAATCATACGATTTTTTGGCACATCTACAAACCATAAGTAAAAGTCATAATTATTATCAAGCAAAACAATATAAGTCTAGTAGTCGGAGGTAGCGAAATGTGTTTCGAAATGATTAAAAAAACAAGTAACACAAAATATAAAAATACAACATCGCATTATGCATCCCTGGTCAAATCGTAGTATTCATCATCCCCATCGTTTAATGTTGGAGGTTGTGCTGGTTTAATTTGGTGATACCTGTTGAGACGTTCGCCTATTGGTATGGCCCAATTTGTAACTTCAGCGCAAGTGCGGAACGCAAACCACGTTGGGTATATATCCGGCAACGGTCCGTCTAATACGATCTGAAAATTTCAATTATATAGAAACATTAAATACGTCGCGTATTTTTTGATCAAATGAAAACTAAGTATCAAGAATGTACTAGTTTACTTACTTTCACGAAATGATTACCGTGTACGAAACCAATTCCAACTTCGACAATAGGACATGATCTTGGAGGCACACCACGCAAAGGAAGATACGTGTATGATAGTTGGAGAGAGACATGGTATACTATACATTGATACCGGGTGGCTATCACCAACCCATAGTCGAGTAATGTCATCCAGTGCCTAGTTCCGCTCTCGTACATTTTGAAACAATCTAATCTCCGCAATAGATTGTCAACACGTTGTGCACCATCAAAAACCCTTTCCCAAAGATCACGTTGACTTGAAAGTTCAAACATCAAATCCCTTCTCACTGCCTCCCATGCGTCCGCATTGCCTTTAATCGTCAAAGCTACTGCCCTAAATCCACAATTACCGTCCGGAGCAACGTCTTCAACGCTAGTTATGTAGTTGTGCAAGAACTCGGGAAAACAACTCCCGTAGGCGCTCAATCCCTTTTCTTTATTCGATTTTCTAGATCGAGTCGCTTTCTCCTTTTTCGGTGGTGATTTATCTTTGGACATGGATTTGCGTACTATAAATTCCTTAACCGCCGATGCGGCCGTGCTACCTATAGTGGCGGGAGTACTAGCGCCTACACTATTGTATTCAATCCCGGATGGGTTCCGCTTAGTTGACTTGTCGACACCGGCTTTTTTCCGGCCTTTCGTGACAACCGATTCCTTAGGTTCCAACACATGGCTTGTAGCGGGATCTAGGATTTGCATCATCCTATTTATTATGTGATCTTGCACTTGTGGATCGTAACCGCGTATGGTACTATCAATTAAGGATAGCTTTCTTGTAAGCTCATCTTCGGTACCAACGCTTTCCCTAGGCTTGATCGCTAAAGTAATCCAATAAACATCACATTCACTCGTTTGAATCGACCTACCTTCTTTCGCGATCACATCACACTCACACGCGCAAGGCAAATTATGTGTTTTCCTAATTACACAACCACACTTTGCGGGAGTGAACCACAAATCCCCGACCTTTCTAATAGTTTCTTCTAATATTTGAATGACCGTACATGAAAATTTACTTTTGATGTCGCGAAAGATAGCTCCCCTAGATGCTTGTCTAGGATAAAACAAACTTCGTTCGAACGTTTCGAAGATGGTAGAGTGTTGAATGCGAAGCAACGCATGAACTTTATCCCAAAATTGCTCAAACGTGCATAGGCTTGTGCCGATTGCTCGTTTTAGACTAGAGTGAGCACTCTCCGACCTAAACCATAAACTTAAATTTGTTACAAGTCTAACAACTAATTAAATATAGTAATGTATACATATGATAAAATAACTCACCGGTTGCTAGTGTGGTTGCCCAAATGTTTAATCTTGTTAGTGTAGACATTAAGGAATTTGTGTCCGTAAGGGTCTATCCATTGTTTCATCAAGTACTCGAGAACCTTAGGACAATATGCGTAGGCTTTGTGAAGGTCGGAAAGGTTTTTGTTATACTCTTCGATCGTCGCCGAATATTGAACCGCGACATAAAATTCTAAGAACTCCTCCCCCATATCCGCTTTGGGCAAAACTTTCTTAGAGTATGAGCTAATGTTCCTGCTTATATACCAAGTGCATAACATATGAGTTGCATCCGGGAATACCTTATCGATAGCGTTCATTAAAGCCAACTCCCTATCCGTGACGATAATATTTGGTAATGCGCACATGTTGTTCACCATCACTCTCCTTAGAACGCTCATTGCCCACGTGTAGTTCTCTTCTTTCTCCGTGCTCATAAAAACAAAAGCTATACAAAAAGTCTTTTTCGTCGAAGTTTGGCCAACTATTTCTAGCAAAGGCAATTTATACCTTGTAGTCTTGTACGTGCTATCCATTATAAGCACTTGAGGAAAAGTGCGGAACAAATCGATGCTCGTGGGATGTGCGAAAAACAATTCTAGGATTTCGTCGGTTTCTTTGTTTGTGCGCTCCCAAACATAGTACTCGTGCTCCTTTAACTTACCAAACAAGTATTGCAGTTGGGATTTGCCCGCTTTATCAACCAATTGGTGCTTGTGCCGCATGTTGTAGATGGTACACATACTAGATACATTTTCCGGATCTCTTAACTTCAATCCACGGTATATATCTCTTGGCCGAGAACCGATTGTTGTGAGTTTACGAACATACTCCTCCTCTTCCGCCTTTAACCTCGCGGCCCGTGAATGACCATCCAAATGCAAGAAGGGTTGGTGGTTGTGTTTTCCAATTATAACTACCAATTACCAATAGCCGGGTGCAACTAACACCGGATTGCCCCTAAGCATGAACGGACATCCGCATTTTTTTGATGAACAATCTCGTAGTTTCTTCACAATCCCCTGTTTAGGCCTCGGCTTGTAAATACCGTGCCTCTCGCACTTAAAATATAACTGCGGTGTTTTACCGTTTTTACTACAATCGTCATCTTTATCTACCACGACAATAAATCCTATACTCTTGCTCGCTTTGTCAACCCATTCGATCAATTCCGCCTTGGTGTAGAATTTATCCGTCGTAAATATTTGACTATAATCCGCCATGTTACATGGTGCTTCCGCCGCTTCCTACACAAACACAAACATGTATTTACAAGTCAAATAATAAAGACAAACCCAATATTCAACCAAAAAGCAAGTAAATCCAAGACAAACCCAATATTCAACCAAAAAGGCATGTAAAACGAAGACAAACCCAATATTCAACCAAAAAGGCATGTAAAACCAAGATGCTTACCCAATATTCGCATTAAAATGCTTAGATTTTGCCAAATCTTGGCATGAAAATGCGAAGATTTTGCCAAATCTTTGCACAATCATGCGAAGATTTGACAAAATCTCCGCATATTAATGCGTAGATTTTGCCAAATCTAAGCATTTTCATGCCAAGATTTGGCAAAATCTTCGCATGTTCATGCCAAGATGTGTCATCTTCCACGCGTGTTCTTGCGTGGAAGTGTACATCTGAAGGCACGAAAATGCAAATATTTGTAGTGCATAAAAAAGCTAATTTTTACCTCAGCTACACTCTCCATGTGGTCAGTAAGCGGCTCCTCCTCCTCCGAAAGGAAATCATCAACGTTGCAGCTCCAATTGTCATTATAGTCGCTTAAATCCATGCTCGGAGTAATTGAGTTTAACTTTTAATAATTAATGTTTATTAAATGTTGGGTGGGAGTTTGAAAACTTTAAAGTTTGTGTTTTTTTTTAATTTTGGAGAGAGAAGTGGTAGGAAAGAGAAGAGGAAAAGAAGAGAGAATGAGTTGGTGGAAAAAATTATGGTTTTTATATGTGGGGGCAATTTGGTAATTTCACATTTTCAGATTTTTTTTGGATTTGGGTTCTCACTATAAAGAAATTGGGTCTCATTTTAGCCGTGCCCTATAGATATATTTATAAAAATAAATTATATCAACATATAACCATTTATTTAAGAGTAGGTATGGTCCCTTAGTAGATCGTTTAGACGAAAATAATATACAAATGAATAAAATATCTTTAACTAATGTAAGAATTTGAAAATGAACCAAAAATAAAATTCTATTTTGGTTTTGGGGCTGCAAACTTTAAATTTGGTTACCCTCATATTTTCAATGGATAATTAATAAATTTTTAAAAATTGTATATTAATTTGAAAGTAACGTAGTCTCTTATTAAAGTTAGAATTTATTTTAAATAATTCTTAAAATAATACACGGTCACAGTAATTTTGAAAGAAAAATGAAGATAAACTATTAACTATAATTATGTATGTAACATGGTTTAAGACAATAATTGTAAGATCATAACTCACCCAATTTGGCTAAATATATTTTAGTGTAGTTTTATAAAATTCGCGGATAGGAATTGATGTTCTAGCATTTGCTACGTTATAAATTTGAGTTTATAACACAGAGAAGGTTTTGTGGCCTTTTTCTCTTGAGATTTCTCGTTAAAATTAGCATTGTAAGGGTTGATTCGTGATGTTTATGGCTGGTTGATTTAGTTGCACGAGTCCATTGTTATATGGTTTTTTTAGACAAATGGAAACGAGTTTTATTTAGGGTCTATGTATCCGAATTAGGCGCTACGACCACTCAAATCGAACGCGTCGAGAAGTCCAACGATTTTCAGAAGCATCACGGGACAAAACCGGGTGATGAAGTTCAAGCCCAAAATTTCATCGTTTAAGTCCTATTTTTGTTGTTTTCGTGAATTTTCTGCATTTTCTTATTTTTGTTGGATTTTATTAAAATACTTAACCGGCTCCAGTCGCTTTGAAATTGGGCGGGGCTTTATTTTATTTCAAAAGGAGCAAACTGTAATTTTGGGCTAGGTTTCGAGCACTTTTATAAAAGGCTCTCAAACCTTAGTTTTGCCGCCTCAGACTTTTTTGAATAATTTTTAAGTTTTCTCTAAAGTCCCTCATACTCTAACCTATGGGCTTATAGGATGACGCCTCGAACATCAACTACTACATCTCCATTTGCCTTAGTGTACTGTATGGATGTTGTTGTCCCTTCAGAAATTGTCTTCCCATCATACCGGGTGGCAGCTTACACAGACATTTGAACGATCAAAGCAGAGCCTTGGAATTAGATTTGGTGGAAGAGAAAAGACGACGCGCACAGTTAAAGTCTTTGCATTATCAAACGTTGATGAGGAGTAGGTATGCTTCCAAGGTAAAGCAAAGAGATTTCAAGGTAGGGGACAAAGTGTTACGAAAAGTTTTTCTGCATAATACTTCTTGTAAATAAACGGGCCATTTTCCGGCCTTTCCTTCCAAATTATTTTTCAACCCATCTAAAATAGTTCGATTGGTCACTTTCACCTGACCATTAGCCTAAGGATGGAACGGGGCGGAAAAAAATTGTCGTATGCCCTTGGAAAGGCAAAAACTCTTAAACTCCTTGTCATCGAATTGAGGCCCATTATCCGTTGTGATTTTTATTGGCACCCCAAAACGACAGCAAATATTCGAGACAACGAATTTGATTACATCTTTTGCTTTTGTTCCTGCTAGAGGTTCCGCTTCCACCCACTTGGAAAAATAATCCACTGCTACTATTATGGCCTGCCTTCCACTGGACGCCATTGGTAGAGGCCCAACTAAGTCAATGCCCCATTTATCAAACAGTATTGCTTCTGAAATACTCTCTAAGAGCACCCCAGGCTTGCATATTATGTTAGCATATCGTTGACACGTATCGCACCGCTTTACCAAATCTTTCGCATCAGAAGAGATGGTCGGCCAATAATAACCAGCCAAAAACACCCGTCGAAAATTAACGTTTTATACCCACAATGGGTCGATCCTTCCCCGTCGTGCAATTCTGACAGAACAAACTGCGACTCGTCCTTATCCAGACACCTAAGTAATGGTCTGCTCAAGGATTTCTTATATAAGACTCCTCCTAACAAGATGTAACCATGAGACTTGAACCTGATCCTCCTAGCCTCAGAATTTTCTGTGGGTAAACTATCTTTTTCCAAGAAGTCCACGATTTCTGACCTCCAATCATTGGTGACCACGTGGCTTACTTCCTTAATATTCATTGAATGCTCTGTACTGGCCGTAACCGAAGAATGCTCCTGAATTAGGACCCATGGGTAACCTTCGGATCGTGAAGCTGCAGCCAAAGAATCAGGGAAAACATTTGCCTCCCTTCGAACATGCTCGTATTGAACCCCATCAAATTCGGCAACCAAGTCTTTTAACACTTTTAAGTACTAGATTAGTTTATCTTTTTGTGCCTCAGACTCTCCCAAAGCTTGATTTATCACCAACTGTGAATCACTGATCAATTTAATCTTTCTGCCTCCACATATTCGAGCCAATCGTAAACCTGCCAATGCTGCCTCATACTCGGCTTCATTATTGGTTTCCTTGAAACCAAATCGAATAGCCTGAAACATGGCTATCCTTTCTGGAGAGATTAATTGGATACCTGCACCACTTCCAGAATTATTCGACCCCCCATCCGTTCAAACCAACCATTCCGTCTGATATGAGTGGTCAACAATCTCCATGTCGTACCTTTCTGAGTGGAATTCAACCAAGAAATCCGCCAAAACATAAGCTTTTATTGCCGTCCGAGGCTTGAATGTTATGTCAAAATCTCCCAGTTCGACTGACCATTTCGTCATTCTCCCAGATATATCCGGCCTTTGTAACAAACCTTTAAGGGGGAATGTTGTTCGAACAACAATAGGGTGGGCTTGGAAATATGGTCTCATTTTCTGAGTAGCTGTTACCAATGCTAAAGCTACTTTTTCCAACTTGAGATATCGTTTTTCAACATCCAGTAAACTTTTGCTGACGTAATAGATGGGTTTTAACATATTGACCTCTTCCCGGAGTAAGACAGCACTGACTGCACAATCTGATACCGACACATAGACGATTAATTTTCCCCCTACCAATGGTTTGGACAGTATTTCCGGGGACATCAAATATTCTTGAATTCGGCGAAAAGCGGCTGAACACTCCTCGGTCCAACTAAACTGTTTCACATTCCTTAATACCTTGAAGAACGGCGCACATTTGTCTGAAGATTGAGAAATAAACCTGTTTAACGCATGAGGATGATGCACCCCACTCACCCGAGGCGGCACCCCACGCATCCCACGCACCCGAGACTGAGGATCATGAGTTCTTGTCGGTGATGCCGCACGTCCCGGCTCTCTATCCCGATTACACCGAGCACGAGGCGTTCAACGTGTATCACAGAGATGTAAGTATTAATTCTCTTACTGTAATATATGTTTATATTGATTTTTTATCACTTTCTTACGTGTTTGATACATATTGCAGAATAGGGTCTCCCTGCGATGCTTCGCTATGTACAATAGTCTCCACAGATGGGACTTCAAAAAGTAGAGCATGGTACGGGCAAGGGTGATGGATACTATGTTTGGCCCTCTCGTCGAGGCACTCTCCCGCTGGCATACCAACCTCCATTTGGTCGAGGCATTCCTTGAGAGATGGCATGAGGAGACTTCTTCATTCCATTTCTCGTTCGGGGAGATGACAGTGACCTTGGACAATGTCTTCGTCATCACTAGATTATCGGTTGTAGGTAGGTCTTTTGATGTATTATCTTTTGACTCGGAGGTTGAGCGGATTAGTACTTATGCTAGCATGTTAGGTGTACGACCAACTGATTTGAGTAAAAATCTTAGGAATGCTAGTAGTGTGAACCTTGGGTGGCTGCGCACTATATTTACGGATGATAGGTATAGTGATTGTAGGATCACAGATGAGAGGGTAAATCATGCCACCCGTGCCTACATACTATATTTGTTAGGTACCACCATATGTGCCAACAAAACCGGCAACACCATTCCTTTAGATTACCTCAAGTTCGTGAACCAATACCAGGGTATGCATAGGTTCAACTGGGGCAGTTGGTTTTAGCACAGTTGTACCATTCCCTTAGTTAGGGATCTCTGCATGGTACGGGAGGCATTTGCGGGTTCATAGGGATGCTCGAGTCGTGGATATTTTCTCACTTCGTTCAGCTCCGGGCTCTACTGTTTTGCGATTATGATCTATCTATGCCCCACATATGCCAACATGCGCCGCAAAAGATTGGCGTTTCTCACGATGTGCGCAGGCTGTTGAGACATGCACTTTCGAAGTCACCGAGTCAGACGTAAGTCATATTTTATGTTATTTTAATTTGAAGTACTTTTACTAATATAAATGGCTAACTTGTTTATTTATTTATTTACAGGTCATGTTCATTCCCTTCGTACACTTGCGGGACCATCATCTGTTCCAACAGATTCCTTGGGTTGAGTTGACGCTTAAGGCGTTCGATGTGATTGTGCCGTATCACCCTGATCGTGTCACTCGATAGATGGGCTTCGTACAACTGATTACTAAAGATATACGCCCTCCTGCATGAAAAAAAGCAGGGAAGAAGATGGTCAGGAGATACGTTTCGGACGCTCACTTGTGAAGAGATTGGGAGTACCATGTGTACGCTCCTGATGGACCGGTGTACCATGGTAAATGAGAGAGTGTCGACCCGTTGTACTACATTTGGGTGAAGAAAAAGAAGCTATGGTACATCGTTAGTAGCTCTGCTCCAACTGGTGGTCCTCGGTTGGAGCCGCAGGGTGGTGCTGACTATGCAGGATACAAGCAGATTGCTCGGTTTGCTCCATCCATACCGACGCTCGAGTACGCCGATCTGGTAGAGACCGCCCATCACATGTGCAGGATTGCTGAGAGGTACAGACGTCACTGATTATTACTCGCAGCATAATTTTGTCAAACTTTTCGACGTCAGCATTATATTTTGTAACCGGAAAATTTTATGAGTGCTTTTATTTAGTGTATTTTAATTTATTCTACGCTTTAAATTTATCAATTTTATGGCTTCGATTCCAACTCAATTGTTATCCGAATCATTAACTGCCATGACCACCACTCAGCGGAGCTCAATAGTAATTTGAAAAGTCTCAAATCTACTTTCATATATCACTTAGCTCTAACCCCAACCCGCCACAAATCAAATCAAAGATTCATTATTATATAAACAGATAAACATCCAAAAAGAGATAAAAAGAAAGCACTGGTTTTTTCCCCAACATAAGTAACATAAGAATGGCGGTTCTGTCTTCTTCAAGAAGATATGAGACCTCATAAGTTTTGTAGTAAGAGTTAGAGCTTGTACGATTGAAAAACATTGTACGGTAAGTTTTACCTTTATTTTTGATAGTATTTCATTTAATAGTATATCATTTTATTATTACTCGTAGCATACCTTTAGTACAAAATATAAGGTCAACATAAACTGAAACACAATATCATACATAAACTAGAGCACACACTCAAACAAAAATTAAAACACACACTCAAACACAAATTCAAACACACACTCAAACACAAATTCAAACGCACACTCAAACACAAATAAACTCCCTCCAAACTTGACTCCACTTTATTAAAAACTCCCGCCCAAAAAACCCCAAACAGCATCAACGTGAGAACTATCTAACATTCTGAAACACTCAAACAGTTTAACAAATAGAGTTTACTCCTCATGAAGACTACCATTTGCTTGAGGCGGTGAAGATTGTCCGCCGAGAGATAGGGGAAGATACTAGCGATGCGTTTTTTGAGCAAGTCCTTTGTAAGATGTATTACGAATACGGTCGTTTAGGAACTGGAGGTCTAGTTGTGCACAACCGTGAACAAATCAAGCAGAGGTACCTTTTTTGCAAACCAATGGATCGTTTGTTGTTTTTGCCATAAAAAATTAAGCAAGAAGTGGCCGTCGTCTGGAACATGACAGTGGTAGACTACATCACTAGGGATATGGTAGCGTATCTTCAAGATAGGATTACACAAAGGGAGGAGGGGATTGATTCTGACGACAACTTGGGATATGACTTCGATGATTGAGAATTTTGGTTGTTAGCATGTCGTAGTTTAATTATTTTCTTATGTTTGTTTAAGTTAAGGTGTTAACTTGTTGTTTTTGTCTTTATGTATTTCCTTCAAGTGTCTTGTTTGGTATGACCAGTTGAACTCTAAAATTAAAATTTCCCCTTTTTAATGTTCTCTTACTCCAACAACTGTATAAACTGCGTTATTTAGGCCGTAATATATTAGAACTTGCGTCGCATGCAACAGGACCCAAAGACCATCTCATTTAGGCCGTGCGACACAAGCCCTCTGTCTGAAAAACAGAGCCAATATATTGGCCTTGCGTCGCATGAGACCGGTCCCAAAGACCATCGCGTTTTGGCCGTGCGACGCAAGCTCTCTGTCTGAAAAACAGAGCCAATATATTGGCCTTGCGTCGCATGAGACCGGTCTCAAAGACCATCGCTTTTTGGCCGTGCGACGCAAGCCCTTTGTCTGAAAAACAAAGCCAATATATTGGCCTTGCGTTGCATGAGACAGGGACCAAACACCATCGCGTTTTGGCCATGCGATTTTAGTCATCTGTCTGAAAACAGGGCCAATATATTGGCCTTGCGTCGCATGCGAGAGGGCACAAAGGCCGTGGCATTTAGGCCATGCGATTTTAGTCCTCTGTCTGAAAAACTGAGCAAATATATTGGCCTTGCGTCGCATTAGACAGGGCACAAAGTTCACCGCATGCGACATGTGTAATATTTTATCCCGGTGACTCTTTTAAATAAAACAAATGCTCGTAAAGGCTTGTATTTGAACAAAAAACTAACATCATACAAAATTACATCAACTGTAATACAAAATCACATCAAACATTAGGAAAAATAACTTAAAATGTTGTACAATAGCATTTCAAACTTCATCTCTAGTCAAATCCATTACATGTGGTTTTTCGTTCAAGTTGATTGTCCTAGCGGGCATTATTTGTGTAAATTTGTTGAACCGACGGTAGTAGGGATGCGCCCATTGATTCGTTTCTTCGGTTGCGTAAGAACCCCAACAAGAGTGTAATGGAGGCAACAGACCATCGGGTGGAGTAGTAATCTATAAGAAAAAAGAATAAATGAATCCATTTTGTAATGATAGCGTAAGAAATTGGGATAGAAAACGAAATATACTTACATTAACAAAGTGACATCCATGATCTTTATGAACAATATCTAATCTTTTCCAAAAGACATCCACATCTTCTAAATGGATGCACCTACCATCTCTAGCTATAAATGCAATTTCACATGCACAAGGTAAACCATGTGTTTTCCTAAGGAAACATCCTCCACATACTACCCGATCTACTCCTATATTTCTAACACGTACAATAGCAAGCATCAATATCTTTAGACCCGCATGTGACACATGAACTTTAAGATTTTGGGTCAAAACACCATCAAAACCAAGAATTGTTCTAAACTTACTTCGCTCGAATGATTCGACAATCCCCGCATGCTGCTTCGTTAATAAGTTGTGAAATTTTTCCCAAAATATCTCAAAGTTGCATTGATTCGTCCCAAGGTATTTTTTTAGGGACGAGTGAGCACCCTCCGCCCTACATAGTACAAGTATAAAATTATGAACTTCTTTGAAAATAGATAAAACAGCTAAACAAAAAATTGGATAAAAGGACAAACCTATTTGTAGTTGTTTGGCCATAATGCTTAATCTTATTCATTCGGTACGCAAGGAACTTGTCACCATATTTTGTTATCCACAAGTCCATAACGTACGCAAAACACTTTGGTTGAGATGCGAACACCTCCTTCAATGTATCTAGATTTTTTTGGTAACTCTCAACCGTGTTCGCCCCCGCAACGTAGCCGTAAATCTCAACAAATTGTTTCACTATCGCATCATCGTGCAATATCTTCCGGACCGCCCCAAGAATGTTCTTACTAATGTGCCACGTGCATAATAAGTGATGTGTGTCCGGAAAAATATCTTCGATCACTTGCATGAGAGCTAACTCTCGATCAGTAACAATAACGCTCGGAAATGCGCACACGCTATCCATCATCAAACCACAAAGAGTTTCCAAAGCCCATACGTAGTTTCCAATCTTCTCTCCGCTCAAAAATACGTATGCAACGGTAAATGTAATGGAAGTTGACGTTAAACCGACAATCTCTAATAACAACATCTTATACCGAGTCGTCTTGTACGTACAATCCATGAATAGCACATTCGGGAATGTACGTGATAAGTCTATGCTATTAGGATGTTCGGAAAAAAAGTCAGTGATCACCTTTGAATCGTCTTTCAAACGCTCCCACGTGGAGTATCCATTCTCCTTCAACTTCGTTAACAAATATTGCATTTGCGTTTGTCCCCCGTGCTCAACATCCCGATGTTTTTGGCGGTAATTATAGATAGCACGCATGTTCGAAATATTCTCAAGATATTGGTACTTCAAACCACTATATATCTCCTTAGGACGCGAACCGAGGTGAGACAAACTACGAACTAGTTCCTCTTCATCCCGTTTTAGCCTACAAGCACGGGAATGACCGTCTAGGCGAACGTATGATTCATGATTATGAGTACCGTTTATCACCTCCAAACGCCATTTCATGGCTAGTACGTCGATCAGATGACCTTTTAGCGCGAACGGACAATTACATTTCTTCGTGGATGTCTTCCGCTTTCTTAAAGTTTCCGGTTTTATTTTTGATACGAATACACCGTAACGCTCGCAAACGTACTCTAACCTAGGAGTCCTTCCCCATTTCCCGCTATCCTAGAGCTTTGTAATTGTGACAAACTTGATCTTCTTCGATTCAATGTCCACAAAAGCATCAAATTCGTCTTTAGTAAATAACCTATCAGTTTTGAATATTCTACTGTAGTCAGCATCCATAAATAGAGGCTGGGCAGGTTCCTCCTACAAAATATACAACTGGAAACTATAAGTTTCTATAACATTTCAGTCGCACGAGACATGTCTTCAGTGCTGTCGCACGAGACATGTCTCTATCCTCGTCTCATGCGACAGATACGACTATATGGTCGTACGTTCGTGCGATGACGAAGCTGTTAGTCGCACGATGTTCGTGGTGGATTTTATGGGGTTGGGTAAAAAAATGTAACTTTTTGGGTTTAATGGGTTTAGAGTAGTAAATGTTGATAGAAAGCTTGTGGATTTAGGATAATGACATATAGATTTCAGAGTTTGGTTGATTTTAAAAATACATGACATGAATGTAGTAATCTAGAGGAAGAAAGGTTAATTTGAGAATTTCACCTTTTAGTTTGAAAAAAAAAAGTAAAGTGAGAAACTATCAAAGTATGTCTTATTTCTAGCGTGACCCTTTATAAATCCATAAACATTTTATCATCTACCAATCTGATATTCAATTAGTTTTATATGATACGATTTACCAAATTACTTTTATTTTTAACTACTTTAAAACAACGAACGAATATATATTTAAACATATTGGTCCATAATTTGTGTTTTTATGTCATTTCGAATCTAATTATCTTTAAAATTAAATATGAATTTTATTAACTCTTGTTAATTTTGGTAGTTTCAAAAGGTGGCCCGCATCATTAGACATGTCAGAATTTTATCTAGGATCATCCTCAAGTGATTCAACAAAAGATCACATTTAAGAAAATTTAACTAAAAAATATTGTTAAATTCAAATAATTATTTTCTTCTTTTTGGTGTAAGGTAATCATTTTCGTTTGTAGCTACTAATATATTTACTTGATGACAGATTATTACAAACATAGCATCTCATTTTCTTTTACAAAATAGACATTTCTCTATCATTTTGACAACTATTTCTCTTTACAAATATCAAATCTTTTGGATCAACCGTGTCCAAGCGGATAGATATAGTTCCGCAATTTTCTTCAGTCCATTCCAGTGATTCCTTCTTCAGCAACTTTATGACCTATCATGACAATATATAAGTACATTTTCTTTCGCAGAGTTAAGGACATAGTAAAACTTACCAATCGCCTTCGGGCTCCCTTCGACGAATCTTCACCGCCGATCTCTATAATAGCCTTAAGGTACCTTATAGCTGATGAAACATATATAACTTTCTTCATTTTGTAGCATATGACTAAATTTAAATACAAATACTGCAAATAAATTGTTGATGAAGAAATGACTTACAACTGATGCCGGCAAGTGACGAAATGTGATATTTCAGAAGATGAATTGCATCCTCGGCAGCATTTTCATGCAAATTTAGCGCAACTGTATCTTCTGTCTCCGTATTTTTTCTGTTATATAAAAATTGCGATTAAAAATAGGTGCGTAAGAAGAGATTAAAGAGGGACCAAATGGAAAAATAAAAGTGATTCTTACCCGGTTTCAAGTATCTTATGAAATGATTGTTCGTCTGCTTCACGAGCCTTTTCTAGATAAAATCTTCCCTGCCAATACTATACATAATTACACAATAACATACAGAAAGATGAACCTTGATGTAAATTCCAACATTTTAAGGATATTTGAGCGATGTCGTATAGCTAATTAGTGTGTGCAATCCGCGAATGTAGAATCATGGAACTCCACTATATTGTCTAAACTTCTTCTACACGGCACCTTTTACGCTCATGTGTGAAATCAAGCAGGGCCGAGCTATATACTTAATGGCTTTGCTCGAGACCTATATTTATAGCACTATATTGTCTAAACTTCTTTTACACGGCACCTTTTACGCTCATGTGTGAAATCAAGCAGAGCCGAGCTAAATACCTAATGGCTTGGCTCTCGACCTAGATATTTATAGCACTATATTGTCTAAACTTCTTCTAACCGGCACCTTTTACACTCATGTGTGAAATCAAGCAGAGCCGAGCTAAATACCTAATGGCTTGGCTCTCGACCTATATATTTATAGCACCATATTGTCTAAATTTCTTCTAACCGGCACCTTTTACACTCATGTGTGAAATCAAGCAGAGCTGAGCTAAATACCTAATGGTTTAGCTCGAGACCTATATATTTATAGCACTATATTGTCTAAACTTCTTCTACACGTCAAGCAGAGCCGAGCTAAATACCTAATGGCTTAGCTCAAGATCGGCACCAAACCAATCATTTATCGATGCTCAGGGTCGGTTTGGGCTCTTGTGGGTTATATATGCCTAATACTATATAGGTTATATTTTGAGCTAGACATCTGGCAGGAAATGCGTTCAAGCGAAAAGTTTAGGCTCGGGGTCCAGCTTGTCCGATAAATAATCTTACTGAAATCAAGTATTGGAAATCTTACTTGTTCTACTAGCTTGTTAAAGCGAATCTGGTCCCTTTTTAGAAAAGCTTGAACAGCCTGTGAAGGAAAAGATTCAGAAGTCAAGAATACATTTTCAGTTATTTTGAAATCAAATGCAAGAAAATTACAATGAACTTGACGAATTTGAAACAAGCCAACTTACAGCTACATAATATTCCTTTGTAGTGGCACGAAAGTCCTGTACAGCTCTGCGAAGAATATCATACTCGTCGCCTTCTTCTACATCTGCAATTGATGTCGGATGTTGTGACATATAGAAGTTAAGTTTGTCTTTGGTTGACATAACATTTCTGTTTGCGAAAATAAAAGCTGCATATAGATCATCTTAAGATACCGTGTGAATAACTTATTAACGAATTTCTTTTGTCACCTATATATACGTTTTGAGTGAAAATCAATACAGAAAGCATTAATAAAATTGACGAACAACCATTAGTATTAAACGCTATATAATCGTGAATCATTTCCATACCATCCTTGTGCTCCGGACTTGTGCTAACGTTGAGAGCCAGATCATATATACCATTCTTACGATTCTTCTGTCTATGTATAACTCGCCGATTTTTGTTTAAAAATCTACAATAAAACAATATTCAAACTTGAAAACTTTATACTTCAAGCTTCTTCATTCATGTATGGCTAAACAACCCAGATGTATTTGAAAACATACATTGCTGAAGAATAGCCTCTAGAATTCCGGTATCTGTCAATAGTCTGTAACATGAACTCAAAAAAGCTCAATCAGGTTGATTTTAGATTGTATGAATCAAAACTGGGTTTAGAATTAGAGAGACATATGTGTCCAAAATTCAGGTCCAATTTGACAAACTATTATCCATCTATTATCTTGCAACCTTTTTCAGTAAGCTAACTCAAGAAATACGACATTCCGATTCAAAAAACATAGTCAATTTCTTCATTGCTGTACCTTTTTGTTGCGGCAGATCACTCGCGGCTGATTAAACTTGTTGTGAACACGAATATCCCTAGATCGATATGGATTACCTTCGTTATCACGAGGTTGTTGTATCAGTAACCTTTTGGCCGTGTTACTCCGGAATTCGTTGCGGCAGATCACTCGTGGCTGATTAAACTTAAATCCAACTCCTATCCTTTCACAAATCAAACCCTCTCTATCTTTGTGAACACTAATGTCCCTTGATCGATATGGACTACCTTCGTTAACGTGAGGTTGCCGTAACTTAGCATAACCCTCAGCCATAGGACTTGGATCAGCTCCTATAGAATTAGACGCTATATTCTTAAATTGGATAGTACAAAAAACATATTGTCATTATATATTTGCTTTCACTATATTATGAAAATATATATGATGATTATACCAAAAAGTATTGGATTCTATATAATGAACGATCTCTAGTCGGTCTTGTAAAATAGTTTATCATTGGTTTTAGACATTTTACGATTTAAAATAAAAACGGACACAACATTAATATGAGAAATGTTACCCGTAGCACTAGATATACCTCTTATAGGTATTGGACGCCATACTAACGTAGGAGGAGCAGCTGATATGGTAACACTTGAATGCGTAGTATTTAAAACACCTCGTTCGGAAACTGGACGCCACAACAGCTTAGAAACAGTCGATGCTACTACTACAGGACGCCTAACTACAGGATAAGAAATTCTGCTAGTTTTATATATTTTCTCCAAAAAATCAGAACTTCTTGACTCCATATCTTCTATCGCGCTATAGTACGAAGAAGTTGAAGAACTGCTCGACGACGATGAATCTTCATCGGAAGATTTTACATGTTCAATCTCGCTATCAGAATCAGAAGTTGACGAGCTCGAACTTGTTTCGTGTATTTTACTCAGAATTTCACTAGCATAATTTGAATCTTTACCGGCATTGCAATAAGCAGAAGCTATCTCTTCGAGCGAAAACATTTTTCCAAATGATTTGATCAAATTGTTTAAAGCCATTGTCTCTTCGTCGTATGTTGATACAACATTATGATTACAAACTTCCATTTCGCAACTGTTCGAAAAGAAACAGAAAATAAATTTCATCATCATTTACATACTAATAAAAGGAAAATGCAAAGAGTATACATACCTTACAATTTTGAAGAAGAGCTTGTTTTTCTACTTTAAAGTTTGAATCTTGCTTTATATATCTGGTAAGTAAAAAATTAGACGGTTAGATGGAAACAAAATGAGATTAATGTCTATTTTGAGAAAGATATTGAATGCTTATCTTTGACAAGTCTGTACAACACATGGCTGTTTTTAAAAAAGTTTATTTCATTTTATTTTGTCCATACGGTAATAGGTGGGTGCGTGAGTTACCGTTGAATAAGTTACCGTTGAAAAAGTTACCGTTGATCAATTTTCTATAACATCTTAGATATCAAGAAAATTAAATGTAATTGGATCTGTACTAAAACGACAGAATAAAATATCTAATTAATGATACATTTACATTATTTAATATAACAATAATATTATATTTAGTGGATATATGTAGTATGTGGTAATATATTTTAAATACGAAATATAATTTGATTTATTAAATTGCAAAACAAATTACACATTTTGGTGTAATTAAGGCGGGGAATCCAATTTAGTTAAATCGTAAAATGTTTTGTTATCTAAGTAAAAAAGGTTTGACGAGAAACATGAGTAATATCTTATTAAATTTGTTGTGATTTTGTTTGGTAAAAAATTTTTAACCGAACAAATTAATTAGGATTTTTAGGTAATTATAAGTGAAAATTATAAAAGAAAATAATAAAGGAAGATTATCCACCTATATTATTGAATGATGGAATGTGGTCTCCTGTTTTTAGTTCGGATTTTTATTTATAGTTAGGTAATTTTAGTATACAATAAAAGACATTCATCTGATAAAATTTGTTATTTTAGCGTGTTTTTAAATATTTTATAAACTATTTTTCGGGTACGGTATAGAGATCATCACTTATCCGAGCGCTTTATAGTGTTAGTGTTTGAATAAATTACATGCCAAACAAATTTGACAACTCGGGTTTGACTATATTACAAATCTACGGCTCATCAGTAGTCCTTACAAATGAGATAAATGAGGAGTACGTATATTCCAAGTGTAGTCGTACCACTGTCCTGTGTGATTTGTATTTGCCAAGCCCATAAGGTATGGGATGAGAGTTCGGCCGAACGGTCATGCTTCAAACTTTATGGTTGACCAAGATCCTACGGATCAACTAAGACTTTAACTTTATGAGTTTGATTTTTTCTGAGCTAACTAACCAACCCGGATAGCCTATGATTTGAGTGGATATTCCTGGTCTGATGATTTCGCCTTATGACAAGCTCAATTTCATCTAGTCGAATTGTTATGCCTTTAGAGAGCCCAATTTTCTATTGACTATATTTCTATCTCTTTAAAAATCCTTCACCGACCAAAAGCTCACTTGAGTGAAGAACTTAATCTTCTTGATGAAAAAATAGTACAAAACATGTACCAAACACTATTAGAGTCCTTGACAAGCTTTTCCGAACCGAAAGACTTTGTTATTAAACTTATCTAAGTAGGTAGCCCTTCTAATACTTTAAAGTGAAAACAACATGAGTATTATTCAAAAAATAGAATTGATAAAGAAAAGAAGATCATACTAGCAGAAGTTGTCCAAACCCGTAGGCACGAACTGTAGAGAGTTTGGATTGTGTTGTTGAATATATGTGTATATATATTAATTAATGAAATTATGTGAGGTGTGCGAGCGATCGTTATGCTTAAAGAAGAGAGAAAGCGTAGGCGTAAATATGATGGTTATCCAGATTGATAGATAATGCGTGACAATGTGAACAATAATGAATGTTTAGTTCATTTGTTGCTTGCTGGACGACATGTCACATGTATACTCATGACTTAACATCATTTTAAATTATAAATATTGAAGTGAGCATGGTTTTACACCATTTCACTCGACTTTTATATTTGTAAACCTTTAAAATTTCTCACTACCATACCCGACTAGATAATTTAAAAAGATATTTCCGATGTAGTATTGATGATTTAAAGCCAAATTGTTAGCTCATATTTCAAAAGATCGGATGATGAAAGACTACTTTTTAGACCACCCAAGATTATGATGGTTCCCTGAATAACCTTAAGAGAAAATGGTGAAACATCAGTGGGTTCTAAGACGAAAGTGATTTCACATATCAAAAAGATTATTCTTGACCTTATAGAAGCGCTAAGAGAGAGGACACTAGGGCCCTGGTATGAGTTTGAAACACAAGAAAAAGTTTAATACATTTTGGAGAAAAAGATTAATACCTTTTGAAGAAGTGAAAGTTAACGGAGGGCGTGGTCATCGGGCTCTCAACAGAGGGATATGCCCCGACTTTTTTTTTAACCACAAGATGATTTTGTTCATGATGCTATTTAAAATAATAATACGATAGTTGTTGCATTCATCATTGTTGGATTTTTCCAATTGAACATGATGTGTCCCAACCAACTTCCCCCCCAATCATATGTGCATTATGACACATATGATATTTTGATGCAAGAATTCATGACAACGACTCAAAATCAAGTTCATCAAAATAACCCACTATATGAGGTATGGTTTGCTTATACCTCCTGGATTTTGGGGGTTGTTGAAAGAAATAATTTGTCTTTGTGAGCGGGAGTCAGGAGATGGAGAAAAACAGTATGTCGACGATTATGACTAGAAATTAGCATGCTCACGTTTAGTATGTACTTTTTTAAATCGTGGATTTATTATCAATTAATTTCTTATTGTCAATTATGTAGTTGATCAAACATATCTTGTTATTTGCGTAGGTTTTGTCATCTTTCTCACGAGCTCGCCATAAACAATGATGAAAAGCTCGAATACATAAACAAGCTCGGCGAGAGTACGTGGTGGATCCTACCTCTATATATCTTAATGTGATATAGTTTACAGAGTTCTGGTCATTGGTAGACAAGGAAATTCTCAAAATGCCTATTAGTATAGACCGTTCTAGCAAAGGTAGACACATCATCATGTATGACCCCACAAGGGAGAGGGGTTGTGCCCTTAAATTAGAGAGCGTAGACGCTATTTTTGGTGGTAAGAGCTGTATTTTTGGAATAGTTCATGATTCCAAACCTAGAGTAATTGATGGAAATGGGAAAAAACCATGACTCATACTTGTGAAACTTCTAACAAATGATGTTTAACATTTGACACTCGTGGAAAATAAATAGAAACATATGATATCTAATGATGTGACGAAGAGTATGATCGGTTGGGTTGAGGAGCAGTACATGAGTCAGAACCCATTAGCCAATCCAGCCGTTTATATCAATAATGGTTCAATGATCATATCTATTTTGAGAAGTAATATCTCAAATAAAGACATTAATTCATGATTGAACCGCAAGGACAAGTCATCTCGTAATGGAACTATCATCTCGTCATGTTAAACATGGGTTCGAGGTAAGTGATAGCATATTTTTTCTATAGTGCATGCTATAAATTTTGTAATAAACAAGTTTGTAGATGCTTTTGTGTAGTATATTGTTAATGCATTCCATCTAGTGGTTATAGTCAGTATGTATGATGGTAGATGGATACTCGATTTTTTGTCGTTGTTGGCCATAGTAGTTGAGTCTGTAGAGGAAAAAATGTAAGCATAAATTCTCGTGTGAAGACTCCATGGAAAGTTTGGTGCTCTTAGATGTTTTGAAATACATTGTCGTATTCAGATGTTTAGATGAACTGATGAACGCCCTTAAATACTTTGAAGAATAAAGTTTACTTGTCAAAGGATCGTGAGTTATACTAGTTGAGGATATTCATCATACTATTGAGGATTTGTACATCTTTGATATACTACGATGGCTTAATCGTCGATAGATTTTCTAGTTGCGTTGGAATTTCCTCAATCTTTATTTCATTGACCAAGTAGCCAAATAATTGCTTAGAACGAATTCTGAATGTATATTTCTCTAGATTGAGTTTGAGATTGACTACTTATAGGTTTTTGAAGGTTTTTTAGGTTTGTAAGTTGGTTTTACTACTCTCGACTTGTGAGTAGCATATCATCGATATTCGGTTGAACGTTCCGCCTTATCTGCTTGAGCGTTTTGCCTTATTTGGCTGCTATATTGTTTAGGCCGAATGCATTAGTTTATAGTAATGAAGACTACAGTTAACCATGAAGGTCGTATGATCCTTATTATTGGGATGCATAACAATTTGATTGTAGTACGAAAATACATAACATATTCTTTCCGGATGCATAACAATGTGATTGTAGTATGAACATACATAACATATTCAAGAATGCTCGGTTGGGTTTGGTGAAGTCTATGTCTATTATTCATTATTCAAGTTTATTTTTGATGAGGAACATATTCTTGGTCCATACAAGGTATACCGCTTCCCTGATGTGGACAATTGGCTTAATCGTTTAGCCTCAAAGATGGTTACCTCAACTTTAACATTAGAGAACGATCTGCATATTTTTTTTAATGACCAACACTATTTGTTGATTGATAACTTATGATAGGCTACCAAAGAAGGGCTCTTATGATATCCTACTCATACCAAATAAAAATATCTAATTTTTTGGACAAAACGTTAGTATTTAAGATTAAAGAACCTTATGCATACCGCTTATTCAAAGACAAGTGTGATTCTTCCATATATTCGATAATTCAGGAGGTCATCTATTGGGTTTTCTAGATCGTCTAGGAATATGATGGTCTCAATTCATTGATATTATAATAAAACGAGGGAAGTGGCGTAAAAATTCCTCGATGATGCATTGATTACCGCAGATTATACCAATTTTTCTAGATGACAATATGTCGTATGTATTGGTACATAATTGATATGATAGTGCATATTTCATTGAGTCATGGTCCATCGATGATAACGTTGTACGATGACATGTTGTCTACTATTATAAAGAGGCTTTGAATATTATTTTTATAAACCTCATGTCCAATGGCGATATTGAGTCTTAGTTCACCGATCACTAAAGTCTCAACTTCATTGAAGACTATGAGGACCCTTTGAGAATGAGAGAGAGGCGCATGCCTCTGGTTTTGTCATTAATCTTCTTATACATAATATTTGTAGAGATTACCGTATCAAGCATGATTTTCCTAATTTTGGCTCCCGTAATTTTGACGGTGATAATTATAAAATATTTGTGTTGGCCCACTACCTCTATCAAGTTTTCATCGTCATATGTAATCACAGGGAAAGAAGTCCGGGAAGGATGGACCAAAGTCTGATTGATCTGTTGAATTTTGAGGTCAGTAATGTGACAAATTCAGAAATTCTTGGTGATACATGTGAGCGCGTCTTCTCAAAGAATAGTTCCTAAACTTTGTCTACTTAGATCAGGTTCCAAGAATTTGTGGTCGATATAGAACCATGGTTTGGTTAGCCCATGACATCAAAACCTCTAGTGTTGTTGTATGAGGCTTAAACGATGAAGTTTTCATTGAGTAAGCTTAGAGTAATTAGATGATCAACCCTTAAAAAATTCCTAAAGCTTACACTTTTCAATGACGTTTTTAATTTTGTCTTTCAATGCCTAGAGTTTCAGGTATGATGATTGTTATTGTTATATCAATTACATAATTTGTTTTAATTTTGAGACTCTTTGGGTCCTCAGATCTTTTCTAGTTTTTGAACCTGGATTAAGTTTCTAGCTTAATCATAGGTTATGATTATGTCCTCATTATGATTGGTGTACTGGGTATTTGAACCTTATGATTGCAAGAATCCTTACCTACTGCGGCTCGTAAATTATCGGTTATATAGTACATGCTTTGAAAAAAATAATTTCGGTTGAGCCAAGGTTGATCATGGGGTTACCTGATTGAATCTTAGCCATAAAGACGGGCTCAGACTGAAAGTAGGTCGGATGGTATGATGAATATGCATTAATCAACATTCTTGCTTGTATTATTTTTTTAATTTAATTTGTTTCTCTACTTGCATTATTAGTTGATGAATCATCAGAGTATGATGATAGTACTATCAGGTGTGCATAAAATTTGATCCGAGCTATATCTGTAGCATGCCTGAACCCAAGAATTTAGTGAGCTTGACATACAATCGGCTTTAGCCTTACTATTATACAAGAGCTCAAGTAAATATTTATTGGATGTATAATGACCGAAGCTTGGTTTCTAAAGTGTTTGGGAACACGCTTGAGTATCAAGAAATTTATTTAGCTATTAATAACAGTCAATTTGTGACATCATGACCACTAAATTTGTAATTAATGTAAGAATTTTAAATACTACAAATGTAACTGAACTGTAAATGAGACTTCCAAACTAGGAGCTCAACATGCTCAATTTCTTGTGCACCTGACAAGTAAATTCACGTACTTTAAATTATTCATCAAACACTTCCATTCTTCCTCTCTCATTAATCCTCATTTTAGCTCAAATAACTAATTTGAAACCCTACGATTTCTTGTTTGGACTTTATTACACTAGTATGAACATAAACCAAACATATTAGAAATGAGAATCTTAAGCTAGAAGTCTTGTTCTTATTTATAGTTAGTGGTAACTATAATAATTGCATTAATTACATAATAAATGGTAATTACATCATAAGTTAACTACATTAGATGGATAAATTTTTGCACAAGCTCATTTCCGAACCCTTCATTGAATAAGTTTCGGTCACGGTACATACATTAATGCTTTATAGTACTAAGGCTCGTAAAAATTACATGTCGAGCTTGATAAAAGCTCAGGTGCGGGCACTGTGCAAATCTAGTATGTATCAAATGCCATATTCAGATTCTTGGTTGTTTGAGTCCATATTCATGTAAACGATCCACATTGGTTCGAGACTAGTGTTCGATAGTGTAGGTATTTAAACTGAAATCAATGAGAGCCTGTGATTTTATGGTAGTTCATGGTTTCAGCTTGATGTCAAAGTCTCCCAGCTCTACCTACTACCATGTTAGTCTTTTTGAAATTTCAGGCTTTTGAAGGATGTTCATCAAAGAAAAAGATGTTATGATTACAATTATATGACCATGAAAGTATGGCCGTATATCCCCGTCAGTCACTAATAAAACCACTATTAGCTTCAGTTTCATATACCAAATTTTGGTAGCAATGAGGGATTTACTGATGTAGTAAGTAACTTAGCATGTGGCTCATTCTTCTATAACTACTACTGCACTTGCATCATATTAGGAAACTGATAAGTACCAATAAAAAATACCACATGAGTATAATCGAATTTGGAATTTGAGAGAAGCCATGTTCTCTTTGATTTTATGGAGTACATCATTGCATTTTGACATCAAGCCGAATTTTCGAACGCTTTTAAGTACCCTAAATAAGAAAAAAACACTTATTGGATGATCGAGAGATAGAACAATTGATATCAACCAACCTTCCTGTAAGATTTTATACATATTTGATAAACTACATTGGCTCTATAACCTAATAAGTTGGGTCTTCTTGGATTTATTTTTTACTAACCATGTACCCTAAAAACCGTTTGTATCAGACTTAAAATATATATTTCTTTTGATTGCGTTTGATATTGATTGCTTAAACGTTACCAAAGGTCTCTAACCGGTCTATGAGGTGGTTATGTTCTTCTCGTTTGATGACTAACATATCATAAATGTATGCCTGAACGTTCCGCCGGATTTGGGTGAAGAATGCTTTGCTCACCAAATCGTGGTATATCCTACCTACATTTCTTTAGATAGTTACCTTGTATCACTGAAGACCTTGCTCGACCATGAAGTTCTTGTGTGCTTCATCTTCGGGATGCATATCAATTTGATTATAAATTAAATAGGCATCCACGAAAGATTAGAGTTTATTTTCTGAAGTGAGATCCACCAGCTAGTAAATTCTCGGGATCAAGAGAAAGTCCTCCAGGTAAGCTCGATTGAGGTTGATGAAGTCTACAAACATCCTCCAGGTTTAAATTTTTTTTGTTCACGAGGACTAGATTTACGGTTCGTACAAGGTATAATGCTTCCCTAATATGTCCAATTTAGCTTACTCGTTTGACCTCAACAATGACAACCTTTACTTTCTCATGATAGAATGGTCTGCACCTTTTTTTGATAGGCCGATAGTTGGTATTTTTAGACCCCTACGACATCCTGCACAGACCAAGAAAAAACATCTAGACTGTTGGATAAAAAAAGTTAGTAATTGAAATCGTAAATACGTTTGTAGTCAATGGCTGGTGATTTTGATAATCGAAAGTCTACTTGAGGTTATGGCAATACAAGCTAAAACAATATGTAGCATTATTAACAACTGAGGCAAAATATATTACAGCAGTGGAGGCAAGCAAAATTATGTTTTGGATTAAGAGGTTCCTTCGAGAGTTGGGGTTTAAGCAAGATGAATATGTAGTAGTATATGATAATCATAACGCTATGGGTTTCAACAAGAATCAAATGTATCACGCACGCACCAAGCATATTGATGTGAGATATCATTGGTTGTTGGATATGACCGAGACAAAAGAAATAAATTTGAATAAGGTCCACAATGATAATAATAGTGCATACATGTTCACCAAGGCCTTCCCTGTAAACAAGGTTGAACTTTTTATTAAGATCGTCGGAATAAGGTTCAAGTGATCACATCATAATTGTATCTTCCCCGTGATGGGTTGGAGGGGAGATTGTTAGGGTGCAACCCAAAGTTAGGCCCACTTTATAACTTAGGATTTTAATCTCCCTAAGACCATATATATAGGGGCAAGAGATAAGAGAGCACACATACATAAAAATTTCGAAAAGAGAGACAATTTTTTAATTTTCGGATATGTTTAGTGCTACTATAGTAAAAAGGTCTGACCGTGGGGAAATAGTGTTAGTTTTTGCTGAGTTTTTGACTATACATTTGGTAAATCTAAGGCTTCAATCTGTTTAATTGGGTTATGATTTGATGTTATGGTTCGAGAGACATCAATACTAGAACAATAAAATAGTTTGGTGATATTCTTCATTTTTTACTTCTCTAATTTGAAGAAAATAAAATTTAAGATGAGTATTGTTGAGAGGTTTTTCTATGAATAGTACTTGGTGTGAACAGAGCTCGATATTGGTGATACACGGGAAAGATCAATGATATATAAGTAAGAACATATCTCAACTAGTATGAGGCCTTTTAGAAGTGGACCAAAAGCAAATTCGTGCGGGCCTCCCGACTTAAAGATGATAATATTATAATAGTGTGGAGATCGGATTGTCCATACTTATACCCAAAAAACTGCGCGGTACCTATATTTCGAAAAAATGGTATCAGAGCTCCAGGAGCTAATGGAAGGCGATGTTCGTTAAATTTTCAGATGTCAAACATGATGAACCAACAACCATACTCAAAGCTCTATAGATCACTAGTATGACCTAGTTTGGCGTGAATGTGGCTCATCAAACGATATGATTTGATTGGAGTGTGTCAAGGGTAGTGTGACTTGATTGGAGTGATGTAAAAAAACATGCAATATGATGCTAAGGAACATGCAGTGCTGTCTGATAAGAGTGAGCAAATAGATATGTTGTAAAGTTCTATGGCTCATGTGGTGGAGAATCTTGGAGCAACCGGTTAGAGTATACGGATGGAAGTCAGTTAAGACGAGGTTAAAGTGATAATTTGTTTGAAAGAAGGATTTGTTCGATGCAGACACCATCCATATTAGTTAGACATGAGAAATATCAGCAGTACACAAATCGGTCAGTGTGGAGATTGTTCATACTTATACGTAAATCAAAATATGCGGTATCCAAATTCCTACCAAATAGTAGATAATATAGAAAATTATAGCAATAAATGTAACGAATTCATCTATATAGCTCTTTTTATTATTATTAAAAATCACACAAAAAATCTAACAAAATGTTACGTAGATCTCAAAATAAAATATATGAAACGAAATATATTCTACCCCTAGAACATATTATCTAAGGTTGATTTTTTAGTTATTTGAATAATATTAGATTTAATGGCATTTTTTTCAAACTTTACTTTTATATATATTAAAGATGGATGCTTTACTACCCTCGTAATATAATTGGATGATGATTTTGCTTTTTTAACACGCTTAATATCTGTTTTTTCTTTATTTTTAATTAGTTGGTTAATTATTATTTATATAAAAAAGTCAAAATATAATATTACATTATACTTAATTGATTTATAAATATCCAATAACCTTTGCGAAGAAAAAACTGAAAGATTATAAATATGATTTTTTTAAGAAGGACTTTTCCATGGCTCACAAAACCATCATTTCAATAACGAATTCCATTAATTATGTCTCTTTGCACCAACCTCGTATATTCATGCTAATTTCTCTCAAGCACCAAAACAATGCATCCACGTCAAAATCTAGTCACTATATAAACACTACAACATCACCCTTTCAAAAACATCGACCAAAAAATGACGAAATCCAAACAACTTTCTCCTTTCCTCATAGCACTTGGACTAACTCTAGTAACCATTTCATCAACCGAAGCCCAATCCGGCTATAACAATTGTAGAGGTGGTGGCTACTGCACTGGTAATGTCTGCCTGGTCCCTGGTTGTCCGGCTTGTACAGCCTACGACGGCTGCGACAGCTGCACTATTGACGAGTATCGAGGACAACCGATGTATTGTACACCGGTGAATTGTAACTCTTGTGGCGGTATTGGTATTTATATTGAACATTCCTTGTTTAAGGAACTTAGCAATGGTTCACCAAGTACACATTATCATTCTATCGAAGAGATTGAGAGAAGATGTTTGGTGTCGGAAGATATTGTTGAAGCATTTACCCGAAGATCGAAGAAGTTGGGTAAGGTTTCCGAAGAGATTTTGGGATGAAATAAGATTGGCAATTAAATAAAATTAATAAAATCAATTATATTGTGAGATAGAGTTACAAAACTCCCAATAATGTTACTATATCTTATTTGATTGCGAACACTGATAATAAAACTTCGAAATAGATATAAGTAATAAGTGGAAATGAATCTTGTTTGGATATATGGTTATTGTATATGCATATGATATTTTCCTATTCTAAGGTGAATCTTGTGCATGACATTGTAGACCAGAATTTTTGAATCTGATAAAGAAGGTTGAAATTTTATATAATTAATTAATTTTATATATAATAGAAGTGTTAGTTGTCCGGTCCAAATACATTGGTTCAACATTCAAGTCCTGCAAAAGATTCATTAAAGATATACAATAAAAGTGGTTAGTTTTATATATAATTATATCTTTTATTTATTAAAGTCCAACCACCACTTGTAAGCTCTATATAAAAGGATCTAACAAACTGAATCAACTATGAATTTATTTATTTTATTCATGTTTTAAATGACTCTAATTCACAATAACAAATTATATGTTTATATTTACTTTTTTTTGTTCTAGTTATTTTTCACTCCACCCTTAAATATTCTCAAATCTGCCAAATAAAAAATCAACTAATCAATTGGCGCCGTATGTGAAAACCGATTAGTTCTTTGTGATTTTTTAGGCTAAAAAACCACAATCGGTAATTAAAAAACTATTTTAAACTCCAAAAAGTCTCATATTTACCAACAACAACCACAAATTCATAATATGAAATCTAGGAATCTGATAAGAAAAAGATCTCACTGATGGTATGTCCAAGTCAAATTTTGAATCCGACAACAGGATCCGACCATAAAAATCAATGACACAGATCCATACAACAAAATAAAAAACATTTTGGTTTTTTCATATAAGTGTTATTTTATTTACTTATATGTTGTGTATAAGTTACAATGAAAAATGGCTCATTGGATATTACTCATTACTTCAGTATCAATGAGAGCTACCCAAACTGTATGACCAATGCTTTTCGTGAATAAATAACGATAGAATTTGGTTTTGAAGTCATTTTAAAACACATGTAACATAATTTGTTACCACAATATTATGAAATATGTAAAGATTTAACAATTATTCCATATCAGAAATGGAAAACTATAGCCCTGATGCAAAGCTAATAACATAAAAAGAAAGAGATAGCAGAATGAAATCTGGAGAGTGCAACAAAAATAATCTTAACTAGTAGGCCGATGAAGTTCAGCTGTTTACATATGCAATTCTATAACAAATATCGCTTCAGTTATGTAAAAGCTAAGTATTTTAATATTTTATTTTTTAATTAAATGTTCACTAGGAATTCGAACTAAACAATGCTATGTAATAGGTTTAAAATGTTATATAAAAAAATAAAAGAAATCATTTAACGTATTAAGAGTGATATAGGTCAATAAAATAAATAAATTTTAAGAGTATAATTACTCATGAATTAAAATTTAAGATTTAATCAATTTTTGAGGGGGTTTAAATATTCCTAATATACGATCAATAATTTGTTCTCTCCTCTACGGAGACTAACTCAATCTCCTAAAGCGTTAAAGATGTAAAAAAATGAATGATGCAACAAAATAGTTGTATAAGACTAATAAAAAATCGCAAAGTATTTTGGAAATATATAAAAAGTTGATTACAAGATCTAAAATATATTTATAAAAACAATTAGAGTAATTTTTGAAAAAACCCATATTTTGGAATCACAAAAGATCAAAGAAAGGCATGCTGAAGATTATAAAATGGTGAATCAAGAACATACATCCCAAAAAGCGTACAAAATCAGAATCAGAACGTAACCTTATCAGATGACGACTTAAGGGGAACGCAATTTTGTAAGAGATAATGCCATACTAATAACACTGTAGTTGGAAGATATCAATACCAATCGAAAGGAAATCAACACTAGCAGCTCGACAAACTTTTTATACAAGGGAACTTACAAAATAATTAAAGGCTCCCTCGTGCCGAACAAAGTCAGAATGTTTTAATTTGACTCACATGTACAAAAACTTCATTGTTAGGAGAAGTAACTTCAGATGTGGCCATCGAAAAACAAGAAATCAGATCATAGGAGTAGTGTCTCTTCATGATAATAGGTGCAATAACCCCATATGATACAATATTGGACCGACCATGGATCAGTCAAATAAATGCGGTCGCATCTGCAATCCGTTAGTGTCTAAAATACCACATAAACAAAAACATCATCGTGATAAGAGAAAGTCAGAAAATATCAAGGAAACATCCAGCAACGCCCTAAGAAGGTGAACCATAAAAAAAGAGGTCATCTCGAGGAGATAAAAGAACCGAAAGAACATGCTCAGTTGATGCAGCTGAGGGAAGCTATGAGAAAATAATCACTAACAAAGGAAAAATTCCCAAAACTGAGAGAGTCTTACCACTGGATCTCAGGTACAAAGTTTATAATTTTTTTTAAAATAATTTATATGTATATATTTATATAAAACATTTAGGGTGTAATAAAAGTCCTTGCAAAAGTTAATCGGAGTCAGTGACATGTAAAAAATAGTTCTTTTCTTGGAGCGGATAGATGGATATTATACTCCTACTAAAATATAAAGACAATTTTTGCCAATAAATAAAGACCAAAAATTGAAAGAAAAAAAATAAAAATCCCATTACTTAAAATGCACAGGAAGTCAATTTTGGGCAAAAATAAAATTACGAAATGGACAACGTGAAAGGAATTAACGGGCTTACATAAAGCGTATCTAAAGAATCATTCTCTATTCTTAAAATTTGATAAGCTCGTAGACGCAATGTTGCATAATAAACTAATATATTTTATAAATACTTTTGAATGATACAATCAGATCCAAATAAAAATTAGAAGATGTACAAGAACACACACAAAGTTCATTACTAAAAGATAACTATATTTCTACAAAGTAATACATTTTCAGTATAAAAAACCAAATCAACCTATCAAAGGATGATAAACAAGATATTCGCAACTTAGATAGGCAAAAACGTATATGCCTATATTGAAGACATGTCAGCATCAAGCATACATGAAGAACATTATATGCAGACTTCACTGAAACGTATATCAAGTTCAAATATAAAAATCAAAATCACAATAAGGCAACTTTGTCGCGATCTTTAGATAAGTGGCAACCATTCTTTAAAGCGTTGAAAAGAGCAGGAAAACTCTAACAGACTTCAACATAAGATGAGGCGCTCAATAAAACCAAGAAGTGCTTAGCCTCTGCAAAAATATCGACAAATCCAAAGCAAAGAGAAAATTTATATCCACACCTCGAGGTCTTAGATTACACAATTAGCACATTACTAATTATGGAGGAAGGAAAAAAGTCGAAAGCTGTATATGACGTAATTAAATCTTTACTACCAATATAAAATAATTATTTAAAACTAAAATAAATTCTCTAGAATTTATAGTAACGGTTATGAAAATGAGATTATACTTTGAGGCATATACTATAATTATTATAACCTCATTTCCCTTAAGAGATATATTACCAGAGCATGTTTTTTTGGGATGATTAGCCAAATGGTCAAAAGACATAAATTATAATCTGAACTTAAATACTTAAGTTTAAGCCAATTTATTAACAAGGTCACATCTGAACAACCAATCATAATAGATGATAATTCATAAAATAGAGATCCAAGATCGATGGAAAAAGAAAAAAAATCAAGGGAGATGAGGAAGAACTAAACTTGCATCCCCAACTAGAGATATCTTAAACCAATCCCTCTGGTTCAGATTTCCAGTATCAAATAATGAAGCAGAATATGAAGCTTCCACTACAATACTTCATTTAGCAAAAATATATGGAGAAAAAAGAAGTTATTGTGCTTCGTTTATCCATTCAACTATGTCAAGTTTAAATTAATGCTAAGAACATAAAATAAATTATCGTTGCATTCGCTTCTTCGACATGTACATCTTAAGTGAAAATTAATATTATGAAGGAAAACATTAACTACACTTCCAAATTATATTTTTTCAACCTTCACAACTGAAGGAGTATTTATAGTCAAAGGAGAAGAGTAAACACTAACAATTGGACGATAATAAAAAGTACCTCATCAACATAGTGTGGCCCAAAGGAAGCAAACAAACATAAAAAGTAAAAAGAAAATTAATAAAACATGTATGGACAACAACAACCATACAAGAAAGGACTACCAAACCCCTTACAACGACACTTAAGAAAGTATGATTCAAACATTAAAATTAAAAAAATACTCATAGAGAAAATAAAGATTTGTACACACGAACAATGCTCCAAGGCTAATACTGGCCGACAATCGTGAAAATATGCAAAGAGAAAATTAAAAAAAAGTGAAACACGCCAAATAATTCATATGAAGGTTGAATAAAAGCAACGCTAGGGATCCACACATTACTGTAAAATATGGAAAAACCTGTTCGTCACCCTTGAAATGAAGAAGTTTCTTAATTCTTACGAACTAAAAAATGGTACAACAATTCTTGAAAAGGTTCTTGATGTCAACAATATGTTTGACATGCCAAAAATATAACAAGTCTTTAATTTAAAGACACATAGAAAATAATACTAGAGAAAAAAAGATGTTGAAGGTAAAATATTTTTCAAAAAATATAAAAATGCATAATGTATTGTTAGGAATATGGGGTCCGGTCCGCATATTCCGCCTTCGTATATAAGTAAGAACACAACCGATCTCAACACTAGTATGATATTGTCCGCTTTGGCACCCGAAGGCCCTCACGGCTTTGCATTTGGTCCACTACCAAAAAGCCTCATACTAGTTGAGGTATGTTCTTACTTATATACCACTGATCTTTCCCATGTTTAACCGATGTGGGATGTGGGACTTTGGTCGCCACCCTAACAAATCCTCCTCTCGAACAAAGTACCACTTAGCCTCCTCTCAATTGACTTTCATCCGCCCATTCTAATCAGGTTGGAGACTACCTGACCATAGAGGCACTACGGATGTTACTGCTCACCTCCTCTTAGACCACACTGTCTTGTTCCTTAGCGCCACTCCAATCAAGCCACACTGCTTGATGAGCCACGAGCACTCCGAACTAGGATCTCTAGAGCAGATCACCTTGATCATATGGCTACTGGTTCATCATGTTTGACCTCCGAGAATTTTACCACCATCGCGTTCCGTCTGGGCCTGACGCTCTAATACCACGTGTTAGGAATATGAGGTCCGGTCCGCATATTCCGCCTTCGTATATAAGTAAGAATACAACCGATCTCAACACTAGTATGATATTGTCCGCTTTGGCACCCGAAGGCCCTCACGGCTTTGCATTTGGTCCACTACCAAAAAGCCTCATACTAGTTGAGGTATGTTCTTACTTATATACCACTGATCTTTCCCATGTTTAACCGATGTAGGATGTGGGACTTTGGTCGCCACCCTAACATGTATATTGAGAAAAACAAATACGGTCAAAGAAAATTGTGTCGTCAAGTTACAAAAACCAAAGAACAATATATCAAAGAGAAAATGTACATCGAAAAAAATTAGACATATAACTAGTCTACAAAATAAAAATATATACTATCAAATGGTAACATATAATAAGTCTACAAAATAAATAATGTATCTTGACAAATAGAAAAATACACAAAATGCGTTCGACCAAGATACAAAATCTTAAATCATAATATATCACAACGAAAGATATTCTTTAAACAAAAGAATTCTATATATGGAAATCCAAAACAATAAAGTGCTTTGAAAATAGTAGAAACTCCATAAAAACTGAATACGCTTCGAATGATGAAATAACCATCAATCATAAAAAATAACAAAAAAATGACCATGTGTCATCAATCCTAATAAACGATAATAAAAAGACACATATCCAAGAGCTAATATGTTTAATAAACATATATTTATTTAGAAAGAAAGGAAACCCCCTACTATAGAGCCTTGCACCGTGAACGTACTTAGAACATTTTGGAAACGTCAATGTACAGAATCATGAATAATTCTTGGTCTACTGTACCTGATCAGTCAGTTGAAAAAATACATAATATAAGATGTGTCTTAGACTCAAAGACTCGTCCATAAAAAAGAGTACTCGGAATTTTTTTTACAAAAATACATTGCTAAATTAAAAATTACAAAGAGGGAGGAACAAACAAAAGAACATTGAAAAACTACAAGTTATATATAAAATTTAAGAAGGAGCCAAAACTTGCAAAGTAACAGTCATTTACCCAACACTAAAAGCAACAACATCAACCATTTAAAGAAGAAAACGCCACTTACAATGAACTAAAGATATGGTAATTGATTGATAGGATTTACTTGGGCATGATGTCACATAATAAACCCATTGAAAATAAATTGTAACAAAGGATAAAACTATAAGTGAAAATGAAAAAAACAAAAAATCAGAGAAAAAAAAGAAAAATAGTCATCTAAAAACCAAGGTCCATCTGATG
Source organism: Limnanthes douglasii subsp. nivea (assembly GCA_036936605.1). Taxonomy (NCBI): domain Eukaryota; kingdom Viridiplantae; phylum Streptophyta; class Magnoliopsida; order Brassicales; family Limnanthaceae; genus Limnanthes; species Limnanthes douglasii. The sequence goes on along the minus strand of JAUPFV010000001.1, from coordinate 388,005,057 downwards.
AATAGCTAGTTCAAAAGGAAAATGATTGATGAACGAACATCTTTGGCTTGTCAAAGCACCAAACTAAGTAACGACCTCAGTAATTTGAATAAAAAAATGAAGAAGAACCAGAACCATTAGCAACACTTGTTAAAGAAGTCCAAGTAGGATCTCCAAGAAGAGCTGAATGAGGACGGGGGTAAGAGAAACATCCTGCATATCCGCTACATAATGTAAAGGTACAAAATTTTAAAAACAAAGCTACAATAATTTTAATAATTGAGGAATATAAGTTAAAATCACATGCAATACTTGGACACTTACGCCTCTTGAGGAATAAAAAAAACTTATCAGTAGTAAAACAAATAGGAAAAAAAAAAGATAAATTAAGTTGGGAAAATGAGTACTCATGTTCAACACTTCAACAACGGTTGATCGAATCATAATTATTCTCAATCTTTGTGGACCAATTACCATTAACTTATAAAAATGTTATATACAATCTTGATGACTAGGGGAAAATCGTTCATGATTTGTGAAAACATATACACACCAACATGAAAGAAATTAATCTTTTTTACTCAAAAACTCTATAGCGGTCAAGAGATCCTTAACAAAAATCATGCAAATAACCATCTTAATAAAATAATAATCGAAAGCAGCAAAATCCAAAATTTGGAAACCAATTGACTTCGGAAAATTTGGCTCAAATAAAAAAACTCAATAATATCACTGTCTAATGGAAATTGAAATTTGTGATCAATAAGATAAGAGAAGGAAATGCCGTCGTCTTTGTGAGCGTCAATGGGGGCTTCCCATCTCCTTAAGATATTGGAGAAAGACATATTTAAGGATACATTAGTCTTTAAATTTTTAGAAAAGTTTACTCTCATACAATAATGAATACAAACAAATTATCAATCGAGATTTTGGTCCACATTTAGACCACAAACCATTAATTTTGGTTCCAAATTAAGACGATTAGAGTCTTCGCTGCAAGTTGGAAAAAACCACACTAAAAAATGACGAGTATTGAATGAAAAAGTTACTTTTTCTATTTACGAATATTCTAAAAAGAAGAATTTTATATAAAAAAAAATAATAGAAGAGCAAACTCTATAAAAATAAGAGAAAACAAAGACGAAAGAACAAACAAAGAAAAAATGGTATTTAAACCAAATAAGAAACTAAAATTCAACATAAGATCTTTTTTCTACATCAATGACATAAATTAAGTCAGAAACAAAGAGAAGGTAAGGATAAAATCATATCAAAATAATACACATGATAAGGAAATATATTCCTTGGGGACTTAAATGTAATCAATAAGGACTTGAATGATAAGTTCTATTAATACGGGGTAAGATTAAAGTTTTACAAGAAGAATAGGGACTGAACTGTAAATAAACCCCTCATGTAACCGAATTTGTAACTAACTCACCGGGCCTATTTAAAGAGGTCGAAGAGTCTAATTACACCTATGAAATAATCAGAGGAAAAAGTTTACTTTCACTACCTAAAAATCTCTTTGTTGATTCTTGATCAATATTCTCTCAATCTTCTCAATTCAACTTTTATTCTCACCAAATTGGCGCTAGAAGGAGGGGACAAAAGATTTTTTATCTTAATAAAAGCTTCTTCACAATCCGAAGTCCATTCAAAGTTATTTGGTCGACGCAGCACCTGGAAGAAAGGCAAGCACTTATCTGAAAAACGAGAAATGAATCTGTTCAGAGCTGCTAACCTGCCTGTTAACATTTGCACTTCTTTGATATTCCGAGGTGAAGACATTGATATCAGGGCCTTCAACTGTTCTGGATCCATTTCAATTCCTCTTTCACTAATCACATACCCCAGGAACTTACCAGATCGGACTCCAAACGTACATTTTTCTGGGTTCAACTTCAACTGTATGGCTCTGAGATTTAAAAACGTCTCTTCTGAGTCATCAATGTGTTCATCATCACTTTTGCTCTTAACCAGCATATCATCGATGTACACTTCGATATTCCTCCCTATTTGTGAAGCAAACACTTTATTCATCAACCTTTGATATGTAGACCCAGCATTTTCAATCCAAACGGCATCACTCTATAACAGTGTAAACCTCGATCAGTGATAAATGTTGTGCTCTCTTCATCCTCTGGATTCATTCGAATTTGATTATATCCTGAAAATGCATCCATAAATGTTAGAATTTTGTTTCCAGAAGTAGAATCCACTAGTTGATCAATTCGAGGTACTGGAAAAGGATCCTTTGGGCAAGCTCTGTTTAAATCTGTGAAGTCTACACACATCCTCCACTTTCCATTCTTCTTTTTTACCACTACCGGATTAGCTGTCCACTTCTGATATTTGGACTCCCGGATATGCCCCATCTTATACAGTCTATCTACCTCAGCAACTATGGCCTCGGATTTTTCCCACGAAAAAGCTCTCCTTTTTTGTATTATTGGCTTGATCTTCGAATCCACCGCCAAGCTATGACATATAATATCAATTGGGACCCCAACTATATCCTCGGACATCCAAGCAAAAACATCCAGGTTCTTAGACAAAAAATTCAACAATCTTTCTCGCACTGACAAAGACAATAAAGTCCCAATTCGAAGTACTTTACCATCATTGAAGACGTATTCTTCTATTTCTTCACTTACCACTACAGAACTCGGGGCTGACCTCGGATCATCAATTCCCTCATCTGTACCACCAGAAGGCAACCCCCCAAACTGCTATTTCTCCATTGGGTCATCGGTACTTTTGCCACGTAGTCTAAACGCAGCAGCGTAACACTCTCTAGCCACCTTTTGATCACTTCGAACTACACCGATTCGATCCCCAACCACATATTTCAGACATTGGTGAACTGTAGAAACTATATCATACATTTTTGCCAACCATGACCTACCAAAGATGGCATTGTAGCTCGACGGATAATCTACCACCATAAAAAGTACTTGCACTTTCTTCTTGAAAGGTCCTTTTCCCAAAGAAATTTCACCTTCAAACTCCCCTACTACATTCGCTGTCGCACCAGTAAACCCAATTATAGTCCTTTCTGACCTTTCTATCCGAGGCGGAGCAGTTAGTCTATCATATGTTGATTTGAACAACACATTAGCAGAGCTTCCAATATCAATCAATACTCGTCGAATTTCCACCCCACACACTTCTGCTCCAATGACCACCACATCTTCATTAGCAGAGCAGTTAGTCTATCATAGGTTGTATTCCTTAGCTCTTTTTGAAATACAGAGATAATCGTAAGCACCAAATACTTGATTGCTAGGACTAGGAAAGAGAGATTTCTTTGGTTTTCTTTTATTTTTAGGTTTAGATCTTTTGTATTTGGGGTATCTTCTCATATAATGGATGTTGATCTGGGAAGTAGTTTTTTGTGACTGAAGAAATGGTGTTTCTGGGTAAGGTAGCAGAAGATGAAGATGAGGGTTGATGAAGAACAAGATGAAGGTGGCTCAGGAAAAAGATGGTTTTTCTAAAAGGTTCTCAGTAAGGTGGAGCTAAGTATTTATACTTGGAAAAATGACGTTGAGAATTGGAAGAGGCAAAACTAGTGAACTGTTCTCATTGGGTAGAATGTGAAACGTGGAGAAAAATTTGCTGTGTCATAGACCTATCAAGAAGGGTCTAATCAGTCTTTTAAGTAGGGGTCAAGAGGTTCGAGGTAGAAGCAAAATTGAAATTCTAGCCAGAAGATTCGAAGTGAAAGTAAGGTTGTATTTCAAGTTGGTATATTCGAAGTGAATGAGGAGTTTATTTGCACTTATTCTGAGATTCGAAGTGAAGTTGCAAGTCATCAGGCTCAATCATAATGAAGGGGCTGGGTGAAAGAAGTTTTATTCACTTGGAGTAATGTTCGAAGAGTGAATAGTTCTTATAATATTGTCTGTATAAGAACTAGGGGGGCTACTGATAAGGAAATATATTCCTTGGGGACTTAAATGTAATTAATAAGGACTTGAATGATAAGTTCTATTAATATGGGGTAAGATTAAAGTTTTACAAGAAGAATAGGGACTGAACTGTAAATAAACCCCTCATGTAACCGAATTTGTAACTAACTCACCAGGCCTATTTAAAGAGGTCGAAGAGTCTAATTACACCTATGAAATAATCAGAGGTAAAAGTTTACTTTCACTACCTAAAAATCTCTTTGTTGATTCTTGATCAATATTCTCTCAATCTTCTCAATTCAACTTTTATTCTCACCAACACATACAACTATAAAGTAAGTAATTTTATTACACACGTTAGTTTTTGCCAACAAAATTGAATGTAAAAATTTATTAAAAGAAACCCTCAAGTTCCTAGCGTGTACTACTTAGAAAAACAAAATGTGTTCTCTGCATAATATACTAAGTATTGAATATATATATATATATTAGTGTTATTAGTTAAGAAAAGAAAAAATTACTTCAACTGAATAGAGAATAATTTTTTTAGCTTATAACAGTAGCCTCTAAGAATGACTACGGGGGCTAATAAATACAAACGTGAATGGATCAATTCTTTCAAATAAAAATTCATCCCAAACATATAAATACTTGGGAAAAAACAAGTGATACTACCGTACAATGTATTCAATACAAAAATACTTTTCTCAAAATTATAATTGGCCAAAAATAGCAATAAGTTGCTTCAGTGGAATAGTTTGAGGTAACACATATTTTTAGTACTTAGCTGCCGTGTTCATTCATACACAAATACGCTTGGTGAAAAGAAGAAATCAATCAAACAAATTAAGCCAAAGAAAAAACAAATAATGTTAAAAGACAAAATAAATAAAAGTAAAGCAAAAATAAAAAGTCCGCTACAGACAAGAGTACTTCCAACAAAAAGAAGGAGTCATTGAAGCATTGTCAACAACAAGTCCCAAATTCAAAGACAAGGCATCATTCCGACAAAGAAAAGCAATAAAAATGAATAATGCTTTGACAAAGATAAAAGATGCAGAAAATAAGCGATAAATGCCTCCACAAAGATCAAAGTACGCTTCAACCAATAAAAAGAATGCTATATGCAACACTAGACTAATCTTTCTTCATCACTCTCACAAAGACTAATGGGCTACTCATCCATATCCAGCAAAGACTCAAAGTTTGTTGACACAGTGGTGAATAAGTGTGCCTAGCAGCCTTCTAATGTTTGGTTGTACTCTTTTTTATTTCAGCAAAATAAAGATTTTTATCTTTAAGGGAGGTTTTTTTTAGTGAAGAGTTTTAATGAGGCATGTACAGTTAAGTACAAATCGAATTGGGGACGTCTACAATAACGGTTTGGCTACGTAACTTAGGATATACAAGTTTTATGAATTTTAAGATTCTAACCAAAGACGATTATAATCATTACTTTGGCATGAAAAACACAAAGCTTTGGCGAAAAAGATAACAATTTCAACAATGGAGTACAAGCTTAAAAGAATGACAAACAATATCCCAAAAAATTAAAGATAGTCCTTCATTGTTACTGAAGCAAGAACTAGGGTGACTACGTATAAAAGTGTAAGTTGTCCAAACCAAATACATTGGCTCATCAGCAATTCAAAACGCAAATTCTAAGACAAGCAAACAAATATATTTGAATAATGGTTATTAACTCTAAATAGAATCATATCCTCTATTTCCATAATATCCAGGATTAGTCCAACCGTCGCTTGTAAGCTCAATATCAATTATAAATTATTTATTTATTCATGAATCGAACGAATCTTATTCGATTAATAACATAAACACGTTTATATTTACTTCTCTTTTGCTCTAGTTATTTTCCTCTCCATTCTTAAAGTGTTCTCAGATATGCCGAATAAAAAATCCCATCATCGCATATAAATAAATAGAAGGTTAAAATATTAATAGGTATCCAAAATTAGATTTATTCTTTATTTATTACGAAAAATATCTATTATTACTCAAGATTTAGACAATTTTGTGGATTATCGCCTAATACCCATCTTTTTTAATGCCACGAATATTCTTACTAGTTATATAAACCTATTCAGTATATACCAAATATTTTTTTCTAATTATATTCAATACTCAACATTTTGCCGGCTAAACCATACTAATATATCTTCGATTTTTGATTATGATTCAATCATACTACTTTATTTACAATTTCCGATTCTGATTCAATTTACACAACTATAAAATACCCATGCAATCTTCTTAAGTTTCTTAAGTTTTTATTATTATTCTCTTTCTCTTCATTCTAATTCTTCTTTTTGGCGAAGCTTTTTTGGTATAGTGTATCTAATATCCCTGGAAATCTTAGTCACTTCATTTTTATGTGCATTGCCTTTGTCTTCTTTTTGGGTAGTTTTCCTTCAGTCATGTATTTTATGATTGAGGTTCTTATTCTTTTCATTTTTTTTCTCCTCCTCCTCCTCTACCTCATTCTCATTCCTATTCTTATTCTTCTGAGTGAATTCTTTTTAGTATAATATATTTGATATCCATGCAAATCATACTTACTTTATTTTAAAGTTCATTTCCTTTATCTTGTTTTCATTATTCTTCCTCTTTATTTTTTTCATTATTCTTCCTCTTCTCTTAATACTCTTCTTCATACTCCTCATATTCCCCCTCTCATTCTTCCTTATTTTTTCATTCTTCTCGTTCTTCTTGTTTTTCCTCTTATTCTTTTTTTTCTTTTTTTTCTTATTCCTCCTCTTCTTCTTCTTCTTCTTCTTCTTATTTATCTTCATATTCTTATTAATGTATTTCTTATTCATCTATATTTTCTTATTATTATTCTTATTCTTCTTGTCATTCTTCTTGTTCTTTTTCTCCTTATTCTTTTGCTCCTACTTATTCTTTTGCTCCTGTTTCTTCTTCTCTCTTCTTCCCATACATCATTTGATAGAGAGATGATAGAGAAAATTTAGATCAAAACATCTTCATCGTAAGTTATCTTATAAAATCGTTTTTTAATAAATCAAGTCAAATTTTTTTATTTGAATGATTTAAATTTTAAAATATTAAGTTGTCTTTTCTGAGATTATTTTATAATCTGATTAACATAAAGATATGTTATATAATTAGTTGCTACTTAAGAAAATTAGGTTGTTGAGTGATTGTTTTAAGAAGATTAGGTTGTTGAGTGATTATTTTGTAGTTTCAGTCTCTAGCACTACGTGTAGTATAAGAGGTTAAGTTGTAAAGTGATATTTGTTTTTGGCAAATGTGAATTGTTATCGTAGATTTTGATATTTGTTTATCTTTGTGTGAAATACTTTATCTATAAATGTTGGTACACAGATCTTATGATCGAATTAACTGTCTGTTTTTTTATCGGTTCAGTTGCTTCCTTTATATGTGAAACCTCAATGAATTTAATGAAAATTTGTAATTTTATGGTTCATAATTTTTGCTTCATATTGTGTAAGAGGAATCTTTTGTGGCTTTTTGCATCGAGAGAAAGAATTACGATACAGAGGTAGGTCTGTAAATTTTTTATTCGATTTTTTTTTCTATTATTGTAAACTGAAATAAAATATAGTTGCATAAACTTTTAACAAATTAAAATTCTTAGTTTATAATAATAAGTTTATAAGACTGCAGGAATCTATTGCAATTAATATAATGTATTTTCATACTGTAAAAGTTAATCATCTTAACCTTAAACATGATAAAAACGGTACAAACTTAATTCAATTAAAATTTGTTCAAATTATTATTTTTATAATTAAATAATTAAATATTTTATTTATTCTATTTTTTCAATGCAGTGCGTAAATATATTGTCAAAATTTATCATTGTTAACAATTTTTATATAGCCCTTAATGACCGTGCAATTTTTGTGGTAAAAACTATAAGAGAGTAAACTTCGATATATTTGGTATCGACTAAAAACCGTGACTGGTCATCGGTGTTTGGAACTTGTTGCATTTTTGCCACTAAGGTTCATTCGTCCTCAAAACGGGTCATCTTTGTTTTAGAATGTTGCATATATGGTCATTGTCGCGTTCCAATTAACGATACAGTGATACGTGACACAGAGAGTTATAGTATTTTTGTTACAAATACGACCATTAGACATTTCACACATAAAATACCCCTTCTTGATGATAAACAGAACGTAGATTTACACTAGTGCGACTGCAAATAAGGTAACTAAACATTTTAAATCCAAAGAAACAAATCGATTTTATGGATATTTTGGGTGTGAAATGTCTAATGACTGTATTTGTAATAAAAAGCATAACTTTGGGTTCCACATGTCTCCGTATTCTTAATTGGCATGCGACAGTATTCATATATGCAACATTTGTAAACAAGGATGACCCGTTTTGAGGACGAAGAAACCTTAGTGGCAAGAATGCAACAAGTGCCAAACACCGGTGATCAGTCACGGTTTTTAGCCATTTGGTATCCATATATGTTTCTGCACCATTGGTAAAAAAGAATGGTAAACGAGAATAACTGATTCTGGAAATTAAGAAAAATAATATCAATAAACTAATATAGGTAATGATATGTTTTAACAAATTAAAAAAGAAAAGCTAAGTAACACAATTTTATAATATATATTAAAAAAAATTAAATTATTTAATAAAAATAATATAACTCTCTTTCAATACCCAATTTTTTAATAGTATTAAATATTATTAAAATATCTTAACCAAACTCAGATATCAAAAGCAGGATAGAACTAAAGCATTTTTCAACTAAAAACTAAGCCAGATAAAACCAAAGCATTTTTAAACTAAAAAATTTCTCAAAACACGCCATACATCAGCTATATCGATCAAGGAGCGATGAATAAAGAGTGGGATAGGAATGAGTTTGAGAAGTCGTTCTAGGTGGGCTCTTTCAAGACGGTACCGCAAGATGAACCTGTTTTTAGGCTTTATTTCAAAGGATTAGTAAGTCTACACAATGTTGGTAGTGGGGTAGTTTCTTTCGAGGGGATTAGGGTCGCAATCTGCGATCAAAGAGATAATTTGGTCCACTAGTTGAAGAAGCTTCAACCTGGTAATGAAGCAAACGCTAAGAAGGCGGAGCTCAAGGCACGGACCGAAGGATTGGAGTTGGCTATATCTTTTGGTATACAAAGGATCATGGTTTGCTGTAATAACAATACAATCTTCAAAATGGTTACAGGATGATGTCCAACAAAGCAGCGGAAGATTTCGATACTACTCAACCACATTTCCATTCTATTAAATTTTTTTACGCTTCACCATTGTTTCTCTAGTGACCAGCGAAAATGTCAAGTTTGCATTTGCTTTTGTAAGAGAGGCCATTATCTCGCAACTCAACAGTTGTCCGAGAATATTGAAGGAATTTTGTGCTATCTGTTGAAGTTGTTTAGACACTTGTTCATTGGTTCATCATCTTTATTTTTTCTATTGGTTCTTTGAGGGAATTCTGTGTGAATTTTGAGGATATTTCTTGGACAAAGTCAGAGTTAAAGCTTTTTGAAACATTCTTAGTTTACTTGTGATTTTTATTTACCTTATGTTAATGACTTTCATCTTGTATTTAAAGCTCCATCTACTAAAGGACTTTCATCTCGTACTTAACTAAATTTTGATTTTTTAGTAACTCCTCTATTTTTCTCATTTTCATTTGCTCTCATCATTAAATTTCTTTCTTCTACACTAACACTACCTCTGTAGAGAAGACATTGATAGTACACTTATGTTCTCCGTTGATGATTGCTCTCACCAGTACTCAGTGGCGGAACCAGGATTTGAAACTAGGGGGGCTAAAATTCATTTAAAGTTTTAGTGATTGATAGGTGGCAATTGACAACGACGACTCATTATATCTTGGAATCGTCGTAAAATGGTTTAATTATCAATTTTTTTAAAAATTTCTCTCTCGTTGTATACAACTAAAAGATCATTCATCCAGATGTCGTCCATCCTATTCCGCAAGTCCGTCTTTAGAAGCTTCATTGCAGAAAATACTCTTTCTACTGATATTGTAGCAACCAGAAGAATTAATGTCAATTCGATCAATCGATACACCAATCGGAAACTTTGATGTCTTTCAGTGGCAACTAGTATCTTAGTTAAATGTCACAAATATTTAATATTAGAGAACTCATCCTTGTCAATTATACCGTCGATGTATGTTTCAAGTTCGAATCTAAGCCTCGTACGTTCAGAATCAGAAAAAGTCATTTGGAAAAAGTTCTGTTAGACGAATCAACTTGTCAACATCAAAATCAGCAAATGAATGTTTTAGACTAAGACAATTCATGCAAGTAAGCAACTCTATATTTGCTTCCGGAAAACGATGTTCCATCTCTTGAATAAGTAAATCGAGAACCTGTAGAATTTGAGAAAATAAGAATTTAGAATTATACGTGTATATATATTATCATCCTTAATTACAACTAAGGACATAGTCAATTTACCTCGCAATAAATCTCAACCTTATAATGATGGTAATTAGTTACACGTCCATCTCGCTTTATACGCACACGAGTCTTTATTGTATCTTTCATATTAACAATCTCAATTGAATTAGTCATACAAAACTTATTGACTTGGTCCAAAATTTCATCCCAACAATTCTCTCTATACTTGTGCAATGTCTTTTTAGTTGTATCAATCAAAGAAATAGCTTGCACAATATTTTGGTCCCTCCGTTGTAAACACTGTGATAAAACATCTGTTGACCCGAGTAGCTTAATCATCAAATGTAAAATAAAGATGAAATCATAACTCTCCATTCACAAATGCTTTTTGATATGCCTTTATTATCTGGATTAGAATCATCTTCATATACATGTTCAAGTACTTTAATTATTGAAGACCACATGCTCACCAATCCTAGCACAGTATTGAAATGTGATCCTCATCGAGTGTCACCTGGTCGTTTCAAACTCATTTCTTGGGTTTTCCCTCTCTCACTTGTAGTTTCTCCAGTTTCAAGAGCATTAACAATTTTTTCGTGCTCAACCATTCGTAGTATATCCCTCCTCCTATAAGATGTTCCACATGTGTTTACAATCATAGTGATAATGCTAAAAAAATCACTAATAGCACTATGGTCTTTCGCAACAATAACACCAACTAGTTGGAGTTGGTGCGCAAAACAATGAACATATTTGGCCGATTCATTTTCATTCGATATAAGTGTTTTCAAGCCATTAAATTCACCTCGCATGTTAGATGCACCGTCATAACCTTGACCCCTCAACCGTGATAAATATAATTTATGTTTAGTAAATATAAAGTCTATTCCTTTTTTCAAAGACTTTACAGTTGTATCGGTAACATGAACCAAGCTTAAAAATATTTCCATGATCTCTCCGTCATTATTAACATATCTAATAACCAAAGCCATTTGTTCTTTAATCGACACGTCACGTGCTTCATCAACCAAAATAGAGAAATTATGACCCTTGATGTCTTCCAATATGGCGTTTGTAGTTTCAATAGCACAAAAATTTGTTAACTCTTTCTGGATTGTTGGAGAAATCATTTGATTATTACCAGAGGCATTCTCTAATGTAACCATTTTAACCTCTGTTTTACGCTCACGATACCAGTCAAGTATTTCTAAAACAATTTCTTCGTTTAATGACTGTGATGATTCATCATGTCCAGGAAAAGTTAATCCCTGACACAAAAGAAATCTAATCACATCTAAAGCTTCATCTTCTTTCTCATATTCTCTCAAACTGTATTCAATATTTTGTCTTTGATTTTTAAACGAAAAAAACTACTGCTTAACTTGATTATGTGCGCTATTCACATCACCTTTATGTTCTTTAAAATTTTCGTGTGCTTTTTTCTAATTCTTAAAACCCACTGTAACAAACACGTCATCACGAGCATTACGTGGTTTAAAAAGGTAACACAAAAAAATGTCGCATCCTTTTGCACAATATATTCCAACCACTGATATTTTTCAAACCATGTAACTTGAAAACTTCGGTTTTCTTTCCCGAATTTCGTTTTGGGAAATATATGATCTTTTGATTGGCAAGGTCCTTTTGAGATGAATTCTCGTCGAATTTTATCGGCATAATTTGTATCAAATTTTTCAATACGTTGGCGTAGTCCCGGATCACTCACTATATCTTTCTCCGGATCAAATTCTCCACGATCAACATTAGGTCTTGATATAGGAACAGTCAGATCAGGATAAATTATATTATTATTACTCTGGCTACTTGAACAACCAACATTATTCTTTGACTTTTTAGCAAAATAACGCTCCATTATAAGCCTACAACAATTAAATCGTGTACAAGCTATGTTATTGTGAATAAAAATAAAAAAATAAGAAATTTTATTACAAATAAACATATTTTATTATACCTAAAAATAATATTTAACAATAAATCTTAATATATTATTTTTAAAATTGATAAGGAAAGAGTGTTCTACGAGGGCCTAAATGTAATTAATGAGGACTAGATTGATAAGTTCTACAAATAATAAGGTAAGATTAAACTTATATAAGAGATATAGGGACTAAGTTGTAAATATTCACTTATGTAACCGCTTTTGTAACTGATTCACCTGGCCTATTTATAGAGGCTGAGGAAGACGGTTACACTCATGAAATAATCAGAAGTGCAATACTACTTTCACTATTGAAAACTCTCTCTGTGAAGACTTTTGTTCTTGATTCTCTTAATCCAACTTATATTCATACCAAATTGGCGCTAGAAGGAGGGGTTGAAGATACCTTGATCCACAGATCAGAAATCAACTCTCGAGTTTTCGTTTTGTGAAGTTTTTCGTACGAATCTTCGTTTTTTGTTTAGTTTTTCGCTGATTGGAGATGAATTCAGAAGAAGGTGACAATCCGTCTGTTCGAAAGGCTATGGAAACATTGAAATCCGATCTGCAAGAGGCAGGTAAATCGATTCCAACTTAATCAAACCATTTCGATTTCGAAGGTAAAATGAATGAGATGATAAGGAAGGTGGCAGAGCTTGACGAATTGGTAAAAAAGAAGCAAAATAGTGATGGTGCTAGGCTTAGGTCTAAAATTGCGAGGGGTGATCAGGATGATCAGTCAGATCAGTCAATGGACGATGGTGACATTCGATATGAGCAACGTAAAGCACGTTTAGAGCGAAAAAAAGAGTATAGTGGAATAAAGAGGAAAGAAAAGTTACAGAAGCGACAGTATGTGAACTCTAGTGATGAAGAGGATTTCGAAAATTCGGAGTCGGATGAAACACCGAGGTACGAACATTCTCGAGGCCATTCAAGAGGAGCAGAGCGTGAGCTCAGATCGGCTAAGGTGAATAAGGAAGGGAGGCAAAGGAAAGAAAGGCGAGTATATTCACCTCGGAAGTATTCGCCTCAGTAGTGTTCACCTCGGAAATATGAAGGTGAGTCAAGCTTATATGCTACTGTGGGGATGAGAAACGAGGACCAATATGTTCAAGGAGTCGATTGGAGGGACTCACCATTGATCGGGGAAATTAGATCAGTGCCGCTTCCGAGGAGGTTTGACATTTCCAAAATTGACAAGTTCGATGGGACTCAAGATCCTGATGATCATATAGAACAATTCAAAAACTATATGACTAATTTCGAAGACGACGATAAATTGGTGTGTAGAGCGTTCTCTCAGACATTCAAGGGAACTGCACTAAAGTGGTACAACAAGATTCCTAAGGAGTCAATTGCAAATTTTAGAGGCTTCTACACAGCATTCCGAAGACAGTTCGTGGGAAGCAAAGAAATGAGAGCTAATGGAGATACAATAATACAATGCAAGCAGGCTGTGGGAGAGAAGTTAAAGGATTACACTAAGAGATTTGTGTCAACAAAGGCTGAATTAGATGATTGTGAAGAAAGTGTGGCTATGGCAGCATTTAGACAAGGATTGTTGCCATGGGATTTAGCAGATGAGACTACAAGGCGTAGGGCGTTAACGTTTGGAGCTCTCATGGCTCAGGTCGAGGACCAGATCAAGGTCGAAGAATCGACGCGGGTTCGAGGAGGTATTGTTACTGTTCAGAAGGGGAATGGACAATCTAACACTTCGAATAACAACCCTTCGCGTCCGAGGAGTAATCAAAATGTTTCTAACCGAGGAGCTTCAAGCTCGTATCAAGGGGGATATAATCAACACAATTCTAATAATCAGCAACAGTTTAGATCCAGATCGAATGTATGGGTAAGGCCAGATTATTATGCGGATCTGACTGAAAGTGTGGCTTCGATATATGAGAAAACAAGGGGAACAATAAATTTTAGAAAGCCACCAACGATTAACAGGCCAAGAGAGGAGCGCAATAATAAGTTCTGCAGGTATCATGATGATATTGACCATGATACAAATGATTGCATTGCTCTAAAGAAGGAGATGCAAATTTTGATAGAAAATGGAAAGTTGCTGGAATATGTCAGGAAAAATGCTAAAGCTGCAGCTCCGAAAATTGGTAATCCTAATTCTAAGCAGGAAACTGCACTGATGATTTTAGATGCTGCAGGTGACGAGTTTGATGTGGCTTCGGAATATGTCGACCCAGACCCGAGTCAATTATTGTTAATGTCAATAGATGAGCCGATGCGTCAAGGACGTGTTAGAGATTTGTGTGCCTTCTTTGAATCACTGACAATATTTGGGGGAGATTCAATGACTAACAACACTAATAATTCAAGGAAGAGACATATAGTGAATTTAACGCGTCAAATTGAAGGATGAGCATCGTCACACCTAAGAAACAAGAAGGATGTGCCCTTTATAATTTTCGACGGGGATGATTTGAGGGGGATTACTGGGCCACATGAAGATGCAGTGGTCATAGGAGCAGAAGTGTGCGGGGTGGAGATTCGACGAGTGTTGATTGATACCGGGAGCTCTGCTAATGTGCTTTTCAAGTCAACGTATGATAGATTAACCACTCCACCTCGAATAGAAAGGTCAGAGAGAACTATCATTGGGTTTACTGGTGCAACGACAAATGTGATAGGAGAGTTCGAGGGACAGATTTCTTTGGGAAAGGGGCCTTTCAAAAAGAAAGTACAAGTGCTTTTTGTGGTGGTGGATTGCCCATCGAGCTACAACGCTATTTTTGGAAGGTCGTGGCTGGCTAAAATGTATGCTGTAGTCTCTACGGTCCACCAATGTTTGAAGTATGTGATCGAGGATCGAGTCGGTGTAGTTCGAAGTGATCAAAAGGTGGCAATAGAGTGTTACGCTGCTGCGTTTAGATTACGAGGCAAAAATACTGATGATCCGATGGAGAATTAGCAGTTTGGGGGGTTGTCTTCTGGTGGCACAGATGAGGGAATTGATGATCCGAGGTCAACCCCGAGTTCTGTGGTGGTAAATGAAGAAATAGAAGAATATGTTTTCAGTAATGGCAGGGTACTTCGAATCGTGACTCTGTTATCTTTATCAATGCGAGAAAAATTGTTGAAATTTTTGTCTGAGAATTTGGATGTATTTGCTTGGAGGTCCGAAGACGTAGTGGGGGTCCCAAGTGATATCATATGTCATAGCTTGGCGGTGGATCCGAAGATCAAACCGATAATTCAAAAGAGAAGAGCTTTTTCGTTGGAAAAATCCGAGGCCATAGTTGCTGAGGTGGATCGACTATATAAGATGGGGCATATCAGGGAAGCCAATTATCCGAGGTGGACGGCTAATCTTGTGATGGTGAAAAAGAAGAACGGAAAATGGCGAATGTGCGTGGACTTCACAGATCTGAATAGAGCCTGTCCAAAAGATCCTTTTCCAGTGCCTCGAATCGATCAGTTAGTGGATTCCACTTCGGGAAATAAAATCTTGACATTTATGGATGCATTTTCGGGTTCGAATGAATCCAGATGATGAAGAAAGCACGACTTTTATCACTGACAGAGGTTTGCACTGCTATAGAGTGATGCCGTTCGGATTAAAAAATGTTGGTTCAACATATCAGAGGCTGATGAATAAGGCGTTTGCTTCACAAATAGGGAGAAATATCAAAGTGTACATCGATGATATGCTTGTTAAAAGCAAAAGTGATGATGAACACATTGATGATTTAGAAGAGACGTTTTTGAATCTCAGAGCCATACAATTGAAGTTGAACCCAGAAAAATGTATATTTGGAGTCCGATCTGGTAAGTTTCTGGGGTACATGATTAGTGAAAGAGGAATCGAAGTGGATCCAGAACAATTGAAGGCTCTGATATCGATGTCTTCACCTCGGAATATCAAAGAAGTGCAAATGTTAACGGGCAGGTTAGCAGCTTTGAACAGATTCATTTCTCGTTTTTCAGATAAGTGCTTGCCTTTTTTCCAAGTACTGCGTAGACCTAATAATTTTGAGTGGACTTCGGATTGTGAAGAAGCTTTTATGAAGATAAAAAATCTTTTGTCCTCTCCTGAAATCTTATCAAAGCCTCGAAAAGATGAGCAGTTATTTTTGTATATAGCAGTATCGGATTATGCAGTGAGTGCAGTTCTGGTCAGTGAAGAAACGAGAATTTCGAAGCCTGTCTACTATGTCAGCAAAAGTTTGGTTGATGCTGAGAAACGCTATTTGAAGCTCGAAAAATTGGCACTGTGTATAGTAGTGGCAGCGAGAAAAATGCGCCCTTACTTCCAGGAACATACGATTGTGGTTCGAACTTCATATCCATTAAAAAATGTGTTGCAAAAGCCAGACATCTCAGGAAGGATGACTAAGTGGTCTGTAGAATTAGGAGATTTCGATGTGTTATTCTCTCCTCGAACAGCTATCAAAGCTCAAGCCTTAGCAGATTTCTTGGTTGAGTTTCACTCAAGCAGATCCGAAGAGAAAGATGGTGAAAAGGTGAACGTGAATCCGACGTGGACGATACGAGCTGATGGGGGATCCAGTAATAAAGGGTCGAGTGCAGGAGTTGAATTGGTGGCACCAACAGGGGAATTTATGTTTCAAGCTATAAAATTTGGATTTCATGCTTCGAACAACAAAGCTGAATACGAAGCTGTGCTAGCAGGATTACGGTTAGCAAAGATTTGTGAAGCAATATCTGTGCGCGTGGAAACAGATTCGCAGTTGGTAGTTAACCATGTTAAAGGAATATCAGAAGCTAAAAAGGAACGTTTGATTTTGTACTTACAAGAGCTACGAGGAATGATGGCACAGTTTGAAAATGTCGAAGTGGAGCATATTCGAAGAGGTAGCAACACAATGGCTGATTCTTTGGCAACAATGGCTTACTCTGAAGAATATCCATGGATCATAACACAACCATCGCCTTCGATCATATCGAATTCTGAGCAGTGTGAAGTTGTTAATGAGGTAGTAAATGATCCGATGTGCACTCGAGGAGATTGGAGGTTTGACTTGTTAAACTTTATTTCGAAGGGAATATTACCTCTTGATAAACACTTGCTCAAGAAAATAAAGTATAAAGCTCTTGGCTATGTGGTATTGGATGGGGTATTGTACAAAAGGTCTGCGTCGAAACCTTTGCTACGATGTTTAAGCAAGCAAGAGTCTCAAAACATTCTATCCGAACTGCATGATGGGGATGGATCAGCTCATTGTGGATTCAAAGCTTTAACGCGTAGGGTATTGTTGGCAGGGTATTATTGGCCTACCATTTTGCAAGATGCCAAGTTTTTAGTTCGAAGCTGTGATACTTGCCAAAGGTATGCAAATTTAATATACAAACCAGCAGTACCCCTAATGACAATTTCAGAGGCGGTTCCTTTCGATAGGTGGGGGATTGATTTAGTAGGACCATTACCTATGGCTTCTGGTGGGAGACAGATGATTATTGTTGCGGTTGATTATTTTTCGAAGTGGGCAGAAGCAGAACCCTTAGCTGGGACAAAAGCTAAGGATGTAATCAAGTTTATTCAAAGTAACATCTGCTACCGTTTTGGAGTTCCTCGAAAAATAACAACGGACAACGGTCCTCAGTTTAATAACAAGGAAATGGACTCTTTTTGCTCTTCGAAAGGGATACAGCAATGCTTTTCTACTCCTTTCCACCCCCAAGCAAATGGGCAGGTGGAAGTTACAAATAGGTCTATTTTGGATGGCTTGAAGAAAAATTTGGCAGGAGCAGCAGGGAAATGGCCAAATTATCTTCAAGAGGTATTGTGGGCATATAGAACAACCCCAAGAGAGGCTACAAAGGAGACTCCTTTTTCTTTGGTATATGGAATGGACGCTGTGCGCCCTGCTGAATCTACATTGCCTTCCTACAGATTACTACAATATTCCGATGTGGATAACGATGAAGCTAGAAGGGTTGAGCTTGATTTGTTAGAGGAAAAAAAGGTCAAAGCACATTTGAATGTGGTCCATTATCAAACATTAATGAGAAGCAGGTACGATGCTAAAGTTAAGAGGAGAGAATTCAAAATTGGCGATCGAGTGTTACGAAAAGTATTTCTTCATACTAGGGACAAGCACCTCGGAAAATTGGCTCCGAATTGGGAAGGTCCTTATGAAGTTAAAATGAAGGTCAAGCCAGGCTCCTACAGGTTGTCTGATCGAGAGGGGAGGATGCTCAAACATCCTTGGAATATAGAGCATTTGAAATTGTACTGTGAGTAAAACCAAACTTCGAATTTTTGTAAAATAGACATACTCTTTCCTTATCTGTTGGCCCAGAAAGGTTTTAACGAGGTATCTGGTTAATATTGAATCTTTTAATAAAATTTCTTTTGGCCATTGGTTGTTTACTATGATGGGTGATTTATTATTTTGGTGACTTGGCAAAGATTGATCATCTTTGAAAGTTAACCAAGAATAATTTTCCGAAGCAATAGCTTTGAAGAAACAACCAAATTTTTGAGGTGCCACGTCTTATGAGTGCATCTAATTTTTGAGGTGCCACGTCTTATGAGTGCATCTAATTTTCGAGGTGCCACGTCTTATGAGTGCATCTAATTTTCGAGGTGCCACGTCTTATGAGTACATCTAATTTTCGAGGTGCCACATCTTATGAGTGCATCTAATTTTCGAGGTGCCACGTCTTCTGAGTGCATCTAATTTTCGAAGTGCTACGATTTATAAATACATCTATTTTTCGAAACGACAAGTTTAAATAAGTACACCAGAATTTTAAACTATTAAAAAAAGTTGCTTGATCGTCGAATAAAACATGAGGCTTACAAAAGGGATAAAACTACTTAACCAGATACACAAAAAACAAGTTTGACATGCCTAGTCTATTAGGCATCTTCTTCTTCCGATGACCCTTCCGAAGCATCTTCTTCTTCTGATGAGCTTGTTGGCACCTCGAATGCTTCCCTTGGGCGACTTTCTTCTGGAACTTGTTTCCAAAGGTCCGTTAAATCCAGCCTTGGACAGGCAGCATGAACCTCTCGAAGAAGTTGAATATCTGTATCAGTTTGAGCTTTCTTGATACCTTCAAGCATTAAAGAACCAACAGCGGCTTCGGTCTTTTTGACGGCAGCATTCTTTTCTTCCTCGAATCGTTTCGAAGCGTGGTCAACTGAGTTTGGCAATTCTCCAGTTTCTCCTGAGTTTCTTTAACAAGTTTCTCAGCATCGGAAGATTTTTTCTTTGCCTCAGAGATAGCAGTGGAATGTTGAGAATTTAGGTCTTCAAGAGCTAGTCGATGAGAAGTCTCCAGAGCTTCGACTTTTTCTTTGTGTTCTTTAAGAAGCTTTTCTTTCTCACCTTCGAATTTCTGAAGTGCCTCATTTTTCAAAGTCTTTTCAGACTCTGTTTCTTTTTTGCTCTTGATCAATTTTTGTGCAAGAAGCTCCAATTGTGCGTGTGAATTTTTTACTTCTTCACATAATTTATTGGCTGCAGCACTTAAATTATCAAAATGACGAAGGATCGAAGCTACCTCATCGGATTTGTCTGAATTAGGAAAGATTGTTGGGTGGTGATGAACAAGAACGATGGCGTTAGATGTCGAAGCCATAGCAGCCCCAGTAGAAGCTGATGGAATAATATTGGTAGGTTGGGAGCCATTGCCAGTAAATGCAAAATCCCCGCTTGAATTGAAATCTTCGAGGTTAAGGTAATCGTCTACTTGATTATCTCCTAGTGTCAGTCCTCCTTCAGGGTTTTCTTCAATAAAAGTTTTCCCGTGCACCTCGGAAGCTAGTACTTCCTCTAGTATATCAGCCTCGTTCTTTTTCTTTGGCGTGCTGGACTTGCTCTTTTTCTTCTTTGGAGAATTGTCCTTTTTCTTTTTCAAAACAGGTTCGTCTTCTTCGGATATGGGGGGAAGCTGAGATGCAGATGCTTTTCGCTTTCCTGCAGTCTTCGAATGGTTGGAAGGCTTAGCCTTGATTGTTTTGGGTTTTTTGAGGGTTTGCTTTCCCTTCTTTTTCAATGGTAGGTGGCTTTCACTTCGATTCCGGGTGGGAAGGTAGCATTTTCCATCTGGTGCAAGTATCCTCTGAACTGCTAGGATAGGATCCGGGGGGATCATCGGATCTTGAGGGAAGTCAGCCCCTAAGGATATACGCCAGAGATGGCTGTTGACGAAGTTGATCGGCTCAAAGGCTGAGTGAAAGCCATTTCCCCAGGACTTTTCTGCCCACTCAGCCATTTGCTGGAAGATGACCTTGGCTTCTTTTCGACGACTCTTAAATCGCCTCAGAATTTCTAAGAAAAAGGGGGGGGGGATAAATAGTTAGACAAATAAACTTGATTAATTTGGCTAAGTTTTTTAAAAAAAGGGGGAGAGGTGTTACTTACTGCTATCTCTCCAAGTAAGGGTGAGTTTTGAGGGATTGGCATCAGAAATCTCTTTGCCGTTTTCCCAAGCTCCTGATAAGAAGACGAATCTTTGCTTCTAGAACTTATCAGCTTCGAGGAGGTCGTCGACAATTTTTAAATCATCCTCTAGAGTTAGGTAATAAAACGGCAAAACTGGCCCATTAGAAACTTTGGTTACTGAGATGAAGTCTTCGATTTCGAGGGGAATGCCTCCCAGCCTCGACACCATGATTGCTGAGAATAAAGTAAAAAGCTGGTTGGGAGTGACTTGTGTTGGACACAGTCTAAGGATTTCGAAGTACTTCACTATCATCGGATCGAGGGGAAACCGAAGTCCCCAGTTGAAGAGCTCAGGGTAGACTACCAGCTCGTCTTTCTGACAGTTCAGAGGTGTCTCTCCTTCTACTGGTAGTCGAAGAGTCATGTTATCGGTTAATCCCCATAGTTTTTTGAGCTTCTCTTTCTCTGACTCGAGGTAGTAAGTATAGGATACATTCTTTAAGGCAAGAATGTACCAAGGAGAAAGTGGTTTAAGATTTTCTTGAACCAAGGCAGCAACGTCCTCGGGGAGTGTAATGAGAGGTTTCTTCCTTCGAATCTTCTTTGGAGGAACCACGCCGTCAGCCTCAGATTCTTCTTCAGCATCAGATTCAGTAGCTTCAGAATCGTCTTTGTTGTTATCTTCATCAGTGACTTCATTAGAATGACTTCGGATTTGAGTCTCCTGTTGAGTCACAAGAATTGGCTGACTACTCTCTGGTGTAACGTCACCCACTTCTTTTGGGGGAAGAGAAGAGGTCTCTGTATTATCGCCCATTGCTAGAAAGGTTGATTTTTTGCGTTGTTTAACTTTGACAGCTTCGAATTGAGGAGGAAGTGAATTGGGTTGAAGATTTTTGGTCACTTCGAATTGAAGGACATGTGATTTGGGTTGTGATTTTTTATCAGTTGGTGGTTTGTCTAAGGTAACACCTTTAGATTTTCGATGAGGTCTTAGCAGTGGAGAAGTAGGCTGATTTTGAGGAAGAAAAGTTTCTTGATTGGTTTCTGGGTTCGAAGCTAAGGATGAAGACGAAGTGGCAAGATTGGGGTCGAAGTTACCATATTTAAGAGTGGTAGAAGAAGAATGAGGACCGTTGTAGATCAGCCCAGCAGCCTTGTATTCTTTGGCTCTTTGTGAAATACAAAGATAATCGTAGGCACCAAATACTTGATTGCTAGAACCAGGAAAGAGAGGTTTCTTTGATTTTGCTGGTTTTCTGGGTTTAGATCTTTTGTATTTAGGATATCTTCTCATACAATGGGTATTGATCTGAGAGGTTGCTTTGGTGGATGAAAAGGATGAAGTGATTTAAAGGTTTATGAAGAACAGGTTGAAGATGGCTTGAAGAACATGATGAAGATGAAGAACAAGTTGAAGATGGTTTAGGAGTGATTTCTCTAAAAAGTTCTTAGTGAATGAAGAGCTGGGTATTTATAGGTTAAAGAAATGACGTTGAGAATATGGAGAGGCAAAACCAGTGAGTTGCTCTCATTGGGTGGAATGTGAAACGAAAAGAAAACGTGTAGTGTCATAGGTCTGCCAATAAAGGTCTAATCAATCTATCAAGTAAGGATCAGAAATTTCGAAGTATCAGTAAAACTATGACTTTAGTAATAATATTCAAAGTTGAGGCAAGGTTATACTTCAAGTTGGCAAGTTCGAAGCGATTGGAAAACTTGTTTGCACTTATTAATAAATTCGAAGAGAAGTTGCAGATCATTGAGTTTAATCATAATGAAGAGACAAGGTGAAGAAAGTTGTATTTACTCGAAGTAAAGTTCGAGGAGCGAATAGTTCTTATAAATTGGTTGTATAAGAACTAGGGGGGCTACTGATAAGGAAAGAGTATTCTACGAGGGCCTAAATGTAATTAGTGAGGACTAGATTGATAAGTTCTACAAATAATAAGGTAAGTTTAAACTTATATAAGAGATATAGGGACTAAGTTGTAAATATTCACTTATGTAACCGCTTTTGTAACTGATTCACGTGACCTATTTATAGAGGCTGAGGAAGACGGTTACACTCATGAAATAATCAGAAGTGCAATACTACTTTCACTATTGAAAACTCTCTCTGTGAAGACTTTTGTTCTTGATTCTCTTAATCCAACTTAAATTCATACCAAAAATATATTTAAACAAATAAAGTATAACATAATCAAATTTAATATTTAAAATATATTTAAAAGATACATAAATATGGACGATATAGAAAATCAATCCTAATCTATGTTTTAGTATAATTTTTTATCAATCCATATACAATAGAATTTAGAGAAAAGTACCCATAAATACCTTCTCAACTATCAAATACCAACATGGTACCCGTTTTTGGACTAGTTTCATAAACTACCTAGAGTCAAAATATGGACAATTATACCCTCTAGGGTATAAAAGGGGTTGTTTTTGTTGAAACCCACAATTTTATACCTTCTAATCTGACTTTTGGGTTCCAATTCCCCCAATTTCAACTTTCTAAATTTGAGGAGAGAGAAAACCAAAAAGCGAAGCCGCTTTAACAGGAGACGACGTCGAACCTTCCAACCCACTGCCGTATCAATCGCCGGCCACCTAACCGACTGCCACCGAACCGACTGCCGTATCAATCGCCGGCCACCGAGACCGACGTCGAACCTTTTCTTCTTCTTCACGAAAGAAACGACTGTCATTGCAAACCCCGGCCACCGATAGCGACGTCGAACCTTCTGAAAATCTTCACCACCGTACCGACTGTAATTTCAAACGCCGGCAACAGATACCGACACCGATTGCCAGAATTCAGCCAAACGTAGCGTCGTCAGCGTCCGTCAAAGTGTGTAAGGTTAGTTATGGGTCTTCTTCTTCCTTGTCTCTGCGTTTTCGTGCGTAACTAACATTTTTCCGGTTAGGTTAGATTTCTACGCCGTCGCCGGAGTTATGAACGTCGATAGAGTTAGTTTTTTGTAGGACTAGTTTTTTGTAGGACGTTGCTGTCCAACTTTTGTAGAGACTGTATAGTGTCGAACATGTAAGTTATTTTCTATGTCGAACAGGTACTGAACACTGGCTGTCTGTGAGCATTATGCTCCGACATCGATCAAGAGGTAAAGAAGGAAGCTGTCGTCGAGCTACCAGCGTCGTTACTGTCGAAGAGGTATGTTTGACGTAATTTTTGTTTTCGTCGGACGTTTCAATGTGGCTCTGTGTGTTTAACAGTCGACTGTATTAACATCGCCGGAGTAGTCACTGTATTTGAGTACTGTATTGGACAGTTCTCTGTTCTCCGGTGACGTTTTTTCGTTTCGTCTACAGTTGTACGTTAGTGTTATACTTCAATCCTATAAACTAATATGAGCCAGATCTACTTTTTTGAAAATGATGAACAAAACTTAGCAGTTTAAGTAACTTTGAGACCAAAAGAAACATAGATCTATAATTAAGATTTATAGATCTGACTCGCATTTATGTTTGATATGCTTTAAAATTGAAGTAGATTATGTTACTGTATCGTCTTGTGTTGTTGATGGACCGGGAGAAGGAAGCCGTCGTCGAGCCACCAGCGCTGTTACTGTCGAAGAGGTACGTTTGAACACATAATCAACCTTCTATACGGTTCTGAAAACATTGTTATATTACTAGTTTTTGTGGCAAATCTTTTTTAGTGTCACTAGCAATCTCATATCTATGTATCTAGAAATGTGATATTAGAATTACAGTCAAACAGTTATTTCACTGTATCTAGCAATGTCTCATGTTGTATCTAGCAATGTCTCATGCTCTATCTAGCAATGTTTCATGCTGTATCTAGCAGTGTATACAAGGCATAAATCACAATTGACAAATAATATAGTGTCTAGTAATCAGATATGCACTAAAATCGCAATGTAGGTTCACTAAAATCGCAATGTAGGTTCACTAAAATCGCAAGGTATGCATTGTGAGACTGTAATTTGTCTTGGTTGTTTGTAGATCATATCTAGCAGGGTGTTCCTTCTTGTCTAGCAATGTGTGCCTTCATATCTAGAAAGGTGTTCCTTCGTATCTAGCAAGGTGTTCCTTCGTATCTAGCAAGGTGTTCCTTCATATCTATCATTTCCATCGTGAGAGAACAAGAGCTCTAAAAGTCGGTCTTATCTGCGGCGGTCCTTCTGCTGAGCTCCAGTTTTGATTATTACAAGCGGCTTATTGATTTTTTAAACATTAGATTAGTGTTGCTTATTCCTAGTTACCGAGTATTGTAATTGAAAGATTTGGTTCAGCGGGAAATGAACGCTTTACTGAATTTAACGTGAGTCTGTCGAATATTTTGATGTAGTAACAAACGATGCATCGACTAAAATATGATTATAATGTGTATGCGTATCAGTTCTTAAGTGTGATCTGCATCTTATTTTCAGTTATACTCAAATACTCCTGCATATTTTGATTTTAAATGGATTACAATGTTCTTGTCAGAGATTTAAAAAGCTTGTTATGAGTTTTGATACTTTTGGTTTTTTTTTGCAGTTTTCAGCAGTTCTTTGTGTTTTAAAACACAATAGTCTGATAGATAATGCGTTTTCAGCAGGGTGTTCCTTCTTGTCTAACAATGTGTTCCTTCTTATCTAGCAAGGTGTCCCTTCTTATCTAGCAAGGTGTTCCTTCTTATCTAGCAATGTGTTCTTCATGAGAGCGTTTAGTTTATAGTACAAACATGAGAACCATTAGCTACATGGAGTATATGCACCAAAGGCATTGTCTACAGCCCCTGCCCAGATACCTTAAGATTTCTAAAAACTGTAAACTTTTTGTATATAGGGCATGTTTGTTTTCTTAATCTCTGTAGGATTCTGATTCTGTTCAATTCTTTTGGATCTCCTCAAACTCACTCATAAAAACTTAGAAGAAGATATCAAATCCAAACAAAGGTAGAAATAGAAAACAAAACACAAGATGAATGAAACACAAGATGAATTGTCTATTACAACTTCTTCAAACACACATTACAGATAATATATATTTATATATGTTTCTGAAACACATCGATGCAACTCGAATGCCTTAGAAATAGATAAAAGACACATAAATAACAGCTACAGAAGCTTTCATCTTCTGTTTTCCTGCAAAAATAACAATAATGTTATGTCATTAATTGAATATATAGCAACAAAGGTTGAATATGAAGAGATGCCACAATAGAACAAATCATTTATAAAGCTAAAAGGAAATATAGAAACCAAAGAAACCAAAAAGGGCTGAACAAGCAAGCATTGCAGTTCAGTTGTGCAACATTAAAGCTCGAAATTCTAGCTCGGAAGCATAATGCAAGAAAGAAGGGAGCATCATGCACCTACTCTTCTTGTATTGTGTAGTATTTTAAAACCAAAAGAGTAAAGAACCAAAAGAGTAAGGAAGGTATCATACTTGTGATTAGTTAACTAGCATTGTCTTTATGCATATCTATCAGACTCATTTTAATTTCTATAAGTCAGATCTATCAAAACAATATGCGGAACAATCGCAATGTCTGTGAGTGCAAACTACCAGACTCCAATTAGTAAAAACGCAATGTATTTGTTCATATATATCAGACGCCAACTGAATAATCAACAACAAGCACATTACATAGAATCTATTCTTCATGTTTGTTCAAAGGGGGGAGTTTATATACACATAAACCAAAAAAAGTCCTAACTATAAGCCATTTCCAACTAAACAGATTCACCAATTAGTGAGCATCACTATCACATACATACTTGAATTCTAAACTGACCAACTGGACAAACGAATCGATAGTGATAATTAACAAAAGGGAACTGAAATTGAGTACCTTAGGAGCAACAACAGTAGCCGCTTTGACTACCAAACCAGGAGAGGGACTCAGAGAGTAGCATTGTACGGCTCAACAACAGTGTCAGAGACCTTAGGAGAGGGAAATACGGAAAATGTTAACATCATACGGTCTGGGTACTCCTCCCTGATCTTGGAAATAAGAAGAGTTCCCATTCCAGAACCGGTGCCACCACCCAAAGAATGGCAGACTTGGAATCCTGATCCAGAATTTCAATGAATTAAAGTGTATCAGTGTCTCAACACTCAAAGATATGAGTTAAATACGAAAAAGAAGCAGTAATGACCAGCTAGAAAACAAACAAATTCCAAGATCATGTACCAATTTCATTAGAGGAGAAAGTTGAACAATGTATCTATTTTGATATCAGAAAGCATACTACAAATAGCAGTTAAAGAAGACAATAATGAAGATAGACATCTCCTTCAGATTAGAAGCTACTACCGAGGATGAAAAGATCAAACAAGTTCCATAAGATCTACACTATATCTCAACCAATCCACAATAACCGACCTCTAAATTCACTCAAATCAACGAATGCCTCTCAGCAGACAAACACAAAAACGAGATCCGATTTAAAGATAGAAACAAAAGACTAATAATTCAAACACATTGTACGGAATCGAGCAATTCACCTTGCAAGCAATCGCAGTTCTCTGCCTCCTTCTTGACAACATCGAGGACCGAATCAATTAACTCGGTGAGAGGAACGCAGGACCTCGGTGTTTGTATGGTTCGCCGGTGATTAAGACTAGTTCGACGGTGGTTGTATGGTTCGCCGGTGGAGAGAGAGAAGAAGAGGAGAAAGAGAGAAGAAGAGGAGAGAGAGAAGAAGAGTAAGAGTGGAGGCTGTTTTGAATTTCAAAATTCAAAAATAGAATGGGGGCTGTAACAAAAAACCCTAATTTTTCACAAATCAACCTTATATACTAGGTTGAGGGTAATCTTGGTATTAAAAAAGAAAAGGTATTAGAAGTGGATATGTTTAATGAGATGGGTATTAAGTGAACATTAACCCATTTTTGGGTACTAGGTTGTAATAGGTTTGGTTAAAAGGTACTTAGTGTGTCATTTCCCTAGAATTTATTACCATAATTTATATCAAACATAATTTATAATATTAATAATTTATTTAATTAAAAATATTAGAGAGAAACACATACCTCGAAAAGCTGTGGTTCGTGTTTTTTTCTTTAATTTTAATAACTCATCGTCTCCTTGATAAAAAAAAGACTTTTTGAATGAAACTATAAATCAAATATGTAATTTATAACAATAGAAGAAGACAGAGATAAATAAAAATTAAATTTTGAGAGAAAGATTAAACCATAATAAAATCGAAACAAATAATTGTACTAAAAATATAAAAGAATCGAAAAGACTTACAAAATCAACTTCTAATCTTCTGGACTATAATTTATAAATACATCTTCCTTAAAAATAAGCATTAGTTAAGATGAATAACTTGAAGTTTTATCCACTTGTTTAGCATTAGTAAAATTTTATAGTTTAACAAACTCCTTAAAAATAGCTTAAAATACCTAGTTAAAAAATTTAGCTAAAGTTTTATCCAACATTTTTACTTAAAAATAGGCATGGGTCCACTTTTTTTAAAAACTAATTATTATCCTTAAAAAAATTAACTAATATTTTAGGGCTAGGAATTAGGCATTAAAAATTTATTTATCTGCCTTAAAAATGATAGAAATTAGTTAAGATACTTAGATTAAATTTTTATAGTTTAAAAAACTCCTTAAAAATATACATTAATTAAAAAAATTAGCGTAAATTTTTATCCAACATTTTTACTTAAAAATAGCGCCCACCATTTTATAAAACTATTTATTATCCTTAAAAAAAATTAGCCAATATTTTAGGCTAGGAATTAGGCAATAAAAATTTATTTATCTTCGTTAAAAATAAGGAAATTTAACTTGAAGTTTTATCCAATTCTTTACCTTAACAATAAGAATTAGTTAAAATAATTATATTAAAATTTTATAGTTTAACAAACTCCTTAAAAATAGGTATTAGTTAAAAAAATTAACGTAAAATTTTATAACATTTTTACTTAAAAGTAGGTATTAGTCCACCATTTTTTCAAACTATTTATTATCCTTAAAAAAAATAACCAATATTTTAACCCCTAACCCTTTAATACACCCGCCACTAACCATACGTGGGTCTAGCGTGGAAGCTTTTTGACTTCCAAGCCGATGGAGATGTTCAAGAAACTAAAGCTTCTATTCCTGTCACAAATAAATTTTACTGCCATACCCTCGGTGCTCAGCCTCGATGTTTAAAACTGAAGAGGTTGAATATTCAGAAAGTATTTGATAAATGGTCTGGAGCTGGAAAATGCGAGAAATGCATTCAGTGTAATTTCAACTTTGTTCGAAAAACTTACATATATGCAACGAGTTTAAGTTTTGTTAAAAAAGATCGTGTTTAAAATATTTTAAATTTGATATGACTAGACATCGACCAATGAACAAAATTGCACAATAAACGTTAACCAACTTTGTTTGAAAGGCTTAGGTATATGGAACGAGTATATAAAAACGTTAAACCTCTGATTTAATTTGTTTTGTTTTGAAATAAAAACGCTGAACTTTATTGGAACGTTGCTTTATATATT
Organism: Limnanthes douglasii subsp. nivea; assembly: GCA_036936605.1. Lineage (NCBI taxonomy): Eukaryota > Viridiplantae > Streptophyta > Magnoliopsida > Brassicales > Limnanthaceae > Limnanthes > Limnanthes douglasii. Next base: position 387,975,936 of record JAUPFV010000001.1, on the reverse strand, counting down.
TGGAATGTTTTATATTTGGTAAGTAAAAAATTAGACGGTTGGATAGAAGCAAAGAGGAAATTAATTCCTATTTTGATAAATAAAGAAATTGAATGCTTATTTTCTGCAAGCCTGTTCAACACATGGCTGTTTTTCAAAAGGTTTTTCTTTTTTCATTGGGTAATACCGTTGAGCATTTATTTATTTATCAATTTTATTAGAAACAACAAAATTAAATGTAATTGCATATGTTATAAAGCCACAGAATAAAATATCAAATTAATGATAAATTGTACCTAACTTAATACATCAATAATATATAATTACTGAGTGTATATATATAGTATGTGTTAATATAACACCTATTTAAATTTAGGATCCATAATTTCATTAATTAAATTACAAAAACAAGTTACAAATTTTGGTGTATTTTTTTCAATAAAAACATTAAATTACAGTAAAATAGTTCATACAAGAACCTAGAGCATATCTGAGGAGATACAAAAGCTTATAATAAGTCAACACAATCGAAATATAAGGAAAACAGATGGAGGGAGAAGTCTAACAACATGATAGAGACTTATAATATCAAATAGAAAATCCAATAAACAAGCAACAACAGTCGAAGAAATACGATGAGGAGCTTTCCGAACAATCAGAAACGCAAGAGAGAGAGTCAGGAAGTATTTTGTATTTTATATATTTAAATAAAAAGTATTTGGTGAATAATACAATTGCTGCTACCTTAGTGAGCTTAGTGATCTTCGATCTACTGGATTTCACTTCTCTTGGATTAATAAGCAGCCTTCTCATCCAATCCTCTCCAAAATCGATCGTGTTCTAGTCAACCCTCACTCGAATGATCTATTTCCTATGTTCTTCACTCACTTTGGTTTTCTCCGTTCCTCTTACCATACCACTATCACTCTCAATCTTGGGATCCCCCGACAAAGGCGTAAGAAACCTTTCAAATTCTTTAATATGTGGTAATCCCATCATCAATTCAATAACATTGTTTCCAAAAGCTGGAATCTTCCTATCTCTTCCTCTGGTATGAGTCTTGTCACTGAAAAACTCAATCGTCTTCAGCATGAGCTTGCTTGCCTTAACCGAAAGTAGTATAGGGATATTAGTACCATGGTTTCTAATGCTCAAAATACTCTATTTCAAGCTCAATCTAATCTCGCTTGTCACCCTCTCAACCCTATCTTTGTTACCAAAGAACTCGAGGCTTCTACGACTTTCATTTTTCTTAGTCATGCTAAGAATCCTTCCTCAAGCAAAAATCTAGAGAAAACTGAATCAAGCTTGGTGATAAGAACACCAAATTTTTCCACAATAGTATAAAAACTCGTCATTTTCGTAATAAAATTATTTCTATTAATAACGACCATGGTATCACTTTTTCATCCCCCACTAGTGTTTCTAAGGTCATTGTGAGTTATTTCGAGGACTCCCTTGGTACTAGGCATCCTGCTGGTTATCCGGGGTTGGAGAAAGTTGCCTCTCTTCTTTCCACTAAATTTAATGATTCTAACAAGACCTCTAGGGTTCGTGAGATCACTAGCGAGGAAATTAAGTCTGTCATTTTCAGTATTGATAGTAATAAATCGTCTGGACCTAATAGTTTTAATTCTAGTTTCTTCAAGTCCACCTAGAATATGGTTGGACTGGATATCTTTAATGGTGTCCTAGATTTTTTCCAAACTGGAATTATTGACAAATCTTGGAACTCCACTTCCATTGTTCTCATTCCCAAAAAGGATTCCCCTTCTGTGGCTGCAGATTTTAGACCTATTGCTATTTGTAATGCTGTTTACAAGACCATCTCTAAAATCATAGCTAATAGAATTAAGGATTCTTTCCCCTATATGACTGATAATTCCCAATCAACTTTCATCTCGGGTCGGAACATCTCGGAAAACATCCTCCTCTCCCAAGAACTTCTAAGAGGCTATCATACTAATTGTAAAGGTAAAAGGGTAGCCCTTAAAATTGATCTTATGAAGGCGTTTGACAATGTCCGCTGACATCTTATCCTTGACATTCTTGTGGTGATGAATATTCTGGAAAAAATGATCACTTGGATTATCAGTTGTATTTTCACCCCTCTTATTACATCAATATTAATGGAGACCCTTACGGTAACTTCAAAGGTAGAAAGGGTCTTAGGCAAGGGGACCCGTTTTCCATTCTCCTCTTTGTCATTGTCATGCAAGTCCTCTTCACTACCCTCAAGGAGAAGAGTAAAGACAAAAACTTCCAATTCCACTGGAAGTTCCACAAACTCAAAATTACAAATCTCTGTTTTGCACACGATCTTATGATTTTTTATCATGGTGATGTTAACTCTCTTCTCCTCATGAAAGAGGCCCAGGATGATTTTTACTTCCTTTCTGGTCTTAAAGTAAACCCCACCAAAAGTCATATCTTTCTATCGGGTATCAATAATTCTCTTCGTACTGAGGTTCTGTCTATCTTAGGTTATTTGGAAGGTTCTCTCCCAATTAAATATCTGGGAGTCCCCTTCTTATTGATCGTCTTACCCACTCAAACTGTTTGTCCTCTTCTTCATAGGATTACCGCGAGGATTGACTCTTGGACATCCAAGAATCTGTCCTACGCAGGTAGGCTCCAGCTTATCAAATTTGTCTTATTTGCTGGGCAAGTTTATTGGTCCTCCATCTGTATCCTCCCATCTAGGATTATTAAAGAGCTGGCCCAAAATCTTCGTCGTTTTCTTTATTCGGGTTTCGCTATGAAAATCCATGAGTCCAAAGTGGCCGGGTTCAGTATCACATCTCCCACAAAGGAGGGCAGCCTTGGATCTTAGATCTAAAAATCTCGAATCAGGGCGGTTGTCCTTAAGCATCTCTGGTTTATTATCAGTAATAACAATCATTCTATCTGGTGTGATTGGATAAAAATTGGAAAAATAAAAAATAATAATTTTTGGGATCTTTCTATTGGGTCCTCCCCATCTTGGATTTGGAGGAAAATTCTTTATCTTCGCCCGTTGGCTACTAATTTGTACGAGGTGGCTATTGGAAATGGTTCGCACTACGGTACTAACACCATCAAGGATTCCTAGCTCAAGAAAAATCCTCAAGGTTTCGGATATCATTCTCGTTGGTCTTCGGAATTGGCCTTCTAACTTCAGATCGACCAGAGCTAGAAGTCGTTCTAATCTTTTGGAGATCAACAATCTCATCCTCACCCTGCCCCCTCCTAACATCAACTCAAAGGATGTTCCATTTTGGATTGCGAAGGTTGGATGCATTAACTTTACTATCAAGGACATTTATAAAGTTATTCGTACGCCTGCCCCTATTGTGGGGTGGGTGGGGTAGTATGGAATAAATTCAATATTCCTCGTCACTCTTTTATTTTATGGCTCGTTATCTTGGGTAAACTTTCTATGAGAGACAAGCTTCTCAGTTGGGGTATCAATACCCCACCTGATTGTTCCTTATGCAACTCTACTTCTGAAACTATTGCTCACCTCCTCTTTGATTGTAGTTTCACTCAGAGTATTTGGGCTCATGCTAGTTCAAAGCTGGGTTTCTTTTTTTTATGCTTCTAGTTGGCAGTCTTGGGTCAACGAGGCATCAAACTGATCTCATTCTTGAAACCGTCACATTTGGCGCTCTTACTCTGGCGCAGTTATATATCACGTCTGGAAAGAGAAGAATTGAATAATTTTTGGTTCCCTTCCGGTCAGTGCCTCTCTGGTTTCTCACCGAATCTTCTTTGATCTTCGGTTCAGATTCCACGACATCAAGATTTGTTGGCCTATGTAATTTTTTATAATTTAGTCATTCTTCTACTTTATATGTAGGTTTCCACCTCCCCGATATCTCCACTTGACTTCCAATGCTGTGAACTTCTTTGGAGTTCTATATGCCCGCTCGTTTGGCTTTTTTGCGTTGTTTTATTTATTCTAGTTTATCTCTTCTTTTATACCATTTCCAATTTGTTTGACTTAATAGTTATATTTATCAACCTTCTTATGTCGATTGCATCTCCTCGGGGTATACCCTAGGTACTTGTATAAACACTTTTTATTTTATTTAATATTTTTTCACATAAAAAAATATGATTTATTTGGATTTTATGTGTTGTAATTTTATTTGGTCAAAAAGTATTGGAACCCAACAAAATAACAAAGATTTTAAGATAATTAGAAGTGAAGATTATTAAGAAAAAATAGAAAAAAATGATACACAAATAAAATTGAATGATTTGGCTTCGAGTTTCTAGTTTGGAGTTTTTATTTATAATTAAGTTATATTTGTATCAATTATATTTATTGCAAAATCATTAACAATTATGTTACATGTTGCTTGACATCAATATGATAAAACGTATTTAAGTGTATTCTCGAACTTTTTAGTCTATGTTCTCGAAATTTTTACAAACTAATGTTGGCCACGGTTGACCCTTTTATAATGTTAGGATGTGAGCCTTTTTGTGTAGCGAAGATTGCGGACATACTGGTTTCTTGCCCAAGTATCGGAATCGGGTCAAACAGGTACTCAAATCGAAGATTTCGACGAGCCTGTCAGATTTCAAATATGTTCGATACCCAAATTCGAACCGTAAAGCCTTCAAAAACCATTTTTAATATTTTAGCTTTTTTTAAAACAATTATGTAATTTCCCTTATTTGGAATTAGAGTTTTGGGTAGTGTTATATAAAGCATCCTATATCTTATTTTGTCGTCAGAATTTGATTAATAGAATTTTGAGATTATTTCTCCGAATCTCCTTTATTCTCTAACCTAGGGTTAGAGTAATATTTACTGTTTTCTTCTCCTAATCTTCCACCACTATATTAGTTGGTATCAGAGACCAGCAATTCCTGCTACGCAGATACAAGAATCATGTTATGGGTACCTCTTGATTTGAAGGCTAGAATAGAGAATGACATCTTCAAGTCTACCTGCACAATTGGAGGAAGAATTTGCAACTTTGTAATTGATTCAAATATCTATGAGAATCTGATTTCAGAGGAGGTTGTTCAGAAACTGGCGTTGAAGACTGAAACTCTTCCATACCTGTATATACTGTCAAGACTGACAGAGTACAGTGAGCTAACAGTGTCTAAACGTTGTCAAATTACATTTTTTGTTGGTAATTACAAAGATACAACATGGTGTGATGTAGTTCCTATGGACGTTTGCCATCTAATTTTAGGACGTCTATAGAGATTTAAGAGGAATTCTATTTATGATGGTAGAACAAATCGATACAGTTTTGTGAAAGATGGTATTAAGTTTATATTAGTTCCATCTAGAGTAGTGTCTCCAAAACCACCACCATTTAAGGAGTTTCATACTCAAATTGAACCTGCTACCGATCTTAGCTATGATGCTAAAACCGTGTCTGAGTCCGTGTTTGACAAACCAGTCTATGATAAATATATTTGTGAAGATGTATCTACGCTGATATTTGACAAACCAGTCTACGATGGTTATGACGATGACTAGGATGATGAAGATCTAATTTATATTGTGGAGAAACTTGTAAATCAAGATATTGTCTGAGGCTTCAGTACACAAGACTACATCGCTTCAGACGTTCTATTGAAGAATGACTGCAAAGTAGCATCTTTTTATTGTGGAAATGCATCTTCCAAGTATTATATATTATCCTAAAATCAAACCTTTTATTCAGTTTTTTGTGGATACATGTTGTCGTTTTGGAAAAATGGAAGATGATATCTTTGTGTTAAGATTATGAATAGATTGATTAAATAAAATAATAGTGTTTTAATAGATAAAATATTAGGTTTTGTAACAGAGCCTGGAGGAATTTTGGGTGATAGTTGGGGAAATAAAAAAAAGAATAAAAAGTTAAAAGTAGAAGATTGCAGTATTTTGAATCTGCTGGGAGAAATATACTCTGAAGAACTTGAGAAGCCATGTAATATTCAACAAAGATGAATTGTTTCTTTCTGCAAGGGTCTTGATGTGATGCAACAAGCACAGTCTGGAACTGGAAAGACAACAACCTTTTGCGGGTGCTGTTGTGCTTAGTAAGTGGGTTGATAAAGCTGACATAGATCAACTTATTACTGCTGATCACAGTAATGCCGATGACATGGTAAAAATGGACAAAGTTTGGAAACCACTTCTTGAGAAGAGAAAAAACATTCAGATTATCACCTTTCACATACTTATGCCAATACCAGTTGCAGTCGGAGGTGAAAACGTCAGTGTTTTGTAGTTCTTTTAATGTTTCAACGTTTCGAATTCGAGGTCGAATTCTTCATAACCGGGGAAGGATAATGTAGCAAAGATTGCGGACAACCTGGTTTCTCTCCCATGTATCAGAATTGGGTCATACAGATATACAACTATTATTACGTCCAACAAAAGTTGGCATGCAGGTATTATCATATCCAATGAAAGTCTTAGTTTTCATAATAGTGGGTTTACAAAAGATGTAGCAAAAAAGGTTATACAAAGTTCATTGGATAAATCAAACACTCATCTGAATACATTAGGAGTATTTCAGAAATTGCCTCGGATGATGAGAGGTCTTATACAAGAAAGCCTCGAAAATAACGAGGACTTGTAAAAAAATGAGAAAAAGTGAGATCACCTACTTAGAACTTTTGGAAGAATCGCTTCCTTCGGAATCCGATGCTTCACTTTCGCTGACGTCAATACCAGATGGACGATTTACTAGAGGGACAAGTTTCCAAAAACTACCCAAGTCATAATCAAGGTAGCATTCATTGATTTCTGTGATTAGTCCTGACCGGATGGTAGCATCCCTTGCATTCAGCTTGTCCATGCATTTAGCGGCATATGCTTCTAAAGCTGCGGTCTTTTCTTTCTCAATATTCCTTAGAAGATATTTTTTTCTCTTCCACTATCCTTTCAAAATCTTCGAGGCAGTCTTTAACGCCTTTTTCTCAAAATTCATTTGCATGTTTAAGTACCCAGTTATTCGAATATAGCATTTCTCCGAAGCAAGACATAACTCTCTAAGGCAACCAGTTATTCGAAGATAGCATCCGATTGTTTTTCTAAAACAGAGTCTTGGTGTTTAATCTCCTCAAACTTGGAGGAAGCAAGTGAAGTCTTAAATTTGTAATAATTTTTCCTATCTTCCAGATGCTTCATTTTTTCCCCATGGTGACCGAGGCATGAAGTGGCCTTCAAACACTGTGGGAAAAATCGTCTCCTTGAGGAACTTTGAATGAGCTGCTAGGAGAACCCATTTCAGCTGAGTTAAAGCTCAAGGTTTCCCCTGTCATAACAAGTGTATCAATAACTTGAGGTGGTTGACTTCGGGAATTGGAAGAGGAGCTAATTCTGGGGAAGGGTCGTTGTTTGCAAGAATATTTGGTGAAAGACTTGGTGGGGAATTTTGTGCTTGACCAAAGTTGTTTTCTTCTTGCTCTCCAGCGTATTCAGATATTTCTTGGATAGGCTATAGAATAATTTGTTTCTTCTTTGGTTCTTTTTTCTTGACCGGGTGAATATGAGCTTTTTGAAGAGAGGAAGTTGAGGCTTTGGTTGGGTCAAATTTTTTCGAGGAAGTGGCCGCTTTTAGAAGAGCATTTACTCATTCAGAGTCAGAATTTTGATCTTTTACTGATACCTCTTCCTCGGAGTTCTCATCTAAGTGATTATTTTCCCAAAAGCACTTTGGGAGATAGATGACAATGACTTTAGGTTCAAGACATTCGAGGAATTCCTGTTGAGAGGGAGGAGTCATTAGTTCTTCCAAAGATAACCTCTCTAAGGGGTTCAATCGCCACAATCGGCTTTTGGCTAGGTTGGTGTTCATAAAGCAAAGTCGGAATTTGTTTTCCCAAGTTTCTTTGGCCCACTCGTTTAGTTTGGTGAAGACGGTTGTTGCACTCAGGTCAAAGTCAGCGTAAGGCTTAGAGATATCAGTCATGGCTACAAAGAAGTTTGAAGAGTTAGTATTTGAGATAGTTAAAGTTGTATGAAAAGAGTTAATACTGGAGATATCTAAAAATTACGTGTAACTTTGTTAGTCCACAGAAGAGAAAACTTGTGTGGATTCGAAGGAGATGATTCAAAGCCTGTCTCCCAATGTCCTGAGAAGAAAAGAAATTGTTGCTTCTACTTTTTGTCAGCCTCAAGTAAGTCTTACACTACCTTTTGTCCTCGGCCAAATGTGAGTGAATAGAACGGGAAATATGGATTTTTGGCCAGACCAGACAGCCCAATAAGCTCTTCTAAAGAAAAACCATGTCAGGAAATTCTTGAGGCCATGATACACGTCATAAGCGTGTACCACATGTTGGGACTTGCTTGGGTGGGGCAGAGGTCGATTTTGGAAAAGTATTCAATAAAAATGGATCCAAAGGATACCTTAAACCCCAGTTCATGACCTCTGTATATACGACCAGCTCGTCGTCTTTTACAGACAGAGGTGTTTCACCCTCGGTCGGAAATCTGATGGTGATATAGTAAGGAATCCTCCATCGAGTCCTTAACATAGTTTCTTCGGAAAGCTGGAAATATTTGTACTTGATGTTGTGAAGAATTACCAAGTGTTTGTTTTCTATGCCCCGGATATTGTTGCCAGCGACGTCACCGAGTTCTAGGGGGAGCATGATATCACCTTTGGATTTTGGAGCTATTCTTGAAGATATCTCCTCAGAAGTTTCAGGAAGGTTGGTAGTCACTTGGCCTGTTGAGGCTAAGGAAGGCTCACCGATGTTTCTCCCAACTGCCTTGGGGATTTCTGCTTGGTCTGGGTTAGAAGGTTCAGCCAATGTCATTTTGCCTTTTAATTTAGGGGCACCAGATTTGACTGACTGAAATTCTTCATCAGTCATTGTGACTCTAGGTGGGCGAGCTGTATTTTCTTCTGTTAAACTTCGAGGAGGAATGTCCGGGACTTCCTTGAGAAGTTATTGAAGGAGTAGCCGATAAGTCCGACCCAGAGCCCTCGGTTTTCTGTAGTTGAGGATGGGCATAAACCTGAGGTTGGACATAAGGACTTCGAATTTCCGAAGGAGATCCTTTAGAACGTTTGTGTTCCTTAGAATGTTTCTTATCCTTGTGATGCCTTTTTGTTTTGGCAGAAGAGTTTTTGTGATGCTTGTCTTTCCCAATTAATTTGAGGCTGGTATTAAGGTTCGAACAGCTGGGATTGAGAGATTGAGTGTAGATGTTAAAAGAAATGAAAGCAGAAGAATTTTCCAAGGGAGGCCAGGTGCCATAAAAAGTGGTGACAAGTGGTTCAGGTGTAGGATGGACGTAGGTGCCAGCGACTATTTTCTCTTTGAACTTTTGACAAATAAGCAGCCACTCTGGAATCCGACGGGTTTTTGGGGGCATAAGCTGTACTTTCTCTCTCTATAAATTTTTTGGCAAAATTTTCTCTCTCTAAGAAGTGTGCCTAGAGATTGATGTAGGAACGAGTTTTTATAGAGGAAAGGTGGGCTTCAGAAAAAGGTTAAGGCCCAGGGATATGTAGCTTGTTTTCCTAGGGGTATAATGGGTGAAGTAGGTGTAAAAGATCTATGGGGAAGTGTGAAAGATTGTCTAAAAGATATTTGTCAAAAAAGAAGACGTGCCAAAGAATGCGAATCAATTTGTGATGTGACAGAAATGTGTTTATTGGAATTTACAGAGTTTTCTTTTTGTGACTTCATTACTAAAGAAAATGCGGGAAAACGTTTGGAATGAGTTGAAAGAGCTTTTTTGAAATTCGAAGAGACATGTTTGAAAGTTTGAGGCAACTTACCATAAATTGGTCTTCGAAAGACATTTTGTCCAAAAGTTTTGCGAGTCTTTCCAAACATACTTTTTTACAAAGATGGAGGGCTATATATATATATATATATATATATAGGGATGTATTGAAAAATTCGAGGAGACTAAAAGTAAAGGAGTCGCAATTTTCGAAGAGCAATTTTTAAAGAGTAATTTTCGAAGAGAATAGTCGTAATTTTTGAAAATATTTAAAGATAAAAAGCAGTTCGAAGAATACCTAACAGTCTTTGCCAAAACAAATTTCACAAGGACTGGGGGCTATTGATAAGGGAGAATAAAAGATGAAGGAGTTAATTGCAAAGAAGAAAGTTTATTTAGGAAATATTGTTAGTTATGTATTAGAAAATGACTAGTTTGAAGCAAACAATAGAAGTAAGGACTAATTATGCAACTACCAAGTTGTTAGACTTGTGAGACCTATTTTTTTTTGGCAAAATTGAAAGATATATTAAATTTTCGAAATCTATTACAACAGATATGAGACTAAAGGGGCTTAAGAGAAAAGTTCCCAAAAGTCTTAATGAAACGAAAAAACAATAGTCATATTAAGCTTATTCCAATCATAACAGTAATAAGGAATTGCCATTAGAATAGATGATATAACAGAAAGTCTTCCCCCAAAAGAGATGAATTTGCTATTCCAATTATCAATCTTTGAGTTGACATCATCTAGCAGTTTGCTATAATTTTTTCCTTTGTTGTTGCAGCTTAAGCTTATTCCCAAATAGCTTATTGGGAGGAAATTAGTTTTGAATCTAGTACTTGCTTCCAACACAGATATCTTGCTTTGCTGCAGTTTTCTTGAGGTAATAATTTGAGTTTTATCCTTGTTTATAAGCTGACCTGAAATCCTTTGATACTTATCTAAAAAACAAGATAACAACTTAGTAGATGAGTTTAGACTGTTTGTAAATACTAGAATATCATCAGCAAATGAGATGCTAGGAATGACCATAGATGACCTAGAAGCAAATTGCATTGATTTATTATGAGTAAAGAGATTGATTAATCCACGAATAAGGACTTCTTCACAAATGATGAAGAGGCTTGGGGACAAGGGATCACCTTGCCTCAAGGCTTTAATGGTATTACAGAATCCATAAACCTTCCCATTAATGAAAATATAGATGCTAACATTTATCATGTTATAAATCAGGGTAGTAAATTGATCAGAGAAACCAAAAAGAGCCAGAACCCTCTTCAGAAAGGCCATAAACATCATGTCAAAAGATTTCGACATATCCAGCTTTACCATGATGTTACCCTGAGTTCTAGTAATAATCCTGGGCAGAATACTAGAAAGCCTATCATTTATAAGCTTAGAAAATATCCTATTAATCATAGTGCATAAGCTCATGGGACGATAATGGTTCTAATACACAGGGTTTTGAGATTTAGGGATACGGCACAACCCCGTAGCTAATATCCTAGAAGGAATATCATGACCAGATATAAAAGCATATATGGTATTAATTAAATTTATCTTAATTACACCCCAACAATATTTAAAAAAGAAAAGATTGTACCCATAAATCCCAGAGGCACTAGCAGTGTTCATAGAGCTTAAAGTAGTCCATAGCTCATTCTCATCAGTGGCTTTCAACAAAGCATTATTGTCCTCATCAATTATGATATTAGGAATAGAAGACAACATAGGATCATTCAAACATTCGTTTTGCACTTCAAGATTTTCATAAGTTTTCTTAGTGTAGAAAGTTTTGAAGTAATTTCCTGCAGAAGAGCCGATTTCATCAGAACTGAATATACAGTGACTTCTTTCTTTAATCCATGGATATTCTTTTTCCTCTTTTTTAAAAAACAAAAGCATGGAACATTTTTGTGTTTCTATCACCATTAATCAACCAGGAGTTATAGGTTTTTTGCTTCCAATACTCCTCCTCATTTCTAAGAGCCTGCTAGTATAAACTATTAGCTTTCTTCAGGTTCCTTTGAGATATATTATTGTTTAGATTAGTGTGAAGCAATTTAGCTTCCTCAACCATATCTTCAGTCTCATTAACCTTACTAAAAACATTACCAAAATATTCATTGTTCCAAGCCTTAAAACAGCCTTTAGGCCTCTTGAGCTTAAACAAAAAAATATCACTAGGCATGCCTTTAATATATAAACACCAATTCATTCCAACAACCTTTAAAAAAGAAGGGTCATTCAACCACATGTTCATGAATTTAAAACTTCTATTCTTTTTGTTGAAACTATTAGAATGATTATTCATAACTTTAATAAGAATAGAGGCATGGTCAGAACAAGTTCTGACCATGTGAAAGACTTGCGTATAGCTGAAAACATCAGTCCAATTAGCATTGTATATGGCTCTATCGAGCCTCTTCAATTTCATGCCTCTGTTCCAAGTAAATTTAGAGCCCAGGAAACCTGCATCCTCCAGATGACACTCAGTGATAGTATTGACAAAGTCATCAACACTATTCTGGTCATATATATTACAATCCATTTGTTCATCAGATGATGCAACAACATTAAAGTATCCTACGATAAGCCAACCCTTTTCAGTGTTAGCAATCATCTTCAGATGATCCCACAGACTTTATCTATTCAACATGTTACATTTTGCATATACCATAGTTAAAAGGAAAGTGTTATTATAGGCATGATTGACTTCTAAACTTAGGCACTAATCATGATCATTCAAAATACTAATACTCAAATCAGAACTCCAGAAAACCCAAATTTTATTAGAAATATTAAAAGTAAAGTTAGGAAAACCCAAGGAAGCAGCTATGTTTGTGATTTTGTCAGCTTTCACCAGTGGTTCTTGGATAGCTAGGATGCTAATCTTGTCTGAAAAATGATATTTTTCAGTCTTCTAACTGTTGAAGTGTTATTAATCTCACACAAGTTCCAATTAAGGATCTTTATCATTATCAGATAATGATTTGTGCTTCTTGTTGATCCCAGAGTATTTTAGAGATTTCATTATTATTTTGCTTGGTTTATTAATCTTTCTTGCTGACTTAAGTTTTTTCTTTATTATAGTGATGAAGTCCTGAGCCACTAGAGATGACACATTTCTTATAGGAGAATGTTGCAAGCTTCCAATATTTTCTTGGATCGGGGAGTTCAAGCTATCTTCTTCAAGCAAGTCCTGTTGATCACAATTGCTGCTCAAAAGTTGGATAACTTCTATTAGTTCTGTGTCAATTTGTAAATTTCCTATAGTCCTTATAGGAATGTTTTCACTAACAAAATTAGAATCTTCTTTCTGTTTGAAAGTATAAATTTCCTCTTTTGATGTATCTTTCTTCTGATCTTTTCTAACTATTATAGACTTAACATATGGAATAAAATCATTGTTAGAACAAACAACTTCAAGATATGCCTCACCAGATTTGTGTTCTATTTCCTTTACAACGTTCCCAGTAGCTTGTTGTATTTCATTACTTTTGATCTTCCACACCATTTCTTCATCAGGGACTTTCTTGTTAAAAGAATATTTCCTGCAATCTTTAACAGTATGACCCAAATGAAAGCAAGAACAACAGTAAGAAGGTATATTTTGTATTTAATAGAGATCCAACATCCATCATTAATACCGAAACCTATCCACATTCTGCTATGAATTTTCAATGAAACATCAACTTCAATCAGGGCATAAGCTGCATTATTGTAGACTTTGTTTTCGTCAGGGACTTCGACCTTGTAAACATTTCCAATTGAAGCAGCAATTTCTTTTATGAAATCTTTATTATACAGGAATTCAGGAATGTTTTCAAATTTCACCCACACCATAGTTATTGGGCATTAAATTTTAGGTCTAAACTCAGGAGTCCAACGCAAGATTCGCATTATTGAAGATCCAACTTTCCACACGTTCTTTGACTAGAACCTGCAAACATCTTCTTTTAATTCGAATTCTATAAAAACATGATGTAAGTCCCAATTGGAAAATTTGAAAGTCCCTTTAAACTTAAATGAAATCAAGAAACTATTCATAACATCCTTTTTTGGCAAGCCAGAAGAAAACTTTCCAATCAACTTTGTTGGAGAATTGAGTAACAAAGTGTTTTTAGTTTCCTTTGAAAACTGAATCGATATATGATCGTCCTTATTTATAATCCATTCTGGTTGAAATTCGTTTTCTAAATGATTTAGACACTGTTTTTTTAAGAAATCGGCATAAGGTTTCTTCTGAATATATTCCTCCGGCATAATACTCTGTTTCCGATTCTTGGACAAAGTTGGGAACTCTTCTTCTTCTTCATATAATTCATTATTCCTAATCTCCATGATGGAGATTAACACAAGAAATGGCGAGAAAAAAAAGAGGCGAAAACGAAGGACGAATTAGACTGGGTTCATCGAAAAATATTATGGTAAGAAAGAAGCAGAGCTCAAGAAGATGGGTTTTTGGAGCCTCTTTACTCCCGAATCATTTCATTGTATTAGACTTATGAGACCTAATTGTACTATAAAAGCACCACCCTATTCCAGGAAAAAAAGTGATTGATAAACTAGTATATTTTCTCTCTCTAAAAGTGCAGAGCTTCTCTTTCTAGAACAATTAACTAAGTATTTTTTCCATACGAATAAAATCCTCAATAACGTTGTTTGACTCTAGAAACCCCCTCCCCCGAAAACTTCTTACTTCTTTATAGTTAAATTTATTCAAATTATTATCTTTATAATTAAATAATTAAATATTTTATTTATTCTATTTTCTCAATACATCACGTGTATATTGTCAAATTTTATTATTGTTAAATTTTTTTATATAACCCGCAATGACCGTGCAATTTTTCTCGTAAAAAACTATGAGAGAGTAAACTTAGATCTACTTGATATCCATGTATGTTTCGGCACAATTGGTAAAAAATAATGGCAAATGAGGATAACCGATTGTAGAAATTGAGAATAACCAATATCGGCACCACACCTGGACACTTGTTGTTCCCACTATAAAAATATAATTGCTTTTTCCACCCTATTATTTTTATATTTGTAAAATTAATTGGTTAGAAAGTCCTATTTTATTATTATTAGGAATATGGGTACCGCATATTCCTCTTCTATATATAAGAAGAACAATCGATCTCCACACTAGTATGATATTGTCCGCTTTGGGTCTGAAGGCCCTCACGGCTTTGCTTTTGGTCTACTTCCAAAAGGACTTATACTAGTTGAGGTATGTTCTTACTTATATATCATTGATCCTTTCCATGTTTAACCGATGTGGGATGTGGGACTTTGGTCGCCACCTTAACAAATCATCCTCTCGAACAAAGTACCACTTCAGCCTCCTCTCAAGTGACTTCCATCCGCCCACACTAATCAGATTGGGGCTACATGACCATAGAGGCACTACGAATGTTACTGCGCACCTCATCTTATACCAAACTGTCTTGTTCCTTAGCGCCACTCCCCACTCCAATCAAGTACCACCTCTTGATGAGTCACGGGAACTCTGAACTAGGATCTCTAGAACAGATCATCTTGAGGACGACATCTGGCTTCTGGTTTATCATGTTCGACTTCTGAGAATTGTACCATCATTTGGTTATGTCTAGGTCTGGATCTGATACCATTTGTTGGGAATATGGGTGTTGTGAATTGGGGGTCTAGTCCGCATATAAGTAAGAATAAGACGATCTCTACACTAGTAGGATATTGTCCGTTTTGGCAATATATGAAAGTCAATTGAGAGGAGGCTAACGTGGTACTTTGTTCGAGAGGAGGATTTGTTAGGGTGGCGACCAAAGTCCCACATCCCACATCGGTTAAACATGGGAAGGATCAGTGGTATATAAGTAAGAACATATCTCAACTAGTATGAGGCCTTTTGGTAGTGGACCAAATGCAAAGCCGTGAGGGCCTTCGGGTGCAAAAGTGGACAATATCATACTAGTGTTGAGATCGATTGTTCCTACTTATACACAGAGACGAAATATGCGAACCGGACCCTAATTCACAACACCCATATTCCCAACACGTGGTATCAGAGCACCAGACCCAAACGGAACGCGATGGTGGTAAAAAAATTTGGAGGTCGAACATGATGAACCAGTAGCCATGCTCAAGGTGATCTGCTCTAGAGATCCTAGTTCGGAGTGCCTGTGGCTTATCAAGCAGTGTGGCTTGATTGGAGTGGCGCTAAGGAACAAGACAGAGTGGTCTAATAGGAGGTGGGCAGTAACATCTGTAGTGCCTCTATGGTCAGGTAGTCTTCCAACCTGATTACAGTTGGCAGATGAAAGTCAATTGAGAGGAGGCTAAGGTGGTACTTTGTTCAAGAGGAGGATTTGTTAGGGTGACGATCAAAGTCCTACATCCCACATCGGGTAAACATGGGAATGATCAGTGGTATATAAGTAAGAACATATCTCAACTAGTTTGAGGCCTTTTGGTAGTGGACCAAATGTAAAGCCGTGATGGCCTTCGGATGGCAAAGTGGCGGACCAAAGTCCTATATTCACAACACCCATATTCCCGACAATTATATATAGTGATATGTTTTAAAAAATTAAGAAAAAATGTCAAGTTTGCATTCTCTTTTGCAAGAGAGGCCACTATCTCGCAACTCAATAGCTGCCCGAGAATATTGAAGGAATTTGTGCTATCTGTTGAAGTTGTTTCAATAGTTGTTCATTGGTTCAACATCTTTATTTTTCTATTGGTTCCTTTAGGGGAATTCTGTGTGAATTTTGAAGGTATTTCTTGGGCAAAGTCACATTTAAAGCTTTGTGAAACATGCTTAGTTTACTTGTGTTTTTTATTTAACTTATGTTAGTAGTTTAACTTATGTTAGTGACTTTCATCTTGTATTTAAAGCTCCATCTACTAAATGAATGAATATGTGTGTTTTGATTTTTCAGTAACTCCTCTGCTTCTCTCATTTTCATTCACTCTCACCACTAAATTTCTGTCTTCTACACTAACACTATCTCACCATTAAATTTATGTCTTCTACACTAACACTATCTGTGTAGAGAAGACATTGATAGTACACTTATGTTCTCCGTTGATGGTTGCTCTCACCAGAACTGCTGATCCTGCATTAACCAATACATGGGGTCTAATTGTATAATGGTATATTACCAAAGTGTCCACATGAAGACTGCAGATTTTACATTAGTTCCCATAGGTGTGGAAGCTTTTTGACTTCCAAGCTGGTGGAGATGCTCAAGAAAATAATAGCCGAGACTTCTATTCATGTCACAGATAAATTTTACTGTTCATGCCCTCGGTGCTTAGCCTTAGAAAAGTACCTAATAATGGTCTTGTGCTGGAAAACGCGAGAAATGCATTAATTTCATTTTCTTTTATTGATTGTCCTTGCCATAATAATATTGGGTTGATTACAAAAAGGTTGAATCCTGATATGAAACTACAGTCTCTTGCAACATCGAATAGGTAGCAGCAGTGTGTCAAATTCCTTTATCTATTGAACTTTTGGTTGGCTGGACCCATATAACTTGCAGGTGTGGGTGTGAATTTTGCTACAAATGTGGGTTGGACGGAAGAATACAGGATCAACATGTTATTGTACTCCGTGGGATAAAGCTTTGGCGGAGCAAATAAAATGAACGTTGCATATTTTGTATACATATGGAATTAAGTTTTATTAGATGAATAATAAGATGAGTTTTTTCGAATGTAACATTTATGAAAACTTGATATTCATATATTTGTAAAGACAAAAAATCATTAACTATATTTAGTTTAAGTCTTATTGCATAAAAGAGTTCGTACTTATAATATTTTAAACTTGATACGACTAAGCATCGAACCATAAAATAAATTTAACAGCCAAATGGCATGAACCAAATTTTGTTAGAAAGGTTTAGGTATATGCAACGAGCATATAAAAAAAGTTTAAACCTTCGATGTAATATGTTTGGGTTTTGATATAAAAACACACAAACTTCATTGGAATGTTGTTTTATATATTTGGAATGTTAGCTTTATATATTTGGTAAGTAAAAAATTAGACGGTTAGATAGAAGCAAAGAGGAAATTAATTTCTATTTTCTGCAAGCCTGTACAACACATGGCTGTTTTTGAAAAGGTTTTTCCTTTTTCATTGGGTGATAGGTGGGTGCCTATTACCGTTGAATAAGTTACCGTTGAGCATTTATTTATTTATCAATTTTATAGAACTAATGGCATATGTTATAAAACGACTGAATAAAATATCAAATTAATGGTACATGTTACATAACTTTTCTTTTTTTAAAAAAACTCTACTTTTATTAATAATGATACATGTTACATAACTTAATACACCAATGATATATGATTAGTGAGTCTATAGTATTATAGTATGCGTTCGATATATTTAAGTTTAGAAAACATAATTTCATCAATTAAATTACAAAATAAGTTATAAATTTTGGTGTTTTTTAGATAAAAATATTAAATTAAAGTAAAATGGTTCATACAATAACTTAAAGTGTACCCCGATCAAATATAAAGACTAATCAACACAATGGAAGTATGAGGAAAATAGATGGGGGAGAAGTCGAGCAGCACGATAGGGACGTATAATATCACAAAATCGATCGGGTCCTAGTTACCAAAAACTGGGACGAATTTTTTCCTAACTCTTATGCTCATATTATTGTTACTCTTAACCTTGGTATGTTCCTCAAGCGTAAAACGAAACCCTTCAAATTCTTCAAGATGTCGCAATCTCATCCTTATTACAAAGACTTAGTCACTTCTAGTTGGATCTCTCCTTGTGTTGACAAGGATATGAAAAGGATGTCCTTTAAACTGAAAAGACTCAAATGGCTCTTAATCGATCGGCCTATAGTGATATAAGTCTGAGAGTTTCTAAAGCCCAGCAAAACCTTTTCTCTGCTCAATCTCACTAAACTCTAAACCCCTCTAACGCCTCGCTTATCTCCAAGCAATCTGAGGCTTCCTCTACCTTTATCTTTCTCAGCAGAGCCGAAGAATCATTCCTCAAGCAGAAATCTAGAGAAAACTGGCTTAAGCTAGGTGATAGAAATACCAAATTCTTTCACAATAACCTTAAAAACCGAAGAGTTCGTAATAAAATTACCTTTATTATGAACACACACGATAACCTCATCTCGAACCCTTCTAGTATCTCCAATGTTATTGCTAGGTATTTCGCCTCCTCGCTTGGATCCAGGCACCCCCTGGTTATCCTGGCCTCACCAGAGTTTCTTCCTTTATTTCGTTCAAAGTCAATCCCTGGGACAAGGCATCAATGATCCCTCTAATCACCCATGACGAAATCAGGTCCGCTCTTTTTAGTATTGACAGCAATAAATTCACTGGTCCGGATGGTTCTAATTCCAATTTTTTTCAAAAACTCTTGGACCATCGTTTGTGAAGACTTTTGCAATGGGATCCTTGAATTCTTTTCTTCCAACTCAATGGAGCCATCCTGAAATGCCACTTTCATAGCTCTCAACCCTAAATCTGATAAATCCACTTTTGCCTCTAGCTATCGTCCCATTTCCTTATGCAATGTTCTCTACAAAACCATCACCAAAATTCTGGCCAACACAATTAAATACTCCTTCCCTTACTTAATTGACAACTCCCAGTCGGCCTTCGTTACAGGGAGGAATTTCTCTGACAACATTCTCATTTCGCAGAAGCTACTCAAGGGATATCATCTTAACTCCAAGGGTAAAATATTTTCTTTAATAATTTAACCTTAAGAATTTTTTTGACAATGTCAATTGGCATCTCATTCTTGACATTATTGTTTCAATGGATTTCCGCGAGCAAATGATTACGTGGATCATTTAATGCATTGCCACTCCCGCCTACAACATCAATGTTAATGGTAACCCCACTGATTATTTCCATGATATGAAGGGTCTTAGAAAAGGAGACCTCATTTCTAATTTCCTTTTTGTTCTGGTCATGCAAGTCCTCTCTAATATTCTCAAAGAGAGAAACATTAATTCCACTTTCCAATTCCACTAGAAATGTCAAAACCTGAAAATTGTTAATCTTTGCTTTGCTGATGATCTTATGATTTTTTGTCATGGAGATACCAATTCGCTTCACCTTATTAAGAATAGTCTTGACGACTTTTTCCTTCTCTCGAGGCTTCTAACCAGCCCAGAGAAAAGTCAAATCTTCCTTTATGGAGGTTACCCATCGCTCAAGAACGATCTCATCAATCTCTCTGGTTTCAAAGTAGGCACCCTCCCTATTAAATACTTGGGAGTCCCCCTCATCACGAGTCATCTTTCTAACACTGATTGTCGCCCCTTTTTGCACAAAATTACTGCTCGCATTAACTATTGGGCTTCCAAATACCTCTTTTAAGCTGGTCGTCTACAACTTATCAAATTTGTCCTCTTTGCAACCCAAGTTTAATGGTCTTATCGTTTCATTCTACCTTCCAGAGTCCTTAAAGAGATCTCCCAAATTCTTCGTCCCTATATCTGGTCTCGTCACGAGATGAAAATTTCTGGCTCTAAAGTCGCTTGGACCATTATCTCTGTGCCTTTGTCTGAGGGTGGCCTTGGGATCATAGACCTTAAAATATGGAATCAGGCGTCCGTCCTCAAACAACGCTGGTATATCATTAACAAGGCCTCCAACTCCATCTGGAGTGACTGGATTAACCAAGAAAAAATAAAAAAATAATAACTTTTGGAACATCAATCCTTGCTCCACTCCCTCCTAGTTTTGGCGGAAAATACTTTCTCTTATACCTTTAGCTAGCAATCTTTTCCGGGTTACCATCAGTAACGATAAAATACTTCATTTAGGTACGATCTCTGGCTTCTTTCTATCTCCATGGTTGTTCACTACGGTCACTCTATCATCTGAGACTCTTGCCTCGGTAAGAATCTATTTATTTTTGATTTTATCTATGATGGTAGATGGATTTTGCCTCTTAACAGCAGATCTGCAAGTGCGAACAACAGAGCCAATCTCTTGGAAATCCACAACAACATTAAAGACATTTACAACGTCATCCGTACGCCTCTCCGTTGTGTCGGATGGGCGGATTTAGTCTGGAATAAATTCAATATTCATCATCATTCTTTCATTCTTTGGCTTGCAATTCATGGCAAGCTCACCACTTGCGACAAGATTTTGGCTTGGGGAATCAACACCTCTCCCTTATGCGTTCTTTTTAACACAGATAACGAAAGTATAAATCATATTCTATATGATTATAACTTTTCGAAAAGTCTTTGGGATATCACTCGAGCTAAGCTGGGGGTCCCCTTTTCTAATAGTTTAAATTGGAACTCTTGGCTCCTTGAAGCCTCTAACTAGCCTTCGTCTTCGCCTCAACATCTCTGGCGTGCCTGCTTTGTTAGTAATATCTACCATATATAGAGGGAAAGAAACAACATAATTTTTTGCTCTCCTCCGAGCCTTACTTTTGTTGTTGCGTTTCGACTGTTTGTTGATCTTTGTTCTCGCTTTCAGGGAACAAAGATTAAATGGCCATATTTTCCAACCCCATGTGACTTAATTTATTTTCTTTATTGTTTCCTCTTGATATTTGCAGGTCTCTACGACTATGGTGTTGCCTATGTCTCTTTGTGCTGGATTGGCTTGTCATCCTCCCTCCTTTCAGGACATTTTTCTAGGATACTTCAGACTTTTGTTCTCTATTAAGTCCATATCTTTACTTTATTAGGATCCTTACATCTCTTTACTTACTACCTTGGCTCTTACGCCTTTTTTTCGGGGTATGCCCTTGGTTTTGTATGAACCTCTTTATTTTTATTTAATGCATTTAATTCCATCAAAAAAATAGATATATGATGAGGAGCTCCCGGAACAATCCGAACGAAAAACGCAAGAGAATGAGTGAGGAAGTATTTTCTATTTAATGTATTTAAATAAAAAATATTTGATGAAGAATACGAGTCAAATATAATTTATTTGAATTTTATGGGCTGTAATTTTATTTGGTAAAACGGTATTAGAAACTAACAAGATAACTAAGATTTTGAGATAATTATAAGTGAAGATATGATACACAAATAAAATTGAAAAATGGGGTCCGAGTTTCTAGTTTGGAGTTTATATTTATAATTAAGTTATATTTGTATCAATTATATTTATTGCACAATCATTAACAATTATGTTACATGTTGCTTTACATCCATATTATAAAACGTATTTAAGTATGTTTTCGAACTTTTTATAAAATAATGTTCTGCTGCCGTACAATAATCATTATTTACTTGAACCTTTTATAATGTTAGGATGTGAATAAATTACATATCAGTGACATATTTCATTGTATATTTTGGTAAATATATAGGGTTAAATTTTTGTTTTTAAGAAAATGTTTTTTATTTGGTTTAAGTTGTTATTTTATTGATTGGATCTAATTAATGTAATTTTTGGTTGATTGGTGCAAAAATTAGAATTTCAAGATTCTGATTTAAGGGTTTCTGGGTTGGAGTTCGTCGATCCAAGACCGGATGTTATGTTGTACGACGCAATTAATGTTTCCTTCTCATTTTACTTTTCTCGGATTCATTTAAAAGTTTAATTATTAATGTCAGATTTGCCTTTACGAGATATATATATATATATATACTCGCATTTCAGCTATGGGTTTTATGTTATTGCCAAGTATGATAAAAGAAAATTAAAGTTATTAATTAAAATTTTAAAATTAAATTTTATATTATATTAGTAATTTGATTTTTTTTTAAATATTATAGTAAAATTAATTAAAATTTCAAAATTAAATAGGGTTATAATTAACATAAAATTATGAGAATAAATTTAATATTATATTATTAAATATTTAAAGTTAAAATTATGAAAATAAATTTAATATTATATTATTAACATAAATTATGAGAATAGGGGTTATAATTAAATAACGCATTATAAATTACAATTAAGTATATTTTGTATTAGAATGGTTTGGAGCTTATATCTTAGAGTTTTTGTTTATAATTAAGTTATATTTGTATCAATTACATTTATTGACAATAAATAACAATCATGTTTGGAATTAATATGATAAAACACGATATTGTCACAATATAATGATCATTATTTACCTGTATTTATAATGCTAGGATTTGAATAAATTAGATGTCAAACTCTCTCCCATCTCGTGTTTGGCTATATTAGAAATATAGGACTCATCAGTAGCCCTTCATAGTCCATACAAATGTAATATATGAACAGTATAGATAGTCCAAGTGTAGTCGTACTATTGCTTTTTATGATTTGTATTTGCCAATCCCATAAGGTATGTGATGAGAATTTCGACCAAATGATCACGTTTCAAACTTTGTGGTTGACCAAGCTTCCGTAGATCTGTTGAAAATTTTACCTTATGAATTGATATTCTCTTGAGCTTAGTGACCAACCTAGATAGCCTATGACTTGAGCGGATATTCGCAGTGTGAAGTTCTCGCCTTATGAAGAGCCCAATCTCCTCTAGTCGAACTATCATGACTCTAGATAGCCCGGTTTACGAGTGGATTTATTTTCATCTTATTCAAAATTATTCACCAACCAAAAGCTCACTTGAAGGAAAAACTCAATTTTGTTGAAAAAAATACAAAAACATGTACCAACACTACTAGAATCTTTGACCCAATTTTCCAAACCGAAAGACTTTGTTGTTATTTTTATCTAAGTGTGTAGCCCCCTAATACTTTAAAGTAAAGTAACATGAGTATTATTAACGAAAAAATAAAATTGATAAAGAAAACTAAACCTACATGTATACCACTTTGTTCGATTGGGGGCTATGGTTACCCCTTCCGGTTTTCATTCGTGACTTTTTCAGCTACATCCATATATGCCTAACGTAGTTAACAAAAACAACTGACGCACACTCTTAAGCATGGTGAGCTTGAAGGTGTTGCAGATACCCATTAGTTTGGAGTATCTACTAGCCATGAAAAATGTGAGCTTGAAGGTATTCGAGAACTTGGTCCATTCAATTTTAGCATGTACTTAACTTAAAAATGCATTTTCATCTATTGATTTCGTATTATCAACAATTTCGTTGATCAAACATGTTTTTTATTTGCTTAGGGTTTCGTCGTATTTTTTGGCGAGCTCGCGAGAAATAGTTGTGAAAAGCTTCAGTACTTAAACAATCTTGGCGAGATATAGTGATTTAACTCATGGAGTTCTAGCCATTGGTTGACATGAAAATTCTTGAAAGGCCTCTTATTCTAGATCGTGTAACAAACGCAAATACATCATCACATACAGATCCACAATAAAAATGGTTATGCCCTTAAATCAAATCAGAAAGTGGATACTTTCCTTCCGATAGTATAAGTTATAATTTGAGAAAGTTCTATAATTCAAAACCCAGAGTATTGAATGGAAATTTGAAAAAAAATCATGACTCATGCTTGTGAGACTTCTAAAAAATGATGCTCAATATTTGACGTTTATGGATAAGAAACATAAATGTAGGAAATCTAGCAACGTACTAGAGAGTATGAGGGATTGGGTTGAGGAGAAGTGTATGAGTTCGAACCTATTGGCCTGTCCAGTCGTTCCCTATTTCAAAAACGGCTCAAGAATCGTATCTATAAGAGAAATAATATCTCAGATGATGACGTTCTATTGAGATTGAACCCTAAGGATAAGTCGTCTCGTAATGGAACCATCAATCTGCGATGTTGAAAATAATTTCAATGTAAGTGATGGTATATATTATTATAATAACACCTACTATAAAGTATGTTCCCATATGATTTTTCTAGAGTATTTTAAATGTATTTCATCTAGTGGCTAGATTCAGTAGATATGATGGTTGAGGGACATCCGACTTTAGGTTGTTGTTGGCCATGGTAGCTGAGTCTGTAAAGGACCAAATATAAGCACAAGTGCTCGTGAGAAGACTCTAGGGAATTCTTGGTGCTTTTTGATATTTTGGAATGCCTCATCACATTTAGATGTTTAAGTGAACTGATGAATGCCCTTGAGTACTTTAAGAATGGGGCGCATTTGTTAGAGGATCAATAATTGAACCATTTGATGATATTCATCCCGCTAGTGAGGATATATTGTGATGACTTCATCGTCTCTAGATTTTCTAGATTATTTAGGTCTCCCTTTTTTTTCACTGACCAAGTAGTTTAATAATTTCCCAGAATTGACTCCAAATTTACATTTATTTGGATTGGGATTAAGATTGACTACTCATAGGTTTTTAAAGGTCTCTTTAAGGTCTGTAAATTGGTTTTACTTCTCTCGATTTGTGATGCATAATGATTTGGTCGTAGTACGAACATACATTTATAAAATACAACATCTTCTTTCCTGAAGTGGCATCAATTAGTTGGTCAATTCTTAGGACTCAAAATGGATTATTAAGGAATGCTCGGTTGAGGTTGGTAAAGTCCATGTACATTATCCATTTTTCATTTTTTATTTTTGATAAAGAACATATTTATGGTCCATACATGATATGAGACTTCTCTGATGGGGATAATTTGGCTTAATCGTTCGACCTCAACGATGTTTGCCTTAACTTTCTCATGAGAGAACGGTCTGTGTTTTTGTTTGATTGGTTGACAATTATTATTGATTGATAACTTACGACAGGCTACCGAAGTAGGGACTCTTGTGACGTCCTACGTAGACCAATAAAATATCCAAATTGTTGGATCAAATGTTAGTATTTGAAATTGAAGATCCCTCATAGGTTATTTCTTATGCAGACCGTGCGTTCAAAGGCAAGTTTTATTTATTTTAATTTTTCCATATGTTCGATACTTTAGGGGTCCTCCATTGGGTCGTTTAGATCGTCTATGAATCTGAGGGCCCTAATTCATTAATATTCTCGTAAAGCGAGGAAAATGGCATAACATTCACTAATGATGTGTAGATTACTGTGGGTCATACTAATTTGTCTGATGACAATGTAACGTATGTATTGGTGTATAGTCGATATGATAGTGCACATTTTATTGAGTCATGGTTGACCAAGGATAATGTTGTATGATGACTGATTATCTACTATTATGAAAAGATTTTGAAGTAAACCCCCTTATGAGGGAACCATTGAGTCTTAGTTCACCAAACACTTGAGTTTCGGCTCCATTGAAGCCCATAAGGACCCTTTAAGAATATGAGAGATATGTATGCCTCTGATTTTATCATTACTCTTCAGATATATAATATTTATTAGAGCTTCCCGCATCAAGCATGTTTCAACTGATTTTGGCTCCCTTAATTTCACGGTGATACTTATAAAATATATGTATGGCCTCAATATTCTCCTCAAGTTATCATCGTCATATATAATCAAAGGGAATGTATTCCGGTAGAGATTGAAAGTATGAGTGACCTATTGAATCTTGAGGTCAGCGATGTGATGTTTTCAGAAAGTATTGATGATACAAATGTGCACCCAAATGATGGTAAATATATCACCAATGCACAAAACACATCATGCATACGATCTTATACAATCAATATCTATAAAGAGAAATACATAATTTTTCTTGATATACATGTTTCTTTAGTTAGAAAATATAGTGCATCCAACCAAGTATAACACATATTCACGCGTTACATGGGTCTTTCTTATTACTGGTAAGGTCATGGTATTTGGGGTTATTAAACATTGTGTAAAGCTAATTCAAACTGATTCTAACACCCTTACATTTTACAATCTCTTTATTCTGTACGTTAAACTCAAGAGATTGCTAATCTGAGTATGAAGCTCAGTCTTGGGAAAACTATCTAGAGTATTCATAATAATAATTGAGACTCCCGACCCGATTATAATGCGCACATCATCCAACGTGGTGATCCTTTCATCGAATAAAAAATGAAATGTACTAGTCTCCCTATACATAATATATTACATTCGGTCTCTTGTAATAATTTCATATTATTTTATTAGATTCATTCTGATGAAACTTATCTCCTATTAATCTATTAATTTTTTTCGTATACAAGAAAATGATGGCATTTTTACACCTTGTCACACTAAAAATATTTTAAACAAACTATTGGATCCTGTGCCTTTAACAAGGATCGATTTGAGTCGACATGTTAACCACTAATATATTTCATTAATGGTTCAAAATATGAAAGGGATACGAGTGTCATTCAATCTTATAATTTAAAAAAAGATTCCATGGGCGTGGAGGACATCACCCATTACAACCTAATGTTCCATTCCTCGTTGGTTGTAGGAGATCACCCTTACATCCCAAGAGTCAATCATTTTTCATTTTGACAATCTTTTTATTTGTTGAACAAAAGTTCATACACTTGTTCGTTTGGTGATAAAGAACTTATACTCTCCTTTTGAAAATAGATTAGTTTGTACATGTGTACTTGAATGCATTGATA
Source organism: Limnanthes douglasii subsp. nivea (assembly GCA_036936605.1). NCBI lineage: Eukaryota > Viridiplantae > Streptophyta > Magnoliopsida > Brassicales > Limnanthaceae > Limnanthes > Limnanthes douglasii. The sequence continues at coordinate 387,948,889 of JAUPFV010000001.1, read as the reverse complement.
ATTTGTATAAATTAATTAATATTATTCATAATCTAACTACAATATTATGGCACATATGTTGAGGTCACAAATCTCAAAAGACGATTGACAAGCTTTTTGCTGAAAGTATATAAGATACGATTGATTACACCGATTTTGATAAATGTGTAGAGTTTATAAAAGGAAATCAGACCAAACATAGCAGATTTGAAGACTCTCATGCTAAAGACGTCTTGAAATTAATCAATATAGACATTTGTGGCCCTTTATCTACATCATCATTGAATGGACAAAAACATTTCATATTATTTATAGACAACTTTTCACAATATGAATGTCTTTATTTGTTCATAAAAAATCTGAAGTCATTGATGTGTTCAAATCTTTTATTGTCGGGAATGAATTACAACATGAAAAACAACGTAATGACCCATTTTTTTGTCTATTTTCATAACTGTGGAATTGTCTTTCAATACACCATGTTGGGTTCGTCTATTATGAATGTTGTATCAGAATGACGAAATTGCACATTAATGAAAATGTTTATGAGCATAATTTTGTATTAAACACTATTCATTTAATTATGGAAGATGAAGCTCTTGAGTGTACAACTTACATCCTTAATAGGTAACCTACTTCGATGGCAGCTAAAAAACCATGTGAGATTTTCAGAAATGAAAACCTAACTTTAGTCACTTTCATAGATGGAGATGTTGAGCTGAAGAAAATTCTTACAAACATAACAAACAAAACCTGGAATCCAAAATAGCTACGTATTATTTTATAGTCTACACCAGTCACTCAAGGGGTTATTAATTTTATTCTTTAATCAAGCTTTAAAAATTTAGATGAAAACTGCATTATTTTTTAGAATTCAGATCTTTAGGGAAGAACTCGGATAATAAAATTACTTTTGAGAAAAAATTAAAACCAAGTCATTCAATCGATGACATTGATGCTCCGACTACAATATGCTAGGAAATCTAGTTTATCAGACCGATGTTGTACTTCTTACGCATAAAGAGAATATTAATGTTGTTTTAGATGAGAAACTTTAGCAATTAAAGAAATTGAGCAATGGAATGAGCTAATATTGCATAAATTTACAAGAGAAAGGAAAAGTGTCTGACCTTTATACTATGTAGCATCCTTAATAAACATGACAATAGTTCATATATTATGGAAAAGGTTCCAATCACCATTCACGGGGCTATGAAAAAATCAAACTCTAAATTATAATTTGAAGAAATGAATGAAGGCTACAAATTAATGCAATACAATTTTGTATAGGATCTTTCCCCCTTACTCAAATGGAAAAAAGAATTTGGTTGCAAATGGGTGTTTAAAACCAAACGTGATGCTATATGCAAAGTAGAAATATATAAATCACATCTTGTAGCAAAATAGTACAATGAAAGTGAAGGGAATTACTATTCTAAGACATATTCACTAGTTTTATCCAAAGACTTATTTAGGACAATCATGGTTCTAATAGCTCATTTTAAATTTGAGCTTCAGAATTGAGGAAACGATTTACATGAAACAACCTAAAATTTTTATGTATGGACACTCAGATTCAATGCTGTAAACTAATGAAATTAATTTATGGACTCAAACATGTATCTCGTCAATGATACCACAAATACATAGCTACAGTCACCTCATTATTCGGTTTTGAGATCAACTTTTTGAAAAATTATGTAAATCATAAGTTCAGTGGAAGTAAATTGATCTATTTAGTATTCTATGTCAATGACATAATTTTTGCCATAAATAAATTAGTATTATTACAAACTATCAAGAATTCAGTCATATAAGTTTGACACGAAGGACATTTGTGAAGCGTCTAATAGGAATGAAGAATGTTCAGGGCTTATTATAGAATGCTACGCAGATATTCATGATTAGTCGCGACAATAGAGACTTGGCCAACTCTCTGGATTTTGGGCAAGTGATTGTTGTAGAAATCAAAGAGTTTGCAGGGAAAAACTCGAAAATGGCTATATAAAAAAAGATGCTACCACGACGACAAAGGTATTAACACAATAATGCGATTTTTATGTTTTTCAAAATGTATTTGAAACGAATTATTATTATTATTATTTTCGTGCCCCAAAAGGGTGGCCGAGTTGGTTGAGTAAGGCATGCTTGTGACCAAAGGTCATGAGTTCGAGTTTTTCTACATATGCTTTCTCGGCTGAGTCTGTCACCTTGTGTGGTTTACCTTCTGGCGTTGGTTTGCAGGCTACTGCGTCACACTGAGGGATTGTTGCAGAAACCAAACTAAGAATTTAAATATTAACGGAAAATGATTATTTACCGTAGAAATAAAAGGATTGCCGCAATAAAGCTGAATATGGAATTTTAGAGAAAAATGTATGTTTTCGAAAAAATATATTCCCGACCAACGTGATTATTTTTAAAAGTTTTATTCAACTATATCGATCCTCCATAAGAATTTATGACCATAATATACAAATGAATGATTTACAAGATGAAACTATAATATATCGATAAATCTCCAAATACTTTTGAAAACTTAAAATATTTCCTTCAATTATCAATATCCGTCAAACTTTTATATTTTATACCTAGACTGTATTATAAATTTTACGCCTTGTTATAACAAAAACAAATTTCACATAAAGATCAAAACGATAAAGATCCAAAAAATTCATTTTCATATATACATAATACGAGTATATTAAAATTCCATACCATGCGACCTCCTGAAAAAATTCATTTGCAAACATTTCTTGTTTATGGTAATTTGTTTATTAGAATTACTTAAACAATAATTATAAAAAATACCTTAATTAGATTTTAATATTTTCATATCTTATTTGTATTAAAATATAGAGTTAATAAGACTCAGATTAGAAAAAATCAAATTCTTCATCTTCAAAACTTTTGATTTTAACTATTATCTCATATTTAATCTTTCTTCTCCTATCCTTTGGGGCTTGAAGATAAGAAATTTGTGTACAACCCTTAATATTTTTTTCAAAAATCAATTTGTACCCTTAAATTGGAGCTTCTCCTTTCTTCTAAGAGTTCCTACCTTTAATTTCAAGATAATATATTCGTTGATTGAAGCACGACCAATTACTATGCCATTAATCTCGTGTAGCTTGATAATGATTGAGACGTATGTGTATATGTCGCATCCAACTCAGCCGCTTCCCTTTTATTTAATGTTTTTTAAGATAAATTTTTTGTCTTTTAACTTTATTCAAAATTTATAGATATATTAGAGTTGTTGTAAATAAAAAAATTGATAACATAATTTGATAACAAGTTTGATTTTCTTTTTTAAAGTATATATCGAAACAAAAAAGCAATACAAATATTTATTTAACCTAAAAAATATAACAATGTTTTTTAATATATAAACATATTAGAGTTATTGTAACTAAAAAACAACATACAATAACATAAAAAACTTACAATTTTTTATTATAAATAATATCTGAAATCAGGTCTAAAATTAATTCTAATTTGAAATTAGTTAAAATTAATAATTAAACTAAATCCAAAATGAAATTATAAATCAATTTAAATCCATGACATTAGAAATTAAAAATTAAATTAAAACTGGAATAGGAATTTGAAATTAAATTAAGGAAAATTCAAAACAAATTTGAAATTAAATATTAAGTCTAAACTAAAATTGGTTGAAAATAAATATGGTATGGAACCCAGAGTCACATTAAATATGAATTTAAATCTAAAGTGAAATTAGTAATAAAAAATAGATAAAGTTAAATCCGAGATTTAAATAATAAAAAATTATTAAATCCAAGATAAATTATAGATTAATTTTTTATTTTATCTACAAATCAAAGTAACAAATTTAATTACTTCCTTACCAAATATATTGTAACTTAGCATCTAAAAATGGGTTAACGATCACTTAATAGCCATCTCATTAAAATAACTCTATTTCAATATCTATTTTTTTAAATACCCTAACTACCCTCAACCAACTATATAAGGCTTTGTTTAAGAAAATGATCATATTTTCATCCAATCAGATATTTTAGCATTTGAATTTCTAATCAGTAACCTTTCTTTCACAAACCCTAACCAAATACCCGTTTTTCAAAGAAAACCAGATTTTTCTAAAAACCCAACTATTCTGGTGTGATCATTGATCATTTCGGTAGCCACCTTAACACCTCTGTCAACCACCAACTCGTTTTTTATCGTTAGACTGATGTACGTCTCTATACTGTTTCAGTCCGGTTCATGGCCGATGATTATCCGACTTCCTTTGAACAACTAGTTTCTTACGTTTCATCGTGATTTTTCACTTAATAAGGTGAATCAAAGGTAAGGTCTTGTTTGTTCGTTGGATTTATCAACAACTAGTTTCTTAAGTTCTCAGGTATGGTGATACATCAAGTTTCTGTATGTTGGTTATTTTTTTCTTTAAGCTGATTTGAAATCGTAAGTTGGTAACATCACGAATTTCTGTATTTAAGTTGATTTATAAGTTCAAAACATGTTTAAGCTTGTCTACAGATGTATTTATTTTATAATTAGGGTTTTGTATGATTTTCGGTTGCCTGGGTACAGATTGTAGAGATGCAGTAGGGGGATGCAAGTTTAAGTGGCGAGGATGCGTTTTGTGAATTGAAAACAGACATTGCAATTTTGCTAGACTATATACGTTGTTGATAGATGCTCTATTAATTTGTTGAATATCGTTGCTAGATAAGGCATCTTGCTTCATTGGTTTGATGATATTGTTAGATTGGGTATCGAATCGATAATGCGATTGCGAACGTAGTGACATTGTTAGATTTGACCATTATTGATCATCATATATATTAGTTGCTAGATTGGTTTTAGACTTTGCGATTTTGAGGTACTTTCTTGCTTACTAGATACGGGTTACTTGTTTGTCTTTGAGATTGTAGTTCATAGCAAAAAACTGTTATATATGACATTACGATTTTGCTATATTAATGACGTTGTTAGATACTCTACTTATTTGTTGATTGTCATTGCGATTTTTCGTTGTATATATTAATAGATAAGGCATCTTGCTTCATTGTTTTTCTGCCATTACTAGATTGGGTATCGAATCGATAATGCGATTGCCAATGTAGTGAGATTGCTAGATTTGACCTTCATTGATCATCATATATAGTAGTTGCTAGATTTGTTTTAGACGTTGCGATTTTAAGATACTTTCTTGTTTGCTGGATACGGGTTACTTGTGTTTTTTTTCTAGATTGTATTTCATACCAAAACACTGTTATATTTGACAATGTGTGAGATTTTGATTTTGCATGTAACATGTTGCTAGATTGTGTTTAGTAATGATAAATCTATTTCCTGTGTAACTCACCACTACATTGTGATTGCCACTACAACTTACTCAGTCTAGTTTCTACAATGCAGGTTAATACATGTCAAAACCTAAAATTTGTATTTTTAAATATGGTCACCAAACTGCAGTTTGTAATAATACTAATTTATGGTACGAGTTGGTTAGAGGTAACTACACTATGAGCTACTTCTATGGTGCTCAGAATAATTCCATGTTTAATAACGATACTCATTTTATGAGTTTAAAAGTATATCTTGATGTCGAGCATTTAAAAAATGTTAGTTTTGTCATAGAAGAACAACCAGGAGATAAAGAGTCTGCGGTTAAGCGTAAACAACCTAGTCTAAGTTTTGTAGAAGCCTGCGATAACCAACTACCTTGTGGGGAAAGTATTAATGATTTTCTTAATTCAACACACAAAAAAACATCTTGCTACAACTGGATGGGTTGATGCTATCACAGGTGTTGGTCACTCGTTTGATGGAGGTGCTTAGATAATGGTTTTTCTTTTAAGTGCATGCATAATACATTTAGTAAGATCACTGCTTATTGTGTGAACATAGATTGAGGGGGATATAATTGGAGACCTTATGCATCTATTGATTGGAGAACTGGTTTGTTGACACGCATATAATCATCTATTAAACAAGACTACGGTTTAGACATCTCTTACCGTCTCTCATGGAATGCTTTAGAGAAGGTAAATAGGGTAGTTTTTGGATATATTAATACTTCTTTTGGTTTTCTAAGGGGATACTTCAAACGATTAAAGAGGCATGATATTACGACAGACCGCCATTTAGATTTAGCTGGTGGGAACATTTTCCAACGTTTTTTTGTAGCATTCGGAGCGTGCATTCAGGTTTTTCATTCATGCCGACCATTGTTGAACATCGACGGAACACATTTAATGGGGAAACATGGGTGTGTGTTGCTATTTGTCGTGGCTAAGGATGGCAACATACTGAAAAGGAAGAGGAATAGAAGGCTGTCGGATTAATCAACAACGTTCCTGCTAGAGCAACCACCGAAACAACTTATTACGGTAACTTTAATCCAACTAAAGTACCTGTTTTTTCACCTTCTCCTTCAACCGAATAGCGCCCTTCTTCTAAAGTTCAAAAACCTAAAACGCATCGGTCTTATTATTCTCAAACCAAAGTTTCACCTCTGATTATTGAAGAATCAAACAAATCTTCCTAAAAACAAATTTCAAATACTCCATCCTCGGCTCATCCTCTATCAATCAGAAAAAAACTTTGATAGCTATGGGAGACGATTCAGACGTTATTACAACTCCTCCCTCCTTGAATCCAACTACTCAGTTGCCTTCTCGGAGAGAGATAATCTAAGAGGTTCCATTATCCAAACAAAATTTATCCAAAAATCCTCTTCAAACAAAAGATCCTTCACCAGAAGCTGAAGCTTTATTGCCTCAACAAAATCCTTCCCAAACTAGAGATGAAATATCAGGAGACGATGAAGCTGATTCTGAGGCTACCAAAACTGATAATGAAGCTGAGTCCGATGAAGGGAATTCAGAAACTACCACGGGTAAGAATACTTGTAAGCCTCGAAAAAAGAAAGAGCCAGGATTTGTTTCCGAGGAAGAAAGGGATGCTATTGGCAGAAATTTAATAGGTCTTGATGCCGATTATATTATTCAACTGAAAAAGGTTCCATACATATATTACCAAAAGAGCCAAGCCTCAGACTTAAAAAAGAAATGGGGAATGGGAGAGAAAATCACAGTTTAACTGCCTAAGAAAGGGGAAACTCCCTTAGACTGCAAAGATGCTGAGTTTGTGGTCTACCCCAAAATCATCAATTTGGGTGTTTGGTTCCCACTAGATCCTATGATCGTGGATTACTTCGAACTTCTCAACCTATGCCCTACTCAAGTGACACCAAATCAATGGTTCACTCTTATGTCTATGATAATGGTATCTTGGTTATCCAAGATTCCGATAACCATCAAGGATTTCATCTCTTTAACCCAATTATTAAAAGGTGTGAAGCTCCCCTTCTATTACCTCACTCTAGTATATGACCTAAAAATCATCGATGACCTCTTGGAAGCTAATGAAATCTGGAAGCAAAAGTTTATCTTCATCTCAGGAGCATGGGAGAATGCCAAAGAGATATCCAATGCCAACCCATCTAAGCTAAATCTTATCTGGAGAAGCAACCGTAAGTACTTCAAAAAATTATACACTTTAAGATAGATTTCATCTGTTGTCCTCCTCATTAATTATTTACTTGTATGATTGTTCCAGAAATTCTGAGGCGATATGCTAATACGTCGAACGACAGTGAAGGATATTTTCAAAAAACTTGTCGCATGGGCCGAGAAAGTGTGGAATAACGCTTTCCACACTGCATTCCAACCGATCAACTTCCTTAACAGTCATATTTTTCCGATCACGGATGGAGCCTTGCCTCCTCGAAATTCGATGGAAGAACCCAATCCTCATTTCACCTGTAAAAGGTTAGTTCAACCTGATTGCAAAGTATTCCTCCATATCCGCAACAGGTCGAAAAGTCATCTGCCAAAGAAGAAAAAAAAGGGCTAAAAAGGAAAAGAAAAGTAAAAAGGCAGCTAGCAGATCTACCGTTAGCCCTTCAACATCGTGAAAGCCTAAACCTCGAAAAAGAAAAGCAGGAGAGTAGAAATTTTCACCCATCGAAGAAGAGAAAGATCAAGAACCTTCCTCGAAGAAAAAGAAAGCTTCCTCCAGTTCTCATGGAAAGAAAAAGAAACAATCCAAAATCACCGAGTATTCATTGGCCGATGAGGAAGAAACCACAACTGTTGAAAATTAACAAAACCCTCCTCTCGAAGAGAAAACAACCAATGAGGACACTTTGATTATCATCAAAGACAATGATGGTGATGGGAACCAAAACGCTGAACACTTCAACCCCGACAGCTTTATTAATTTCAACGAGTCACAAGAACTCGCTAGAGAAGACAATATTGTCCTCCAAGATAATCAGACCCGTATGCATCACTTCGGGAGAACAACAACCGTCAAAGCGTCTCCAGAAATTATTTGTCCCTCTGCTCCAACTACAACTTTGGATATGATTCCTTGTCCTAGTTCAACAGATATTCTCCTCCTCCATCTAATCTTGAAATATTTCCTACACTTCATCCATTTTCCAATCTCAACGCTGCAGCAAAAGCACTTGCTTCCCAAGTCGAAACTTCTCAAGATCATTTGAAGCAATTGGCCAAAAACATGGTCCACTACAAAGATCATTCAAAGCTTCTATAGGTTTGATTATCTAGGAGGCCATCCATTGGGTCATCTATATTGCTTAGGAATATGAAGGCCCCGATTCATCGATATTCAAGTGAAGTGAGGAAAGTGACGTAACATTCCCTGATGATCCGTTGATTGGAGCAAATTATACCAATTTTTCTAATGATAATGTAGCATATGCATTTATACATAGTTGATATGATAGTGCATATTTCATTAGTCATGGTCCATCGAGGATAATTCTGTCACATGACAGGTTGTCTATTATTATGAAGAGGATTTGAATAATATTTTTGTAAACCCATATCTGATGGTGGCATTGATTTTTAGTTCACCGAGCACTAAAGTCTCGGATCTATTGAAGCCCAACCAGGTCATTTGAGAATGTGATAGAGGTGTATGCCTCTGATTTTGTCATTATGCTTCTTATACATAATATTTGCACAACTTCCTGTATCAAGCATGATAGCCTGATTTTGGCTCTCGCAAGTTTTACGGTGATAATTACAAAATATTTGTATTGCCCCACTACCTCCCCTAATTTGTCATCATAATATGCAATCATAGAGAAGGAAGTTCGGTAGAGATGAACCAACGACTGATTGACCTGTTGAATTTTGAGGTCAGTGATGTGATGCTTTCAGAAATTTTTGATGATACATGTGAGTACATCTCCTATAATAATAATTCTTACAAATTATCTGCTCAGATCAGGGTCCAAGAATTCATGGTCGACATAAATCCATGGTTTGGTCAGCCTAAGACAATACAACCTCTGGTGTTGTTGTATGAGGCTCGAACAAGGGAGCTTCTGATTGAGTAATCTTAGAGTAATTAGAGGCCCAACCCTCAAAAAAATCTTAAAGATTACACTTTTCAGCGAGGTTTTAATTTTTGTCTTTCGAGGCTTACATTCTCGGGTATAATGGTCGTTATCGTTATGTCACTTACATAATGTTTTTTACACTTTGAGACTCTTTCGGTACTCACATCTTTTCTGGTTTTCAGAACAAAATTAAGTCTCTAGCTCGGTCATAGGTTGTAACTATATCCTCAATATGCTTGATGTACTGGGTATTTGAACCTTATGATTGCAAGAATCTTAAAGGTGGGAGCCTTGCACTTCTATATATCCTCGAATATGAGGTTGGATTGATTCTTTGATAAAATGAAACAAAAGGCCAAATATATATGGCAGTTTTAGGCATTTTTTTAATTTAACAAAACTCTATATGTAATTGTGCACCTTTTCATTGAGTTCGTGCTTGCAAAGGATGATATAATCTCCATCTATGTAGATTATTTTTCTTCTGATGAATTAATCTCATAAGCAATGCAGGGAGATTCGAATGTGAAAATCAAGCTCAAGCGAAAATAATGGAACCATGTCAGAGTACTATCTTCGAAGGTCATAGAAAACTCTCAGCACATGAGCCTATCATCATCGTCAAACCCGAGCATCATGTTTTAAAACTATGTGATGTGTTGTTCAATGTCTCTTATTACATTGTATTATTTTATTTTGAATGAATCAAATATATAGGGCAGAATACCTGCCATTTTATGGTTGTTGAAGAAAGTCTCATAGGCGCATTTCAGTTACCACGTGAGACACCAATGATATGTTTGGATTCTCTTTGATATAATGAAATTGTTTCTATACAGGGATAAGTAGCATTTTAAGCGAGTACCTAAAGATAAATGTAGATTAAGATAGATAATGAATCATCAAAGTATGATAATAATATTATCAGGTGCACATATAATCTGATACAAGCTAGATTTGTACCATGCCTGAACCCAAGAATTTAGTAAGCTCGACATATTATCAACTCAAGCATTAATACTGGAAAAAAAGCTTGAATAAATCATTACTACCGTGACCAAATCTTGGTTTTTAAACGGTTCGAGAACACGCTTGAGCATCAAGCAATTTATTTTGCTATTAATGTTAGTCTACTTGTGGCATCATGACTACTAACTGTGTAATTAATGTAATATGTGTAATTACTATAATTGTAACTGAACTGTAAATGAGATTTTCAAACTAAGAGCTCAACATGCTCGATTGCTTGTGCACCTGACCAATACAATTCACATACTCCAAATTATTCATCAAGCATTTGTATTCTCTCTCTCTCTAGTTTGATGTTCTTATTTATAGTTTAGTTATAACTATACTAAATGCATTAATTACATCGTAAATGGTAATTATGTCACAAGTTGATTACATTAGATAGATGGTTTGCTGCACAAGCTCATTCCCGAACCCTTTATAGATTAAGATTCGGTCCATTTACATATAGTAACGCCTACTTGAGCTCGTTTATAGTACTAAGACTCAGAAAATTACATATCGAGATTTATAAAAGCTCATGTCCAGGCACGATACAAATCTAGCATGTATCAAATGCCTGATTCAGATCCTTGGTTGTTTGAGCCCATGTCCATGCAGACTATCCACATTGGTTCTAAACTAGCTTCCGATGGGGTAGGTATTTCGACCGGAAATTTGGTGAAGAAATCTATAAGAGCCTGTGATTTTATGGTACTTCATGGTTTGAACTTTATATCAAAGTCTACCAGCTCTACTTACCATCATGTTAGTCTTCTTGAAATTTCACACTTTTGGACGATGTTGATCAAAGGAAAAGATGTTCAGACCATAATGATATGACCCGGAAAGTATGGTCTTATATCATCGGGAGTCACTACCAAAGTCAGTATTAGCTTCTAGAGTTTCAGATACTAAATTTTGGCAGCAATGAGGGATTTGGTGATATAGTAAGTAGCTCATTAGGTGTCTTACTCTTTTATAAATAGTACTTCACTTATATCATATTAAGAAACTGCTAAGTACCAACACAAAGTATCACATGAGTTTAGTCACATATAAAATTTGAAATAAAACAGGTTCTCTTTGAATTTTATGGAATACATCATTGTATTTTGACATCAACTTGAATTAGCGAACTATCTTAAGTACTCAGAAGAAAAAAAACACTTGTTAGCTGATCGAGAGATTAATAAATTGAGATAAACCAACATTTATGTAAGATTTTGTACCTACTTGATAAACTACGTTGGCTCCATGACCTAATGAGTTGCGTTTTCTTCGATATTTGTTTTACTAATCAAGTACCCAGAAACGTTCTGGATGAGACTTCAAATGTACATTTACTTTAATTGTGTTTGATATTAATTTCATAGATATTACCAAAGGTATCTTCCTTGTCTACGAGGTGAATATGTTCTTCTCGATTGGTGACTAGCATGTCATCAACATATGACTCAATATTCTGCCAGATTTGGGTGAATAATGTTTTGCTCACCACACCTTGGTATGTACCACCTACATTCCTTTAGACCTAAATGAACTACCTTGTAGCACTCAAGACTGATAAGGGAGTAATTCGCCAATATTGATAATAAGGAGTCAATTGTAAATAGAAGGAAGTTAATATTCTGTGACGATATTTATCGTTTATTAGAGGATAATTTGTAAACAAAGTATTTTATGAAGGACTAAAAGAGAAATAAAACAAGACCACCAAGGATATTATTGGGTCCACCCCTCCCCACTATAAAAAGAGACCCATTATTCTTGGTAGGTGGGAGATTCTTAAATATAGTATTCTCTTTCGACTTTCTCTCTCTACATTTGTGCTCTAGTCACATCAGGTCCAAGATCCAATATCTTTCTTAGTCATTTATTCTCTCATCATTGGCGCCGTCTGTGGGAACGCGTGATACCAAAAATGAATCTTTGTTTTGAAAATCGCGATCTAATCTTAAAGAATGAATGACGAAATTTTCGGAGAGAGGGTCGGGAGAGAAGTGGCCCGAGCCGTTTCACTATCTGAAGACGAGGAAGCCCGGTCAGGAGTACTACGCTCAGGGTCGGGACAAGCGTTTGACCCTTATCATGACCAGGAGACAGCTGCTGGAAGACATTGTCAGGTTAAACGCTGAGAAAGAGCGGACGCTAGACGAAAAGAGAGCTCGGGAAGGTAAAGGTAAAGAGCCACTCATAGATAACCGCGGCGAAGGAAACCCGACTGCGGGCCATTGCATCGATGCCCAACCTGTTAGATATTATCGCGAGCCTCGCCCGAAGGACAGGCAGAATGGCAGAGAGGAGCGATACCCAGAGGATAACCACAACATCTCCGCTGACTACACTTTGGACGACTCGTCGGGAAGGGAGTACCAACACAAGGAAAGGCTAAACAAACGCACGCATAAAAACCGTTTCCGGAGGGATAGGGCACCCCGTTCAGATTCTCCTAAGTACAAGAAGGGTAGCACCGAGAAAAGAGCGTCAGCGTCGTTTGAAAAAGAAGAGATGCAAGCAGGCAGCATAGAAGAGCGGGTAGGTCTACCTCAGGTCCAGTGGCAACCTTCGGACAGCCAGAACCAGGGGTACCGAACTAGTAGCTAATTCATCAATCCCGGGGACGAAGGTCTGTACGGGGTTCAGACCGAAGGGCTCGGAGGCGGAGCGTTCAGATTCGGAATGAATTGGAGAGCTTCACCGTTGTCCGACGAGATATTATCGGGGCATCTCCCAAAGAGGTTTGACATTTCCAAATAGGAAAAGTATGGCGGAAAGAGGGACCCGGATAATCGCTTGGAAGCCTTAAAAAACTTTATGTTGAGTTTCGACAACGACGATAAACTTTTATGTCGGGCGTTTTTGATGACCTTCAGGGATCCAGCGTCCAAGTGGTACAACCGGTTACCACAGGGTTGTATTAAAAGCTTCGGGATGTTCTGGACGATGTTCCGACAGCACTTCGTCGGAAGCAAGAGTTTCCGAGCTAATAGAGATACCATCATGAATTGTAAGCAGAGGTTGGGAGAGAGCCTCAGGGATTACACCAGGCGTTTTATTGAGGCTAAGACCAACCTGGACCATTGCGAGGAGAGCGTGGCGTCCGAACTGGCGGCGCAAATTCAGCAGAGTGCGCAAGCGTCGGTCGTTATAAAACAAGGGGCTCAATTCAGCTATGCTCAGCAAGCCTAGCCGGTCAGCACGATACCACCGACCCAATCCTTACCAATCAAGCCTTCGTCTCCCCCGAGCCAAAAAGCAACGCAGATGAGTCAAGTGGTTTCGCGGAGTATTTCCGCCGGATTGCAGCGCAACCTTTTTAGGGATTAAAACTTATCTATCATCCCCAAACCTTCTAACGAAGCCTCTGAAAGGAGAGACTCTTTTCCTTTACATAGCAGTTTCAGATTTTGTAGTAAGTGCGGCCTTGATCAGTGAGTCGGGAACGGCCCCTAAAGCGGTATACTTCGTGAGCAAAAGCTTACTGGATACAAAAACGCGGTATCTAAGGCTGGAGAAAATGGCCTTAGCATTGGTGAAAAATGCGGCCATATTTTCAAGCACACCCCATTGTCGTCCGCACCTCGTTTCCACTCAAGTACGTTCTTCAGCGCCCGGACATGTCAGGGAGAATGTCTAAATGGTCGGTCGAGTTGGGTGATTTCGACATCAATTTTAAGCGGCGAACGGCCGTTATAGGCCAAGTTCTGGCTGATTTTATTGTGGAATTTTATTCTGACCGCCTGGACCAAGACGCACCGCCTGGAGAAGCTGAACCCAATGAGTGGGTCATCCGCACCGACGGTGGATCGAACATAAATGGCTGCGGAGCGGGCGTACAAATAGTCACCCCAACGAGCATAAGTATGCATCAGGCAACCCGATTTGGTTTTCCCACTTCTAAGAACGAAACCGAATATGAAGCCGCCGTGGCCAGTTTGCGACTAGCACAGGTATGTGGAGCTAGGCATGTACGTCTCGTTAGTGATTCTCAGCTTTTGATAAATCAAGCCTCGGGAGCCTCGGAACCCAGGAAAGAACATTTTGTCCAGTACTTAGCTGCGTTAAGGGTGTTAGCCGCGTCATTCACTAAGATAACGTATGAAGATGTTCCAAGAACTGAAAATATGGTAGCCGACTCTCTAGCATCGGCCTCTTGCTCAAGCAATTACCCCTGGGTAACAGAACAAGAACCTCGAAGGAAAAGCTGGCAAATGGTCAGACTATTTGCAGGAAGTGTTGTGGGCTTACCGAACTACGCCTCGAACGGCAACTAAGGAATCACCTTATGCTTTGGTATATGGCATGGACGCGGTCACTCCGGCAGAGTCTAATGAGGAGTCGTTATGCGTCTAAAGTACGACGGCGGGAATTCAAAGTCGGTGATAAGATTTTGAGACGAGTTTTTCTGTATACCAAAGATAAAAGCCTCGGTAAGCTCGCCCCAAACTGGGAAGGACCATACGAAGTGATAGAGAAAGTTAAAAGCGGGATATATCGGTTGCAAGACAAGCTCGGGCGTTCGTTAAGGCTCCCATGGAACATTGAACATCTGAAATTGTATTTGGAGTGATTTTGCATTTTGTAACTTTGCGAGCATTATTTGTGTAAAAACCTTTTGGTCGGGGATGCACTCTTTCCTACCTCGGTGGTGCGAGAAGGTTTTAATGAGGCATCAATAGCAACCGACCCCTTTAATCGAAATTTTTTACCTTTCCATCTTTGAAGTGTTACAAAAGACTCCGTCAGCTGACAAGCTGATCGACGATTTTTTAGTAATTTTGACTGCTTTACAGAACCTTCATAAGGTTTTTCAGTATTTCAACTGATCTACATCTTAATTTCCGATCCTACGGGAAAATTTTCAAATTTACATTGATCAACAGATCTTCATAGGTTTTTTCAGTGTTCAAACTGATCTACATCTTAATTCCCGACCGTACGGGAAAATTTTCAAATTTACATTGATCAACAGAACCTTCATAGGTTTTTCAGTGTTCAAACTGATCTACATCTTAATTCCCGACCCTACGGGAAAATTTTCAATTTTACATTGATCAACAGAACCTTCATAGGTTTTTCAGTATTCAAACTGATCTACATCTTAATTCCCGACCCTACGGGAAAAATTTCAATTTTACATTAATCTACAGAACCTTCATAGGTTTTTCAGTGTTAATAAACTGAGCGACACTCTAATTCCCGACCCTACGAAGAAAATTTGCAATTTTATGTCAATCGACAGAACCTTAGCAGGTTTTCCAGTGTTCGAACTGATCCGAACTTTTCGTGGTCTTTTGACAGGCTACAATGCATAATTTGGTTCCCGACCAACCATGTTTTTATAAAAACAGAGTTGGATGTAACATTCGTAAAAACATAAGTACAGATAATATATTGATCGTTCCGAAATTTTGCTTACAAAGAAGGCTTACAGGGGGTTCCACTGTCCCCGCAATTACAAATTTTAACAACTAAAAAAAAACAAGAGACATCGGGGATCAAGCATCCTCTTCCTCTGACTCGGTGTCATATGATTCTTCGTCTTCACAAACCACATTAGTAGGGCGGTCATCTTCCGGAACATCCAGCCACATTGACCCAAGGGGAAGGTCAGGGAAGCGGTGATGAAAAGTCAGCACGTATACGGCTTTGGCTTCGGCCGTTTCTTTCTCCATCCACTTTTTAAATTTTTCAGCAAAAAGGGTGTTAGCCTTCTTCAGGTCAGTAATTTCCTGCCCCAAACCCGCGGCACGATCATTCCCGTCCTTCCTGACTTGCGCCAAGGTTTCTTTGGTCGCCTTGAGCTGATCCTTTGCCAGTTTTTGAGCCGCTTTACCCTTCCGCACCTCTTCTTCCAGCAAGGCAACTTTCGCCTCTGCGCCCGACAGCTTCTGGCTCAGTTCCCCTGCCCGACGCTCTTTCAGGGCCAAAGGCACAATCATGTTGTACAAGGAAAGGGCTAGTCCGTCGGTTATCCGCAACAGAAAAGTATGCAGACTCCCGAGCACAGACAGCACTGGAAGATTCGTACCACTCGACGATGCAACATCGGTTTTGGAGGCCTTTGAGGGGCTAGCATTGTCGGGAATCACCCCATTGTCGTCCGCACCTCGTTTCCACTCAAGTACGTTCTTCAGCGCCCGGACATGTCAGGGAGAATGTCTAAATGGTCGGTCGAGTTGGGTGATTTCGACATCAATTTTAAGCCGCGAACGGCCGTTATAGGCCAAGTTCTGGCTGATTTTATTGTGGAATTTTATTCTGACCGCCTGGACCAAGACGCACCGCCTGGAGAAGCTGAACCCAATGAGTGGGTCATCCGCACCGACGGTGGATCGAACATAAATGGCTGCGGAGCGGGCGTACAAATAGTCACCCCAACGAGCATAAGTATGCATCAGGCAACCCGATTTGGTTTTCCCACTTCTAAGAACGAAACCGAATATGAAGCCGCCGTGGCCAGTTTGCGACTAGCACAGGTATGTGGAGCTAGGCATGTACGTCTCGTTAGTGATTCTCAGCTTTTGATAAATCAAGCCTCGGGAGCCTCGGAACCCAGGAAAGAACATTTTATCCAGTACTTAGCTGCGTTAAGGGTGTTAGCCGCGTCATTCACTAAGATAACGTATGAAGATGTCCCAAGAACTGAAAATATGGTAGCCGACTCTGTAGCATCGGCCTCTTGCTCAAGCAATTACCCCTGGGTAACCGAACAAGAAAATCCATCGATCATAAAGAGGAAATAGCTGGATAATTGACCCAAAATTTCTTGTAAGGTGTCTTCGGTAACTATTTTGGATTGGCGACGGGATATCATTGCTTTCCTAGCCGAAGGTCTACTGCCGGATGATGGCATCGGCTCGAAAGGTGCGCAACAAAGCCCGATGCTACGTTTTATTGGGCAACATATTATACAAAAAATCGTTCAGCCGGCCCTTACTGAGGTGTTTGGGGGTAAATGAGTCGCAGATCATTGTGTCCGAGTTACATGACAGAGAGGGCACGACTCATTGTGGTTACAAGGCCCTGATAAGAAGAATTTTTATCGCCGAGTTTTATTGGCCAACGATAACGGCTGATGCTCAGCATATAGTAAAAACCTGCGACACATGTCAAAGATTCCCGAACGCGATAAACGTGCCTGCGGCCCCTTTAGAATCCATATCTGAAGGATTACCCTTCGACCGATGGGGAATCGATCTTGTTGGGCCATTGCCAATGACATCTGGTGGGAGACAAACGATCGTGGTGGCTGTGGATTACTTTTCCAAATGGGTTGAAGCCGAACCATTATCCGCCACTAAGACTAAGGACATCGTTGGATTTATTTGGTCCAATATCTGTTGTCGGTTCGGGGTACCCCAGAAGCTCACCATGGATAATGGACCCCGATTCGACAGCAGAGAGATGAAATCTTTTTGCACAACTCATAGGATTAGGCAATGTTTCTCTGCCCCATTCCATCCTCAAGCGAACGGGCAAGTCGAAGTCACCAACCGAACCATTCTGGACGGACTCAAAAAGAACCTCGAAGGAAAAGCTGGCAAATGGTCAGACTATTTGCAGGAAGTGTTGTGGGCTTACCGAACTACGCCTCGAACGACAACTAAGGAATCACCTTATGCTTTGGTATATGGCATGGACGCGGTCACTCCGGCAGAGTCTAATGAGGAGTCGTTATGCGTCTAAAGTACGACGGCGGGAATTCAAAGTCGGTGATAATATTTTGAGACGAGTTTTTCTGTATACCAAAGATAAAAGCCTCGGTAAGCTCGCCCCAAACTGGGAAGGACCATACGAAGTGATAGAGAAAGTTAAAAGCGGGATATATCGGTTGCAAGACAAGCTCGGGCGTTCGTTAAGGCTCCCATGGAACATTGAACATCTGAAATTGTATTTGGAGTGATTTTGCATTTTGTAACTTTGCGAGCATTATTTGTGTAAAAACCTTTTGGTCGGGGATGCACTCTTTCCTACCTCAGTGGTGCGAGAAGGTTTTAATGAGGCATCAATAGCAACCGACCCCTTTAATCGAAATTTTTTACCTTTCCATCTTTGAAGTGTTACAAAAGACTCCGTCAGCTGACAAGCTGATCGACGATTTTTTAGTAATTTTGACTGCTTTACAGAACCTTCATAAGGTTTTTCAGTATTTCAACTGATCTACATCTTAATTCCCGATCCTACGGGAAAATTTTCAAATTTACATTGATCAACAGATCTTCATAGGTTTTTTCAGTGTTCAAACTGATGTACATCTTAATTCCCGACCGTACGGGAAAATTTTCAAATTTACATTGATCAACAGAACCTTCATAGGTTTTTCAGTGTTCAAACTGATCTACATCTTAATTCCCGACCCTACGGGAAAATTTTCAATTTTACATTGATCAACAGAACCTTCATAGGTTTTTCAGTATTCAAACTGATCTACATCTTAATTCCCGACCCTACGGGAAAAATTTCAATTTTACATTAATCTACAGAACCTTCATAGGTTTTTCAGTGTTAATAAACTGAGCGACACTCTAATTCCCGACCCTACGAAGAAAATTTGCAATTTTATGTCAATCGACAGAACCTTAGCAGGTTTTCCAGTGTTCGAACTGATCCGCACTTTCCGTGGTTTTTTGACAGGCTACAATGCATAATTTGGTTCCCGACCAACCATGGATTTATAAAAACAGAGTTGGATGTAACATTCGTAAAAACATAAGTACAGATAATATATTGATCGTTCCGAAATTTTGCTTACAAAGAAGGCTTACAGGGGGTTCCACTGTCCCCGCAATTACAAATTTTAACAACTAAAAAAAAACAAGAGACATCGGGGATCAAGCATCCTCTTCCTCTGACTCGGTGTCATCTGATTCTTCGTCTTCACAAACCACATCAGTAGGGCGGTCATCTTCCGGAACATCCAGCCACATTGACCCAAGGGGAAGGTCAGGGAAGCGGTGATGAAAAGTCAGCACGTATACGGCTTTGGCTTCGGCCGTTTCTTTCTCCATCCACTTTTTGAATTTTTCAGCAAAAAAGGTGTTAGCCTTCTTCAGGTCAGTAATTTCCTGCCCCAAACCCGCGGCACGATCATCCCCGTCCTTCCTGACTTGCGCCAAGGTTTCTTTGGTCGCCTTGAGCTGATCCTTTGCCAGTTTTTGAGCCGCTTTACCCTTCCGCACCTCTTCTTCCAGCAAGGCAACTTTCGCCTCCGCGCCCGACAGCTTCTGGCTCAGTTCCCCTGCCCGACGCTCTTTCAGGGCCAAAGGCACAATCATGTTGTACAAGGAAAGGGCTAGTCCGTCGGTTATCCGCAACAGAAAAGTATGCAGACTCCCGAGCACAGACAGCACTGGAAGATTCGTACCACTCGACGATGCAACATCGGTTTTGGAGGCCTTTGAGGGGCTAGCATTGTCGGGAATCACCACTACGGGGTCGGCTATCGTACCACCCTTAACCCCCCCCCCCCCCCCCCCCCCGTATTGTTCAAAAAGCTCCGCGACGGTAGCATTGTCGGCACCCGCAGAACCCGCGGCAGACCCGCTTTCTTTCTTTGAGCATTTAGGCTTTTAGCCTGAGCCCCCTCTGCGTCATCCTTCCCCTTCCGCTTCTTCGTCAGCTCCTGGGACTGATGGGTCTCACCATCCTCAGCGGCAGCTTCATCCTGGTGTCCCTCCACACCGGCCTCTTCAGCCCCGACATTGTCCTGCTCGGCTTCGTCATCTGATTTTGGACACTTGCTGGGCGCCTTGTTGCGCTTCGGGAGAAACAGGTGGGCATCAGGCGCATCCCTCTTTGCGACCAAGTCCTCTAGACTGGGGTTGACGCAGCTACTCAATAGAGAGCGGTTCTGACGAGCAACGCCAGAGGTTACTCATGATCAGGTTCGTGTTTTTGAAGGCGCGAAGAAATTCCCAACCCCAATGCTTCCTGGCATAGTCCTTTAACAATTGGAAGGTGACCTTGCTCCGCTTGAAGTAATCCTTCTTCAACCCCTAGACGAATTCCTTCGATACTACACAGAGGATCGGTTCATTAAAAAATAATGTATATACCATCAGGAACCAATGTCCGCAGCAGTCGCCTCAGATTCTCTTTACTATAGGGGCGGCCGTTTTCCCAGCAGCCACTAAGGAAGACGAAGCGGTGTTTCTAACCTTTGTCGCATTCGAGGAAGTCGTTTACTATCTTCCATGTATTGGCCAAAGAAGAATAGAAGAAGGGGGACTTGGGAGACTTCGACAGCCCGGACATGGCTATATACTCTTCCATGGGCATGACCCGACCCGAAAAGCGCGAGGCCATTATGCAGGACATCAGCGTGTACTACGCGTGGGGTGTTAGCTGAGAGGGGCAGATGTTGAGAGTCTTGAAATACAGAGCGATCTCAGGATCGAGAGGAAACCTGAGGCCCCAATTGAACAGCTTGGTAAACATTACGATTTCCCATGACCGAACGTGCACGGGACTCTCCCCAGGAACAGGAAACCGGACGGTAACGCACTCCGGAATACCCCACCGGATCAAAAGCTCCTCCTGCTCAGCAGCGGGGAAGTAAAGATACTTGCCCTAAAAAAGGGAGATGACATTACTCCCGGGCAACCAGCGATGATAGGTGGTGGTCATGACCGCCTCAATTTCCTCGGGAAGCGGCTCCTCAGGAAGAGCAACGGTATTACCAGCAGCAGCAATACCGTCTTCCGCAGTTAAAGTGTCCACCTCCGATTCTTCGGTATTTCCTATCGGGATTGCGTCAGATCTAAGGGACCTGGCCGCGGATGGATCGGACGGTCAAACAAGAAGGTTTGCAGGACCATAACTGCTCCCGGTTTGGGCCAGATAAGATTCTTGTTGTTGTTGGCGAGAACGCTCGGGATCCAGTTCGTGAGGTGCTAGTGGCCGTTGGTTGAGACCTAAAAAAGTACGAGCAATGTTAGTACTGGTTCGGTATCCTCGTATGGTGGGAGTAAGCTGGACCATCTCAGGAGAATTACCTCCTGCGGGAGAAGTTGGAGAGCTGTTTTCTCCCATCGAAAGAAATTTAGCTTTGCCTCGATGTCGGAGCGGAAAATAGGACGGAGCCGTGTAAGAATTAACTGATGAAGGCGTCGGGCGGTTGAGTTGGGCAGTTGGGGAGTGCGGGGAGCTACTACTAGAAGGAATGACAATGGCCTCTGAGGTCCGAGCACCGGACAGTTCGGGTAAGGTAAAAGACTCGGCAGGGATCAGATCAGCGAGAACGGGGTCGTGGGGTAACGGTACATGCATGAAAGGCTTGATGTCAGAACTCCAAATCAATCCCGCACGTCGATATTCCTCAGCGCGGTCACTGATGCTAGCCCAATCTACAAATCCGAACACAGGCTCTTTCTTCTTTTTAGGTTTTGGTTTTTGCTTCGGGTACCTATTTCTCATAAAACGAGCTCTCTCTTTAGAAAAATTCGGACAACACTTTCTCTCTCTAAAACGCCTCTGAGAGTGACTTATGTTTGTGAGGTATTTATAGGCAACCCCATCTAGCCGTTACGCGTACGGGGAAGTTCAAGCGACGAAAAGCAGCGGTAAGTCGAAAGGACTTCTTGAGAAACTGTGCATACAAGCACGCTTCGAGTAATCGGTCAACACGTGTCGCCCTTAGTCAGACAAGCACAGTAGGCATGTACTAGCTAGCTCAGACATAGACGTTAGATGGGCCACATCAACCCGATTCACTTTTCAAAACCTAATTACCGGTCTAGACCCATGGAGAAGTCGCTAAGAGAGATCAGAAGCAGACCCACGATGACTCATAAACACTGTCGGGGCTATCCGCGCCCGATCACTTAATAAAACTTGGAGGGTCGGACATCAGTTGGAAGAAAGGATCTGCGCCCGACCACTTAATAAAAATATGGAGGGTCGGACATCGGTTGAAAGAAAAGGTCTAGGCCGGGTAAACCAGTCAATCAATCCAGAGGCTAAGGGACAGAGGCGCTCCGAGCTGATTCTTTTACAAGTCTTCGTTCCCGTTTCTCTCGAAGACTGGGGGGGGGCAACTGATAAGGGAGTAATTCGCCAATATTGATAATAAAGAGTCAATTGTAAATAGAAAGAAGCTAATATGTCTGTGACGGTATTTATCGTTTATTAGAGGATAATTTGTAAACAAAGTATTTTATGAAGGACTAAAAGAGAAATAAAACAAGCCCACCAAGGATATTAATGGGTCCACCCTTCCCCACTATAAAAGAAGACCCATTATTCTTGGTAGGTGGGAGATTCTTGAATATTATATTCTCTTTCTACTTTCTCTTTTTACATTTGTTCTCTGGTCACATCAGGTCCAAGATCCAATATCTTTCTTAGTCATTTATTCTCTCATCAAAGACCTCGCTCCGCAATAAAAAATTTGTGCTCTTCATGTTGATGATGCATATCAATTTGATTATATCCTAAATAGGCAGATGAACTATAAAAGTTTGTTTCCCAAAGTGGCATCCACCAACTAGTAAATTCTCAGGATCAATAGAAAATCCTCTAGGTAAGCTCGATTAAGGTTGATGAAGTCTACAAAGATCGTCCAGTTTTTATTTTATTTTATTCCAACAATTGGATTTATGGTTTGTACAAGGTATGACACCTCCCTATATGGCCAATTTAGCTTAGTCGTTAGACCTCGACAATGATAACCTCGACTTTCTCATGACATAATATTTTGTACCTTTTCTTGATAGGCCGATATCTGGTGTTGTTTGATAAATTATGAAATGCCATGACATTATGATCCTACGATATCTTGCACGTACCAATAAAACATATCTAGATTATTGGATCAAAATGCTAGTAATTGAAATCACAAATACATTTGTACTCCATGGCTGGTGATCTTGATAAACAGAATTTAACTTCAGGTTATGTGTTTATATTTTCAGGGGGAGCCATTTCCTGGCAAACCAAGCTAAAATAATGTATACCATTGTCAACAATAGAGGCAAATATATTACAGTGGTAGAGGCAAACAAAAAGATATTTTGGATTCAGAAGTTCGTTCGAGAGTTGGGGTTAAAGCAAGATGAATATGCAGTACTATGTGATAATCATAGTGATATCGATTTCAGCAAGAATCAAATGTATCACACACACACCAAACATATTAATGTGAGATATCTTTGGCTGTGATATGTGATCGAGACAAAAGAAATAAATTTGAATAATGTTCACACTATATGATTAGTGCATACATGTTGATTAAGATCCTCCACGGAAACAAGGTTGAGCTTTTTAGTAAGCTCACCGGAATGAGGTTCAAGTGATCACCTCATGATTGTATCTTCCCCGTGATGGGTTGAGGGGGGGGGAGATTGTTAGGGTACAATCCAAAGTTAGGCTCACTTTATAAGTTAGGGTTTTTATCTCTTTACAGTTATATATATGGGGGCATGAGATAAGACAACCACACACAAATAAGAAATAGGAGTAGAGAGATGATTTTCAATTTTTGGATTTGTTTAGTGCAGCCATAGTAAAAAGGTTTGACCGTGGGGCAAACAGTGTCATTTTTTGCTGGTTTTGGACAATACGTCTGGTACATCCAAGGCTTCAATCTCACTGGTTGGATTATGATTTGATGTTATAGTTTGAGAGACATTAATGTTAAAACAATAAAATACTTTGGTGATATTCTTCACTTTTACTTCTGTAATTTGAAGAAAATAAATTTTGAGATGAGTATTATCGATAAGTTTTTATATGAATAGTGTTTGGTGCGAACAAAGCTCCATATCAGTTAGACATAAGAAACATCAATGATATATAAGTAAGAACACATCTCAACTAGTAAGAGGCCTTTTGGAAAGGAGTCAAAAGCAAATTTGTGCGGGGCTTCAGGCTTAAAGAGGACAGTATCATACTAGTATGAAGATCGGATGAACCATACTTATACACAAAAAACGAATATGCGGTACCCATATTCCTAACAAATGGTATCGTAGCTCCAGGCGCAAACAGAATGCAATGTTGGTGAAGTTCTCGGATGTCGAATATGATGAACCAGCAGCCATGCTTAAGACAAATGATTTGCTCTATAGATCACTAGTATGACCTAGTTTGGAATGATTGTGGCTCATCAAACAATGTGACCTGATTTGAGTATATCAAGATAGTGTGACTTGATTGGAGTGATGCTAAGGAACATGCAACGTTTTCTGATACGAGTGCGCAAATCGATATGCTGTAAAGCTCTACAACTTAAGTGCTGGGGAATCTTGGAGCAACCAATTAGAGTGAGTGGATGGAAGTGAATTAGGAAGAGTTTAAAGTGATATTTTGTTCGAAAGGAATATTTTTTTTTGTGAACAAAATTTCATATCGGTTAGACATGAAAAGGATCAGTGGTACCCATATTAAGTAATGTGGAGGCCGTTTATACTTATATATAGAAACAATGTGTGATACCCATACTTCTAACAAATAGCTATTTAATATAGAAATTTATAAGGTAAAATCTAACAAATTTATTTATATAATTTCTATTCATAAAAAAAATAAAAAATAAAAAATAAAAATCTTAATATAAAATATTCGAAGATATGTTAACGAAATACAGTAGAAACTCTATAACACTTGGGACCACCAAAATTTATTAATTAAAAGATTTATTAATTAATCGATAAATTATTAATTATTAATTTATATATTAATTAATATTTTATTAATTTATAGTAAAATACTTAGTTTACAAACACCTTTTAAGCTTCCACTTAATTATTGTACAGTATACAATGCATGTATATCAAATGAAGGGTCCAATTTGAAAGAAACCTTCAATCTTCCACCTTATTATGCTTCTTGTGTTCAATGTATCATTTTATGGACATTAAAAATATTTTCTATATAAATACAAGATCAAAATAGGTTAACACAAACAAATCATACACACAACATGGCTTCCCATCTTAAAGGTGTGAAGAAAAACAACAATGACAGACAAGATTCGAAGAGCATTATGCAAGCACAACAAGGATATATCCTCTACCGCGAATCGTGTTTATCAAGATGTATTTTGTAATTTTTAGATGAAACATTGATGACTGAAGTGGTTGTGTGTTTAGTGTTGGATTTATATCTATGTTATTTAGATCTGCATTGAAATAGAAGTATTGGTAAACTGATTTTAATTTGTATTAGTTTGAAGCATCATCTTATGAGCGATGTAATCTGGTAGATCTATGTTGATTTATCAAGTTTATGGTTGTTCTTGTGTTGAACATGGTTATGATACTAGGTTAGCTTTAGTCTGTAGATATGAGTGCTTGCTTGTAATCGAAAAATTTATATGTCTAAGAAGCAGGAAAATAAGACTGGGCAGTGTGCTTTGTAATTTATATGTCTAGGAAGCAGGCAAATAAGACTAATCAGTGTGTTTTGTTTTGTAGAGTAGTCATATTTAGGTTTTTCATTGCTAGTTATAACTTTCGTGTATAGATAATATCTTGTAGTTATTGACCCACCTACCGCAACTAAAAGTAAAGCCGATGAGAATAAAGTAGTGTATTTACACTCAAGACTAACTAAACGGATAATTTATGTAGTTTGACCATGTATGGAGCAAGAATATAAGAATAGAGTATCACAAATTTTTCGATACTCTGTTTTCGGAATAATAAAAAAATAAAAACTAAAAAAATATTAAAAAAAATATTAAAAAAAATATTCAATTTAAAGGGTCAAAATAGGGATTAAAAGTCAAGAGACTATTTTTGAGACTCGTATCATTTAACTATGGTGACACGTGGCAGAACTAGGGAGAAAACCATGCGCGGTGACTAACTTTATATATCTTCAATAGTCAAGGGACCCTCACCCGTGATTTTTTAATCGAAGGACTAAATGGCAGAAAACGTGATAGTCGAAGGACTAGACAGCGATTTAAGCCTTTAATTGTATGTTGTGTATGACTTACTGTGCAAAATATCCTAGGGAATTACTCATTACTTTATTATCAATGAGATCTACTCATATCGTGTGGCCAATATGTTTTTTGTGAATAAATATCATAAAATAAAAAATATAGCCTTAGTGATGGATAATAACATAAAAAAGAAGAAAGAGCAACCAAGAATGGACCCTCGAGAGTGCCAAATAAAAAACGTTCTTAACTAGTGGGCACGACGAGGTTCAGCTGTCTACATATGTGATTCTGCAACAAATATCTCTTCAGCTCTGTAAAAGCTAAGTATTTTAATATTTTATTTTTTAAGTAAATGTTCATTAGGCATACGGGCTAAATAATGCTATGTAATAGGTTTAACAACCAAAAATAGATCTTGATAAGGCCTAAATGTCATATATAAAAACAAAAATGAATCTTGTAACGTTTTATGAGTGATGAAGGTCAATCAAAACATAAATTCCAAGCGTATAATTACTTATGAATTAAAAATCATGAATGAATCAATTTTTTGAGGGAGTCTAAAATTTCCTAATATAGTCAATAATGTTTTCTCTCATCCACAGAGGCTAACTCAATTTCCTAAAGCGTTAAGGGTGCAAAAAAAGAATGACGCAAGAAAATAGTTATATAAGACTAATACATAAATCTTAAATATTTTGAAAATATATAAAAAGATGATTACATGAACCCAATTTTTTTTTTTAAAAAGTAAAAGTAATTTATGAAAATACCCATAATTTGGAATCATAAAAGATCAAGAAAAGGAATGCTGAAGAAAATAAAATGGTGAATCAAGGACAAACATCCTTAAACTTGTACAAAATCATCCTCTGAACATATCCTTCTCAGATGACGAATGAAGGGGAACAAAATTTCCAAAAGATAATGCTATACTTATAACACTATAGTTGGGAGATATCAAAACCAATAGAAAGGAAATCTACACTGACAGCTCGACAAACTTTTTATACAAAGGAAAGATACAAAATAATAAAATGATCACCCGTGCTGAAACGAAGTCAGAAGGTCTTAATTTGTCTCATGAGTAAAAAAACTCCATTGTTAGGAGAAGTGACTTTAAATGTGGCCGTTGTAAAATAAGAAATTATATCATAGGTGTAGAAAGTATATATGAAGGATCTCTCCCTATTTCTAAAAGTTGATAAGCTCGTACTCGTAGACGCAATGTTGCACCATATAATGATATTTTTTTATAGATACTTACGAATGATACAATCGAATCCAAATAAACATTAGAATGTACAAGAACACACACAGTATTCATTATCATAAGATGAATATATTTCTATAGCTAATACATTTTAAATAAAAAATACCGAAGAAACCAATCAAAGGATGATAAAAAAGATATTCACGACTCAGATAGGCAAAAATGTATATGCATATATTGAAGATATGTCAGCATCAAGCATACATGGAGTACACTATATGAAAGACTTCATTGAAACGTGCATCAAGTTCAAATATATAAATAAAAATTTAAATGCACAAGAATGCATCTTTATCGCGATCTTCAGATAAGTGGCAACCATTCTTTAAAATTCTGAAAAAAGCATGAAAATTCTAACAAACTTCAACATAAGATGACGCACTCAATAATACCATGAAGTGCTTGGCCTCTGCATATATATCAACAAATCCAAATAAAGGAGAAAATGTATACCCACATCTGGCGGTCTTAGATTACACAATTAACATAATACTAATCATGGAGGAGTGAAGAGAGTCGAAACATGTATACGACGTAAGTAAATCTATACTACCAGCATAAAATGATTATTTAAAAATAAAAAAAATCTCTAGCATTTGTAGTAGTGACTAGGAAAATAAGATTATATTTTGAGGAAAATATTATAATTATTAAAACCTCATCCCGCTTAAAAGATATATTACCATAGCCTCCTATTTTGGGATGATTGACCAAATGGTCAAATTACATATACAATTTGAACCTAAAGTTTAAGTCAATTTATAAACAAGGTCACATCAAGAACCAATCATAATAGATGGTAAGTCACAAAAAGGAGATGCAAAACCGATGGAAAAAGAAAAAATCGAGGGATATGAGCAAGAATTAAACTTGCACCCCCCAACTAGAGATATCTTAAACCAATCCATTTGGTTTGGATTTTTGGTATCAAATAATGAATTGGAATATGAATCTTCCATTGCAATACTTCATTTAGAGAAAGTCTATGCAGCAAAAAAAGAGTTATAATGCTTCGTTTATCCATTTGACTATGTTAAATTTAAACTAGTGTCAAGAGCATACAATCAATTGCCTATGAACTTGCTTCTTCGATATATACATCTTTTGCAAAAAAGTAATATTATAAAGGAAACCAAGGTCTCGAAGAGGTTCTTGATGTCAACAAAAATTTTGACATGCCAAAAATACAACATGTCTTTCATTAAAGACACATAGCAAACAATTCTAGAGAAAAAGGTACAAAAAAAAATATGTTTCGAAAAATACAAATAAGTATAATGTATATTGAGAAAAACAAATATGGTCAAACAAAATTGGTTTGTCAAGTTACAAAATCTAAAGAACAAAATATCAAAGGGATAATGTACCTCAAAAAAAATTAGACAAATAACAAGTTAACAAAATAAAAAATGTATGTTGACAAATGGAAACATATAACAAGTCTACAAAATAAAGAATGTATATTGACAAATTGGAAAAATCCGCTAAGCAAAATGCGTTCGACCAAAATACAAAGTATTAAATCATAATCTATCATAAGGAAAAATATCCTCTAAAAAAATCTATAGATGGAAATACCAAATCTTTAAAGTTCTTTGAAAGGAGTAGAAACTCCATAAAAAGTGAATACGCTCCGGGTGATCAAATAACCATCGACCATAAAAAAGATAACAAAACAATGGCCAGGTGTCATCAATTATAAAAATAATATAAAAAAACAAATACTGTGATCTTAATAAAGGATAATAAAATGACAGATTTCCAAGAGGTAATTTATCCCAAAAAACTATATTTGTTTAAAAAGAAGGGAAACTTCCTAATAGTGAATCTTGCACCATAAACGTACTTGGAAAATTTTGTAAATGTTCAAGTACAGAAGTATGATAATCAAAAACATAATTCTCGACGTACTGTACCTGTTCAGTCAGTACAAAAAATACATAATATAAGATGTGTCTTAGACATAAAGACTCGTCAATAAAGTAAGAGTACTCGCAAAAAAAGAATCTTACAAAGATACATTGCTAAAATAACAATTACAAAGAAGGGGGAAATTAAAAAAGAATATGGAAAAAATAAAATTTATATACAAAATTTAATAAGGAGCCAAAGGTTGCAAAGTAACATTCTTTGACCCAACACTAAAAGTAACAACACCAATCACTAAGAGAAAGAAACACCATTGAAAATGACATATGGTAACTAATTCAAAGAATTTACTTGGGCATGGTTGCACATAATCAACCCAATGTACATAAGTTGTAACAAAGGATAAAACTATAAGTGAAAAAGAGAAAAATAGAAAAAGATGAGAAATAGTCATCTCAAAACCAAGGTCCAAGTGATGACTAACTAGTTTCAAAGGAAAAAAATAGATGGACAAACGTCGTTGGCTTTTCAAAGCACCAAACTAAGTAACCACCTCAATAATTTTATTAAAAAGAAAAGTAGAAAAAATGAAGAAGAACCATAACCATTAGCAACACGTGTTAAAAAGAAGTCTGAGTATGATCTCCAAGAAGAGCTGATAAGGAGCAGAAGTAATGGAAACAACCTTCATATTCGTTGTATAAAGTAAAGGTACATAATTTAAAAACAAATATAGATTTACTTTTAATAGTTGAGGAGTATAATCCAAAATCACATGAAATACTTGGGCACTTACGCTTCTTGAGAAATAAAAAAACAAACGCAGCAATAGTAAAAAAATACAACAAAAATATAGGAAAAGAGAAATTGAGCTGAGAAAATGGGTACTCGCGATCATCACTTCAAAACCTGTTGATCAAATTACAATTATTCTTAATCTTGGTGAAACAATTACCAATAACATTGGGAAAATGATATATACAATATTGCATGACTTAGGGGGAAATCGTTAACAATCTGCGGAAACATAGGCATACCAATATAAAAGAAATGACTCTTTTTTATCCAAAAACTCAATAACGGTCAAAAGATCCTTAAAAAATCATGGAAATAGTCATCTTGATAAAATAATAAAAGAAAGCAACAAAAACAAAAATTTGGGAACTAATTGACTTCAGAAAATTTGGAAATAAATAAAAAAAACTCAATAATATCACTATTTAATGGAAAGCAAAATCTATGATGAATAAGGTAGGAAAAGAAAATAACCTCATTTTTACGAGCATCACCGGGGGTTTTCCTATCTCCATAAGAAAGTAGAGAAAAACATCTTTAGGGATACATCATTCTTCAATTTTTTGAAAAAATCACTCTCATTAAATAATGTTTACGAACACATTATCAATCAAGCTTTTAGTTCACATTCAGGCCACCAACCACTAACTTTGGTTCCAAATTAAGACGATCAAAGTCTTCTCTACCAGTAGGAAAAAGCCACACTAAAAAAATAACGAGTACTGAATGAAAAAAAATTAATCTTTCTATTTACGATTATTCTAAAAAGAAGATTTTTTTGTAAGAAAATAATAGAAGAACAAATCTAAAAAAAAATAAAAAGAAACAAAGACGAAAGAAGTCGACAAACAAATAAAAAATTGTTCAAATAAGAAACTAAAATTTAGCAGAAGATCTTGGTCTACATCAAAGACATAAATTAAATTAGAAGAAATAAAGGGTAAGGATAAAATCATATCAAAAGACTACAATTACACCTATAAAGTAATAAATTACACACGTCAATTTTTGCCAACAAAATTAATTGTGAAACTTAATTAAAAAAAATCATACAGTTCAAGCGTATAATTACTTGGATATAAAAATATGCTCTTTACATAATATTCTGTGTATACAATATACATATTAGTATTATTAGTTAAGAAAAACTAAAATTATTTTGAATTAATATATATAAAATAATATTATTAGCTTGTAACTTGAGCGACACTAGGGAGGTAATAAAAAAATAGTTATGGACAAAGTATCATTCGTTCAACCAAAATGTGTAGCAATACCAATCTCTCATATATCATTCCTAATGGCACGAGGAACTGACCCAACTCAATCGGTTCGAGTAAAAGATCTCACTGTGCACACTTACTCGAAATTTTTGAGAAGCAATCAACTAGCCACCCTCGCCGCATGAAGGTTAAAATATTAAGATCTGGATATCAAACGAGAGCAGTAAATTTACAATTTGCAACACTTATCATTCTATTAGACATTTGGATCCCAAGACCTTGAACCAAACTGATTTGGAACAAGTACAACATTCCCAGACATTCATTCATCATCTGGTTGACCATTCATGGAAAATTGACCATTATGGACAAGCTTTTGACTTGGGGAAATAACATCCCTCCCAAATTGTTTACTATGCAAGTCCTACCCCGAAATCATTATCAATTTAATGATGGATGCCCATATTTCCATAAGGTGTGAGAAGCTTGCTTCGGGAAGCTAGACTTCCCAAACATTGATCATGATTGGCTGTCCTGGCTGTAACAAATACTAGCTGGAACTTTTTTTTTCTGGTCTAGGACACATTTAGCGCATGAACTTCTGTATGGTGGTCTATTACATATGACGAAAGAAAAATAACATGATTTTCATTGACACCGATTCGTTGGGTTCTTCATTCTCCCATCACTCCCTGTCTAACACGCACTACAAATTCTATAACACAAATATTCTTTAGCTACAACAATCCTAACTAGATCATTGTCTTATAGGTATTTATTAAACTTTTTAGTTCCTTATCGAATGTGAAACGCTCTACCGTGTTTGTTCGTGATCCACACTTCTATTTCTGACCTGTATTTAAGTCTTTTTATGTGTATCACAAATACTTATATTTAGGTGAAATCTCTTTTGGAAGGTAAAATATATATTATGTTTATCCAAAAAATCATCCGAAATAGTTTTAAAATATTTTTTATTTTTAGTTTATCTAATTTAAAAAAAAGAAATGCATATGAAAATTAAGATGCGAATGCATGGGTCAAATCCCAATTTTAAAGATCACATGCTGTATTTTAATATAAGTAGTATATTAATATTTTAATATAAGAAGTATATTAATATTTTAGTATAAAATGTATACTAGGGACCAATTGTCATCCAATGGAAAAGCGACAACTAATTATACGGAAATTAAACACTTGGGAAACCATCGTCCTCTCAAAACCTCAAATAAAATTATATATTACATTTAAAATTTACTACCATCGTAGGGTATAACCTATAACCCATATGTTTGGTCACTCCTTTTATATTTCCAAAAAAAACAATTTTAAAATTTTAATTTTTTCATAAGAAAAAGAACAAAATATAATCATAAATGCTCTTTTTTCTCCTATATGA
The DNA here is from genome assembly GCA_036936605.1 of Limnanthes douglasii subsp. nivea. Lineage (NCBI taxonomy): Eukaryota > Viridiplantae > Streptophyta > Magnoliopsida > Brassicales > Limnanthaceae > Limnanthes > Limnanthes douglasii. Next base: position 387,916,015 of record JAUPFV010000001.1, on the reverse strand, counting down.
TGGGTATATACAATTTATGTAATTATTCATTATTTAATAAACAAATGTTATCCAAAATATACTAAAGCATAATCCTACTTTTTAAAAAAATTGGAATTTTAATATTCAAATATTCTCCAAAATATCCTCATCTAAACAAAAGAAACTCATATATAAAACTATAAACAACCAAAAATATTTTAATTTTTGCAATTTGTATAAAATTATATGTTTATGCTATAATACCACAAAAGTTTTGAAAGAACACGGATGATAATAAAAAACACTTCATTTTATTATAAACATATCAAATACTTCTCCTGCCCTCAAGGCGGCTTCTAGTTTCACTATTAAAAAGACAAAAACATAATTGCTGCAGTGTTCATCTTTGTATTGGTAAACTTAGTTTGTTTGAAAAAACTACCATATATATAGAACGAGAGATATGTTTTAACGAATAATAAAACAAACATTTATGTGGTAAAAGATTGCTAAATAATAAATTCGGTTATATAACTTTTTAATATTAATCTTACCTTTTAAATATATAATTTTTTTAAAAAAAATTAGATATTAAAATAATAATTAAACGATAATATTATATATATATATATATATATATATATATATATATATATATATATTGAAAAATATAATTTATAGCAAGATTTAAATTGATTAACATTCTTACTAACTTTTAAATATATATTTTTAAAATAATTAGTTATTTTTAAAATTTAAAATTTTAATTTTTAAAATTATAAATGAAAATATAATTTCAAAGTTATATGTATTTTTATTATTTAAACATAAATAAAACTAAATTTAAGAGTGATATTTTTGGAATTGTTTTTCTTTTTATTTTCAGAATTACATGTAGTTATGTAACTAGAGCACGTGTAGTTATTAGCAACGAAATTACACATAATTTCGTAAATGAAACACAATTGTTTATTCCAAACTTATTTCACGACCAAAATCATATTTATGCAACCTTTTATAAATACTCATACATTAAGCAATGTTCATTTTTATAATTTAAAATCCTTGAATAACAAAAACATCAACTCATATAAACAAATACATAAATTACTATAAAAATAATTCCAAATAAGTTCAAACACATAAAATAACACATAACCATGTCATATTTTACTATAAATTTATAAATTGTAAAAAAATGGTTCAAGATAAATCATAAGAACAAAAAACAATACACAAAAATATTATAATCTACTATAAATCTCGAGCTGCAAGAAATAATTCAAAACTAGTAAACAAAAAACAATAATCGAACATGAAGAAATGAACCATTTAACAACAAAATTGTACATATCTTAATGCACTAAAAGAATAAACGTATTAAAATTTATTTCCGCTCACGCTCTACACGTGAGTTAATCGTTCATTTGGGAGAAATATTAGATGACCCAATCCGGCCAAACTTCTAAAGGCACAAAATCTAAGAAGAGGTCTAAGTCCACCCAACATCACTTTAAGTATCTACAAAATCAAATTTTTATTTCTTTTCTTCCCATGATTCAATACCTCATAAACCACGACGTCTCTGCCAACATAGATTGATGTTGCATACTCTCGTCTAACAAGGTATTAATGGTCTTATAACAAAAATATTTTATTCTCGTCTTTCCTGACGTGGTAATCGTCGATTATGTCTAAGAGTCGACAATAGCTCTCCTTAAGAAAAATGATTGAGCCTCAACTTTCTCCTTAGATTTCCTCTTTAATGCCACCTAGACCTCTGAGCGAAAATTATTCTCTCCGCATCTTTTACAAACGGTTAACCCTCTCGTTGAATTTGTTTTACGTCACCAAAGCTTACCTCCAGTCCTCTATATATTCATTTAAAAAAATCTGTATCTTTCAAATCGGAGTTCAGAAAAAAAATCTAAAAGTAATATCGGCTTCATTTTTTTAAGACGAACAAAATTGATCCATTGATGATATTTTTATTTTTTATGATTTTTTTTTTCAAAATATATGCGAGACGTCTCATATGATTTTTCACATATTGTTTTATGCATGACCTCACATATTTTTTTTATATATGGTCTAACATATTTTTATACCTCGTATCGCATGTTTTTTTTTATATTCTTGGTCTAGTATGTTTTTTATGTATGGTCTAACATGTTTTTTTTATGGTCTTGCATGTTTTTTAATGTCTCATCTAACATGTATTTTATGCATGTTCTCGCATATTATATGGTGAAAAAAATATATATAATTGATGGATCTAGTTTTGTTTATATTAAAAGAAACAAAATCGATGATACTTTAAAAAAATAAAACTAAGATTTGAAATATACACACTATTTTTTAGAAAAAGAAAATAGAGAAGATTTAGTTAAAAAATAAGAAGAGATTTGATTGTAGTTTTTCACCTTGATCTACGTATTTATTCACCATTGTATCGTGTGGCAGCATATACATAGGAGTTAAATGATCAAGGTAGAGCAATAGAGCTTGATTTGGTGGAAGAAAAAAAAAGGCGTGCGCAGGTAAAATATTTACATTAACAAACGCTAATGAGAACCAGATATACTTCGTGAGTGAAGCAAATGGAATTTAAGGTGGGGGATAAAGTGCTACGAAATATTTTTCTTCACACCAAGGAAAAGAGCCTTATAAAATTAGGACCCAACTTGAAAGGCCCTTATGAAGTAACACAGAAAGTAAAGCATGAAACATATCGATTGAAGGATAAAGAAGGAAGAAGCCTCAAGTATCCTTGGAATATAGAACATCTAAAGCTATATCTTGAGTAAGGATAAGAATGTTTTAACCTTTTATTCTATTTTTTGTTATATTTTTTAATACAGCGACGTCACACTTTTTCCTACCCGGATAGGCACAAGAAGGTTTTTAACGAGGTGCCATTTTAGCTGATGAATGCATATAAAGTTTTTTCCTTGAAATCTTGTGTTTCAGCTTAAAGTATTACTCAGCAAAAAATTTGACACACAATTATTATCATACTCAACAAAAAAGTTGCCATACAACTATTATCATATCCAACTAAAGTTGGTACACAACTATTATCATGATCAACGAAAGTTGACATACAAATATTATCAGGCCCAACAAATGTTGGCATGCAATTATTAGTATATCCAATAAAAGTTGGCATACAACTATTATTACGTCCAATAAAAGTTGGCATGCAGGTATTATCATATCCAATGAAAGTCTTAGTTTCCATAATAGTGGGTTTACAAAAGATGTAGCAAACAAAGTTATACAAAGTTCATTGGATAAAGCAAACACTCCTCGGAATATATTGGGAGCATTTCAAAAATTGCCTCGGATGATGAGAGATCTTATACAAGAAAGCCTCGAAAATAACGAGGACTTGTACAAAAAATGGGAAAAAGTGAGAGTAACTACTTAGAACTTTTAGAAGAATCGCTGCCTTTTGAATCCGATGCTTCACTTTCGCTGATGACAATACGAGACAGACTATTTTCTAGATGGACAAGTTTCTAAAAACTACCCAAGTCATAATCAGGGTAGCATTCATAGATATCTGTGATTAGCCATGACCGGATGGTAGCATCCCTTGCATTCAGCTTGTCCACACATTTAGCAGCATATGCTTCTAAAGTCGCGGTCTTTTCTTTCTCAAGATTTCTTAGAAGATATTTTTTCTCTTCCACTATCCTTTCAAAATCTTCGAGGTAGTCTTTAAAGCCTTTTGTTGAAAGTTCATTTGCATGTTTAAGAGCTGTAATAAGACTTTCTTGGGTGTCATTTTTCTTGCTGTAGATGTCCCTTTCCTCTTGACAACATTTCTCCAGAAGCAAGACATAACTCTCTAAGGCAACCTATTTTTCGAAGATAGCATGAGATTATTTTTCTAAAACGGAGTGTTGGTGTTTAATCTCCTCAAAATTGGAGGAAGAAAGTGAAACCTTATATTTGTAATTCTTTTTCATATCTTCCAGATGTTTCATTTTTCCCCATGGTGACCGAGACGTGAAATAGCCTTCGAACACTATGGGAAAAATCGTCTCCTTGAGGAACTTTGAAGGAGATGCTAGGAGAACCTATTTCAGTTGAGTTAAAGCTCGAGGTTTCCCTTGTCATAACAAGTGTATCAATAACTTGAGGTGGTTGACTTCGGGGATTGGAAGAGGAGCTAATTCTGGGGAAGGATCGCTGTTTGGAAGAAGATTTGGTGAAAGACTTGCTGGGGAATTTTGTGATTGAACAGAGTTGTTTTCTTCTTGCTCTCCAGCGTCTTCAGATATTTCTTGGATAGGCTCTAGAATAATTTGTTTCTTGTTCGGTTGTTTTTTCTTAATCGGGTGAATAAGAGCTTTTTGAAGAGAGGAAGTTGAGGCTTTGATTGGGTCAACCTTTTTCGAGGAAGGGGTCGCTTTTGGAAAAGTATTTACTCCTTCAGAGTCAGAATTTTGATCTTTTACAGATACCTCTTCCTCGGTGTTCTCATCTAAGTGACTCTTTGACCGAGAGCGCTTGGGAAATAGATGACAATGTCTTTAGCTTCAAGACGTTCGAGGACTTCCTGTTGAGAGGGAGGAGTCATTAGTTTTTCCAAAGATAACCTCTCTAAGGGGTTTAATCTCCACAATCAGCTTTTGGCTAGGTTGGTGTTCATAAAGCAGAGTCAGAATTTGTTTTCCCAAGCTTCTTTGGCCCACTCGTTTAGTTTGGTGAAGACGGTTGTTGCACTCAGGACAAATTCAGCGTAAGGCTTAGAGATATCAGCTATGGCTACAAAAAAGTTCAAAGAGTTAGTATTTGAGATATTTGTAGTTGTATAAAAAGAGTTAATATTGGAGATAGCTAAAAATTACGTGTATCTTTGTTAGTCCACAGAAGAGAAAGCTTGTGTGGATTCAAAGGAGATGATTCAGAGCTTGTCTCCCAATATCCTGAGAAGAAAAGAAATTGTTGCTTCCACTTTTTGCCAGCCTCAAGTAAGTCTTTCACTACTTTTTGTCCTTGGCCAAATGTGAGTGAATAGAACAGGAAAATGGAATTTTAGCCAGACCAGACAGCCCAATAAGCTCTTCCAAAGAAAAACTATGCCCGGAAATTCTTGAGGCCATGATACACGCCATAAGTGTGTACCACATGTTAGGACTTTCTTGAGTGGGGCAGAGGTCAATTTTGGCAAAGTATTCAATACAAAATGGATCCAATGGATACATTAACAGTTCATGACCTCTATATATACGACCAGCTCGTCGTCTTTTACGGACATATGAGTTTCACCCTCGGTCGGAAATCTGATGGTGATATAGGAAGGAATCCCCCATCGAGTCCTCAGCATAGTTTCTTCGGAAGGCTGGAAATATTTGTACTTAATGTTGTGAAGAATTACCAAGTATTTATTTTCTATGCTCCGGATATTGTTACAAACGATGTCATCGAGTTCTAGGGGGAGTGTGATGTCACGTTCGGATTTTGGAGCTATTTTTGAAGATAGCTCATCGGAAGTTTCAGGAAGGTTGGTAGTCACTTGGCTTGTTGAGGCTAAGGAAGGCTCACCAGTATTTTCCCCAACTGTGTTGGGAATTTCTGCCTGGTCTGGGTTAGAAGGTTCAACCAATGTCATTTTTTATTTTAATATAAGGGCACTGGATTTGACTGAATGGACTTTTTCATCAGTCACTGTGACCCTTGGTGGGCGAACTGTATTTTATTGTGTTAAAATTTTAGGAGGAATGTCCGGGGTGAATCTGGGACTTTCTTGAGCAATTATTGAAGGAGTAGGCGGTAAGTCTGACCCAGAGCCCTCGGCTTTCTGTAGTTGAGGATGAGCATCAACCTGAGGTTGGACAGAAGGACTTCAAATTTCTGAGGGAGAGCCTTTAAAACATTTGTGTTCCTTGGAATTTTTCTTATCCTTGTGATGCCTTTTTCTTTTGACAGAAGAGCTTTTGTGATGCTTGTCTTTCCCCATTAATTCGAGGCTGGTATTAAGGGTCGAACAACTGGGATTAAGGGATTGAATGCAGATGTTAAAAGGAATGACAACAGATAATTATCCGAGGGAGGCCATGTGCCATAAAAAGTGGTGACATGTGGTTCAGGTGTAGGATAGACGTAGGTGCCAACGATTATTTTCTCTTCGAACTTTTGACTAATAAGCAGCCACTCTGGAATCCGACAGGTTTTTGGGGGCATAAGTTGTACTTTCTCTCTCTACAAATTTGTTGGCAGATTTTGTCTCTCTAAGAAGTGTGTCTAGAGATTGAAATAGGAAATAGTTTTTATAAAGGAAAGCTGCGCTTCAGAAAAAGGTTAAGGCCCATGGACATATGGCTTGTTTGCCTAGGGGTATAATGGGTGAAGTAGGTGTAAAAGATCTATGGGGAAGTGTGAAAGATCGTCTAAAAGATATTTGTCAGGAAAGAAGACGTGCCAAAGAATGCAAATCGTTGTGATGTGACAAAAATGTGTTTATTGGAATTGCCAGAGTTTTTGTGACGTCATTACTAAAGAAAAGACGAGAAAACGTTTGGAATGGGTTGAAAGAGTTTTTGTGAAATTCGAAGGGACATGTCTGAAAGTTCGAGGCAGCTTACCGTAAATTGGTCTTCGAAAGACATTTTGTCCAAAAGTTCTCGAGTCTTTGCAAACATTCTTTTTTATAAAGACTAGTGGCTATATATATATATATATATATATATATAGAGAGAGAGAGAGAGAGAGAGAGAGAGAGAGAGAGAGAGAGAGAGAGAGAGAGAGAGATTTGTATTGAAAAATTCGAGGAGACTAAAAGCAAAGGAGTCGCACAATTTTTGAAGAGCAATTTTCGAAGAGAAAAGTCACAATTTTTGAAGAGAATAGTCGTAATTTTCGAAGAGATTTAAAGATAAAAACAGTTTGAAAAATACCTAACAGTGTTTGCCAAAAACATTTTCACAAGGACTATGGGCTACTGATAAGGGAGAATAAAAGATGACAGAGTTAATTGTAAAAAAGAAATTTTATTTAGGAAAAATTGTTAATTATGTATTAGAAAAGGACTAGTTTGAAACAAACAATAGAGGTTTAGACTAATTATGCAATTACCAAGTTGTTAGAATTGTGGGACCTACTATTGTCCTATAAAAAACACCACTCTATTATGGAAAAAACATGTAATTGATAAACAAATATGTGTTGTCTCTCTATAAATGTAAAGCTTCACTTTCTAGAATAATTAACTAAGTAATCTTTCATACGAGTAAAGTCCTCAAAACGTTGTTTGACTCTCAAACCCCTTCAAAAACTTCTTACCACTTTATAGTTAAATTTATTCAGATTATTGTATTTATAATTAAATATTTGAAATATTTTATTTATTCTGTTTTCTCAATACATCACGTGTATATTGTCAAAATTTATTATTGTTAACAATTTTTATATAACCCGCAATGACCGTGCAATTTTTCTTGTAAAAATTATGAGAGAGTAAACTTACATATATTTGATATCCATCTATGTTTCGGCACAATTGGTAAAAAAGAATGGCAAATGAGGATAACCGATGGTAGAAATTGAGAATAACCAATATTGGCACCCCGCTTGTACACTTGTTGTTCCCACCATAAAAATATAATTACTTTTTCCACCTTATTATTTTAATATTTGTAAACTTAATTGGTTGGAATTACCTATTTTATTATATATAGTGATATGTTTTAAAAAATTAAGAAAAAAGATAAGTCGCACAATTTTATAATATATATTAAAAAAAAAGTAAAATTGTTTAACTAAAATAATATAATACTCGTTTAATATTCAACTCTTTAATAATATTTTAAACATTTGTGCTTATAAAAAAAAAGTAAACCTCTTCCTTCCTAAAATATTTTAACCAAACCCAGATATAAAAAACCTGATAGAACCAAAGCATTTTTCAACTAAGAACTAAGTCAGATAGAACCAAAAGATTTTTCAACTAAGAACTAAGTCAGATAGAACCAAAGCATTTTTCAACTAAAAACTTTCTGAAAACATGCCAGACATCAACCATATCGATCAAGTAGCGATGAATGGAGAGTGGGATAGGAATGAGTTTGGAAAGCTGTTCCAGGAGCGCTCTTTCAAGAAGGTGCCGCAAGATGAACCTGTTTTTAGCCTTTATTTCAAAGGACTAGTAAGTCTAGACAATGTTGGTAGTGGGGCAGTTTTTTTGAGGGGATTGGGGTCGCAATCTGCGATCAAAGAGATAATTTGGTCCATTAGTTGAAGAAGCTTCAACCTCGTAATGAAGCAAACGCTAAAAAAGCGGAGCTCAAGGCACTGACTGAAGGATTGGAGTTGGCTATATATTTTTTTTTTGGTGTAAGAAAATTTAAATTAAATGAAAAGGTTCATACATAGACCTTGGGTATACCCCGCGGTAATACATCAGCTACAATAAAAGTCAGCAACAAGACAAGAGAACTACTATAAGACTGAACAGTGTCTAAATGCCCAAAAAGAGATATGACACAGCAGATATGACATAGCATAACAAAATCAAGCTAAAGAGATGAAGCTACTTCGGGTGCTTCCAGGCGGAATCCTCGCTCCAGTCCAGAAAGAAGATCACCTGAAACAAAAATATGATTGAATAAATTAGAAAAGGTTAAACTACTTTGGTCAGGCAATCTTGGTACCATGAAATCTGTATCGAAGATCCGATAAGATTTGGTATGAGATCGAGGAGGCTAAAGCGGGAGCGGATCCAAAAACTCTTGAATTCCGCTCCTTCCAAACGTGGTAGACGACCGCGTTGAAACACGTGCGCCAAATACAATGGCCATGCAAATTTGTCCAACTTGAAGCCTCAAGAGTCCAAGATTGCCAGCTCAAGGATTGAAATGGGAACCCAAGTTTATTACTTGCGGCAATCCAGATACTCTGAGTGAAACTACATTCAAAGAGAATATGAGATATAGATTCCAAATCAGAGGAGCAGAGAGGGCACTCAGTTGGGGTATTGTAACCCCAGCTAATTAGCTTGTCTCTGGTAACTAGCTTGCCCTTAATAGCAAGCCATGATATGAAGGAATGTCGCGGAATGTTGTATTTATTCCAAACTAACCCCGCCCACCCCACGATTTGGGCAGGCACACGAATAGCATTGTATGTGTCCTTGATTGTGAAAGTGATGCATCCATCCTTCGCAGTCCAGTATGGAACATCCATCAAGAGAGAGTTTGGTTGGGAGAGTGAGAGAAATTTGGGCAGGCACACAAAGGATCACGGTTTGCTGCGATAACAATACAATCTTCAAAATGATTACAAGAAGATGGATAACAAAGTAGCGGAAGATTGCGATACTACTCAACCACATTTCTATTCTCTTAAAATAATTTACGCATCACCATGTTTCTCTAGCGACCAGCGAAAATGTCAAGTTTGCATTAGCTGCCCGAGAATATTAAGTTATTTAGATAGTTGTTATTGGTTTCAGCATCTTTATTTTTTTTATTTTTCTATTGGTTCCTTTAGAATTCTGTGTGAATTTTGAAGGTATTTTTTAGGCAAAGTTACGGTTAAAGTTTTCTAATACATGTTTAGTTTAGTTGTGGTTTTTATTTAACTTATATCAGTAGTTTTAAATGAATGAATATCTGCCTTTTGATTTCAACGTTATTTTTATTTACTTTCACCATTAAAGTTCTATTTTCCGTAAAGAAGACATTGATAGTACACCTATGTTCTCGGTTGATGGTTGCTCTCACCAAAACTGTTAATCCTGTCTTAACAAATACGTGGAGTCCAATTGTATAATAGTATATTACCGAACTGTCCGCATGAAGGCTGCAGATTTTAAATTAGTTTCCATAAGTGTGGAAGCTTTTTAACTTCCAAGCTGATGGAGATGTTTAAGAAACTAATAGCCGAAGCTCCTGTCACTGACAAATTTTACTGCCTATAGTCTCGGTGCTCAGCCTTAATGTCTAAAACTGAGATTGTTGGATATTCTAAGAAAGTTTTTGAGCCGAAAAACTAGGGATGTGCATTCGGTGTAATTTCATGAACCAAACTTTGTTAGAAAAGCCTACGTATATGCAACAAGTTTAAGTTTCGTTAAAAAAAAAATTGTGTTTATAATATTTTAAACTTGGTATGACTAGGCATCGAACCACGAACGAAATTGCACAACCAAATGGCATTAACCAACTTGGTTAGAAAGGCTTAGGTATATGCAACGAGCATAAAAAAAAGTTAAACCTTGGATTTAATTTGTTTGGGTTTTGAAATAAAAACACTCAATTTTATTGGAAGTTGCTTTATATATTTGGGAATGTTGCTTTATATATTTGGTAAGTAAAAAATTAGACGGTTAGATAGAAGCAAAGAGGAAATTAATTTCTATTTTCTGCAAGCCTGTACAACACATGGCTGTTTTTTAAAAGGTTTTCCGTTTCCCATAGGGTAATAGGTGGGTGCGTGTTACCGTTGAGCATTTATTTATTTATCAATTTTACAGAACAACAAAATTAAATGTAATTGCATATGTTTTAAAACGGCAGAATAATATATCAAATTAATGATAATTGTACGTAACTTAATACACGAATAAAAAAAAAGTGAGTATATATAGTATGCGTTGATATAATTTAAATTTAGAAAACATAATTTCATTAACTAAATTATAAACAAGTTACAAATTTTGGTGTATTTTTTTAATAAAAACATTAATTTAAAGTAAAATGATTCATACAAAAATCTAAAACATACTCGGAAGAGATACAAAGATTTATAATAAATCTACACAATTGAAATATGAGGTAAATAAATGGAAGAAGAAGTCTGACAACCGGATAGGAACCTATAATATCAATAGAGAATCCAATAAACGAGCAACATCAGTCGAAGAAATACGATGAGGAGTTCTCTCACCATCCGAACGAGTGATGAAGTATTTTGTATTTATGTGGTAAAAAAAATATTGGAACCTAACAAAATAACTAAGATTTTGAGCTAATGAGAAGTGAAGATTACTAAGAAAAAATATAAAAATATGAAACATAGATAAAATTGAATGATGTGGGTTCGAGTTTCTAGTTTGAAATTTTTATTTATAATTAAATTATATTTGTATCAATTATATTTATTGCATTATCATCAACAATTATGTTATTATGTTGCTTGACATCAATATGATACAACGTATTTAAGGATGTTTTAAAACATTTTATAAACTAATGTTAGGCCACGGTACACTAATCATTATTTACTTGAGTTTTTTATAATGTTTTTTATAATTTTAGGACGTCAATAAATAGGATTGAATTTTTGTTTTTTTAAAATTGATTTTTGTTTGGTTTAAGTTGTTATTTTATTGATGGTATCTACATTAATTATGCAGTTTTGGGTTGATTGGTGCAAAAATTAGAGTTTTAGAACCCATGTTATGTTGTGCACCCAACTAATACCTTTTTTTTTTTTGCAAAAAGACAATATATATTACCGAATAAGAAAGTTTACAAAGAAAGAGGTCAAATTAAAGACCACTCAGAAAATGAAGGGCTCTAATGTAATTAGCCTAAGTACCAATCCCCGAATATAATAATTTTTTTTTTCATTAATAATTAAAATTTTAAATTAAAATTTATATAATATTGGTGATTTGAAATTATTTTCTAATATTATAATAAAATTAATTAAAATTTCAAAGTTAAATAGAAGGTTATAATTAACATTAAAATACAAAAATAAATTTAATATTATATTATTGATCATTTCAAATCATTTTTTTTGTACTATTCCTTTTATATTTCAAAAAAATTAAAAGAATTATTATTAATACCAAATTTAACTTTTATTTATATATATATATATATATATATATATATTATGTTACCAATTATTAATTATTATGATAACCTATTTTATTTTGATATAACCTTATTAATTTATAACTTATAAACTTAATAAGAATTTCAAAAATAATTTTTTTATTAAATTGGGAGTTTACTTCTTCTATATGGTATTTAATATTTTAATATTATAATAAAATTAATTAAAATTAAATAATGCATTATAAATTACAATTAAGTATATTTTGTATTAGAATGGTTTGGAGTTTGTTTCTTAGAGTTTTTATTTGTAAGTTATATTTGCATGAATTACATTTATTTCACAATAAATAGCAATCATGTTACTTTAATATGATAAAACACGATATTGTTATAGTATAATGTTCATTACTTACCTCAGCCTTTTATAATGTTAGGATTTGAATAAATTACATGTTAAACTCTATTACAACTCGTGTTTGGCTATATTACAAATCTAGGACTCACCAGTAGCCCTTCATAGTCCTTACTAATCAGTAGCCATTCATTGTTAAAAGATTTGGCCTCAGTAGAAGTCGTACACCCGTATCGTTTCCCTTTAACGTAAGCCTGAGCATACTTATCCAAAAGTAAATTACCAAGAAAATCGCTAATTCTGTCACCACGTTCACATATAATTTTTTTTAGTATATCTTTAAAAAGATCTCGAGTGAGAGCATAAGCAAGATGATGGAAGAAACACAACATCTTTTTTATAGTCTCTGTTAGTGTGTTCCTATTTGGATTTCAAATTCCACAAGAGATGGAATAAACAGTACGTATGATAGCAGTTTGGATACAAGACAGAAAAGGTATTAACGATACCAGAATGACAATCTAAAATAATTGTGATTTGGCGCTCCAACAAATAAGGTTTCAAATACCCCCAAAACCACATCCAATTTTCACAATCCTCAATGCTAACTATACCAATTGCAACAAGGAATAGTCCTAAAAAGAGGCACCTCAGATGGTCAAATATAGAACTCAGGCATGAAAAAAATGTAAACGATTCGCAATAGTTCCCGAGAGTTGTTCTAAACTGTCACGATATCCTGAGAGTTGTTTGCAAGTCCTATATTTGCAAAGAATAGTTTGCAACTCTTGTATTTCCAAAGAGCTGTTTGCAACTCTCAGGATATCCTAGGAGTTGTTTGCAAGTCTGATATTTGCAAAGAGTAGTTGTGCTCTCAGGATATCCTGAGAGTTGTTTGCAACTCTTGTATTTCCAAAAAGTTGGTTGCAACTCAGGATATCCTAGGAGTTGTTTGCAAATCTAGGGTGCGAGTTGTTTACACGTTTTGGACAAAACATCATAATCCTTCAGATTAAAAAAAAAAGTAAAACTAACTGTTGTTGTCGTCCTTTGCTACCACAGTAAGCAATACACCGTTATACTTGCCATATAAGAATGTTCCATCGACAAACAACATTGGATAACATGAACTGGAGGGATGAACTGAATGCTATAAAACACCATTTAAAGCGGTTTCCAGATGATAACTCCAACCAACAGTCCGTAGTAATATCGCGGCTCTTCAATCGTTTGAAGTACCCGTTAAGTAAACTAAAAGAACTTGAACTATCTCTGAAAACTCCCCTCATTGCCTTCTCTAAAGCATTCCATGACAAACGGTATGAGATGTATAGACTGTAATTTTGTTTGACAGTCGATTGTATGATTTTGGCTGTCAACGAATGGTAGGTCCTGATAGAATCATGAAGTTCCTCTGCAATCAAATCTGATGTCAATTGCTTATGCCGCTTATGTTTTTCGGAGAAAATGGGATTGAAAGTATGGTACAGAACATACTTCTTGATCGTCATTGAGTTGGTGCTGGAATCAATAGATGCATAAAGTCTCCATTTGCATCCGCTTGTGAATTTATTTTCACAATAAGCAATGATCTTGATTGCTGTGTTGTGCATGTATTTGAAAGAAAACCCATGCTCTAAAGCATATCGACACAAAGATAACCTTAGATCTGAATGTCTTCTGGGTCTTTCATAGGGTTCAGATCTCGCCTATCTATAGACATCCAGATGTTCTGCAGTTTGTTCCACAAGTCTTCTAGTGTATCTGGCCCTTGCCTTAATGAATTAGCCCTCTTATGAAGGTCAAACACGTGTAACGAATCTGTACCAGAACCGTATGTGGTCGCTAACCCATCCTAGAGGGCTTTTGCAGTGCAATATTGCGAGACATTATTCACCAAGCCATGTGAAAACACATTGATCATCTTGGATGGAGGTGTCGGCTCCCCTGTAATGTGAGAACCTCTCCCCCTTCCCCCAATTTCTTTCTTCATCAGGTTTGCCCATAGGGCATAGTTGTCAGCACCGAGTTTAATCCCTAGGGATAAATTCTCGGGGTTAGTTGTTTGTTGTTGTGTTCCGAGACCATTTCTCAGAATGGCAACAATCTATATTGTAATTCATCAGGGATTTGACTGACCACGACTTCATTGTCAGCCATCTTTGTTGAGGATGTTCAGAATTCCCAGAATCACACGTGCTCTGATACCATGTTAAGAGAAACAATCAAACAAGATGCAGAATGATTAGGGACAGAACATGGAATTGTACATTCCCAGGAAGCGGCTAAGGTTTTGTGTTTTATTAGAAAGTGTTCCTTTTTGTATTGAACTCTTTTTTTTTATAATGCAAACCCAAGTAAGGCTCTCAATATATAGAGAACTTAGAGGCCTATACAAAGAAACTTAATACACTGAATATTCTAACATGATATGTGGCTAAAATGAGTATTACTAGTTTAAGTTACAAGTTTAGATTAGGCTAGATTTTAGATTGTAAAGTTGTTGATATATAACTTAAAAGAACTAATGAAAAATGTGAATATTGTTAGTACATAGTAGGATGATGTTTGGAAAGCCTGATTTAAAACAAATGTGCTTTTGTACTTTTATGTTTTTTAAATTGATTCAATATGAAATGTATACAGCAAGGTTGTGATACTTTTAACTAATGACAACCCTAAAAGTTTATTCTTTACCAGAATATAAGCTGAATGAGATTATGTAGAGGTAAATGAGTTTGAATGTAATTCTTTTAAGTAATTCTTTTCTTATTATATAAAGGAAGGTAAATAACTTAGAGGTTAACCTCTAAATATAGCATTTAGAGGTCATCTACTAAATCCAGGACAAATGAAAATGAGAGCTAGATAATAAGTTCAATATTGATTAAGCAAATTTAGGTGTTTTTGAAATTCGGCAGAGTTTATTTTAAAATTAAAACAAAACATTGAATTTATGTTTAATAGAATAAAACATTTAAAATTTGTAATTTTTATTTTGACTTTCAGATTTGATTAATATTTTTTTTTTCAAATGTCAAATGTCAATGTTAATATATATGTTTATGAATTTAGTATACAAGATAGTAACTATTCAAAATATTAATATTATATATTTATTTTGGTCTATCCAATAATATTAGGATTATAGTAGCTAAAAAGTGTCATAGATACAATATGATAAAAAGACTTCTATTTTTTGTTTATAAATAATATAACATGTTATCTATATTGAAAATTTAATTAACCTCAAATTTATTTAAAAACGTTGAAAATTTAATTAACCTCAAATTTGTTTAGAAACGTTTTCGTCCAGTAGTCTCTTTTTATTAGATTTTAGGTTAAATAAAATATTCACATTTTTTTAAATTTGGATTATACACTCTTTCATAAACTATTAAAATATGGTTCAATAAACTAACTAATATATATATATATATATATATATATATATATTAGGTTTATATTTTTGTTATTAGTTGAGTAATGACATATACAATGATAAAATTATTATTATTATTATTATTTTTCAGCAAAAGACTTATACTTGATTAGTAAAGAAAATTTAGAATACAAAAATTTGGCGCCAAGATATTCCCGCCCAAATAAAACCTAAAACTAATGTATTACAAAATTGAAGAGGGAATCAGCCAATTGCCTAACCCCTTTGAACAAGTCCAAACAACTTAAGACCCAAGAAACCATTGAGATGGCTCAACCCATTGCAACATATCAGCACAACAATGACATCTACACTTTAGATAAGAGCAGCCACAACAAGCATTATTGAATGATAACAGAGCAGCAACAACTCCAGCCATTTCAGCAGCTCCATTTGACTCAACCACACAGCCCAAGCTAACAGCCAACGCAGCAGTTACACACCATCCAACATCAAGCAGACAGCCCCGAACTACCTAATCAGCACACTTGAAACACCATTAAGACAAAGCAGAAGAGCTATTAACGTAAGGTAATCCTAAACTTTCGAAAACAATAATAGACTTAAGATCAGTTGGAGCAGAAGTAAAGTCATATGATTGTTTCATTTTGCATTTTAAAGTCCACCTAGCTAACCAGTCGGCAGCACGATTACAATCCCTACAAACGTGATTGATAGTCATAGTAGGATAGATTAGCAGCCTACAACAGTTTAAAAGAGGAACAAGAGACCACGGAGTAGCAGCATGATTAGCATTATTAATGAAACCAATAAGTAAGGAGGAATCAGTTTCTATATCAACATTGCGAAGACCTTTAGATTTACAGACCAGCAAACCATCCATTAGAGCCCTCGCCTCAGCCAGTAAAGGAGAGAGCTTACCGTAAACCTCACCAGCAGCATAAATAAGGTTACCTTCATGATTCCTTATAATAACACCCGCCCCAGCTTCACCATTAAAAATGACAGAGGCATCAGTATTAACCTTCTGCCTACCAGGATAAGGAGCAGTCCACTTGTGAACCATGAATCTACAACCAGACTTAGGCTTGCTGACTAAATTGAAGAGCCCAAAACAAACAGCTACATTACGATCATTAAGCCAATGCTGAGACTTAAAACAGCCAGCAGCATTCATGTATGAAATGATCTGATAAACTGCTTTAATGATAATGCTAGAAGAAACACAAACATTCTTAAATTTAGCCTGATTTCTATATTTCCAAATCAGACTAAAGATGATAGAAGGGACAACATGTCTAATGTGATTGATTTTACTATAGAAACTATGCCAAACACGAGTCATGTGAACAGGAGTCATGTATCTATAAATTTTGATGTCAAATAAAAGAGCAAAGTGCAACCAGACCTTCCACACAGTTTCACAAGCTATGAACAAATGCTCATTAGATTCATAGTTTTGACAGAACAAACACTTAGAGACAATGACCATATGCTTATTTCTAAGAGTAGAGTCAGTAGAAATGAAATTATTTACAAGTTTCCAGTGAATAAAAGCATGCTTCATAGGAGTGATATCATTCCAAATCTTCTTAAATAAGCTAGTTTCTCTATTATGAACTCTTATGTAATCCCAAGTATGCTTGAGACTAAAAGCACCAGTAGTAGACAAACTCCACACAATCCTATCTCTACAAGCACTATCAATATTACAAGTGCTTATTTTATCATAATCACTCCTACTGATTAAATTTTCAACACAGGAGAGGTTCTAATGATTATTTAACTAGTACTTGTTTACCTTTTCAGGATAAAACCAATGGTTATCCATAGAGTCATCTAAAGTAAGAAGAGGATCTGAATTAAACCACTTGTCCAACCATAAGTCAACATTTCCATCTCCAAGAGTCCAACAGACAAACTGCTCAGCAACATGTTTGATCCTTTGCAACCTATTCCAAATCATAGAACCTTTCATGTTATTAGAAATCTGAAGAGGATGCATAGACTTACAGTAGATGTTTTGAATAAGGTTGGCCCAAATGAGCTTATTATCTCTAAGCTGCATCCAAAGTTTGCATGAAGTAGCCTCCTGAACATCATCCAGGTTTCTAATGTTCAAACTACCTTCACCAAATGTTTTGCAAACACTTTTCCACGAGCACCAATGAATTCTGTTCTCCATTCTAGTAGAGCCCCAAAGAAAAGCATTGAAAGCTTTCTCAATTTTGCAAATAACATTACCAGGAATCACATTAGCATGCATCTAATAAAGCACAATGTTCATTAGCACAGAATTGATCAAAGTTACTCTCCCAGCAAACGAAAGATGTTTAGTTTCCCACTCAGCAATTCGATTATTAATTTTATTAAGAAGCTTAATATAGATAGTAGACTTATTATGAGTACTGATAGTAATACCCAAATAATCAGTAGGCAAAACAGCATTATTGAAACCTGAGATATTAGAAATAGAGTTGATCTTGGCTTCAGTAGTTCCATTAGCTGTTATAACCTTAGTCTTACTCTTATTGATAACTTGACCTGAGGTTGCCTGATAATCCTGTAAGAAAGTGTTAAGTGATGCTAATGTTGCATCCTTACAGTTAGTGAATAAAAGAATATCATCAGCAAAAGCAAGATTGCTGATACACAGACTATTTCTACACTTATACTTCATGTATCTATTTTCATGTAAAAGCATTGAAATACCTCTAAGCAAGACTTCCTCAGCAATTATAAAGAGGCTAGGCGAAGGGGGTCACCCTACCTAAGCCCCTTAGCAGTCTTAAAGAAGCCATAGGAAGCACCATTGATCAGAATTGAAACATGCACATTAGATATCATGCTGTATATAAGGTCAGTAAAACGTTTAGAAAAACCAAAACATCTCAAAACCTTAATGATAAAAGTGTGACTAAGCTTATCAAAAGCTTTGCACATGTCTAACTGAACAATGATATTTTTATCCTTAACTTTCCTATTAAGGTCATATAAAAGCTCCTTTGCAGTAAGGATATTATAGTGGATTGAATTGCCAGGGACAAACCCTCCCTGGGATTTAGAGATAATCCTAGGTAAAAGATCTACCAGCCTACCGTTAACAATCTTAGCCATAATACGATTCAATAAAGAAGACAGGCTAATAGGCCTGTAATCAGACCATCTAATAGGATTAGTTGATTTGGGGATTAAACAAATACCAGTTAATAAAATGATGAATAACATATAAAAGATCAAGCTTAATGATGCTCCAACATTTTTTATAAAAAGTAACATTGAAGCCATCCAAACCTGCCACACTAGAAGCTTTAAGGCTATTGATGGCTTTAAGAACCTCATCTTCATCAGGCAACTTTAACAAACTCTTGTTCTCCTCTTGAGTTATAATCTTGGGAATAATATTGAACATACTATGATCCAATCTTTCTAATTCCTCCTGCCTGTCTTTGTAGGGGCTGGTTGCAAGGGCCTGAGTAAAGAAAGCAACAGCAGAAGCTCCAATGTCATCCCTGTCAAGAATCCAAGTGCTGTTCTCTTTAATACCTTTGATAGCATTGTTTTTCCTTTTCTTAGTAACATAATTGTGAAACAGCTTTGTGTTTTTATCCCCATCCTTCAACCAATCCATATTACACCTTTGAAGCCAGTACTCATCCTCCATATTGTGAGCATTCAATAGCATAGCATTAACTCTATTAAGCTCATTCTTAGTAGAACTTGAATTAATCTGCTGGTGCATAGTTTCAGCCCTTAAAACATCATCCTCCAGAGCTTTAACCTTGCTAAAAATATTACCAAAGTGCTGCCTATTCCAAATACTAAGATCAGCCTTTAGCCTCTTTAATTTCTGCCAGAAAATTGTCAAAGGATCTCCATTCATAATCTTCATCCAACTCTCAGCAACAAACGGAAGAAACTCCTCATCCATAAGCCACATGTTTTGAAACCTAAAGCTTCTCTTAACAACCTGAGAAAGACTAGCAATATTAATAAGAATAGCCATATGATCAGACCCAGCCCTGGCCTTATGAATCACATTGGTATTGTTGAAAAGATTAGTCCAAACATTGTTAGTAAAAACCCAATCTAAACGTTTCCACTTAGCCTTATTAGACCATGTAAACCTGGAGCCAGCAAACCCAGCATCCTGCAGCCTGCAGTCCCTAAGCATTCTATTGAAGTCATCAGCACTATTTTGATAAAAAGTGACACAGCCTATCTGATCATCAATAGAACAAACTGCATTAAAGTCCCCACATACAAGCCATGGTTTATTAGTACAGGAAATAATACCTAAAGTGCTCCACAGATTGAGCCTATTCAGACGCTGACACTTAGCATAAACAAAAGTCAAAAGAATGTTTTGATCAAAATGAATGTGAGTAGCTTCAACATGAAGACATTGCTCATGATCCAGCACAACATTAATTGTAATGCTATCATCCCAAAACACCCATATTTTATTTGTGATATTTCTAGCACTATAATTATAACCAAGTTTAGAAGCATAAATACTCAGATTATCTCCACTAATCAAAGGATCTTGGACAACAAAAATTACAGCCTTATTATTTTTCGAAAGATGTTTAAGTTTTCTAAAAGAAGATTTAGATTTAATACCTCTTATATTCCAATTAAGAAGACTAGTCATAGTTAAGAGAGTGTTTAGAGTTACTTGTAATTGAAGGCTGTCTAGAGTTCTTGATCAGCCTCTTTTTCCTAGCCTGCTTCAACTGCTTATCTATAATTAAACTGAAATCATCATCTTCTGAAGTATCTTTCCTTGTCTGACTCCTGGTTAACCTCTTAACCTGCTTAACATTCTTAACCCCTTTATCCATAGCTTCCACAACAGTATGATTACCATCAGAAACTTGAGAACTCACAA
Source organism: Limnanthes douglasii subsp. nivea (assembly GCA_036936605.1). NCBI lineage: Eukaryota > Viridiplantae > Streptophyta > Magnoliopsida > Brassicales > Limnanthaceae > Limnanthes > Limnanthes douglasii. The sequence continues at coordinate 387,895,610 of JAUPFV010000001.1, read as the reverse complement.
CCATTACTTTAGGAGAAGGCAAGTCATCTTCAGGGGCTAAATTCTCATAATCCAAATTGGTGACATTATTTTCAGGACTTTGAAGAGCAGCAATCATTTCAGCCTCCTTTCCATTATCCTTTCATCCAATATCATCAAAATTCAACCTGCTAGCTTCCACAATGACATGAACACCAGGATCTGACTGGCAGCCATCATTATTAAAATCCTTCTTACAACAATTATCCTTAGGAGAAGATTGCAGACTACCATAATTTGAGCACTTAGGAGAGATATAACCCCTTATATTGGACTTAGCATTTTGAAAAGAATTAAACCCAAATTCCAACGTATGAATTGCCCTACTAACTTCTGCAGAAGAAACTAAAACATCAGCCTTCTGAACAACAGCATTTTCAACAAGAGTCTTAGCACTTTGAGAACTGCACCCAAACACAATGTTTTGAACCACCCTTTCCTTCCTCACAGCAACGTCATGCTCTTGAACAACATCATTCCTGAATGCAACAGCATCTTGGTTTTGAACATCACAATAATCATTACCATTCCTCAGAACAACAACTTCTTGATTTTGAACATCAGCCTTCCTTACAGCAACATCATGCTCTTGAACATCATCCCTGAATGCAACAACATCTTGATTTTGAGCTTCAGCATTCTCATCATCCTTTTTATCCTGCACCATTCCGTTAGACTGCATCTCTTTAGTCTTCTTTTTCTTACACTGATCAACACTGTGCCCCATGTGGAAACAAGTCATACAATACTTAGGCATGTTTAAGTAAGAAATACTCACCCATCAGCCTTTGTTTTGACCAAAACCCACCCAAACATCGTTGAATATCTTTCCAGCGACATCCATCTCAATTCTGGCCAAGCAATGACCATAATACGCTCTATTTTTGGGCGGAACTTTGATTTGCAGAGGATTACCAAGAACATACGCAATGTCAGTTACCATCTTTTCATTAAACATATGTTCTGGTAAGTTACCAATCTTGATCCACACTGGCGTTATCGAACTTTCATATCTAACATTAAAATTTTCAGACCATTTCAAGAGCCTCAACCTAGTAGAACCAACAATCCATACATTCCTTCTCCACAGTTTACCGTAATCTTCGAAGGAATCAAACTCTATCAAAATATGTCTAGAATCTTTGACAGAGTAGTTGTAATCTTGAACAAATTGAAACTTACTGAAAAAGTCATTCAACTGCGATCTTTTTGGCAAACCGGTGGAACATTTACAGACAAGAGTATGCTTAGACTTGGATTTTAGATGAAACAGAGCCTTTTCACCATACTGCATCGATACATGATCATTTTTGAAGCAGACAAATTCCTGATCAATAGCTTCATCGGAACTATCGTGACGAGCAGTCACCACATTAACGAACGATCTATTGTGCCACTGATTCACATTTTGATTAGAGTTTATAGTTTCCTTCTTAGACGAAGAACTATAAACATCGTTTATAGCAGGAAAAGGATCCATCAGAGACGACTCAGATTCATCGGAAGATGAAAGGTTGAACTTGAAGAAGAACGCTCAGTTCTTGAATCTTGGAGAGGTTGGGAAAACTTTTTCCAATGATAAAATTATTATGAAATCAGTGTTTAGAACGATCTTAAATGTATGGAGAATTATGAGTTAATTATACACAAACCTGTTTGATAGCTCTTTCTTCCAACTATCCCACATGTTTGTTTACTTACAAAAAATGATTTTATAAACTAAATTGAGGTGTAATTATATGCATAAAGATGATATATTTATAAATCTAATCTTTTTAGTTAAACCACCGAAGTAGTTGGGTTAGATATGTATCTTATATGCGTATGTATAATTCATTTGTAATTTTAAAAATATTTACAAAAACTTGTTTATACAAGTAATTTTGCAGGAATAGTCCAGGTGAATATCACTACCCTCGCCAAACTCTACAAAACATTTGAAAGACACCACGCAAACAGTAAACAGGCAAACCGAAATGTGAAGGGTGAAAATCCCACCTTTAACCATGGAACAAAAAGACCACACATACAATGTTTCTTTCGTAAAAAATCGAGTCTCCCCACCACCTTCCCTACCTACAATGTTTCTTTCGCAACAAATCAAGTCTCCCCACCACCTTCCCTACATCCAATGTTTCTTCCGTAACAAATCGAGTCTCCCCACCACCTTCCCTCCCACGTGAAAGAAAGGAGACATCTCTATTCGATTACACCTCGCTTCTATCAGAGGATTTTTAATTTTTTACTATTTTATTTTAGGTCAGGTTGGGTCACCTGCTAAGGTGGACCGGTCTGTTTAAATTCATCCGGCAAATAATTGATATATAGTTAGTTTTATATATTTTCGCAAAAAAATCAGAACTCCTTGATTCTATATGTTCTATAGCGCTATAGTACGAAGAAGTTGAAGAACTGCTTGACCACGAGGAATCAGAAGATTTTACATGCTGAATCTCGCTATTGAAATCAGAAATTGACGAGCTCAAACTTGTCTCGACTCTCGTGTGTCATAATCAGAATTTCACAAGCATAATTTGAATCTCTACCAGCATTGCAATAAACAGAAGCTATCTGTTCGAGCGAAAACATTTTTCCAAATGATTCTATCAAATTGTTTAACGTCATTGTCTCTTCGTCACACGTGTTGATACAACATTATGACTACAAACCTTCACTTCGAAACTGTTAAAAAAATAGAAAAGAAAAAATTCATCATCATATACAAAATAATAGCCTTAAATATATGTAATAGCACATATAATAATAGCCTTAAATATATATAATAGCACATATAAAAATAGTTATCCAATTTCGTTTCAGCCATTTCATCGAACATTTTGTATACACCTTCACATTCAAGTTTATATAACAACATAAAACGAAAATGTTAAAAATTATAAGTACCTTAGAATTTTGAAGAAAAGTTTGTGATTTGCAGTAATTTTGTAATAAAATTTGCGAATGTCGCTTTATATATTTGGTAAGTAAAAACTTAGACGGTTAGATAGATGCAAAGATGAAATTAATTTCTATTTCGAGAAAGAAATTGAATGATTATCTTAGACAAGCATGTACAACACATGGCTGTTCTTTAAAAGGTTTTTATTTTATTTTGTCCATATGGTACTAATAGTAATAGGTGGGTACGTGTGTTGCCGTTAAACATTTATTTATGTATCAATTTGTTAAACATTTATTTATGTGTCAATTTTATAGAACATCTTAAATATTAAGAAAAGTAAATGTAATTGGATATGTACTAAACCGACATAATATAATATTTAATTAATTACAGATTATACAGTATTAATATAACAATAATATATATTTAGTGAGTATAGGTAGTATGCGGTAATATATATTTTAAATTTAGCAAACATTATTTAATTAATTAAATTACAAAACAAAACAAGTTAAATTTGGTGTAATTAAAGTTTGAAATCGGTAAGAAAAGTGAAGAAGGATAAAAAATGAAAAGTGATATATTTTATTTGAATAAAAATTGGCAATCTATAATCAATATAGTCGATCATAGTTATGATTATAATCAATACAGCCAAATCTAATTATGATTATAATTAGTAGAGTCAATCTTACGACATTAATGTCTAAATTAGTGCAACCATCCATCTACATTTATTCTAAAAATCAAATTAATCTTTTCCCAGCGCTTTAATTAGTAGCATGATATCTAATGTTTTTGTCTCCATATTAGTTAATGGTGCATCTTATGGTTTCTTTAGAACTGCTAAAGGTCTCAGGCAGGGTGATCCTCTTTCACCTAGCCTGTTTATTATTGTTGAGGAAGTATTGTTGAGGGGTGTATCTTTGCTCTATAAGGATAACAAAAGTATGAGGTACAAATGTCGTAACAAGTTATGTATTAGTAACTTGGCTTTTGCTGATGATATCCTTTTGTTCACTAACTGTAAGGATGCTTCTTTAGCATCACTTAATTCTTTCTTGCAGGAGTACCAAGTAGTCTCAGGTCAGGTCATTAATAAAATTAAAACTAAGGTGATCATTGCAAGTGGTATGAATGATGATAGTATTAGTTCTATAACTAATATTACTGGTTTTAATGATACAATGCTTCCTACAGATTATCTTGGTATTACTATAAGCACTAACAACAAATCTGTTATCTATACCAATCTTCTTAAAAGATTAAAAATAGAACAGTGGATTGGGAATCAAAGCGTCTATCGTTTTCTGGTAGAATCACTCTCATTAATGCTGTTCTTATGAATATTGTGTTATACTGGATGCATAGTAATGTTATCCCTTGTACTATTATTAATAAAATTGAAAAAGTTTTCAATGCTTTTCTTTGGGGTTCTACTTGTGTGGAGCACAAAGTACATTTGTGTAGTTGGAAATCCATTTGTAAAACGTATAAGGAGGGGGGCCTTAATATTAGAGATTTAGCTGATGTTCAAATGTATACTTCTTGTAAGCTTTGGTTGCAGTTTAGGGACAACAAGTTACTCTGGGCCAATCTGATTCATGATATATATTGCAATAAGAAGCATCCTTTGCAGCTGAGCAGTAACAGTAAGGGTTCTATGGTCTGGAATAGGCTCAAGAAGATCCAGTCTACTGCTGAGCAGTTTGTGAGTTGGTCTTTAGGAGATGGCAATATGGACTTTTGGCTGGATAGATGGTCAAATTCTGATCCTCTTCTTTTTCTTGATAATTCTATTGATAATAGTTGGTTTCATCATGAGAAGGTTAACACTTATTGGTCTAACCATGAGTGGGCTCTGAATCATATTGTTAATCTTATTATTAAAGAGGATAGTGACCGTATTAAAAACTGCATTATAAACCATACCATAAAGGATAAGATTATATGGACTTTATCTTCAATTGGTTCCTTTAGTTTAAAGCATACTTGGGATTTTATTAGAGTTCATTACATTGATTCTAGTCTGTTTCACAAAATCTGGAATGACTTAACTCCTAAAAAACATTCTTTTATTCATTGGAAGCTTGTTAAAAACTTCATGTCTACTGATTCGTTTCTTATGAAAAGACACATGTACATTGTTTCAAAATGTCAATTCTGTCTTAATTGTGAAACTACTCAGCATGTTTTTATTTCTTGTGAGGTTGCTTGGTCGGTCTGGTTGTATTTTGCTGAGCTCTTTAACATTATGGTTTATAGATATATGACTCCTGTCCATATGTCTAGAACTTGGTTTAGAAGCTCTATCAAGAAGAATCATATCATAAATGTTATTCCATCTATTATTTACAGTACCATTTGGAAATATAGAAACCACTCTAAGTTTAAAAACAAGATTGTTTCTTCTAATATTATCATTAAGGACATTCACAAGATCATTTATTACATGTATGCTGCTGATATATTCAAGTTTAAACACTGGTCTAATGATAGAACTGTTGCCAAAAGACTGGGATTCTTAAACTTATGTTGTAACTTCTCTTCTAGACCTATTGTGATGCAGTGGGTTCCTCCTTCAGTTGGTAGGTATAAGCTTAACACTGACGCTTCTGTGATTTTTAATGGCGAAGCTAGTGCTGGTTTCATTATCAGAGACTCTAAAGGTAATCTTGTTTATGGTGGTGGCAATGTCTATGGTAAGTTGTCTCTTATTATGGCTGAAGCTAGGGCCCTAATGGATGGTTTGGCTATTTGTAACTCTAAGGGTCTCTATTATGTCGATATTGAAACTGATTCTTCATTACTTGTAGATTTTATGAAGAATGACGATATGGGTGCTCTTCACTGGTCTCTTTATCCTGTCATAAATTGTTGTAGATTAATGCTTACTTCCGCTATGACCATTATGCATGTCTATATGGACCAAAATCGAGCAGCCGATTGGCTGGCTCGATGGACATTAAAATGCAAGTTCAAGGATGATTATGTGTTTGATACTGCTCCTGTTAATTTGAAATCTATTCTAATTCTTGAAAGTCTTGGTTTACCTTATATTAATATTCCAGACTGAGTTTGTTTGCAAGTTCTGATTATAGGTCCTTCTGATTCTTCTCTTTTCTTTTGATGAATCTGTTGCTATGGTTGTTGTTCGAAAGTTTGTCCAAGATTTTGCGATTGAATGGTGCTTGTGAAGTCCTTGTGGCTGTTTGCTTGATGGCTGGTGGCTGTAGTTCTCTTGGATAGTGGTTGTTGTTCAAGTGTTCGTGAATGCACCACTTATTGGCTGGATTTGCTGATGTCTGCTTAATGGATGGTTTTGCTGATGGTGATGCTAGGGAATGCTGTGATCCATGAATCGTGTTTGGTGCTCAAGTGTTTGATCTAATTGTTGGTCTGATGTTGGCAGCCCAAGTGTTTGATAATTGTGCTGCTGTTTCTGTCATCTTTGTGTTTAGTCCTAAAATCCTTTGGTTAGGGTTTGGTTGAGTCCCTTTGTAATTTTGGAGGTATATTTCCCGCCTTTGTAACTTTCAATTTTTCAATTTATCAAATAAAAGTCTTTTGCTTAAAAAAAATTAAAAAAATTAAAAAAGTGCAACTAACCCCAAGCGGAAGTAATGGTATCAACATTTACTTCCGCAATTACATTTAGTCTCTTGTGTACGAAGAATCAACGATTAAATTCACCAAAATCATTATAGCCAAAAAAAATTCATTAAAATATGTAGGTTTAAAAACTAAATTTATCGAAATGGACAAATCGAAACATTAACACGTTTTCAAATTAAAAGCTATATGAAAAAAAAATCTTCTTGGTCGATATTTAAATCTTTCGGACTTAAATCACATATTTAGGTCTATATTTTCATCTAGACTTTCACCACATCTAAATAGGCGGAGTTTTAAGCTTGATGCCGCGGTATTAAGAAAAACTTAGTAAATTCCAAACACAGTAGTATGGTCAATAAATGACTTGATGCCGAGGTATTAAAAAAATCTTAGTGAATTCCAAACATAGTACCATGGTCAATACATGACTCGACGGGTAAAGCCGATGCAAACGATCGACATGATGTGTTAGTATTAATGCGGAAATATATACAACCTGATGGAATTTCAGGTGGACCTGACCATAACAACAAAATATATTGATGGAGTTTGGATCATGCATATTTTCTTTGAGACATAAAGATTCCTCTCTTGAATCGAGAAAATTCAATACCGAGAAAATATTTTAACTCCCCGAGATCTTTAATGTGAAAATGTTGGAGTAAATGATTCTTCAGCAATTTGATTTCATGTAAGTCATTTACAGTCAATAGGATATCATCAACATATATGAGAATAGAAGTAAACTTGTTACCTTGACATTTAGTAAAAATGAGTAATCCGTTTTTGATTGTATGTAACCTACAATTTTTACAGTAGTTGAAAAAGTAGAGAACCAATTTCGAGATGCTTGTTTTAAACCGTCGATAGATTTGCGAAACCGACATACCAAATTCTCCCCCTGTCGGTGGAGACCAAGAGGTGGAGACATATATACCTCATCATCTAGATTTCCATGAAGAAAGTCATTATTCACATCAAGTTGATGAATATACCAATTTCTGGACGCTGTAACAGTTAACAAACATCGAAGAGTGGTGAGTTTAGCAGTTGGAGAAAAGATCTCCTCATAGTCAATACCTTCAACCTGTGTGTAGCCCTTTGCCACTAAACGAGCTTTATATCGCTCAATGGTTCCATCAGATTTATATTTGATCTTATAAACCCAACGACATCCGATAGGTTTGTGTCCCGATGGAAGGGGAACTAACTGCCAAGTGTTGTTATGTTCTAGAACCTTAAGTTCAGTGGATATAGCTTGGCGCCAGAGTGGATCACGATTAGCATTTTCAAAAGATGAAGGCTCTGTTTGTGCTGATAGTAAAGCTAAGAAAGCACGATTGTTAGGGGGAAAATGTAAAATAGAAGTATGAGAGGAGAGGGGATACCTTGTAGATTGACGAAAACTTGATTGCGTTGAAGATTGATTGATCTCGGTAGACATGTCGTCGTCTTTGTGCCATGCAGGTGGATTGATGCGGCGGGTGGAAGAACGAAGTGAGATATCATTAGGTATTGGAGTATGTGTGGTTAGGGGTGATGGTGAAGTACAAGGTGTTGGTGGAGCTGGTGGTGATGATGGAGTTAAGAGTGAGGGTGATGAACTTATAGCTGATTTTGGAAATGTATGAGAGGTAGAGGTTAAAGGTGTAAGATTTATGGGATTTGATGTAGATGAAAGAGATAAAGGTTGAGATTCCGAGTCATAGGATGTAGGATTGGGAAAAGGAACTAATGAGGAGTTATGTGATTGATTGAAAGATGATGACGATGATTGGTTCCGAAAAAACAAGGTCGAGGTATGGTGGAAGGGAAATAGATTTTCCTTTAAATGGACATCTCGACTTATGAAAACTTTATATGTATGTAAACCAAGAACGTTGTAGCATTTTTTCCATGAGGATAACCCCAAAAAACACAAATGGATGCACGAAGATCAAATTTATGTTTAGGATGAACATTAGTTACATAACATGCACAACCAAAAACACGCAGGTGAGTGAGTGACAGGGAACGATTATATAAGACCTCAAATGGAGATTTATTTAATAGTAAAGGAGTTGGAATGTAGTTGATTAAATAAACGGCTGTTAAAACACAATCCCTCCAAAATTCAAGTGGTACATTTGACTGAAACATGAGAGAACGAACAACATTTAAAATATGTTGATGTTTTCGTTCGACAACTTCGTTTTGTTGTGGGGTGTAGATACACGAGTTTTGAAGTTCAATGCCTTTATTTTGAAAAAAAGTACGAAGAGGAAGAAATTCACTACCATTATCCACTCTTATTGTTTGAACATCTGTTTGAAATTGGATTTTGACGAATTGCACAAAATTTGTTAATAAAGATTGTGTTTCTGATTTATCGTGCGTAAGAAAGGTCCATGTGCATCGAGTAAAATCATCAACAATTGTAAGAAACAAACGTGAACCAGTATATGAAGGAACTTTATGAGGACCCCAAACATTGAGTTTGTGCTTGCAAAGGATGATGTAATCTCCATCTATGTAGATTATTTTTCTTCTGATGAATTAATCTCAGAAGCAATCCAGGGAGATTCGAATGTGCAAATCGAGCTCGAGCGAAAATAATAAAACCACGTCAGAGAACTATCTCCGAAGGTCATAGAAAACTCGACACATGAGCCTATCATCATCGTCAAACCCGAGCATCATGTTTTAAAACTATGTGGTGTGCTGTTCGAGGTCTCTTATTACATTGTATTATTTTATTTTGAATGAATCAAATATTTAGGGAAAAATACCTGCCATTATTATGGTTGTTGAATAAAGTCTCATAGGAACATTTTAGTTACCACATGAGACACCAATGATATATTTGGATTTTTTTTTTATAATGAATTTTTTTTTATACAAGGATAAGTAAGTTTTTAAGCGAGTATCTAAAGATAAATGTAGATTAAGATAGATAATGAATCATCAAAGTATGATGATAATATTATTAGGTGCACATATAAGAAATTAAAGAGGATAGTCTAGTAAATTTGAGGTGGGTTGTCCGAACAGATGGAGGATCTAGTATTTTTAGGTGCAGTGATGGGGTTCAGTTAATAGCTCCAACCGAAGAGATAATGATTCAATCTATTAAATTTGGTTTGCATGCTTCAAACAATGAAGCTGAATACGAAGCTCTTTTGGCAGGTTTAAGGTTGGAAAAAAATTGTGGGGCAACTTCAGTGCGCTTGAAAACAGATTCTCAATTGTTAGCAAATCAGGTATCTGGATTTTCCGAAACAAGAAAGTATCGTTTTATTTTATATATTTGGGAACTTCGGAATTTAATGCTTATGTTTGAAAATGTTGTTGTGGAATATATTGAGCGAGGGAGTAACATGGTTGTTGATTCTTTGGTAAATGTCGCTTACAAGGAAGAATATCCTTGGATTTTGTTACAAGAAAATCCTTCAATTGTTACTCAATCTAGCCAATGTGAATGTATAGAGGAATTTTTGGTTACGTTTGATGTAATCCGAGGCGATTGGCGATCAAATATTCTTAGTTGTTTTACTCAAGGAATACTACCAGATGATTCACAATTGGCCAAAAATTAAGAAGTAAAGCCTTCAGATATATAGTACTTGTTGGAATATTGTATAAAAAGGCATTGAACATGCCATTGTTACGATGTTTAAGCAAACAAGAATCACAAGAAGTATTTTCAGAGTTGCATGATGGTAAAAGGTCAGCTCATTGTGGGTTCAAAGCTCTCTCAAGTCGAGTTTTACTTGCAGGTTTCTATTGGTCTACAATCATGAATGATGTTAAGAATTTAGTTCGAAGTTGTGATACTTGTTAGAGATTTGCCAATGCTATTCACAGATCATCAGTCCCGTTTATGTCTATATCTAAGGCAGTACCATTTGATAGATGGGGGATTGATCTGGTGGGACCTTTGACGATGGCTTATGGAGGAAGACATATGATAATTGTAGTGGTGGATTATTTTATAAAGTGGGCAAAGGCAGAATCGTTATCAGGGAGAAAAGCAAAAGACGTGATCAAATTTATTATTAATAGCATTTGTTGTTGTTTTGGAGTTCATTGGAGGATTATAACAGATAATGGACCTTAGTTTAATAACAAGAAGATGACTTCATTTTGTACTTCTAAAAGAATTCAACAATGCTTTTCGACGCCTTTTCACCCTCAAGCTAATGGGCAAGTGGAGGTAACAAACATAACGATTTTAGATGGCTTGAAGAAGAATTTGACGGGGGCAGTAGGAAAATGGCCAAACTATTTACAAGAGGTACTTTGGGCTTATGAAACAACTCCTAGGGAGGCTACAAAGGATACTCCTTTTGCTTTGGTATATGCAATGGATACAGTGAGCCCCATAGACTACGATGTCATCTTTTAGAATAATTCAATATTCTGAAAGATCTTATGATGAAGTTCGAATGGAGAATTTAGACTTGATTGAGGAGAAAAGAGTTCGAGCTCATTTGAATGTAATCCTCTATCAAACTCTTATGAGGAATAGATATTATTCGAAGGTGAAAGGAAGAGAGTTTAAAGAAGGTGATAAGGTGATGAGAATAGTTTTCTTGCACACAAAGGAGAAAAGCCTTGGAAAATGGCTTGGAACTGGGAAGGGCCTTATATGGTTGTTGAGAGGATAAAGCCAGGGTCTTATCGCCTTTGCGATTTTCAAGGGAGGATGCTTCAACGCCCATAGAATATACAACACTTGAAGCTTTATTGGGAGTATATTTAAAAGACATTTAAAAGCACAAATCTCAGGATAATATGAGAATTGTCCCAACTCAGTTGTCTGTAGTTGCAAACAACTCTCAGGTCCTGAGAGTTGTTTGCAACTAAACGATCCTGAAATTTGTTTGTAACTCTAATACGTTGGAGCTGCAAATAACTCTCAGGTTACCCTGAGAGTTGTTGCAACACTTTTAGCTTGGATTGCCGAACAACTTTTAGGTTTTCCCGAGAGTTGTTTGCAACTAGAGTATAAGTATTTGTGTTGACCCTGACACAAATTAATATTACTGGATTAAGTATTTAGATGATAATGGATTCATACCTTCTTCAAATAATGGGTACAAGGTGAAAATGCAAGAAAAATACGACAACAAAAATGACACCCTCGACTGTGGTATTTTCATCTGTCAATACGCCAGAGATATTATCGAAAAAGGATACATGCAAGAGACTTACCATAAAAATATGGTAACATAATTTAGAGCGGAAATGTTTTATTTTTTCCAAAATGATGTTAACACCAACTCATACTGGTAGTAATATTTTTTATGTCAAAAATAGTGGAGGGAGCCTTTTAGATATATTCCTTTTAATTTTTTTATGTACATATATTACTTGTAATATTTTGGTATATATATATAGAGTTTTTTAGTTTCAGAAATGTGCAATGTATGACATATTTGAACTCACTTAAAAAACAGTTTGGCACAATTTGCATCATTCCTTGATATATACAATAAACTAAATTATTACTAAACAATTCCCAATGTATACAGGAAACTACTTATGCACAATTTTCACGAGAAAACTACGACTAACAGTTCACATCTTATACTGATATATATTTAATATTTAGAAAACATTGTTGCAGAATACGAACAGACTATGGCGTCTGCCTTGGTAACCATTAAGTGCATTGAGCACGTAAAAATCCATCTAATCAAAACAGCCCATTAATTGTTGATTGGACAGAGAAGGCTATGTAATGATTAATATAGCCACACCACCACCACTAGGACTCCCTCCATGCCTATAAATAATACTAGTAACTAGAGGCTAATTTAAAAACAAACTATACATTTCAAACACTCATAACATCTTCAACTTCCAATCACCATGTGTACCTCCGGTTCTTTAGGTGACTATTGGTCTTCCATAACCACCAACAGAAGCTCCAGCTTAATCACTTTGGCGGCACCACGAAACATCCTAGTCCCTGTTATGGACTTTGATATCGAGGATTACTTTTCTGCTGTCTCTGAACCAGTTGAAGTGGTTGCCCTGGTGGCTACACCTCAGCCAACAGAGGTTCCAAACAGGAAACGAAAGAGGGAGGAAGATAGTGGTCTATCGGGGACCAAATATATAAGTATATGGATGTATATGACGAGGAGAAAGATCATAATGGAGACGCTGATAATGAGCATGAAGAAGAGGAAGAAGGTGAAGAATCCTCTACTGATAACTAATAGTCACTGCTTCTGCTTTTTGTTTTTTTTAATGCAAACACTAAAGCCGGTAGTGTTTATTTATAAGTGGTTAGTGCATGAAGCCTATTATGGCTATGTAATCTGTGTATTTGTATAAACTTTTAATCACCGTAAAAAGTTTATAAAGTATTTTTATTTTGCAAACAAATCTCAGGGGAAGGACATGCAAACAATTCGCATCCTAATGTGTGTATGTGAAACAATTCTAATAGTTGCAAACAACTCTCACGAAAACCTGAGAGTTGTTTGCTTATATTATACCCAGATATTAGACATGGAAACAATTCACACCTTATTAGTAGTTGCAAACAACTCGTAGTAATACATGAGAGTTGGACATGCAAACCATTTGCACCCTATTAGTAGTTGCAAACAACTCTCATGAAAACCTGAGAATTTGCTTATATTATACCCAAATATTGGACATGCAAACAATTCGCACCCTATTAGTTGTTGCAAACAACTCGTAGTAATACCTGAGATATTTTTGCTTATATTATACCCAGATATTGTATGCAACTCTATAAGTTGGAAAAGAAAATAATTCGCATCAACAATGGTTGCAAATAACTCTCAGGATATCGTGAGAGTTCTTTGCAATATGATACTCATATATTGCAAACAATTCTCCATAGTACATGTGAATTGCTTGCCACTCTCAGGTTTTCTTTAAAGTTATTTGAAACTATGTTCCTGACAGTTGCTTGGGCAAAATAACTTTATTAACCAAACACCTAGCATTTCATTATTGGAATATAAACAAGATAAATATATGTAAATGAACAAACAACTCTAAAAATGCTTAGTGTATTGCCCAAAACAAGCACAGTATTACAAATTAATGTAGCCAACGAGAATTTTCCACAACAAGAATTGTCTTTAAACTAGAACCTCATGTTATGATCAGATTTCAAACAACGGCCACACCTCAACTGCTCCCTTGAGGCTTCTCCTCTAGAGGGAATTCGTTTTTTCTTAGGCATTTTGGGGCGTCTTTTAACGCTGAGAGGCAGAATTTTCACCTCCGGAGGATCGTTAGCGCTTGGGGCGTCTAATGCACTAAAATATATACTGCTTAGGCATTTTGGGGCGTCTAATGCACTAAAAATCAGTATATAAGTAGTTAAACAAGGATTAACGACATAAACTAACATAATAACAAACAATCACTCGAACAAAAAAAACAGAGAAAAAACTCAAACAATATTTACTAACAACCTATACAGTAGAATAACACCTATTCTAACTCAGAAATCCAAGAAATAACCTCCAAATCAGTAGTTAAACACCATTACCTAGAAGCAACACGTAAAATCAAAATAACAGAGATTCCAAAAAAACTCGAATAACGTGTGATCAGCTCTTGTACGTAGAAAACAGTAGTTAGATGCATTTTATACCGAGCTTACAGAAATATAGAGACCTTTAACTCTCCGATCACCTGAAATTTGTGGTTTCTTGGTGGTTCGCGGTGGTTTGTAGGGTTAGGTGGTTAGAGCGGCTTCAACAATTTAAATCTTTAAAAGCTAGAAAAGGGGGAAGAAAACAGAAAATTCTACTTATATAGTGGGCTAAAGGTAATGTGGATATTAAAATAATATTAGATATTAAATGGTAATTAGATAGTCGAGATGGGTATTAAAAAGTAATAGAACAAAAGTTGGATATTAGATGGCCATATAATAATTGAGTGGATATTTAAAATGCAAGGTTCTAAAAAATGGTGGACAACTGGAAACAAATGAATCGTCTCCAAGAAACATAGTTTTTACTCTGCAAAAAAGAAAAAAGATGAATCAACTCTTTGTTGATTTCTTCTTCTCTCCTTCGGTTTTCTGTATTCTTTTCTCATAAGGATTGCTTTTCTTCTTGAGATTGTTGGGTTTGGTGGGTTTCTTGTCCCTGTTTAGATCTACTCTGTTTTTTGCTTTGTTTGAGTTTTCTCATCATTGAGGTTCCGATTGTGGCTATGGATCTAAACGTTAATGAATTTCCTCCTCTTAATAGTAAAGATGAGAATAGCTCTTCTCCGATCAAGAAATCGTATTCTGATGTTTTGAAAAAGGTTTCAAAGACTCAAGTGTTTTCGCCGGATTTCGTTAGAACTTATGAGGATCATAACGTGATCCAATATTCGTCTCAAACTAAGTCAATTCTTAAAAAAGAATCAAGATCAACAATTATAGGGAAGTTTAGTCTAGGTATTCCAAAACGTGAGAAGTTTCAGCATTTTCTTGAGTCTTTCAAATTCAAGGGTTCATTTTCATATGTGACTATTGATTCAAGACAAATTCTTATCGAATTTAGTTTGTTAGTAGATGTAGATAGAATTTGGTCTAAGTGTATTTGGAACGTTGATGGTAAGGTTATGAGAATCATCAAATGGAGTCCTGAAAACAGTAAGAGTTTTGAATGCCCAATCACTCTGCTTTGGGTGAGGTTTGAAAATTTGCCAGAATTTTTGTACAACAGAACTATAGTTAAGGATATGGCGGATTCTTTTGGATTTGTTCATCCTATCGTGGTTCCAAATTTTAATAGGGTCTCGAGGAATGCTTGTTATGCCCTGGTTGAAATCGATGTGTCTAAAGTTTTGAAAAGAAAGATGTGGATAGGCTTTGGGGATCAAGAGGGTTGTTGGGTTGGTGTTCGTTTCAAAAATTCTCCATTCTATTGTCACAAATGTCATCATTTGGGGCATTATTATGTGGATTGTAAAAACATAGTTATCAAAGAAAAGTCTACTGAAAAAGCTTCTGGTGATGAAAAAGGACAGTCTGTTTCTGTAAAAGAAAGTGTCACAGAGTCTCGAAATCTTGATGTTAATCTTGTTAGTAAGATTTACAAGAGAAATTTGAAATCTATTATCATATCTAAGGACAATGTTGTTGATTCACAAGCGAATGATATCCATACTAGTCCTCAAAATGAAGTCTTCTCTTCCAAAATAGATATGAATTCGATATCTGGGCAGGGTCATGATCCGATTTCTGGGGATAGAAATGATGGCTCTAATCTTGAACATATTCAAGAGTTAGAGATTATCGATGCTATTAAGAATCTTGATCAAGGTTGTTTGTAGAGGGTGTCTTATGAGTTTGAAGTAAATGATGAGGATATAAGCATGACAAGCTGTAGTACTCCTGAGGATCAAATTGTGAACCAGTCTTCTCCTATTTTTAAAGAAATTTTGCTTAAAAAACTGAAAACAAATAAGAGAATAATGAAACCAAATCAAAAGATTGTTAAGTCCTTACGTTTTAAGGACAATTGCAAAAAATCGTACTCTGATAATGATAAGTCTAATTAGTTGGAACCTTCGTGGTATCAACAATAATCCTACCATTTTGAGGTTAAAGGACATGATTAATACTAACAAAATTAAAATTCTTGTTTTACAGGAGCCTCTTGTGAGAGTGGGGATGATTAATGAGATCGCTGCTAAGCTTGGATTCAACAATTTTGCTACAAATCTCTCGAATAAAATCTGGTGTTTTTGGAAAGAGGAAATCAAGATTGAGTTGTTGATTGATCATGACCAATGTTTGCACTTAGATGTGTCTAATACTGATTCTGAGATAGAGTTCAACCTGGCGATTGTTTATGCTAAGTGTAATAGATATGATAGAAGGATTCTTTGGAGTCTTCTTAATTCTATCTCTGTTACCAGGAAATCTTGGATGGTCGTTGGAGATTTCAACGTGATTTCAAGTTCTGATGATCATATTGGGTGTATTCTTTGTGTGTTAACAGTATGGAAGATTTTAATGATTGTATTGCTGATTGTTCTTTAGAGGATGCTGGCTGTGGTGGTTTGCGATACACTTGGAATAGGGGATCGAGATGGAAGCGTTTGGATAGGGCTTTGGTTAATAGCAAGTGGAATGATGATTTTAATCGTACCAGAGTTCATCATATGATCAGTACATGTTCTGATCATTCACCTATAGTAATTACAGCTGAAAATGTTATTAATGATTATCATAAGAAGGGTTTTAGGTACATGAATATGTGGTCGAATGAGGAGTCTTTTTTGGGTATTGTTGAGACTAATTGGAGGCTTCCTATTACTGCTTATCCTAATCAGCGTTTTTGACAGAAGTTAAAGCGTTTGAAAGCTTGTTTGAAGGATTCGAATTTGAATAGCTTTGGTAATATTTTCAGTAGTCTTAAAGATGCTGAATGTTGTGTTAGGAAGTTGGAGGATTCTCTGGCCAATAACTTTAACATTAATACTAAGGCTGAGTTGGATAAAGCCAACATTTTATACATTAAGAAGCTTAAGATGGAGTATGATTATTGGAAACAAAAGTGTTATAATGACTGGCTTCAGGATGGGGATCGTAATACCAAGTTGTTTCATTCTTTTGTAAACAAGAAAAGAAGGAAGAGGAAGATCATAAGTATTAAGGATGGTAATTGTTGGTTGAATGATGAAGAGAGTATTGGTCTATCTGCTGAGAAGTATTTTAAGGATGCTCTTTCTTCTGAGTCTTATAATAGTAAGGAGGATGAGATTTTGCTTTTAAATGATGTCATTTTTAATGAGATTCCTTCTTTGATTTCTGATGATAAGAATATAGCTTTGTTGAAGCCTATTACTGAGGAAGAGATTTGGAGTGTTATTTCTTCTATGAAGGTGGAAAGTGCAGCCGGTGTGAATGGCTTTAATCTTCATTTCTACAGATTTTGTTGGAGGATTATCAAGCAAGACCTTTGCATCTCTTTTAATGCTTTCATTAAGGGCGATTATATGCCAAAAGGCATCTTTGTATCTGGCCTCTATTTAATTTCTAAGACTAAGAATCCTACTACCTGGAATGAGTACAGACCGATTGGTTTGTGTACCATGCTAAATAGGATCTTTGCTAAGCTTGTTAATTCTAGGCTGGCTTTTCTGCTTTCTAAGATTGTTTCGAGTTATCAAAGGGCATTCGTTAAAGGGCATTGTATTCATGATAACATTTTGGTGGCCAAGGAGATGATTTATGATATCAAGAGGAAGCCTAGGACTGACAATGTTCTGATTCAACTCGATATGTCGAAAGCGTTTGATAAGATGGCTTTTCCTTTTATTCATAAAGTTCTTTCTAAGTTTGGTTTCTCCAATAATATTTTGAGTCGTATTAATAGGTTAATTAGTAATGTCAGTATTTCTATTCTGATAAATGGTGGTACATTTGGTTATTTTAAAACAAGGCGTGGCTTGAGACAGGGGGATCCCTTGTCTCCTAGTTTGTTTATAATCGGTGAAGAAGTTTTGATAAGAGGAATGTACATCCTGTTTAACATTAATAAAAGAATGTCTTAAAATACAAGATCTAAGATGTTAATGCCTTGTCTGGCTTTCGCAGACGACATCCTTATTTTTACAAATAGTTTATATGACTCTATTAACAATTTGAGTGTCTTTCTGGATAAGTACCAGCTTGTTTCAGGGCAGATGATAAACAAGCAGAAGACTAAGTTGATCACTTCTTCTTCTCTTCATCAGACCAGGATAAACAGCTCTGAGACTCAAACTGGATATAAAGTGGAGAATCTTCCTACGAGTTATCTTAGCATCATTCTGAACAACCGCAACAAGGCCTGCAATTTCATTAAGATCATAGATAAAATTAATGATAAGCTTTCTGAGTGGGACGTGAAGTACTTATCTTTTGGGGGCAGATTAGTGTTAATCACTAATGTGCTTATGTCTTATCCTAATTATTGGTTACAAAGTAGTTTGTTGCCTAAAAGTATCATTAATAAGATTGAGAAAATGCTTAATAAGTTCATGTGGAGATCTAATCTTAACGAGCCTACTATTCATTGGGCTAGTTGGAAGCATATCTGTAAGCCCTTCGAGGAGGGTGGCCTCAATATCAGAAGTATTTCTTATATCCAATATGTTTATTCTTTAAAGTTGTGGTTCTCTTTTAGGAACAAGGAATCAATTTGGGCTAAGATGATGCATATTACTTATTCTAAGAACACTCACCCTCTGTATACTAACTTCAACAGGTCTGGGTCTCATATTTGGAGAAGATTAGTTAGCATTAAGAAGAATACTGAGAACCATATCAGATGGGTCTTAGGTAATAGTGAGATAGACTATTGGAGGGACAAATGGCACGTTACAAACCTATTTATGATGGTCAAAATGATGTAAATTACCTGGAGGAAAAAGTGAACTCCTTTTGGAAGAATGGTTGCTGGGATGCTGCTTCTATGGCTCCTTTTATTTCTCCTGAAAGATGGAACAACATTAATAAGTTTAAGGTGGATAGTTCTAAGCAGGATATAATGTTATGGAGCTGCTCAAATGATACAACTTTTGACATCAAGAAAACTTGGAATACGATCAGACACAAATCCATTTCTATAGATTCTGTGCTTCAAAAGAGACATGTACAATTGGTTTCGAAATGTCAATTTTGCAGAAATAGTGAAGACATAACTCATGTTTTTGTCAACTACATCCAGGCTTGGCAAATATGGAATAATTACAGTCTCATTTTTAGGATTAAAGTCGGAAGATGCATGGTTCTAACTCATGTAATTAAAACATGGCATGACTTTAGTAGAAGCAAGGCTCACATTACCCATCTTATGCCTACGATTATCTGCTGGACTATTTGGCATAATCGAAACAGCTCTAAGTTTAAGGGAGTATCTATTAATTTTAACTCTTCTATCAACTATATTGATCGAATCATCTTATCCTTAAATGCTTCTGTTCTAACTAAAAAGCATTGGTCTAATACTAGAAATGCTAGTCTGCTTATGGGTTGTCAAATTTCTAGTCCTAAGCCTATTTATATTACCTGGAAGCCTCCGATTGAAGGTCATATTAAGCTTAACTTTGATGCTTCTGTTCTGAGAAACGGTGAGGCTGGTGGAGCTGGTATCTTTAGGAATCATTTGGGAGAGGTCTTGTAGTGTTTTGACAACACCTACGGGAAAATGTCTCCCCTTTTGGCTGAAACTCGCACTCTCTTGGATGGTTTGCTCATATGTAAGCAAAACCAATGGGTTCCTTGTCGATATTGAATCTGACTGTCAGATTCTGGTGAACTTCATATCTGCTGGCGTTTCTCCTTGGTACCTTAATCCGGTCATCAAAATCTGCCGATCTGCCTTTGCTTCTTCGATGATTATCACATACATTTCTCGAGTCCAGAATCAAGCCGCCGATTGGCTGGCCAGATGGACTCTTAAATGTATCCAGAATCCTTCCTTTGTTAACTTTAGTATCCCTCTTGAGTTGAATGCAATTCTCCTTCTTGAAGAGATAGGTTTGGGTTACTTAACTTAAACTTTCTGATATCTGGATTCAGTTTTTCTTTTGTAGCTTGGGGAGTCAAAGAGAATGAAGATGTTCTTCTCGGGTTTGGAGGGCTTCTGAAGCAGTGAGATGTTGTTTGAAAGTTGGAGTTTCCAATCAGGGTGAATTGTTGCTGTCGATTTTGGTTTTGATCGAGCTTTGGATGTTTGTGTTTTCGAGCTTGGAGGTTGTTCGAATTGTGTTCTGTAGAAGATGAGGCTGTTGGCTTTCTGTCGAGTTTAATTTGGTGTTTAGGGTTAGGGTTGGGGTCGAATTGGTACTCTGCCAATTTTGACTTTCAACCCCAAATCATTGTAATTTGGCTTTATCTCATTAAGGACCTATTATTTTGTAAAACTCCATCTCAAGTCCTTTAATAATATAGGTTATTTTTTATTTTTAAAAAAAATTCTAAAAAATGGTATGCCATATTTTATATAAGAAGTATAGTAATATTTTAGTGAAAATATATATATTTTACTGTCATCAAATTAAATATTACCGTTACGATTCACTACCATCATAATGTAACGTAACCTCTATGTTTTTCGTGACTACTTTTATATTTTAGAAAAAAAACTGTTTTGAATTTTAAGTTTTTGATAACAAAAAATACAAATATAATCCAAAAAGATTTCATTATAATTATTTATTATTTAATAGACAAATTTTATCCAAAATATACTAAAATATAAGCCTATCTTTTAATAGATTACGATTTTAATATTTTAATATTTTATAAAAGCGATAATAATAAACTTTTAATACATTATAAAAGGATTAAGTTTCTAAGAAAGCGGAATTTTCAGGGAAAGATTTGGAGAAGAGAAACATGGGTGCACAAGACAAGGACTCGAGAGAGGAAGTCATTCAAGCTTGGTATATGGATGATAGCAATGAGGATTAAAGACTTCCCCATCACAAAGAACCAAAGGAATTCGTATCATTGGACAAACTTGCTGAGATAGGAGTACTCAGCTGGCATTTAGATGCCGATAAATATGAAACTGATGAGAAGCTGAAAAAGATCGGTGAAACTCGTGGTTACTCCTACATGGATTTTTGTGAAGTTTGTCCCGAAAAGATGCCAAATTATGAAGAGAAGATAAAAAACTTTTTCGAAGAACATCTCCACACTGATGAAGAGATCCGTTACTGCGTTGCAGGACGTGGTTATTTCGATGTCAGGGATCACGACGACGCTTGGATTCGTGTATGGGTGAGAAAGGGGCAATGATAGTGTTACCTGCGGGAATATATGACCGCTTTGTTGGATCATAAACTTGATCCACTTAAAGGGCCCAACCCACTCAAAGGGTCCAACCCACTTAATAAGGCACATCTAGAAAGAAACATTTAAATTAATATTTAGTAGTTTAGGTTGAGTGCAAGATACACTTTGATGTTGAGTGTAAGAAACACTTTTACCTTGAGTGTAGACTTGAGGTTGAATGTTTAACTATCCATAAGATCTTCGATGGTGGATCCTTGTCTCCACTATGGTTCTATAAATAGTGAAGCTCTCCCACCATCTAGAACATCACCAAACACACTAAGAAGTAAAGTTAGAGAGAAAATTAGAGTGAGAGAAAAGAGAGACAAGAATGCTCTCTTGAGTGTTAGAAAAATATTTTCTCTTCTAGTGTGAGTTGTAAGAGTGTCTTGTAATATTTCTCCTTTTCTATCTATATCAAAGTTGTTTGTTTGTTTTTAGTGAGTGTTGTTTTATATTTTCCGCCAACAAAGTTGTATCAGAGCCACAAGCTCTATCAGGAAAAAAATTGTTTTTAAATTTCCAACATATTGGAAATTTTGTTTTTAAATATTCAACATATTTAAAAATATGGCAAATGGTGTATCATCCTTCCAAGTTCCAACACTAAAAAACAACAACTATGACAATTGGAGTATCAAGATGAAAGCTCTCCTTGGAGCACATGATGTGTGGGATGCCGTCAAAAAAGGTTTTGACGAACCCGAAGATGAAGCAAACTTTGCTCAAGAAGAGAAAACAACGTTGAAGGATTTAAGAAAGAGAGACAAAAAAGCTCTCTTCCTCATCTATCAAGCATTAGATGATGATGGCTTTGAAAAAATTTCAAGCGCATTTTCCGCTAAGCAATCGTGGGAGAAATTACAAATCTCTTACAAAGGAGTCGAAAATGTTGAAAAGGTACGTCTCCAAACATTAAGAGGTGAATTCGAATCCTTACATATGAAAGCGTCCGAATCTATATCGGAATATTTCTCAAGAGTAGCAACCGTTTCTAATCAATTAAAAAGAAATGGTGAGAAGTTAGAAGATGTGAGAGTAATCGAAAAAATACTCCGCTCGTTGGATCCTAAATTTGAGCACATCGTCGTGACGATTGAAGAAACTAAAGACTTGGAGAAAATGATGATCGAAGAACTCCAAGGATCATTATAAGCCTATCAAGAAAAGCACAAAAAGAAGCAAGAGATCACCGAGCAACTCCTCAAAGTAGAATTGAAGGACATGCATGCAAATCAAGGAGATGATAGAAACCAACGCAGCCGAGGCAGATGCAGAGGCCGCGGACGAGGTGGTTATCATGGCAATGGACGTGGCTGGAATTACAACAACAATAATTCCAACTACAACTACGAGAAACGAGAAAGCTCAACACGAGGTCGTGGAAGAATAAATCCGAACTCGAGGTATGATAAATCTCAAATCAAATGCTATAAATGTCAAAGGTTTGGACATTATGCTTCCGAATGCAGAGGCCCCAACAATAGATTTGAGGAGAGGGCCAACTATGTGGAGGAGAAGAAGGGGGAAAAAGATATGTTACTACTAACATACAAAAATACTAATGAAGGTCAAGAGAACACTTGGTATCTTGACAGTGGTGCAAGCAACCACATGTGTGGGAAAAGAAGCATGTCCGTAGAAATCAATGAAGAAGTGAGTGGAAATGTCTCTTTTGGAGATGATAGCAAAATATCGGTGAAAGGAAAAGGTAACATTCTTATTCGTGCAAAAGATGGTAGTCACCAAATAATTTCAAATGTCTATTACGTACCTAGCATGAAAAACAACATCTTAAGCTTGGGACAACTACTAGAAAAGGGCTATGATATTCATATGAAAAATTATAGTCTTTTTCTAAGAGACGACAAAGGAGACTTAATTGCTAAAGTCCAAATGTCAAAGAATAGAATGTTTCCTTTGAATATTCAAAATGATGCTGCAAAGTGTCTTAAGGCGTGTTACAAAGATTCATCGTGGCTATGGCATATTCGATTTGGGCATATAAACTTTACAAGTTTAGAGTTATTTTCCAAGAAGGAAATGGTGAGAGGGTTACCATGCATCAATCATCCTGACCAACTATGCGAAGGATGTTTACTTGGAAATCAATTCAGAAAAAGCTTTCCAAAGGAGTCAGAGTCAAGAGCCAATAAACCTCTCGAGCTTATTCATACCGATGTGTGTGGCCCAATCAAGCCGAGCTCTTTAGGTAAAAGTAACTACTTCCTTCTCTTCATTGATGATTTTTCAAGAAAAACGTGGGTACATTTCTTGAAACAGAAATCCGAAGTCTTTGGAGTATTTAAGAAGTTCAAAGAAGTTGTGGAAAAGGAAAGCCGAGATAAGATTAAAGCCATGAGATCTGACCGAGGAGGGGAGTTCACATCCAATGAATTTATAGAGTTTTGTGAAGCATATGGAATTCGTCGTCGCTTGACAGTTCCCAGATCTCCTCAACAAAATGGTGTGGCAGAAAGGAAGAACAGAACAATTCTTGATATGGCGCGAAGCATGCTCAAAAGCAAGAAACAGCCTAAGGATTGTTGGGCAGAAGCAGTGGCATGTGCGGTTTACTTGTCCAACCGATCTCCAACAAGAAGTGTTTGGGGAAAGACACCACAAGAAGCGTGGAGTGGAAGAAAGCCCGAAATTTCCCACTTGAGAGTATTTGGAAGTCTATCATGTCCATGTACCAGACGAACAACGAACCAAACTCGATGATAAAAGCAAGAGTTTTATCTTCATCGGTTACGACTCAAGTTCCAAAGGCTACAAGTTATACAACCCAAACAAGAAGAAGGTTGTGATAAGCCGGGACGTGATAGTTGATGAAGAAGGCGAATGAGATTTTGGGTCTCATACAAATGAGTTCACATTTTCCCCCAAATTGAAGAAGATGAGAAGACACCAAATGAGCAATCAGAAGATGTTGCTACCCAACATGCCTCACCAACACCAACTACTCATGGAGACTCGCCACCTTCATCATCGTCAAATGGTAGTCAAAATGAGAGAGCAGTGGAACGTACAAGAAGCCTTAGTGATATTTATGAGGTAACCGAACCAATGGATAACATTACACTATTTTTTCTCTTTGCTGATTGTGAGCCGGTGACATTTCAAGAAGCTGCACAAGAGAAACAATGAAGAGACGCGATGGATGAAGAAATTAGAGCCATCGAGAAGAATGACACATGGGAACTCACCTCACTTCCCAAAGGGTGTAAGACAATAGGCGTCAGATGGTTATACAAAACCAAGAGAAATGCTAAGGGGGAGATTGAAAAACACAAAGCGAGGCTTGTTGCAAAAGGCTATAGTCAAAAGGCGGGAATTGACTATGATGAGGTATTCGCCCCCGTTGCCCGATTGGAAACTATTAGACTAATAATTTCTTTGGCAGCTCAAAACAAGTGGAAGATACAACAAATGGATGTAAAGTCAGCATTTCTAAATGGCGTCCTTGAAGAAGAAGTCTACATTCAACAACCATTAGGCTATGAGGTCAAAGGTCACGAAGATAAGGTGTTGAAGCTAAAGAAGGCTCTTTACGGGCTAAAACAAGCACCAAGGGCATGGAACATTAGAATCGACAAGTATTTCCAAGAGAACGGCTTCAACAAATGTCCGTACGAGCACGCTCTATACACCAAGATCAAAGATAGAGATATTTTGATTGTGTGTCTCTACGTGGACGATTTGATCTTCACCGGAAGCAGCCCAAGTATGTTCAATAAATTCAAGGAAGTAATGACGAAGGAATTCGAGATGACAGACTTGGGGCTCATGGTGTACTACCTTGGCATTGAAGTTAAGCAACACAAAGATGTAATTTTTATCTCACAAGAAAGCTATGCCAAAGATATACTGAAGAAGTTTAAGATGGAGAACTGTAGCCCGATAAGCACACCCATGGAGTTTAGAGTCAAAATTTCCAAGCATGAAGAAGGAGAAAGTGTAGATCCGACATTATTCAAAAGTTTGGTAGGAAGTCTACGCTATCTAACTTGCACGAGACCGGACATTCTTCATGCAGTTGGATTGGTTAGCCGCTACATGGAATCTCCAACAACAACTCATTTCAAAGCTGCAAAGAGAATCCTTCGTTATCTGAAAGGTACAATTGATTTTGGATTAATCTATTCCATTTCTAATGATTACAAACTTGTTGGGTATAGCGATAATGATTGGGGTGGAGACATAGACAATCGAAGGAGTACAACTGGATTTGTATTCTTTATGGGAAATATTGCTTTCACGTGGATGTCAAAGAAACAATCGATTGTCACGTTGTCCACTTGTGAGGCGGCACGAGACCGGACATTCTTCTTGCAGTTGGATTGGTTAGCCGCTACATGGAATCTCCAACAACAACTCATTTCAAAGCTGCAAAGAGAATCCTTCGTTATTTGAAAGGTACAATTGATTTTGGATTAATCTATTCCATTTCTAATGATTACAAACTTGTTGGGTATAGCGATAATGATTGGGGTGGAGACATAGACAATCGAAGGAGTACAACTGGATTTGTATTCTTTATGGGAAATATTGCTTTCACGTGGATGTCAAAGAAACAATCGATTGTCACGTTGTCCACTTGTGAGGCGGAATACGTTGCTGCTACTACATGTGTTAGTCATGCAATTTGGCTTAGAAATCTATTGAAGGAGATAGACCTAACACAGAATGAGCCAACTAAAGTGTATGTTGACAATAAGTCAACCATTGCCTTAGCCAAAAATCCAGTATTCCATGATCGAATCAAGCATATCGATGTTCGCTACCACTACATAAGGGAGTGTATTTCAAGAAAGGATGTGCAAGTAGAATATGTGAAGACACAAGATCAAGCTGCTGATATTTTCACCAAGCCACTGAAAAGCGAAGACTTCAAACGATTAAGGAAACTACTAGGGGTCACGGGATCAAGTTTAAGGGGGAGTGTTGGATCATAAACTTGATCCACTTAAAGGGCCCAACCCACTCAAAGGGTCCAACCCACTTAATAAGGCACATCTAGAAAGAAACATTTAAATTAATATTTAGTAGTTTAGGTTGAGTGCAAGACACACTTTGATGTTGAGTGTAAGAAACACTTTTACCTTGAGTGTAGACTTGAGGTTGAGTGTTTGACTATCCATAAGATCTTAGATGATGGATCCTTGTCTCCACTATGGTTCTATAAATAGTGGAGCTCTCCCACCATCTAGAGCATCACCAAACACACTAAGAAGTAAAGTTAGAGAGAAAATTAGAGTGAGAGAAAAGAGAGACAAGAATGCTCTCTTGAGTGTTAGAAAAATATTTTCACTTCTAGTGTGAGTTGTAAGAGTGCCTTGGAATATTTCTCTTTTTCTATCTATATCAAAGTTGTTTGTTTTTTTTAGTGAGTGTTGTTTTATATTTTTCGCCAACACACTCTACCCTGGATTCGGAAAACTACATCAACGCACTGAGGCTTTTCGTGGGTGAGCCTATTTGGACTCCTTATAACCGTCCCCATGACCATCTTCCAGCCAGAGAGGAATACATCAAAAACTTTTTGCAGGAAACCAGTGGCATCACTGTTGATACTACAACTTGAAGTGCTCAAATCTTGTTACTGAACCATAAATAAAATTATATAATCAACGGCACTACTTAATGCTGCTGTCCTTGTCCGTTCTCGTTCTTGATCCATCTCTCACTCTGTTTTAATATTGTGTTACATACTTGCTCCGTTTTAATATTGTGTTACATACTTATTGAGATGGGTAAAAAAAAAGGATTAAGTTTCTTATAGATTAAATTGTAGGCTAAATTGGTTTGAAAATATTTCTTCAACTATAAAATTTTGATACAAATTGGAGAAACTAAAATAACATTCAGGAAAACAATTACACAAAATACATCAACAATAGGACAAAAGCTCTATGTGGCATGTATAATCTCGAATTTGGGACTGGGGCTGGAGCATGTATATTTGATTTTAATCATGCTAAAATAATCAGCGGCAAGATGAGTTCTAATCTGAAATTGCGCCGGACTATTATCTCAAAGATGATGAAGCATTTAAGCTACTCTAGTCAAATGAACAGGACAGTAGGATACATAGGTACCTTGTCCTGGACTGGTAAGTCCAATGTTCTTTTCATTTTGGATCAGCTTCATGGTCCTGGCTCACCAGTCTTGGCAAATCCGTTGGTCAAGAATGATTTAAAAGCTTTTGAATGTGCAGTGGTTAGCATCAGCACTTTTTAAATTTCCGCATCTGTTCAAGCTTATTGCATTAGAGGAAAAGCTGAAGCTTTTAGAAAGAAACTCTACTCAGTGCTGGCGCTCAGCAGCTTGCGACAAAGGTGCAGGGAACGATTAATCAATTTGTTCCATCTTATGCGAATGCAGGGTTGTACACTAGAAAATTTAAGCGTCTACCTCTAGTTGATAAACGGACCCCTTTCATATATAACCGTGTGAACTTTGGTTATGACCATCAAAATATAAAAAGTATATTAATATTTTAATGAAAAAATATATATTTTGCTGTCATCCAATTAAACACTTGGAATATCATCCGCGTTTCAAAATCTAAAATAAAATTATATATTACCGTTACCATTCATTACCATCATAATAATGTAACTTGATTTATATGTTTGGTCACTACTTTTGTAACTTGACTTTTATATATATATATATATATATATTTTTAAATTCATACAATCATAGGTAATACAAAAAATGAGGATCAAATGTTTTTAAAAAACATATACAAGGCCCAAGGCTAAAATTGCCAAATTAAGACCGGATAGAGCTCTAATGGTAATCCCCAAATTCGAATTAGGGATTGAAGCCCAAAACAACGGATAACCAACACAAACCACGATTTCACCAAATCAATGCTGCTCCAATCCTTGTCACCGAAAAAATGCCCGAGCTAGCTTGAAATCACCACGCCAGATGATGACAAGATGAGAAGAATCAATTGTAGGTGCGGAGGAACAAAAGATGGTTCCTTTGCGAAATCCTCAGGACCAAGAAGCAAGCTGATGAAGGACGACTCTGGAGAGACTGGAGGTTCGAAACTAGATATGCTTTCAAGCTCTTCTGGAACGAAATCCTTTAAGTTGAAATGGAACCGGCAACTCGAGAATTTTCTTCCCCATCTAGGCTGTTCTGATCTACAACTGAACGATTTGGTGGTGCAGAAGCTTGGCCGGGTATAATATCTTCTCGAGTATCAAGACGTTCGATCATCCTAGACACACTGGCAATCCCCGCGTTTACTTCTCTTCGAACTTCGGAACCGAGCTCGGACATGGAAGTGTTGCGCGAGAAAAATCGTTCTTTCCATCCTCTTGCACTCCTCGAGATTGAATCTTTGTATCTCGATGACGCAGCAGTAAGTTTAGATTTAAGCGAGTCGGGAAAAGACTGGAGCTCAGATGGACCTGCTCCTTCTTGATTCACAATTGACGAAGGAGAAGAATTTCTGTTATTAGACGAAAATCCTTGTGTATTACTCGGCATTGCAAAAGACCCAGATTAAAAGTCTGCAGTTTGATCCGCTCGCGTTGAAGAATAAGAATGACGAGTTTGTCGAGACGATTCAGGAGAGAGAGGAGCCGATGGACTACCAATGGCAATCGTAGATGGTTCGGTTTCTGACGACAAAGCACCATTTTGTGGTCCATTTGCCTGAGGAGAATATACCAAGAAATGCGATCTACCTTGACCAGATGACCGACTTCTGTGGCCTTCACGACGACCTATGTGGTGAACTCGCCTCATTGCAGCAGCTGCCGCCAACTGCTGAATTATACGCTCTTCAAGTTCAGCATCGCTAGCACCAACCGGTAAATGCTGCAGTTCAAATTCTCCGAGAGCGGGATGATGAAATACGGCCATGTTTCTTGCAGGACTGGCTCTTATTCTCTTTTCATGTTTTATAGCTTCAAGCAATTCCTGACTTGTTGAATCCTTCAGGCGAACGTCTTGCCAACACATAGGACACTGAGAACTCCTTTGGCACCATTCCAGAATGCACTGGAGATGAAACTCGTGCCGGCAGCAGGTTACCGTAGACGGATCGCTGTCGCAAAATTCTTCGAGGCAGATACTGCAAGCATCATCAGAGGCATCTTGTATCCCTCCTTCCACAAAAGCTGCGGCCGACGTTAAATGACTTTCACCTTTCATTGCCCCCTCAGTTTCTAATCCCTCCATGAAGAAGAATTGGAAACCTTCGATAGATGAGTCAGGAAGCAGAGGGAAGGCCCATGAAAGAAGGGGGAAAAAACGCCTGTTCCTTAAGAGATGGATCACCCAACAGATTCTTCTGTCACGCTAGATATAGTCGACGAAGCTCAGATCGTTGAAGGTTCCCATTCACGTACTCCTATGACAATGATGGCTAATTTGATAGATGGATATCAACCCTAAAAGTGAAACCAAGTAACCCATCAGAAAGAGGGGAGAGAACTACTTTTCTTGAATGTTTTCAGTCGGTCCACTTGGCAATGGAGCAGCAGGTGGTTGAAGAACAGGAAGATACCCGGGTACTGCTGCGACCACAGTTCCAGGATTATTTGGTTCCAGTATCGTGGTTTGGGAAAAAACAGAAGAAACACTAGCACTGGTATTGGCAATGGTATGTGCATATAACCTAACGTTAACTTAAAGCTGCCAGAATTTCAGACAGTTGCTGCGGTGGTTCCTTTGCGAAATCCTCAGGTCCAAGAATCAAGTTGCTGAAGGTCGACTCTGGATAGACTGGATGATCGAAGCCAGATATGCTTTCAAGCTCTTCTGGAACGGAATCCCGTTAGATGCACAATCACTGTCAACATGCATCAGAGAAGCTCCTCAGATTCCGATCCTTTCCTTATTGCCGATCTGAATTTTCAAAGAGAGAGGACCCTCTACATCGGATAGGGAAACAAAAGGCCTCTAGCCAGGGTCAATATAACCAACCCCGATGCTCTCTAGAGTCGAGATAGCTAGTAAAGGGATTGGGGCATTGCTGAAGCTGAAGGCGACGTTTTGAGCCCGAGGAATATATCTGAGAGACATTTCAGGCATGATCAAACTTCGACAGATTTTTAGCAAAGGAGGGAGCTTATCAGTACTGAAGAGAGCATCCTTATTTATAAGGATTTGTTCTTGACCTATATGTTTGGTCACTACTTTTATATTTGAGAAAAAAAGCTATTTTGAATTTTAAGTTTTTGATAAAAAAAAAAACAAAAAAAATCCTAATTTTTTTTCCTCCCAAATACAGTTATGGGTACATACGTATTATTATAATTATTTATTATTTAATAGACAAATGTTATCCAAAATACACTAAAATATAATCTTTTTAAAATATAAAAGGATTTGTTTATAAGAAAGCGGGAAGAATTTCTTATCTTCACAAAAATCACTTCGAATCCGTCTTATTCCCATACATTTCATAACTCTCTCTTCGCGTTTAGGATGGCTAATGCTCAAAGCGATGAGCTTGCTCAAGTTGAGACAACATGTAGATCACTTCTACATGAACTCCAGATTATTTGGGACGAAGTTGGGGAAGCAGAAAATACTGCTTGACCTTGAACGAGAATGCTTGGAAGTTTACAGAAGAAAAGTGGACCAGGCAAACCGCTCTAGGGCTCAGCTAAGACAGATGATCGCCGACTCTGAAGCAGAGCTAGCATCCATCATTTCTGCCATGGGGGAACGACCAGTGCATATTAGGCAGCCAGAGCAAATTGGGGAAAGCTTAAAGGACGAGCTTAAGAGAGTACTTCCCCAGGTTGATGAGATGAAGAAAAGGAGATGTGACAGAAGAAATCAGTTCCCAGTAGTCATTGAGCAGATACAAGCGATAAAAAATGAAATCAATGGTACCATGTTAGATGTTTCCACCAAACCTGTTGTGGATGACACTGATCTGTCCTTGAGGAAGCTTGAAGACTTGCACAAACAGCTACATGAACTTCAGCAAGAAAAGAGTGATCGGCTGAAGCAGATTCAGGACCACGTGATGACTCTCCACTCCCTTTGCTCAGTGCTTGGAATGGATTACAAAGAAACCATTAGCCAGGTGAATCCCACTCTAGCTGAATCTGAAGGATCACAGAGCATAAGTGATGATACCATTGAGCACTTGGCAGCTGCAATTCAGAAATTGCGGGAGGTTAAGATACAAAGAATGCAGAGGCTTCAAGATCTTGCTTCTGCTATGTTAGAGCTTTGGAACTTAATGGATACACCGATAGAAGAGCAGCAGGAGTTTCAGAATGTTACTTGCAATATTGCTGCTTCTGAAGATGAAGTAACTCAGCCTAACAGCCTCTCAATAGACCTCCTCAAATATGTAGAGACAGAAGTATCTCGGCTAGATGAACTGAAATCAAGCAAAATGAAAGAGCTTGTTTTGAAGAAGAGACTCGAGCTAGACGAAATTTGTAGAAAGACCCATTTTATTCCTGAATATGACAGCGCGATGGAACATGTTATTGAAGCGATTGAATCTGGAGCTCTAGATCCTGCAACTGTACTTCAGGAAATCGAGGTTCAGATCTCTAGGGTCAAAGAGGAAGCTTTTAGCAGGAAAGATATACTTGAGAAGGTTGAGAAATGGTTGGGAGCATGCGAGGAGGAAAGCTGGCTTGAAGAGTATAATAGGGATGATAACCGATACAATGCTGGTAAAGGTGCTCATCTTACTCTTAAGCGTGCTGAGAAGGCTCGTGCGCTTGTTAATAAATTGCCAGGAATGATTGAAGCATTAGCTTCAAAGACAGTAGCTTGGGAGCAGGAGAGAGGAGTTGAATTTCTATATGATGGTATTCGTGTGCTTACCATGTTAGAGCAACATGCTCTATTACGGGAAGAGAAGGAGCAAGAACGGTGTAGGCAAAGGGACCAGAAAAAAATTCAAGGACAGCTTATAGCGGAGCAAGAGGTACTTTATGGGTCAAAGCCAAGTCCCTCAAAGCCTCAAGGTAAAAAAGGGCCTAGACTTTCAACTGGCGGGGGAAGCAGCAAAAGACTCTCCTTGGGAGGAACAACGCATCAGACTCCTAGGCCTGATTCACGTCCAACCACTCCTCAATCACGTTCTAGTAAGAAATCAGATCAATTCCGTCAGAATGGTTACTCAGATTACCGTAACAACGATAGCTTTGCAGCATTATCAACTGGTAGAAGAGGATTGGACATTGGTGGTCTTTCAGCCAAAAAGCAGTCTCTTGGTGGCACCTATGACGTTGAGCCTCGTAAACCATTCTCGCCTATATCAAAGGTAGCACCATCAAAATCTAATATGTCAATTATAAATGTCAAACATGGAGAAATGATGACACAGAAAGCAACTCCAGCCAGTGATTTTTCTTTCTCGACCCCTTTGAAAACCACGACCACTACAATTATAGACGTAGAAAACAGGACGCCAAAGGTAATAATACCGATCCCCACGCCTTGTACACCATCCACTGTTTCAGTCCCAATGCAGACAACCATGACCCCAGCAGCCCCACCACCACCTTTCTCACTTCCTTCCTGTGATTCAGTTGAAGAGATTGAATACTCTTTTGAGGAAAGGAGAGCTGGATTCGTACTTTCAAAATCATAGGTGAAGTTTGTGCTATGACAAGTTCAGCTCTTCTCGAGATAATTATATTGTATCTCGTTTTATATATAGTAAGATTTTTCATGTATCACTTATTATTTTTGGGATTTTCATAGGTAAGTCAATGTATACTTGGCTTCCCTTGTATGTATCTACGACTGTCGAAACATTTCTAATTCATCCGGGCATGATCATGGTGTTCGATTTTTTAGATCTTATGCTTGTCAACTCAAGATGTTCATAGTTCATTAGTCTATCTATTTTTGAGTTTTGTAAATAAAATAAAATAAAATAAAAAGAAAGCGGAATTTTCAGGGAAACGAGAAGAGAAACATGGGCGCACAAGACAAGGACCGGAGAGAGGAAGTCATTCAAGCTTGGTATATGGATGATAGCAATGAGGATCAGAGACTTCCCCATCACAAAGAACCAAAGGAATTCGTATCCTTGGACAAACTTGCTAAGATAGGAGTACTCACCTGGCGTTTAGATGCAGATAAATATGAAACGGATGAGAAGCTGAAAAAGATCCGTGAAACTCGTGGTTACTCCTACATGGATTTTTGTGAAGTTTGCCCCGAAAAGCTGCCAAATTATGAAGAAAAGATAAATAACTTTTTCGAAGAATATCTCCACACTGCCAGGAAGTGGTTATTTCGATGTGAGGGATTACGACGAAGCAGCTTGCGACAAAGAAACTCTACTCAGTGCTATCTCTCAGCAGCTTGCGACAAAGGTGCAGGGAACGATTAATCAATTTGCCATCTGTTGACCATTCATGAAAAGCATTTCAGTCAACATATCGAGACTCCCAACTATCAAGAGGGCAATGGAAATTATTGAGCAATATTTTGCTCCAAATATTTCTTTGCTGGGGCGACATGATAATTTGATTGTTCAAACACTTCCTAGTCTAGTAGGATCTTGAATGGGGGATCGAAGTTCTGGACACTCTAGCCAACTCTCTTATTCTCCAGAACTTCAAGTACTTTTGTTGTGGTGATGTTTTATCTCTTTTCTTTAATATCCATTATCTCGGTTTTTCTTTGTTATTTTAGCAAAATCTTGTCTGGTTATCAGATTTCAGTCAAGGTTCAAAATCTTTTGAGTCCGTTCTAGTCATTGACTCGTTTGAAGCTCTTTCTGGTTGTCCCTAGTCCACTTTGAAAGTGGGTGTTATGCTACAAGTTTGTCATGCTTGTAATGTTTTTCGTGAAGGTTTGTTGGAAGCCCAGGATGGTTAGAATAGGCTTGTCTAACTAATATTATCATGGTTAAAAAGAGGATTAAGTAATTTTTGCTTAGAGAAGAGACAGAGCTTCGGTGCCAGATTGTGGGACTA
Source organism: Limnanthes douglasii subsp. nivea (assembly GCA_036936605.1). Taxonomy (NCBI): domain Eukaryota; kingdom Viridiplantae; phylum Streptophyta; class Magnoliopsida; order Brassicales; family Limnanthaceae; genus Limnanthes; species Limnanthes douglasii. The sequence goes on along the minus strand of JAUPFV010000001.1, from coordinate 387,861,325 downwards.
GATAGCAGATTTAAAGATCATTAGTAAATTTTTTCTTTACAACAGATAATCTTTATTCACGTGCTTAATTTTAGGTAGATATATTTATCAGATGAGAGTTACCCACTATCTATAATTATTCTTTGTTTTTCTCTTCCACCTGTTAAATAAAAAACTACCTTCATTATAAATCTTTACTATATGTACCAAATTATCAGAAAAAAAAACCAAACCAAACCGATAACAGCCTTAGACTTGTGTTACAGATGCAACAACATTAAAATTCATTCCCTGTAACAATTCTAATTAAATCATTATCTTGTATGTATGTATCAAACAAGGTTGGTTCCTTAGCGGATATAAGACACTATACCGTATTTGTTTGTGATCCAGTCCTTCACCTTTAACTTATATACATATTTTTATGTGTTTCAAACACCAGTAATATATAGGTGAAATGTCCCTTTAAAATGTAAAAAAGTACAATATGTTTATCCAAAAAATATTCCGATATAGTTATAAAATATTTATTTATTTATTAAAAAAATAGACATGAAAATATTCCGAAATAGCTATAAAACATTTATTTATTTATTAAAAAAATAGACATGAACGTTATATACGAATGAATTGAAAGCAAAACCCATTTAAAAGATGAAAAAAGTATCAGTAAATACCCACTCAACTACCTTATTACCCACTAGTATCCAAATTTTGGATAGTGTCACTTAGTACCTTCCTCTAAATTTTGGACAAAAATACTCCCGACTATATATATTATTTCTCACATCAAACCCATTTTCCCTCCTTTGCAGCATCCTAAACCAACTCAAACACGTCTAATTTTTTAGAAACAACCAAAAACCCTTCGACTTCTACAACCAAAAACCCTTCGACTATTTCTCACAATAGTTTCTTAGGTTGCATGTAATCTTAATCTTTTTGTGCATGTTGGTATGTATATTAGATGTGTTTTAGGTGGTTGTTTGTTGGTTTTGGTATTGTTTACGTATTTCCCAGATCCCTGCAACGTGCATATAAAAAATAGAACAATTCGCGTCATGTTACATGTGTGTTGTAGTACAATTCACATCTTTATCATGTAGGAATGCAAATAATTCGCATCATCATCACTTTTTTACTTTGCACACAATTCACATCATCATCGCTTTTATAGTTTGCACACAATTCGCATTTTTATTGCCTTTATATTCCATACAATTCACAACTTATATTTGCAAACAATTTGCAGGATATCGTGAGAGTTGTTTGCAACTACAAGCTGGTAGAGTCCCTTTGTGGGAACAATTCGCATGCAGCTGATAATTTTTGTTTTTGTAGGTTGTATGACAACAAAACCAAGCTATTACATGTCAAGATTGGTGAGTCTTCTCAAACTGCTGAAAGAGTATTGTATTATTAGTGCCCACATTAAAGCTGCAAAAAATACACCCTTCTACACGCTTTTGAAAGCGTCTTCGACCTCTGGAATGTGGCGGAGCTGCCGAATAATAAGTTTATTTGAATATTAAGTATGTTGTGGAGATGTTCTCGGTCGATAAAGACGCATTCCGATTTGGGTCAAAGTTTGTGAAGCTAACGACGGACCATGTAAAGGTTATTTTCGGGCTGAAGCATGGCAGAGAGAAAATGCATTTAACAAAAGCCGGAGCATTACACAGCAGATACGTAAACGGGGAGGAGAACGAATCAAGGATGATGAAAAAATATTTCATGGGTGAAACGTCGGGGAAGATAGGACCAACCAATAGTAAAACCATCACGAACACCATTTTAAAGGTACTATAAATATAGATTCTCTTATAAGCACGATGTTGAACTTTACTAACATAGCACGGTGTGGTTGGTTTTAGAGGCAGGTGTAGCAAGAGCCATCAGTGAAGGAAGGTAGCATGAGTTGGAGCATATTGCACAGTTGTTGATACTGCTTTTGTGCTCAACCCTATTCTACTCGGTATCTGGAGATGTAATGGGTTGTAGTGTGTTTTATTTTGTTGAAGACCTCAGTAGAATAAACGATTACGACTGGTCTGGATCAATAGAGTTGAAGTTTCTCTAGTCTATCAGAAATTCCTTAGAAATCAAGAAACCTGATAGAGTTATCGACTGCGTCGCACTTCTAATCGTAAGATTTATTTATTCAGTCCAAATATTAGTTATATACAGAGCATCTTGATGATAGTACTTGTCCCGATGTAGCCCTTCATCATGGAGCACTCAACAATTGGGCTAGAGGTCGTAAAGCCAACCTTATCCCAATGTTCTTCAAATAGTGGGGATTGGAGTGCCTATCGTCGACCGTGTCGCTGATTTTAAGACTACCTCTGCTAGAAAATGATGAGGTATGAAACGTATAGTTATATAGACAAACAATAGGCATTAGAGTTGCAAAAAAATCTTTGCTATTAGAGTTCCAAACAACTCTCAGGAAACCCTGAGAGCTGTTGCAACCTCACCGATGATAGATTTGAAACAAATTCGCAGCTTATAGTTTGCATACAACTCTCAGGAAACCCTGAGAGCTGTTGAAACCCCGCAGATGATAGAGTTGAAAAATATTCGCAGCTTATAGTTTGCACACAACTCTAGGAAACCCTGGAAGCTGTTTGCAACCCCAGAGATGACAGAGTTGACAAAAATTTGCAACTTATAAGTTTGCAAACAACTCTTAGGAAACCCTGGGAGTTGTTTACAACCCCTGAGATGGTATAGTTGATAAAAATTCGTAGCTTATATTTTTCAAACAACTCATAGGGTTTCCTAAGAGTTGTTTGCAACTCCAAGCTGATAGAGTTCTAAACAACTCATAGGATATCATGCGAGTTGTTTGCAAAAAAACTATCACTGCAGCTATATACTTTGATGCTCCTCCCTTTGTAGGTTTTAGAAGCTCCACTATGTTTTAAGGAGGTTGAAAGCAAAGCATTCGGAGGAGCAGTAGAAAATGGAGATCCAAATGCTGCACCGATTTTATCCGAAGATAGACCGAAGAAAAGGATGAAAAATCTAGCCCCAAAAACAAGGAAAATGGTAAAAAAAAAACATAAAAAATCTAATCATGAGATCTCAATCAGAGTCCCACCCCAAACAGTCCTCCGAACAGTGATTCCACTAACACCAATCGAGACATCCCAATACGAGGCCGAGGACGAGGAAGAGGATAGTATGAGTGACACGATTGGTAATTTTGTCCTCAAACGCAGACAAATTACTCCAAATAAGTCTGGAACTGAAGCAAGATCAAAGCGATTGAAAACGTATACCGATAAGGACAAGTAGAAGCGGAAGATCGACAAATAGGCAAAAGAAGTAAGTAGGAAATTGAGCCTTACGTACACGTAGATTTAATCGCTTTAATCTGCACGAAATATGTTATAATACATTTGCTATCATTTTTTTCAGCTTGAACCATTAAGGTTGAAGATAGCGGAGCTTGAACCATAACAACTCCTCAATGTTCTCTCTCAGCCCATTTGCCATATTGGAAGCCCTGCAAAGGAGAAGGAACTGGAGCTACCGGCATTGCCAACAGAAGCGGCGTCCACTGAACTGCAGGCACTTGTGCCATCTGAAATTCAGGATAAGGTCCTGAATCAGGACGGGAAAATGCCAGAGGAGAATGAAGATGATGGGAACCATTCACCCGTACTGGTACCATCCGTTGTACTCGAGAAGGACGATACAAATGATTGTCCTGCGGAAATGGTGGTTTTAGAAAAAGAGGCAAACGAGCTATCTGAACAAAGACCATAATATTTTTTGGTCACTACAGAGACAGACACCAGAAAGAGATAGACCGACAAGTCTCCTCCTACACACGAGGCTGCAACAGGTCTGATTCCTCCAAAGGAGAAAGAAATACGTGAGTCTCTTACGAATGACCAACAGCTCGTACCTCACATGCCATAGGAAGTAGGCTTCCAAAAATACAGAGCTAAGGACGTAGACGCCCGTGAGAAGAAAGTGGCAGCGGAAGAATCTGGACTTACAGACGCAGAAAGCCGTGAAGATGTAAGTGGATCTGAAGTACACTAAGATTCAAATATGTTAATATATTGTTGTAATGAAATTTTCTACTGATGTATATTATTGTATACATATTCAAACAAAATCAGGGTATATATTTAAAATAATCCACGGTTTTCTCTTACTAATAATTCGCGTGCTGTTATGCTCTATTTTTACACATTTCGCTATATGTTCACTTTCAAACAAATCTTAGGACAGTTACGTCAGTCCATACAACTCTCAGGATATCCTGAGAGTTGTTCGTTATTTTATTGAATTGGGATACCATACAACTCGTAGGAGTTCCTGAGAGTTATTTGATATTCGTATTAAACTGGGGTATCAAACAACTCTCAGGTTATCCTCATAGTTGTTTGCAACTAAGAGTATCGTGATGTCTGACACAAATTCTTTTTTGTATTGTATTTTTTATAAAACAGCAGGCCAATAGATAACACCCACAAAAAGAACAACCAAATCAAGGATAACAACAACAACAAAATCTAGCCGAAGAACAATAACAACAACACCCACAAAAAGAACAGCAACAGGACAATGAAGGAGAACAACAACAATAGGGCTCTTCTGGCCCTAAACCAACGGTGCCCAAAACAACACCTAGCCTTAGAAAATAGAGAAAGTCTAACACAAACCGGAGATGCACAAAACGTAGCTCCGGAAGAGTCTGAGTCTGCCAATCCTTGTAAGAAGTCGGAACTACTTATCCAGGGAGAAGCACCGGTAGAAGACCAAAACCGAGACGGAGATGTACCTGAAAAACAAAAAATGTCCTACGCAAAGTCAGAATCATTAAGTCAAGCTGAAATTGTAGGACCAGTACGGGATCAACCACAAAATATAGACGGCCAAGCTCCAGACTCAATCGATATGCATGATAAAACAATACTTTTACCTGATGTATCTATTGATGGTTTTTACAGTCAAGTTTCACAGACATTTTTAAATGAAATTGATAAGGTTGAGTACGATGTGGCCATACAACGGTCTTTGAACAATATGTCAGAGGATGTGATAAATGATTTTTGTCAACGGGATACGTAGATTATGCAGGAGCAGTCAACGACAATTGTTGTCGCCGACCGTGTGGTAAGTGGAATTTTAAATGATTTTGCAACGTGTGTATTAGGATTCTATAAGTGTTTGGATATTTATATAAGAATTTTACTAAAAACTCGCATGTTATCATGAGAGTTATTTGCAACTGATAATATTATGATGCCTGACATAAATTCTTTTATTTTTTTTATTTAATATGTTCAAGCAAGGGAACATACAGAGAAGGAGGATGACCTAATGCCTAATTTTAATCTACTGACACCGACACAGCAGCCGGAGGCAGAGGTAAGTGTGGCAGAAGTTCCAAAGGAACAAGTAACTCTCACCGGATGGCCAAAATGAACACAGGAAACTGACCGGATCGATGTCCGTGAATAACACAAAATACAAATAATTAAAGCCAATGAATACTTACTCAATCGAATAGGATGGTATTTACCAATGTCCTAATTTTCCTACATAATTAACGTGTAAATAACTGATTTCTTGGCGCTGACTTTTTAAAAGGACTTGGACTACAAGGTATCCAATTGTCAACCAACTCTCATGAATATTTCAAACAACTCTCATATATTTTACGTAAATAAACAACTCATTTCATAAATTGTGCACGCTTAAAGAATTAAATTGGAAAGTTCCATGCAAAACTTTTCCTCAAGTGAAATTTGACTGCATACAAATTTCTAGCATAACTACGGTAAGTTTAGCTATAAACTATAAAAATGTCACATGTTATCGTTGTAATGTACTCTTTCTTTAATGCAACATCAAATGAAAAAAAAAACAGTAAAAAATATAGTCGACGATGTTTTTAGCAAAGCGCTGAAAACGTGAACCTTGTGTTCATTCCAATCTGCTGCAAGAAGAAGGATACAATCAACCATTGGAAGTTTTCCGTCATTGCTATTGACATCGGGACAACTACAAACTACAACCCACTCTAGCCTAAACCCAAACCAACGGACTACAAACAAGAATAAATCTATCGCTGGTAAGAGTCCTAACTGCTACAATAACTGTAAAACACATTTAAAAACACAACTCTCAGGAAAATACGAGAATTGTCCCAACTTAGTTGTTTGTAGTTGCAAACAAATCTCAGGGTATCTTGAGAGTTTTTTGCAACTAAACGATCATAAAATTTGTTTGGAACTCTAATACGTTGGAGCTGCAAACAACTCTCAGGTTACCCTGAGAGTTGTTTGCAACACTTTTAGCTTGGATTTCCAAACAACTCTCAGGTTTTCCTGAGACTTGTTTGCAACCAGAGTATAAGTATTTGTGCTGACCCTGACACAAATTATTATAACCGGATTAAGTATTTAAATGATAATGGATTCATACCTTCTTCAAATACCGGGTACAAGGTGAAAATGCAAGAAAAATACGAAAACAAAAAAGGCAACCTCGACTGTGGTATTTTCATCTGTCAATACGTCAGAGATATTATCAAAAAATGATACGTGCAAGAGACTTACCGTAAAAATATGGTAACAGAATTTAGAGTGGAAAGGTTTTATTTTTTCCAAAATGATGTTAACACCAACTCATACTGGTAGTAATATTTTTTATGTCGAAAATAGTGGAGGGAGCCTTTTAGATATATTCCTTTTAATTTTTTGGTGTGGTGTGGATAATAATCGCCTTAGGGTAGGCTAGTAATTTCAGGTGGAGTTTCAAGGTGGTGTATGGGTGTTTAACGGTGGTGTATGTGTGTTTAACAGTGGAGAGATAATTAAGCAGCTTGGTAGCAGTTAATTTTCCTTACCCATAGTTAATGCTGGTGGTTGGGTATTTATAGTGTGATGTTTGGGCCCTTATGGGCTTTCGGGTCAAGTTTAATGGACCCGGGTCATGTTTAAAGACCCATGAGTTCTAAGCAGGAGGACAGGTAGCTTAGTCAGGAAGTGTTTAGGTTTTTTAGTACTTTAGTCATAGTTCGAACAACCTTAAGTTCACAGTGTTCGAAGTGATCTGTCCGGTCCAAATCATCTGTCCGGTTTATGTCCTTAGTGCCTGTCCGGTATTCGGAGAGTTTTAGACTGTTTTGCCCTTCCGGGGAGTATGCTAAATTCGGACTCATCAGGAGCCCCCTTTTTAGGTGTTTGAGCAAGTGTCCTTGTCAAAGAACTGAAAAACAGTCCGATTGTACGAAGTGGTTCTTAATCCGGAGAGAGTTGTGGGTATACCCGGACAGATCAAACTTTACGAATTCCAAACGGTTTTTGTCAGAGTTAGTGGGACACGTGTCGTTCTCTGATTGGCCACTCCGGCCGTTTTTTCTCCTTGAATTTCGCACCACCTTCTTTAACAAGTAACCTCTTTAATTGCCAATGGTGACATCAGCGCCGTCTTTTAATCATTGCCCAACTTTTTGGATTCTCCTAGGAATGAACTCCTTTTTTCACATTTACTATAAATTCTCATTCATTTTTTACTATTTCACTATCTCTCTCAAATTTTACTCTTCAATTTCACCCAGAGCTTTATCTCTCTAGAACAAAAACTTCCTTGGCTGTTTTATGTTTACAGCAAGAACAGCATTGATCAAAGGCGGTTGGCTCAACCTTTCGGAGTTGGAGAAAGCACAAAGGGTCGAGAAGGAGAAACGACTAGCAGTAGGGCTACCATCGTCGCCTGTTGAGAAACCAGCCTCCTCTGTTGCAGAATCTGATAGAGGCTCATCCTCTTCCAAAGGTACCAAGCCTAAAAAGCTCTTTCAATCCACCCTTTCTCCCATAGTATCTGACTCCTCAGTTCAGGAGTCAATCCCTACTGTTGAACCGGGAGTCACCGCTACAAGTGTCAGGAAAAAATCATCTTTTATTGCCATGGGGTCTGACTCTGACCATTCCTCGGAGAAGTTAGTCATCAAAAGGCCAAGCCGGTTAGTCAAGGGGCTAACCTCTAAAAATACTCCCTCGAAATTGGGGGCAAAAAATAGTGAATCTGGGTCTGGGGCACCCATTAGAGCTCCCCGGGAGAGGCCGTCCGGTCCGGAGGCCAGCAGCCCAGTACCCCCCAAAGAATCTTCTGCCTCAGAAACTCAACTTGAGGTAAGAAGTCAAATGAATACGGGCAGTCAACAGTCCGGAGGGCCAGCTATGCCAAGCTTCAATCCTCCCCGGACTACTTCTACAGAAGCTCCCCCAACAATTATGGAGGAGAGAATGGAGGACTCCAGTGAGGAGGTCCGATTTGAGTCCAAGTCCTCCGGACAGGCTGATACCGCTATTGTCGTTGCCAAGAAGGGCAAGGAAAACTTATATCTGAGGCATCCGGACCTGCCGGAGAGCCTTGAAGGGAGAGTGGGGCCATGCTTTCATAAAGTTGAGCTCAAGTACCTCTTGGCCTTGCAGAAGACCAAGTATGCATTCATCCATACCTCTGATCTGGGTAGAATGCGCACAAAGTGGGGGATCCCTGAGAACGTAAAGATAAGGATTCCCATTAATCCGGAGACCCCGATGGACTGTAAAAGGAATGAAATAGTCTTATTTACGGAGCTATTTAACTGGGGACTCAGGTTCCCACTGGACCCGGAGATCGTGCGCTACTTTCACCTGGTCAAACTCTGCCCAACACAGCTAAGCCCCAATGGTTGGTTCACCTTAATGTCATTTATTATGGCATCTAGGTTATCTAGGATCCCTCTTCCTATGGAAGAGTTTGCAGCAGTGGCCAGCCTGTGCAAGCATCATCAGTTCCCCTTCTACCATTTCAATATGGGGAACGACTTCAAAGCTGTTGACGATCTCCTGGAATCGGAGAGTAAGTGGAGAAGCCAATTCCTGTTCGTTAGTGGATCCTGGGAAAATGGCAAGAGAATCAAGGCTGGAGAGAACCCAAGCCTCCTCAGGAGTAGGTGGAGGAGTGATCGTAAGTTTCTCATCTTAAGCCTCTGTCCGATTTTCCCTTTTCTTTAAGTTAAGTTTATACTAACTAATTTCTCTTCTGTTCTATCAGAGCTGCCAAAGGAGTTCGGGGACTACCTGAAGGCCCGACAGACTACCTGTGGCCAAATCAACGCTTGGGCCGCAGAGAACTGGGAGAATCGGTTCCACAAGGCCTTCACTCCTGGAAACCTAGCAAGGTCCCACCTGTGGAACACCACAGGTCGGAGAGACTTATCATGGGAGGAGCTTACCACCCAGCCTGATGAAGACATTGTGCTCAGAAGGTCTCATGAACTGGACGGGACACTCTACCTACCTGCCCGGGCTAGAGCCCCTAGCAAAATGAAGGGCAAGAAGAAGAAGGGCAGGAAGGTGGTAGGTGATACTGAGAAGGAGGCCCCAACAAATCCAGAGGAGCTGGCCCAGGTTCAAATTGATGCAGCCCTTTTACAAGTGGTGGAGCAGGAGAGCGAAAAGCATGAAGTAAACCTCCCAAAACCTCCGAGGGCTCCCAAGAGGACTCGCAAGCAAGCAAGTGAAGGTGCTGACAGGGAAGCCAAGAAGAAAAAGACTTCCCAAGGAGACGAGCTTGCTCTCCGGGATCCGGAGCCCTCTTTCCCTACTGACCCGACACTGGCTGAAGAGATCTCAAGGGACTTTCAAGAAGAGATTCCAAGGGAATTCCATACCGACGAGGTTGAGGGGGGAGAGCTTAATTTGGATGAAGTGGACATCACCGGTCTGGGTGGACTTGGTGAATATTTCCTCGGCCTGCCCAGAGACGAGTTCGCAGGGCCCTACATTCCTCCGAGCAGCTCCAATACGGTCAACTTTAACGGTAAGACTTTCATGGTTTCTAGTGAGAAGGATATTATAGCCCATTCCCTACTTAGCAATGTGCAGCCAGTACTCACTTTGGAAAGGCAAGTCCGAAGTCAGGCAGACACCATCAAAGACCTCAAGTCTGAGAAGGAGAAGCTGTCCGATGACCTCCGGACTCCTACTACTAAGGTTGATTTGCTTAAGGAGGCAAATGAACAACTAAAGAGGAATCAAGATGAAAGCAACAAAAAAGTTTCCTCTTTGGAAGAGACCATAAAAGATCTCCGGGCTAAACTGTCCGGTATGGAGAAAGACCTTACTGCTTCAAGGGGAGAGACCACTGCAAAGGAAAAGCTCATCACCAACCTGACTACTGACAAGATCGCTTTGGAAAATGCAGTGACTCAGGCTGCTGAAGAGAAGTCTGCTTTGGTAAGGGACCAAGAGGCCACAATCAAAGCCAAGATTAATGCCTATGCCAGGGAGATGATACAAAGCGAAGAGCTAATGATTCAAAGGGTGAAGTCTGATATGGTTCTCCTGTTGCACGAGAAATTCCCGAAGAGGAGACTGGGGGACTTATGGCGCTATGTGGATGATGATGACCTTCCATATTATACTATGGTTGACGAGGGATATTCCGATGAGTCCTCATCTGATAATGAAGAGGAAACCGGAGAGAGCCCAGGTGAAGAAGAGAATGATCCCAAGGGTAAGAAAGTGGTCGAAGGGGGGAGCAACATCAAAGGCAAGAAAGTAGACGAGGGTGAGCCATCTTCAAAGGCTCAACCTTAATTTATTGTGCATTTTATTTATCTTTTACTGAAACTAAAGTCCTTGGAAGGCCAAGGCACTATTTTTGTTGTGGTGTCCGGTATTATTCGGACAGATATTTTGTGCTGTTCCCTGACTTGTTCAAAAGTCCTTGGAAGGCCAAGACAATTTTAATTTGCTGAATGAATGTTTCTATTTTTACTCAACCATCATCTTCTTTCATTATCTGTTTTATTTTAGATAGCTAGAATTTAAGTAGCTTTGAGTTATTGCATTGTGAGAGTGTTAAGATTCTCCGGCTAGAGTTTAAATAGCCCTTAGACCTTTCAGTCCGGGTAGTATGACAAGAGACAGAATTTTGAAAATACTTAGAAAATTATTGAAGAAGGCATCAAATTTCATTGAAAACTCTCCGTGCCACCGAAGAAGGGAAGGTATGCCCCCAAATATTTACATGGATGTTTAAACAAGTAAATATTTACACAAGTGTTATTCCAAGTACATTCGAAGGTGTTCAATATTCCAAGGGTGAGTTAAAACCCTGCCATCTTTGTCTTCCAACCAATAAGTCCCAGGCTTGATTCTTTCAACCACAGTATACGGACCCTCCCAGGTTGGGGCCAGCTTTCCGAAGAGCTTTTCCTTAGTATGCAAGAAGACCTTCCTTAATACTTTATCTCCTGGTTGGAAATCTCTCCTTTTAACTTTAGAAGCAAACCTGCTTCTCATCAAGCCCTGATAGTGTGCAATTCTAAGATGAGCTTTAACCCGTCTTTCTTCGATCAAATCAAGCTGATTTCTAATTGCCATCTTATTAGCGTGTCCGGAGAAGTTATGAACACGAAAGGAAGGGAGTGTCTTCTCTATGGGGGCTACTGCATCCATTCCATAGACCAAGGCAAAGGGGGATTCTTGTGTTGCAGCCCCAGGTGTTGTCCGGTAGGCCCACAAGACTTCTTGTAGATAACTAGGCCACTTCCCAGCAGCCCTTTCCAATTTTTTCTTTAAACCGGACAGTATTGTTCTATTAGCTACTTCAACTTGCCCATTGGCTTGTGGGTGGAAAGGTGAAGAAAAGCAGTGTTGTATACCCCTTGAGGCACAGAAGCTTTCCATCTCTCTGTTGTCAAACTGTGGCCCATTGTCTGTTGTTATCTTCTGCGGGACACCAAATCTGCAACATATGTTGGACATAATGAATTTTATGACAGCTTTTGATGTTGTCCTTGCCAGGGGAGCTGCTTCTATCCACTTCGAGAAGTAGTCAATAGCCACAATTATAGTTTTATGCCCTCCAGACGCCACAGGGAGAGGTCCAACCAAGTCCAAACCCCATCGAGCAAAAGGGATGGGTTCAGAAATTGATTCCAAAGGAATGGCTGGTACATGAATTTCATTGCTGTACCTTTGGCATGGGTCACACCTTCTTACCAGCTCCTTAGCATCTTTCATGATTGATGGCCAATAGTATCCGGAGAGTAACACTCTTCTTGTTAAAGCTCTAAATCCACAATGGGCTGATCCCTCACCATCATGCAATTCGGAGAGGACCACTTGTGACTCATTATCCCCTAAACAACGTAGGAGAGGTTTGCTATAGGATTTTTTGTACAACACTTCTCTTAACATAATGAAACCACGAGCCCTGTGCTTCAATGTTCTGGCTTGTGATTTATCTGAAGGCACAATACCATCGGACAGATATTGCATGAGAGGAGACCTCCAGTCTTGAGGCCAATTCACTTGTATTTCAAAAACTTCCTCTTTCTCACCCTTACTGAGTTGAATAGAAGGGCTTTCAAGTACATGGATCCATGGGTAGGACTCCGTATATGCTATTGTTGCCAATGAGTCTGCTAGCTCATTTTCTGCCCGGGGAATATGTTCATAGACAACAACTTTAAACTTTAATGCTTCATTTCTGAGGAGGAGTAAATACTTGACCAACTGCTCCTTCCTAGCCTCTGATAGGCCCAAGGTATGGTGAACAAGCAACTGGGAGTCACTTACTAGCTTGATCCTTTTAGCTCAACAGATATAGACCAATTTTAACCCAGCTATAGCTGCTTCGTATTCGGACTCGTTATTAGACGCTCTGAAAGCAAAACAAATAGCTTGGTACATGCTGTACCCGTATGGGGAAGTGAGACATATTCCTGCCCCACATCCCATGGTGCTAGATCCTCCGTCTGTTCGGACAATCCACACTTTCTTGTCTTTTGAATCAGTAGGTTGCTCTGAATCCCTATCAGAGTGGAATTCAACCAGAAAATCAGCCACAGCTTGGGCTTTTACTGCTGTCCGGGGAGCAAAGTCTATATCGAAGTCCCCCAACTCTACTGACCACTTCGTCATTCTGCTTGAAATGTCTGCTTTTTGAAGGACATTCTTTAAAGGGAAAGATGTCCGGACGATGATAGGATGAGCCTGGAAATAAGACCTCATCTTTCTTGCAGCTATCACCAAAGCTAATGCCAGTTTTTCGAGTTTCAAGTAACGCCTCTCAGCATCAATCAAGCTTTTGCTGATGTAGTACACTGGGTGGGGATGCCCATCGACCTCTCTTACTAGCACAACACTGATGGCACAACTTGAAACAGCCAGATACACAAAGAGAGTTTCCCCATCAACTGGTTTGAACAAAGTTTTGGGAGAGGAGAGATGTTTCTTGATTTCATTGAATGCCTCATCACACTGTGGGGTCCATTCGAACCCCTTTGCACCCTTCAAAGTTTGAAAGAATGGAGCACACCTATCCGAAGACCTGGAGATGAATTTGTTCAAGGCAGCCAATCTCCCCGTTAATCGCTGTACTTCTTTAATGTTTCGAGGAGGCTCCATCTGGAATAAGGCATTGAGTTGGTCCGGGTCGGGCTGTATTCCATGCTCACTTATGATATAACCTAAGAACTTCCCGGACTGCACTCCGAACACACACTTTTCAGGGTTTAATTTTAAATTCACTTTTGCCAAGTTGGCAAAAGTTTCTTGGAGGTCGGACAAGTGCAACTGCTCATCCATGCTTTTCACCATCATATCGTCAATGTAAACCTCCATATTTATTCCAATTTGATCAGCAAATGCCTTGTTGACTAACCTTTGATAAGTAGCCCCAGCATTTTTCAAGCCAAAAGGCATCACCTTGTAGCAATGTAGACCCCTATCAGTGACAAACGTGGTATGTTCTTGATCTTTTGGATCTATTTGGATCTGATTGTACCCGGAGAAGGCATCCATGAAGGAGAGCAGCTTGTTCCCGAATCCAAATCTTTTGGGCAAGCCCTATTGAGGTCTGTAAAGTCAATGCACATGCGCCATTTGCCATTTTTCTTTTTCACCAGGACAAGATTGGCAGTCCACAAAGTGTCAACCTCTTGCACTATGACATCAGCCTTTTCTTTTGAGAAAGCTCTCCTCTTTTGTACCACTGGTGCCACATCCCTCCGGACAGACAGGTGATGAGATATCACCTCTGATGGAACTCCAGTAAGATCAGCATTGCACCAAGCAAAAACGTGTTGATGGTCTTTCAAGAATTTCAGCATCTCTTTCTTCAACATTGGTGGCATCTTGGACCCTATCTTGACACTTTTGCCATCTTCCAAACAATGCGTTTCAACCTCTTCAACTGGAATCAACACTCCAGGGGTCTCTCTAGGGTCATCAATTTCACCCTCACCCTAGAAAGGCCCTCAAACTGCTATTGATCATTTATACGGACTGCCCCCAGCGTTCGTGGAGCCAAGACAGTGGCATAACATTCTCTTGCAATTTTTTGGCTGCTCCGGACAACCCCAACCTGTCCCTGAACAACATACTTTAAACACTGATGGACTGTCGAAGCCAATGCATGCATCCTAGAGAGCCAAGATCTCCCTAGAATAGCATTATAGCAAGTGGGACAATCCACCACGATGAAGAGTATTCTAACCATTTTCTTGAAAGGGCCCCTGCCCAATAACACTTCTTCTTCAAACTCCCCGATCACATCGGCTGAGCTGCCCGTGAAGCCTACGATTGACCTGTCCGACTTTTGAATCACAACTGGATTTTTCATTTTCTTGTAAGTGTTTAGGAAAAGGATATTGGCAGAGCTTCCAGTATCCACCAGAATTCGCCTTATTTCATTGCCCCCTATAGATGCTCCTATGACAACAGCATCCTCATGAGGGCCAGCAATGTCTCTTAAATCATCCTCATCGAAGACAATGAATGGGAATGAGTTTGGTGATTGATAAGAAGTCATGCCTCCTTCTAGCTGGGAGGCCAAATTATGAACATGCCTCTTTCTTGAAGAGGCAGTAAGAGCTGTCATGGTGTCCCCTCCGAAAATTGTCAGTGACTCGAAGAATTTAATGAGCCCGGAGACCGATCTAGAACACTCCTCTATAGCACCCACTCTGTTTCGTGTTGGATCAGGATCCAAGTATTCTGATTCCACATCAAATCTTTCAACTATTACCATGGCCCCCTCCGGGGCAGCATTACTTGGACCAACCCGGTGAGTGTTGTCAGGCCTGTTGCCTCCTCTTCTTTTAACGTATGCACCCAACTTTCCCCTTTCAATCAAGTTTTGAACCTCTTGTTTCAATGCTATGCAATCATCAGTGGTATGGCCAATATCATTGTGGTATTGGCAAAAGGAGTTGTTACGATGCTCTCGGGGAGACTGCAAGGTTGCTGGTCTCCGGTAGTGCACCTCATCTTTTGTTTTATCGAAGATGGTGGCCACGCTTTCTTTGAGTTCTGCAAACCACTCCGGTTGGACCCATGGTCCTCTTTTGTTTCTGGATTGTTGACTTTAAGCAGGACCTGCTGGCTGAGACTGAGCTTTTGCTCTACCATGCCCCTGCCCGGTTTCTCTTGCTTTGTTCCCGGACTGGTTTTGATTTGGAGTTGGTGCCACTGGGGTGGATCTCACCTGTCTGTGCACCCTGGTCTTTTTTGTTTCATCAACATTTATTTGCTTGCCAACTTGATTTAGCAATCCTCCCCAGGTCATGGCCTTCTTTCTGGTCACCGAATCAGCTAGGTTGCCTGGGTTCAAACCTTGTCTTAGGGATGCTATTGCCACCTGTTCAAAGCAATCAACCAACCCATTCTTTGTGTTCACAAAACGACTTATGTACTCCTTTAATGACTCATTTAGCTCCTGGGCACAATGGATTATGGTGTCTCCATTACCCTTCAGCTCCTTACTCCCCACAAACTGCCTTCGAAAGGCCACCCAAAAAGTATCAAAGTCTTTAATACAACCCTGAGGCAGGCTGTTGTACCATTTCAGAGTACTCCCCGTGAAGGATTGGGAGAATGCCATACAGAGTAGTTTATCATCATCATCAAAGTTCATCATGAAGTTCTTGAATTGCTCCAGATGATTGTCCGGATCAGTACTGCCATCGTACTTCTCCATCTTGGTACTGTCAAACCTCTTGGGGAGGTTTCCAGACAGGATTTTAGAAGACAGTGGAGATTGCCTCCAATTCCTTCCACGACTGAACACAGTATCCTCATTAGGAGTTGCAAAGATACCTGGCTCATCGTGAAAGGCAAAGGGATCCATCAGCATCTTGTCCGTATACCTCCGGTGGTGAGATGACCCCTTTCCAATATGCCTTTTCATTCTTCCATGGTGATCTCTTTTTCTGGAATATTTCTTAACTTGCTTTTGCTTTTTCTTGGTTCGACCCTCATCACTGCTAGAGGACAAGGATTTTTCATTTCCCTCACTGTCCGAAGAGCTGTCCGAAGATTCTGAACTTGAGTCAGAACTCTCCACAGGCTTGGACCGGTGAGACTTTTTAGAACTAGCATGAGTCTTTTTGGTGCTCACATGAGTTTTGGAAACCTCATGCTCTCTGGGGTTATCGGTGTGATGAACAACCGAGGCTTTGGATTTTTTTTTCACGCCCATTTTGGCCTTTTCAGCCCTCAGAGCTTCTATCTCAAGCTTTAACCTGTCACGCTCTTGGACAGTATACTCATCGTTCTCTTCCACCACTTCGAGCAAAGCTGGTGGAAGCTCTGGATTATCCGGATTCATTCGGACAGAATTTCTTGGCAGGTTTTGAATGCTTGATTCAGGCACCTCTCTCCTCCCACTGTGGTCGCCAATTTGGTGTGGATAATAATCGCCTGAGGGTAGGCTAGTAATTTCAGGTGGAGTTTCAAGGTGGTGTATGGGTGTTTAACAGTGGAGAGATAATTAAGCAGCTTGGTAGCAGTTAATTTTCCTTACCCATAGTTAATGCTGGTGGTTGGGTATTTATAGTGTGATGTTTGGGCCCTTATGGGCTTTCGGGTCAAGTTTAATGGACCCGGGTCATGTTTAAAGACCCATGAGTTCTAAGCAGGAGGACAGGTAGCTTAGTCAGGAAGTGTTTAGGTTTTTTAGTACTTTAGTCATAGTTCGAACAACCTTAAGTTCACAGTGTTCGAAGTGATCTGTCCGGTCCAAATCATCTGTCCGGTTTATGTCCTTAGTGCCTGTCCGGTATTTGGAGAGTTTTAGACTGATTTGCCCTTCCGGGGAGTATGCTAAATTCGGACTCATCATGGTGTACATATATTCCTTGTAATTTTTTTGTATATACATAAAGTTTTTTTGTTTCAGAAATATGCAATGTATGACATTTTCGAACTCACTTAAAAAACAGTGGGTATTCGGGCACAGTTCGCATCAATCCCTGATATATACAATAAACCAAATTATTACTAAACAATGCCCAATGTATACAAGAAACTACTTATACACAATTCTCAGGAGAAAACTACAACTAACAGTTTACATCTTATCCTAATATATATTAAATAATTAGAAAACATGGCAGCAGAATACGAACAGACTATGGCGTCTGCCTTGGTAACCGTTAAGTGCATTAAGCACGCAAAAATCCATCTAATCAAAATAGCCCAATAATTGTTGATTGGACAGAGGAGGCTATGTAATGATTAATACAGCCACACCACCACCTCACTAGGACTCCCTCAATGCCTATAAATAATACTAGTAACCAGAGGCTAATTTAAAAACAAACTCTACATTTCAAACACACATAACATCTTCAACTTCCAATCACTATGTCTACCTCCGGTCCTTTAAGGGACTCTTGCTCTTTCATAACCACCAACAGAAGCTCCGGCTTAATCACTCCGGCAGCACCACGAAACATCCCAGTCCCTGTTATAGACTTTGATATCGAGGATTACTTTTCTACTGACTCTGAACCAGTTGAAGTGGTTCCCTTGGTGGCTGCACCTGAGCCAGCAGAGGTTCCAAACAGGAAACTGAAGAGGGAGGAAGATACTGGTCTATCGGGGACCAAATATATAAGTATAATGGACGTAGATGATGAGGAGAAAGAGCATAATGGAGACGTTGATGATGAGTATGAAGAAGAGGAAGAAGGTGAAGAATCCTTCAAGTGATAACTGGTAGTCATTGCTTCTGTTTTTTGTTTTTTTAATGCAAACTAACAAACACTAAAGACGGTGGTGTTTATTTATATGTGGTTAGTGCATGAAGCCTGTTATGGCTATGCAATCTTTGTTTTTGTATAAACTTTTACTCACCGTTAAAACTTTATGAAGTATTGTTATTTTGCAAACAAATCTCAAGGGAAGGACATGCAAACAATTTGCATCCTAATATGTGTATGTGAAACATTTCTAATAGTTGCAAACAACTCTCAGGAAAACCTGAGAGTTGTTTGCTTATATTATACCCGGATATTGGACATGGAAACAATTCGCACCCTATTAGTAGTTGCAAACAACTCGCAGTAATACTTGAGAGTTGTTTGCTTATATTATACCTAGATATTGGACATGCAAACAATTTGCACCCTATTAGTAGTTGCAAACAACTCTCAGGAAAACCTGAGAGTTGTTTTCTTATATTATACCCAAATATTGGACATGCAAACAATTCGCACCCTATTAGTAGTTGCAAACAACTCGTAGTAATACCTGAGAGGTTTTTGCTTATATTATACCCAGATATTGTATGCAACTCTATAAGTTGGAAAAGCAAACAATTCGCATCAACAACGGTTGCAAATAACTCTCAGGATATCGTGAGAGATCTTTGCAATATGATACTCATATATTGCAAACAATTCTACATAGTACATGTGAATTTCTTGCAACTCTCAGGTTTTCCTGAAAGTTGTTTAAAACTATGTTCCTGACATTTGCTTGGGAAAAATAACTTTATTAACCAAACACCTAGTATTTCATTATTGTAATACAAACAAGAGAAATATGTATAAATGAACAAACAACTCTAATATTTTTTATTGTATTGGCCACAACAAGCACAGTATTACAAATCCATGTAACCAACGAGAATTTTCCATAACAAGAATTGTCTTTAAACTGGAACCTCACAAGTCCTCATGTTCTGATTTCAAACAACGTCCACACCTCAACTGCTCCGTTGAGGCTTCTCCTCTAGAGGGGATTCGTTTTTTCTTAGGCATTCTTGGGCATCTTTTAACGTTAAGAGGCAGAATTTTCACCTCCGGAGGATCGTTAGCGTTTGATCCTTCGCTGAAATCGGTTATCGCCGGTATGCTGAAAGAGTAACTTTCCTTGTAATTCTTAACCATGAAGAATGGCTCTGTTATAGCAAAATGATCTTGGTCGGTAGATTATATGGATGCCAAAGCGTGAGGACATGGAAATCACTCTTGTTGCCATGATCTGCAAGAACCTTTAATATTCCAACAAATTAACAACCGGCACAGGATCCGAATAAATTTCGAACATGGCTGCATCTGACTTACGTACTACCCAAGTTCGGCACATGTCAACATTATGCTTTAGCTTCTTCTCATACTCGGGGACCAAACTAGTACTCTATCTTAACCCCTCTTCAGATCTTCGTGAAACTTGAGTCATAAGCAAGACTCTAATCCAGTCAATAAACTCAACAATGGGTAGGCCGCAATATTTTTTTATCTCGTTTTTAAAAGATTCAGCCGCAGTAGAAGTCATAGACCCGTATCGTTTCCCTTTAATGTAAGCCTCAACATACTTATCTGGAGGTAAATTACACTTTCACATATAAAATCTGTTAGTATATCCTTAAAAATCTCTCGAGTGGGAGCCTAAGCAAGACGATAGATGAAACAAAACATCTTCTTTTATAGTCTCTGTTAGTGTGTTCCACTTTGGATTTCAAATTCTGCAGGAGATGGAAATAACAGTACGCATGATAGCAGTTTCGATACAAGACATAAACAGCATTAATGCTATCAGAATGATGGTCTCAAATAAATCTGAATTGGCACTCCAACAAATGAAGTTTCAAACAACCCAAAAACCACATCCAATTTTCACAATCCTCAATGCTAACTATACCAATTGCAACAAGGAATAGTCATGAAAAGAGGCACCTCAGATGGTCAAATATAGAACTGAGGCATGAAAAAATATAAACAATTCGCAATAGTGCCTGAGAGTTATTCTAAACTCTCAGGATATTTTGAGAGTTGTTTGCAACTCTTAGGATATCCTGGGATTTGTTTGCAATACTCCCTTATACTTGCCATATAAGAATGTTCCATGGTCAAATAACATTCGATGGCGTGAACTAGAGGGATGCAATGAATGCTATAAAACAACACTTGAAGCGGTTTCCAGCTGATAACTCCAACTGAAAGTTCGTAGTAATATCGCGGCTCTTCAATCATTTGAAGTACACGTTTAGTAAACTAAAAGAACTTGAACTATCTCCGGAAACTCCCCTCCTTGCCTTCTCTAAAGCATTCCATGACAAACGGTAGGAGAAATCTAGACTGTAATTTTGTTTGACATTCGATTGTATGGTTTTGGATGTCAACAATTGGCAGGTCCAGTTAGAATCATGAATTTCCTCCACAATCAAATCCGATGTCAAATGCATATGTCGCTTATGTTTTTGGGAGAAAACGGGACTGCAAGTATGGGGCAGAACATACTTCTTGATCGTCATTGAGCCGGTGCTGGAATCAATAGATGCATAAAGTCTCCATTTGCATCCGCTTGTGAATTTATTTTCACACTAAGCAGTGATCTTATTTGCTGTGTTGTGCATGTATTTGAAAGAAAAACCATGCTCTAAAGCATATCAGCACAAAGATAACCTTAGACTTGCAGCACCTTCTTTGAAAGCTTGACCAACTCCTATAATAGCATCAGCCCAACCAGTAGTAGCAAGTTGTTTTTTTCTCTGATCAAAATTAACTAAACCGTTACTACTCTCCCCGCCAATTAGTTGATTAAGATATGGTTCTCCCAAACATATGCTAGGTTGTTTACGCTTTAGACCAGAACCCTTATCACCAGAACTCTTATGACCAGAACTCTTATCACCAGAACGCTTATCACCTGAATATTTATCAAGGATTTTTTGTTCTTTGAGAAAACTAACCCGTTTTAAACGCTCCAAATCAAGATATAATACTAAACCAACAAAATGTTTTTGGATATTAAAGAAACAATTCTTGTAATCCCCGCAGGAGTAGGTAATTAGGTAGTCACCTGTTACCAGCTCCTCACATGTGCTCTCCACATACTCTTGGATACTTTGAAAGCTTTCGAACTCCGTGGAAGGCATAATTGCAGTTTGGTGACCATGTTTAAAAATAAAAACTCGTGATTTAGACATACCTTACCCTGCACTGAACAATCATAAAGCAAGTTATTAGTTCATGCACTGAAAAATCAGTGAAGCGACTCGCATCCTCTCCTGAGAGTTGTGTACAACTATAAGATGCAAATTGTTTGCATTTTTATGTCGTCTGCACTGGAGTTACACAATTCACATCTTATTTTAGCACTCAAGCATGAATAAAATGTATACAATTCGCAATAGTGCCTGCGAGTTGTTTGCAAATCAAGTATTTTATCACTCAAGCATGAACAAAATGTAAACAATTCGCAAGAGTAACTGAGAGTTGTTCTCAACTCTTAGATTTCCTGAGAGTTGTTTGCAACTCTTAGATTTCCTGAGAGTTGTTTGCAACTCTTATATTATCTAGAGAGTTGTTTGCAACTCATATATTATCTGAAAGTTATTTGCAACTCTTATATTTGCAAAGAGTTG
Source organism: Limnanthes douglasii subsp. nivea (assembly GCA_036936605.1). Taxonomy (NCBI): domain Eukaryota; kingdom Viridiplantae; phylum Streptophyta; class Magnoliopsida; order Brassicales; family Limnanthaceae; genus Limnanthes; species Limnanthes douglasii. The sequence goes on along the minus strand of JAUPFV010000001.1, from coordinate 387,839,659 downwards.
TTTGCACCTCTTATGATATCCTGAGAGTTGGTAACACAATTCGCATCTTCTTCGTTATAGAACATCAAACAATTCGCATCTTCTATGTTAATAACCATATAACAATTCGTGTCTTTGTCGGGAATGTCTAGACAACTAAAACTCATAGTCTACACATGTTTCACGTTCAAAATCAGCATCTAATGCACTAGAAATCAGTATATAACTAGTTAAACAAGGATTAACGACATAGACTAACATAATAACAAACAATCACTCGAACAAAAAATTAAAAAAAAAACATAGAAAAAACTCAAACAAGATTTACTAACAACCTATACAGTAGAATAACACCTATTCTAACTCAGAATTCCCTGAAATAACCTCCAAATCAGTAGTTAAACACCATTACCTGGAAGCAACACGTAAAATCAAAATAACAGAGATTCCAAAAAAACTCGAATAACGTGGGATCAACTCCGGTACGTAGAAAACAGTAGTTAGATGCATTTTATACCGAGCTTACAGAAATATACAGACTTTTAAATCTCCGATCACCTGAAATTTGTGGTTTCTTGGTGGTTCACGGTGGTTTGTAGGGTTAGGTGGTTAGAGCGGCTTCAACAATTCAAATCTTTAAAAGGTAGAAAAGGGGGAAGAAAACAGAAAATTCTGGTTATATAGTGGGTTGAGGGTAATATGGGTATTAAAATAATATTAGATATTAAATGATAATTAGATAGTTGAGATGGATATTAAAAAGTAATAGAACAAAAGTTGGATATCAGATGACCATATAATAGTTGAGTGGATACTTGAAGTGCAATGTCCTTAAAATACCATATTTTATATAAGAAATATATTAATATTTTAGTGAAAAAATATATATTTTGCTGTCATCCAATTAAACACTTGGAATATCATGTGCCTTTCAAAATCTAAAATAAAATTATATATTACTGTTACCATTCACTACCATCATAATGTAACTTGACCTGGTCACTACTATTATATTTCAGAAAAAAAACTATTTTGAATTTTAAGTTTTTGATAACAAAAAACAAAAACAATTATTTATTATTTAATAGATAAATGTTATACAAAATACACTAAAATATAATCTTATCAAAATATACTAAAATAATCCTTATCTTTTAAAATATAAAAGGATTAAGTTTATAATAAATTATAAAAGGATTAAGTTTCTAAGAAAGCTGGTCTATAGTTAAAAAAGAAAAAAAAGCCTAAATTCCCGAAATCAACATGTCATTTGTCGAAGAATTCGAAGCCAGCTTGATATCATTATCCAATACTCTACAGAAGAAATATGCTTTACTGCGTAATCTAGACAGAAGTGTGACAGAAATTCAAAGACAGAACGAACAACGATGTGAACAAGAGATAGAGGATATTGTAAGAGGTGTTAGGGATGGCAAAATTAGAGCAGAGGATGCTTCGCTTGTTAAATTCTCAGATGAGGTAATCGAAGGGCAGAAGCACAGCACCAGAATTGCTGATGAGAAAGTTGCCTTAGCTATCCAGGCATATGATTTGGTAGACGCTCATATACAACAGCTTGACCAATACTTGAAGAAAGCCGATGAAGAGAAACGCCGCGAAAAGGTGAATATTGCTGCAAATGCCATACATGATCCAAGTACAGACAATGGAGCAAAACTTGGAAGGAGCAGTGAGACTGGACGAGGAGGTCGTAAAAAGACACGGCACTCAGCGTCAGCGTCAGCGTCAGCAGCAACAATAGCAGCAACAGAAGCTGCAGCAGCTACAGCAGCAGGGGGGCATCCAATTGGAATGGACTTAGATATTCCAGTTGATCCAAATGAACCCACATACTGTTTCTGCAATCAGGTTAGCTATGGGGAGATGGTTGCATGTGACAATGCTAATTGCAAGATTGAATGGTTCCACTTTGGCTGTGTGGGTTTAAAAGAACAGCCTAAAGGTAAATGGTACTGTTCAGATTGTGTCGCCGTCAAGAAGCAAAAAAAGCGCAGATGATTGGATGGACTTTCATGTCTTAGTTTTAAAAAAGAACAAGTTCAAAAGTTTATTGTAATGATGCATCTAGCTCATAAGTGTTATTCTATAGTTTGCTTCTGTAAGAGGTTGTTATAAAAAGCTATGTTTGTGGTAAAAAAAAAGTTTCTAAGAAAGCAAGTTGCTCTATAACTCTAAACAATTCCCTTCACTTCCAAACTCTACTTCTTTCTTCACAAGACTCCAAATCATGGAGTCGCGAGTTTTATCAGGCGCCACCACCATCGCCGGTATCCCACACCTGAAAAAACCGACCAGAGAGACACGCCACCACCACATCCACAACGTCTCATTCCTCAAGCCGATAGGCACTCTCTCCGACGGCGGGAACTTGATATGGGGAAGGCAGATAAGGCCTTCTTTGTTACTCGAGTCATCTCCGGCTACTTCGAGTTTCCTCGTCGCCGGGAAAAATGAAATGAGGCTCCGACCACCATGCGCCGCCTCATCTCCGGCAGAGGGAAGCGATTCCGCTGGGAAGATTGCCCCGGTAGGGATTTTGGAAAAGTATCGGTTTATCACAACCGGGTTCTTCTTTTTGATGTGGTATTTCTTGAATGTGATATTCAACATCCTCAACAAAAAGATTTACAAGTATCCCATACCCTTTTTTTGTTTGTAGCCGTGTGTCATGCTTTAGGACATGTAACTAGCAACATCTCATTTGCTGCAGTTGCTGTTTCTTTCACTCACACAATCAAAGCGCTTGAGCCGTTTTTCAATGCTTCTGCATCGCAATTCGTACTCGGACAGCAAATACCCATCGCACTATGGTTGTCTCTCCTACCTGTTGTGTTTGGTGTTTCAATGGCATCGTTGACGGAGCTGTCGTTCAATTGGTTGGGTTTCACCAGTGCCATGATCTCCAATATCTCTTTCACTTACAGAAGTATCTATTCCAAAAAAGCCATGACCGATATGGACAGTACAAATTTATACGCTTATATCTCAATCATCGCCCTCCTTGTCTGTATTCCACCGGCCTTAATATTCGAGGGACCAAAACTGATGCAACATGGATTTAATGACGCTATTGCTCAAGTTGGTATCACCAAATTCAGGATCTCTTTTGGGTTGGAATGTTTTACCATCTATACAATCAGCTGGCTACAAACACCTTGGAGAGGGTTGCCCCTCTCACTCACGCAGTTGGCAATGTTCTGAAACGTGTGTTTGTAATCGGCTTCTCGATCTTGATCTTTGGAAACAAGATTTCGACACAGACAGGTATTGGGACGTCCATTGCAATAGCTGGAGTGGCAATTTACTCTTTCATTAAAGCAAGGATGGAAGAAGAGAAACGACAAGGTAAAACTGCATGAGAAGAGAGAAAAGTCTGAGAAAATGGGTGTAAAAAAAAAAGAATTTCCCTTCTGAAGATGAAATGTCTAATCTAGTTTTCTTGTACTCTTATTGAATTTCTTTGTCTTGTTCCTTTTTAGTCGCTAATTTGGCAGTTTGTATCAGAGTAATAATAATAATGCTACGAACTTGTTTTTTTTTTTTAAAAAAAAAAACAAAAAAAAACAAAAAAAAAAACAAAACAAAATAACAAAAAAAAAAAAAAAAAGTTACTAAGAAAGCCGAATTTTCAGGGAAACGATTTGGAGAATAGAAACATGGTGCACAAGACAAGGACTCGATAGAGGAAGTCATTCAAGCTTGGTATATGGATGATAGCAATGAGGATCAGAGACTTGCCCATCACAAAGAACCAAAGAAATTCGTATCCTTGGACAAACTTGCTGAGATAGGAGTACTCAGCTGGCGTTTAGATGCCGATAAATATGAAACTGATGAGAAGCTGAAAAAGATCCGTGAAACTCGTGGTTATACCTACATGGATTTTTGTGAAGTTTGCCCCGAAAAGCTACCAAATTGTGAAGAGAAGTTAAAAAACTTTTTCGAAGAACATCTCCACACTGATGAAGAGATCCGTTACTGTGTTGCAGGAAGTGGTTATTTCGATGTGAGGGATCACGATGAAGCTTGGATTCGTGTATGGGTGAAAAAAGGGGCAGTGATAGTGTTACCTGCGGGAATATATCACCGCTTTACCCTGATTCGGACAACTACATCAAGGCACTGAGGCTTTTCGTGGGTGAGCCTATTTGGACTCCGTATAACCGTCCCCATGACCATCTTCCAGCCAGGGAGGAATACATCAAAACCTTTTTGCAGGAAACCAGTGGCAACACTGTTGATGCTACAGCTTGAAGTGCTCAAATCTTGTTACTGAACCCTAAATAAAATTATATAATTAACGGCACTACTACTTAGTGCTGCTTTTTTGTTTGGTACTCGGTCCTTGTCGGTTCTCCTTCTTGATCCATCTCTCACTCTGTTTTAATATTGTGTTACATACTTAGATGTGTAAAAAAAAGGATTAAGTTTCTTATAGATTAAATTGTACGCTAAATTGGTTTGAAAATATTTCTTCAACTATCAAATTTTGATACAAATTGGAGAAACTAAAAGAACATTCAGGAAAACAATTCCACAAAGTATAATCTCGAATTTGGGACTGGGGCTGGAGCATGTATATTTGATTTTAATCATGCTAAATAATCAGCGACAAGATGAGTTCCAATCTGAAATTGCGCCGACTATTATCTCAAAGATGATGAAGCATCTAAGCTACTCCAGTCAAATGAACAGGACAGTAGGATACATCATAGTATCTTCTCCTGGACTGGTAAGTCCAATGTTCTTTTCATTTTGGATCAGCTTCATGGTCCTGGCTCACCGGTCTTGGCAAATCCGTTGGTCAAGAATGAGTTAAGAGCTTTTGAATCCGCATCTGTTCAAGCTTATTGCATCAGAGGACAAGCTGAAGCTTTTCAGAAGAAACTCTACTCAGTGCTGTCGCTCAGCATCTAGCGACAAAGGTGCAGGGAACCATTAATCAATTTGTTCCATCTTATGCTAAAGAAAGTACAAATGTCCGCCATCTGTTGACCATTCATGAAAAGCATTTCAGTCAACATATCGAGACTCCCAACTATCAAGAGGGCAATGGAAATTATTGAGCAATATTTTGCTCCAAATATTTCTTTGCTGGAGCGACATGATAATTTGATTGTTCAAACACTTCCTAGTCTAGTAGGATCTTGAATGGGGGATCGAAGTTCTGGACACTCTAGCCAACTATCTTATTCTCCACAACTTCAAGTACTTTTGTTGTGGTGATGTTTTATCTCTTTTCTTCAATATCCATTATCTCCGTTTTTCTTCGTTATTTTAACAAAATCTGGTCTGGTTATCAGATTTCAGTCAAGGTTACAAATCTTTTGAGTCGGTTCTAGTCATTGACTCGTTTGAAGCTCTTTCTGGTTGTCCCTAGTCCACTTTGAAAATGGGTGTTATGCTACAAGTTTGTCATGCTTGTAATGTTTTTTGTGAAGGTTTGTTGTTTATTTTATACTCAATGGTTGAAGCCCAGGATGGTTAGAATAGGCTTGTCTAACTAATATTATCATGGTTAAAAAGAAGATTAAGTAATTTTTGTTTAGAGATTAGACAAAGCAGAGGATTGGTGCCGGATAGTGGGACTAGATAGCAGATTTAAAGATTATTAGTAAATTTTTTCTTTACAACAGATAATCAATTAGGCTAGTTATATTCACGTGCTTAATTTTAGGTAGATATATTTACCAGATGAGAGTTACCCACTATCTATAATTATTCTTTGTTTTTCTCTTCCACCTACTAAATAAAAACCTACCTTCATTATAAATCTTTACTATATGTACCAAATTTTTATAGTAGCTATTGGGGATGCTTTAAGAGCACCCAAACAGAATAGGTATATGGGACTAGATAGCAAATCTGAAGATTATTCGTTAATTTTGTCTTTCCAATAGATAATCTATTAGGCTAGTTATATTTACAATAGCTGTTGGATGCTTAAAGACAAGAGGGTGTAATAAAAGGAGCGTCAAATTTTTTTTTCACCATCGTGGAAGAACAAGTTTCGAAAGAAAAAAATTGTCGTCGGAGGGTTGCCGGAATTTCACCGTAAAAAATGGTGGTCGCCGGAATTATTAGATAGAGAATGAACCGAAATAAATTAAAGACAGAGTGAAAGGTCTTCTTGGATTAGTGATAAGATTTAGGGAACAACACTATATATAATCACAAAATTGTATTATTATTGCCCACATTGAAAGGTCTTCTTGGATTAGTGATAAGATTTAGGGAACAAAACCAAGCTATTACATGTCAAGATTGGTGAGTCTTCTCAAACTGCTGAAAGAGTATTGTATTATTACTGCCCACATTGAAGCTGCAAAAAATACACCCTTCTACACGCTTTTGAAAACGACTTCGACCTCTGGAATGTGGCAGAGCTGCCGAATAATAAGTTTTATTTGAATATTAAGTATGTTGTGGAGATGTTCTCGGTCGATAAAGACGCATTCCGATTTGGGTCAAAGTTTGTGAAGCTAACGACGGACCATGTAAAGGTTATTTTTGGGATGAAGCATGGCAGAGAGAAAATGCCTTTAACAAAAGCCGGAGCATTCCACAGCAGATACGTAAACGGGGAGGAGAACGAATCAAGGATGATGAAAAAATATTTCATGGGTGAAACGTCGGGGAAGATAGGACCAACCAATAGTAAAACCATCACGAACACCATTTTAAAGGTACTATAAATATAGATTCTCTTATAAGCACGGTGCTGAACTTTACTAACATAGCACGGTGTGGTTGGTTTTAGAGGCAGGTGTAGCAAGAGCCATCAGTGAAGGAAGGTAGCATGAGTTGGAGCATATTGCACAGTTGTTGATACTGCTTTTGTGCTCAACCCTATTCTACTCGGTATCTGGAGATGTAATGGGTTGTAGAGTGTTTTATTTTGTTGAAGACCTCAGTAGAATAAACGATTACGACTGGTCCGGATCAATAGAGTTGAAGTTTCTCTAGTCTATCAGAAGTTCCTTAGAAATCAAGAAACCTGATAGAGTTATCGACTGCGTCGCACTTCTAATCGTAAGATTTCTTTATTCAGTCCAAATATTAGTTATATACGGAGCATCTTGATGATAGTACTTGTCCCAATGTAGCCCTTCATCATGGAGCACTCAACAATTGGGCTAGAGGTCGTAAAGCCAACCTTATCCCAATATTCTTCAAATAGTGGGGATTGGAGTGCCTATCGTCGACCGTGTCGCTGATTTTAAGACTACCTCTGCTTTTAAATGATGCGGTATGAAACGTATAGTTATATAGACAAACAATAGGCATTAGAGTTGCAAAACAATATTTGCTATTAGAGTTCCAAACAAGTCTCAGGAAACCCTGAGAGCTGTTGCAACCTCACCGATGATAGACTTGAAACAAATTCGCAGCTTATAGTTTGCATACAACTCTCAGGAAACCCTGAGAGCTGTTGAAACCCCGCAGATGATGGAGTTGAAAAATATTTGCAGCTTGTAGTTTGCACACAACTCTAGGAAACCCTTGAAGCTGTTTGCAACCCTAGAGATGACAGAGTTGACAAAAATTTGCAACTTATAAGTTTGCAAACAACTCTCAAGAAACCCTGGGAGTTGTTTACAACCCCTGAGATGGTATAGTTGATAAAAATTTGTAGCTTATATTTTTCAAACAACTCATAGGGTTTCCTAAGAGTTGTTTGCAACTCCAAGCTGATAGAGTTCTAAACAACTCGTAGGATATCATGCGAGTTGTTTGCAAAAAAATTATCAGTGCAGCTATTTACTTTGATGCTCCTCCCTTTGTAGGTTTTGGAAGCTCCACTATGTTTTAAGGAGGTTGAAAGCAAAGCATTCGGAGGAGCAGTAGGAAATGGAGATCCAAATGCTGCACCGATTTTACCCGAAGAAAGACCGAAGAAAAAGAAGAAAAATGCAGCCCCAAAAACAAGGAAAAGGGTAAAAAAGAAACACAAAAAATCTAATCATGGGATCTCAATCAGAGTCCCACCCCAAACAGTCCTCCGAACAGTGATTCCACTAACACCAATCGAGACATCCCAATACGAGGCCGAGGACGAGGAAGAGGATAGTATGAGTGACATGATTGGTAATTTTGTCCTCAAACGCAGACAAATTACTCTATATAAGTCTGGAACTGAAGCAAGATCAAAGCGATAGAAAACGTATACCGATAAGGACAAGTAGCAGCGGAAGATCGACAAATAGGCAAAAGAAGTAAGTAGGAAATTGAGCCTTACGTGCACGTAGATTTAATCGCTTTAATCTGCACGAAATATGTTATAATACATTTGCTATCCCTTTTTCAGCTTGAACCATTAAGGTTGAAGATAGCAGAGCTTGAACCATAACAACTCCACAATGTTCTCTCTCAGCCCATTTTCTAAATTGGAAGCCCTACAAAGGAGAAGGAACTGGAGCTACCGGCATTGCAGCAGAACCGGCGTCCACTGAACTGCAGGCACTTGTGCCATCTGAAATTCAGGATAAGATCCTGAATCAGGACGGGAAAATGCCAGAGGAGAATGAAGATGATGGGAACCATTCACCCGTACTGGTACCATCCGTTGTACTCGAGAAGGACGATACAAATGTTTGTCCTACGGAAATGGTGGTTTTAGAAAAAGAGGCAGACGAGCTATCTGAACAAAGACCATAATATTTTTTGGTCACTACAGAGACAGACACCAGAAAGAGATAGACCGACAAGTCTCCTCCTACACAGGAGGCTGCAACAGGTCTGAGTCCTCCAAAGGAGAAAGAAATACATGAGTCTCTTACGAATGACCGACAGCTCGTACCTGACATGCCATAGGAAGTAGGCTGCCAAAAATACAGAGCTAAGGACGTAGACGCCCGTGAGAAGAAAGTGGCAGAGGAAGAATCTGGACTTACAGACGCAGAAAGCCGTGAAGATGTAAGTGGATCTAAGTACACTAAGATTCAAATATGTTAATATATTATTGTAATGAAATTTTCTACTGATGTATATTATTGTATACATATTCAAACAAAATCAGCGTATGTATTTAAAACAATCCACGGTTTTCTCTTACTAACAATTCGAGTGCTGTTATGCTCTATTTTTACACAATTCGCTATATGTTCACTTTCAAACAAATCTTATGACAGTTACGTCAGTCCATACAACTCTCAGGATATCCTGAGAGTTGTTCGTTATTTTATTGAATTGGGATACCATACAACTCGTAGGAGTTCCTGAGAGTTATTTGATATTCTTATTAAACTGGGGTATCAAACAACTCTCAGGTTATCTTGATAGTTGTTTGCAACTAAGAGTATCGTGATGTCTGACACAAATTCCTTTTTGTATTGTATGTTTTATAAAACAGCAGGCCGACAGATAACACCCACAAAAAGAACAACCAAATCAAGGATAACAACAACAACAACAAAATCTAGCCAAAGAACAACAATAACAACACCCACAAAAAGAACAACAACAGGACAATGAAGAAGAACAACAACAATAGGGCTCTTCTGGCCCTAAACCAACGGTGCCCAAAACAACACCTAGCCTTGGAAAAGAGAGAAAGGCTAACACAAACCGGAGATGCACAAAACGTAGCTCCGGAAGAGTCAGAGTCTGCCAATCCTTGTAAGAAGTCGGAACTACTTATCTAGGGAGAAGCACCGGTAGAAGACCAAAACCGAGACGGAGATGTACCTGAAAAACAAAAAATGTCCTACGCAAAGTCAGAATCACTAAGTCAAGCTGAAATTGTAGGACCAGTACAACATCAACCAGAAAATATAGACGGCCAAGCTCCAGACTCAATCGATATGCATGATAAAACAGTACGTTTACCTGATGTATCTATTGATGGGTTTTACAGTCAAGTTTCACAGACATTTTTAAATGAAATTGATAATGTTGAGTACGATGTGGTCATACAAAGGTCTTTGAACAATATGTCAGAGGATGTGATAAATGATTTTTGTCAACGGGATACGGAGATTATGCCGGAGCAGTCAACGACATTGGTTGTCGTCGACATGTGGTAAGTGGAATTTTAAATGATTTTGCAACGTGTGTATTAGGATTCTATAAGTGTTTCGATATTTATATAAGAATTTTACTAACAACTCGCATGTTATCATGAGAGTTATTTGCAACTGATAATATTATGATGCCTGACATAAATTCTTTTAATTTTTGTTATTTAATATGTTCAAGTCAAGGGAAGATACAGAGAAGGAGGATGACCTAATGCCTAATTTTAATCTACTGACACCGACACAGCAGCCGGAGGCAGAGGTAAGTGTGGCAGAAGTTCCAAAGGAACAAGTAACTCTCACCGGATGGCCAAAATGAACACAGGAAACTGACCGGATCGATGTCCGTGAATAACACAAAATACAAATAATTCAAGCCAATGAAGACTTACTCAATCCAATAGGATGGTATTTACCAATGTCCTAATTTTCCTACATAATTAACGTGTAAATTACTGATTTGTTGGCGCTGCCTTTTTAAAAGGACTTGGACTACAAGGTATCCAATTGTCAACCAACTCTCATGAATATTTCAAACAACTCTCATATATTTTACGTAAATAAACAACTCATTTCATAGATTGTGGACGCTTAAAGAAGTAGATTGAAAGTTCCATACAAAACTTTTCCTCAAGTGAAATTTGACTGCATACAAATTTCTAGCATAACTACGGTAAGTTTAGCTATAAACTATAAAAATGTCGCATGTTATCGTTGTAATGTACTCTTTCTTTAATTCAGCATCAAATGAAAAAAAACAGTAAAAAATATAGTCGACGATTATGGTATGGAGACAGTAGTGGCAACATACATATATATGACGACCTAGAGCATAGCCACATACAACGAAGAAAATAACAATAAAAAACCAAAGAGTGGTGATGAGTCTAGTTGAAGAAAGAAAAGTCAAAGCACACCTTCATTCAGAAAACTATAGGATACTAATGATGGATATCTAGAATTCCAAAGTTCAGTTCAGGATTTCGAACCATGAGACAAAGTACTAAGAAAAATATTTAACAAAAAAAAAGACTTGGAAATCTAAACCCGACATGGGAAGGATTGTTTACGTTTGAAACAAATATAAAGCAAGGAACTAACACGTTGTTAGATGAAAATGGAAACCAAGTCTCGCACCCATGGAATATAGAGAATTTCGAGATAAAAAAACTTGTAACTTTCTATTCATGTAAATTGTGTTTACTAAACTACGTGAATGTACTTTTTCCTCTCTTAATGCAAAAAATATAACTCATTTACTATTTATATATCTCAAACAATGCTGAAAAATAAAATATATGAGACCTAAATTAACCTTCGAAAGAGTGCAAAAGCATGCAATGTCAAAAATAAGAACGGGAAAGCAAAAGTGTGTCGCCAACCTATTAATGCTAAAACATATGTCGATGGGAAAACATAACTCAGAATAGCATTCTCCACCAAGATATAAAGTGCTAAACCACAACCTATCAAAATTAAATATTTTTTTTTAAAAAGAGACAAACAAAAAATCTATCAATAAAAATACCAAAAGCAACAAAGTGTTTAAGTATTGTTAAAAAATCTCTAAAATAAAAGTTGAATATGCTTCGGATGATGAAAAATCATCGGAAAAAAGTGATAACAAATAGACTGGCAACGTGTGATCAATCCAAAAAAAATATAATAAAAAGAGGACGGATAATCAAGAGTTAATCCACATAAAAAAGTATGTTTTCTTAAAAGGAAGAGAAAACCCTTACTAGAGAATCATGCACCTTGAGTATACTTTGCAAATTCTAAAAAACTCCAAGCAAAGAACGAAGATATTTTAAATAAAAGTTCTCGACGTTTTATACTCAGTTAGTAAAAAAATAGATAATCCAAGAGGTTTCATAGGCACCAAGTCTCGTTCATAAAAAATTTAAAAGAGTGTAGGACTTATTTTGTAGAGCTTATTTTATAAATGGGTAAACAATAAAGGCCTATTCTGTAAATAATAAAGAGTATGGGAAACAAGTGTATTAATGGGACGAAAGTATAATTAATACAAATAAACATGTACAGTGGATCCCAATACTGACACTATATAAGGAGAGATCCTATTCTAGAAAAAGAGAGGACATTCAATGATTGGTATTTGATATGACTACTTTCTCTCTCTACGGTTTTGCATTTCTCTTTGTAACCTTTAAATACTTCTAGATTTAAGTAATATTTAATCACAAATATTTCTGGAACATTCATTAGCGCCGTCTGTGGGAACAAGTGATACCCGAAGACCTAGTTCTCTCAAATCACAATCTAAGGAAAGATGGATGTAGAAGCGAAAGAAGGAGATGTGGTAGGAAAAGACTCTATCAGAGTAATTTCCTGCTCGGGGGATCGACGTTCGGAGGAGCGTTATAATGATCACGATCAATATAATCAAGGCGGAAGCAAACTGTCGACTCTCATTATGACTAGGCAACAATTGTTGGATGATATAGCCAAGCTTAATGTTGAAAATATAATGATTTTAGCTTTAAAAGGAATAGGTCGGGCAACCGAAGAGAATAGTCTTGTGATAGTGATAAAGAAGAAAATTGTGATGGAGATCGAGATGAAGTGAATTTCCATAAGGGTAGAGCCCGAGCACGTAAACGGAACAATGACTTGGAAAGGAAAACCGAACATTGGACTAGGTGATAGTATACTTATTCCACTGATGATAATTTGTACGAATCATCATCCCTAGAACGAAAAACCCGACGTTTCAAAATGGATAAAAGGATCATGCGAGAACGATAGATCCAACGATGTAAGTCACGTCGAGCAAAAATACTAATGCCTCAAGGGAACAACATCGACAAAATGAGTCCAATTTCTCTCGAAAAGGAATGAGCTATAACAATCAATAGAAGAGAGCAGGTTAATGTCCCCCAGTTATAGTTTCCATTGGACAGCTAGACTTATGGGTACAGGATCATGAGTCAGTTCGACAACCCAAATGAAGAAGGATTAAATGCAACCCATACAGAGGGATTAGGGAGCGGTGTCTTTGGGTTCGGTCATAAATGGAGATCATCTCCGCTTTCTGACGAAATCCTCTTTAGATATCTTCTAAAGTGGTTTGATATTTCTAAATTAGAAAAGTATTATGGGAAAAAACATCCGGACAATCATTTGGAAGCTTTTAAAAAATTCATGTTAAGTTTTGATAACAATGATAAATTTAATTTACGGAGCTTTTCCGATGATTTTTAAAGACCGGGTCTTAAAATGGTACAATCAGTTAACTCAAGGATGCATAAAAAATTTCAATATGTTTAGGGTTATGTTTAGCAACAATTTGTAGGAAGCAAAACTTTCTGAGAAAATGATATAAAACCTATCCCAATTTCCCAACCCAACCGATAAGCACTTTGCCACCAGTAGCACAACAATTCCATTGAAACGTGTCGGGCTCACAAGCACAGAGAGCCATGCATAACAATCAAACAAGTAACCGACCCATATCCAATAAATGGGTCCGACCTGGGCAGTTTTCCGATCTAACTAAATGTGTGTCGACCATCTTTGAAAAATCAAAGAAGAGTGCACCATTTCGAAAACCGTTTCCGATCTAAACTCCTCGTGAAAGCTGAATAATCGGTATTGCCGATACCATAAAGATATAGGGCACGATACAAAATATTTAATGTGTTAAAAATTAGATACAAATGTTAATTGATAAAGGAAATTTGACAGCTTATGTGAAAAAACAGGTTCAACAAAATGTGGCGTCTAAGGAAATTGTAGCAGACCTGAAGCAAGAAACAATGTTAGTTATTACCGAAGTTACAGACCTGTTCGATATATCTACAAAATATTTGGATCCCGATAAGGATTGAAATCTGATCGGAATGATCGAAGAAGTAGTTCCCGAATAAAGGGAAAATGTTAATTATTTGTGTAAGTTTTTCGAGTCTTTAACTATTTTTAGAGTTGATTCAAGGGTAGGAGTCACTAACTCTTCTCGGAATAGGCACGTAGTAAGCCTAACCACTCAATTAGAGGCGTTGCTTCAGCTATATAAAAATCCGTCCCCCATACTTTGTTCAACGATGATGATATGAGGGATATCGCCGAACCACATGAAGATGCAGTGGTAATCACAGCTGTGATTGCTGGTGAAGAGGTTGGAATGGTATTGATTGATATTGGAAGTTTTGCAAACATCATTTTCTTGTCAGCATTTTCAAATTTTAAAAAGCCATCCGTTATTATAAAATATGATCGGACCATAGTAGGTTTTACAGAAGCATCCACAGAGGTGGTTAGAGAATTGAAGGTTTGGTCCAATTGGGTCGGGGTCCTTTCAAGAAAGAGATGATAATACTCTTTGTAGTTGTGGACGCACCGAAGTTAGCTATCTATGATGCATGCAGTAACCTCCACAATACAACAATGTGTGAAATATATGATTGACATCAACATTAGTGTCGTCAAAAGTAGCCAAATAACGGTAAGAGAGTATTACCGAGCAGCTTTGACAACAAAAACGGATAAGGAAATTATTCAAGAGAGAAGAAATTAGAAGTTAGAGGGGTCGTCCTTGGGATCGGAACCAATTGATGATCCTAGGGAGACCCCTCAGGTGGTTATAGATAGATGAAATTTGCAAAAGTTACGAGTTTTCTAGAGAAAGAATTTTGAAGATCAGAATAAATTTGTCTCATATTTTCTAGAAAAGATTAATTTCTTTTCGCAAGAAAAATTACATTTGTTTGTTTGGTGTTCAGAGGATGTAATGGGAGTCCTTGAAAGAGTAATCTACCATAGGTTGTCCGTGAGCCAGAATGTCCAACCCATAACCCAAAAGCGGTGAGCTTTTTCCCAAAAAAATACATACGCAATTATTTTAGTGGTCGAAAGGTTGACGAAAGTAGGACATATCAGGGATCTCCGTATCCATGTGGACAGCCAACCCGGTTTTGATAAAAAATAAGAACAGGAAATGAAGAATGTGCGTCAATTTTAAGGACCTTAATAAAGCATGCCCTAAAGATCATTTCCCTATGCCACAAATTGACCAGCTAGTGGATTCAACATCGGATAATAAGTTATTATATTTTATGGAGGCCTATGCAGGGTATAATCAAATATAATTAGACCCAAGGGATTAAGAAAGCACCACATTCATAACTGAAACAAACCTTTATTGCAACAAAATTATGCCTTTTTGGTTTGAAAAATGGAGGGGCTACCTACCAAAGAGTGGGGAATAAGACTTTCGAGGGCCAGATCAGATTAAACGTTGAGGTTTACATAGACGATATGCTAGTCAAGAGCATTACCGATAAGGACCATTTTTCCGACCTTGAAGAAACGTTTGAAAACCTTAGAAAAATAAATCTCAAGTTAAACCCAGAAAAGTGTTCTTTTGGAGTCCGATGCGGAAAATTCTTGGGATTTTATAATCAGCGAAAAGAGAATAGAGTTGGATCCGATACAATTCAATGTTTTGAGCAACATAACACCTCTGAGGAATATAAAAGAATTGCAAATTCTAACAGGGCGTCTCGCAGCATTGAATAAATTCAAATCTAGGTCCTTTGACAAGTGCGCACTGTTTTTTCAGTTGTTGAGGAATGCCGATAATTTTAATTAGACACTTGCATGTATATGACTTTCCTCGATATAAAAGACTATCTATCGTCCCCAACTTTTTTAACAAAACCATTGCACCGGGAAACTTTGTTTTTGTATATTTTGTAGTGTCAGATTATGCGGTCAGCGCAACTTTAGTTTGTGAGGAGGATCGAATTCCTAAACTGGTTTACTATATGAGCAAGAGCTTACTAGATGATGAAAAAAAATACTTTAAGCTTTAAAAACTAGCCATGGCAACAAAGCAACTAATACAGTCGCAGATTCATTGGCAACAACGGCATCGTCGGTGAATACCCGTGGATTTTAACTCAAGAATACTCGTCTATCTTTAAACGACCAGATTTAGAAAACCGACCATAAATGCCCCGCCAAATCTCAAAAGTAACTAACACGGACTGGAGAAATAACATTCAAATTTTTTTAGCAAACGGGGCATTACCCGACGATAAAACATTAGCAAAAAAAGTACGGAACAAGGCTCAAACAGTGTGTGTTGTTGGGAAATTTACTCAATAAAAAATCTTTGAGTAGTCCTTTATCAAGGTGTTTGGGGCAAGTTGAGTCGCATATGGTTTTATCCGAACTTCCTGATGGCGAAGGGTCAGCTCATTATGGGTTTAAGGCACTAATTAGACGAGTTCTTCTATCGGGTTTTTACTGGCCTACGATACCAGTTGACGTTAAAGAGCTAGTTGAAAGGTGTGATACTTGTCAGAGATTTGCAAATTCAATTCACACCCCGACAACCCCACTCGAATCCATTTTAGAGGGTCTACCATTTTACCGATGGGAAATAGATTTGGTAGGCCCACTTGAGTTAGCAACCGGGGGGAGGCAGACAATAGTGGTAGCAGTGGATTATTTTTCGAAAAGGGTCGAGGCCGAGGCTTTGTCTAAAACTAAAGCTAAAGATTAAATGAGAGAGTTTTGCTCAACTCATAAAATACGACAATGTTCCTCAACTCCTTTTCATCCTGAAGCCAGTGGAGAAGTCGAGGTAACTAATAAAACAATTATTAACGGTCTCAAGAAAATTTTAGAAGGGAAAGCAGGTAAATTTCCAGATTACTTGCAAGAAGTACTGTGGGCATACCGAACTACGCCTCGAACTGCAACTCAAGAGTCGCCTTATGCTTTAGTATATGGGATGGACGCAGTAACTCCCGCAGAAAAAATGTTCCCGTCCTTCAGAATCAGCCATTACGAGGAAGTAACAGTAGCGAAGATCGCCTTTTAGGTGTAGACTTAATTGAAGAAAGACGAGCTCAAGCTCATTTGAATTCAATACATTATCACACCCTGATGAGAAGCAGGTATGCTTTGAAAGTTCGAAGGAGATAATTCAAAGTTGGTGAAAAGATGTTGCGAAAGGTTTTCCCCCATACAAAAGATAAAAACCTGTAGAAGTTGGCACGTAATTGGGAAGGCCCATACCAAGTGGTAGAAAAGATAAAACCGGGGAAGTAAGATTGAAGGACAAGTTTGACCGACCTTTACGACTTCCTTGGAACATCGAACATCTCAAGTTGTATTTGGACTAATTTCGAATGTTTATTTCTTTTCTCTATTGTCTTGTAAAACAATTTTGGTCGGGGCATACTTTTTCCTACCCTGGTGGAGCAGGGACATTTTAATGAGGGGCCTATAAAACCGACCTGTTTATCAATTTTCAAGCCTTGTATTGATATCAGTACATATTTGAACCTAACAAGGTTCTTCGCCATTTATGTTGATCTACATAATCGAACCTAACAAGGTTCTTCAACTTTTAAGTTGATCTACATATTCGAACCTAACAAGGTTCTTCGACTTTAAAGTTGATCTACATATTCAAATCTAACAAGGATCTTCAACTTTTAAGTTGATAAACATATTCAAACTTAAACAGTTTATTCGACTTTTAAGTTGATCTACATATTCGAGCCTAACAAGGTTCTTCGAATTGTTAAGTTCATCAACATATTCGAACCTAACAAGACTCTTTTGACTTTTAAGTTGATCTACAAGCACAACCATGTTTCCTGACTTCTGACAGTTTGTTTTTCAGCCGTGTTGGCTCTCTTTCTTTTAATTCCAGGGGAGCTATCATATGGTACAGAGAGTTTGCTATGGTGTCCGACTCTTGAAGAGGAAAACCTCATGAACCTTGCGGATGGGCAATTAGGAGTGATGGATTACTAAACCTCCTTTTTCAGGGGGGGAATTTCCATACTCATCACCAGTGGGATTCTCAAAGTGCTCCAACATTGCAGCTCCACCAGTAAAACCTTTCTCTCTGGTTTTCTTCCTCTTTAAAGAATCCTCAACGGATGGACTTACTTTTACACTTTCGTATTACTAAAACAACATCGGTATAGTAACCTTCTTCATAACCAACGCCTTGTGTGTTTTTTCCATCACATCCTAGTCTCTTTTTTTAGCCACTCGGGATTTTTTATTCCCGTCTTCAGGCATAACAACTTTTTTTTTTATTTCCTCCACGGTCTTTATTCTGATTTTTGTCATTGGTAGGAGATTTTTCTCCGCTTGAAGTCGGGTAACTGAGGACAACGGTATTCTCAGGCTCTGCATTGGGAACTTCCCGAGGCGAGCCTTCAACAGCTTCGTTGGCAAATTCTTTCCTAGTTTCCTAGTCATGTAGTTTATCTGACTTCATGCGTTTGCTAGAAGCCCGATTTCGTTTTGGCAAAAGCATGTCAGCATCAGGAGCATCTAACCTTCTCACCAAATCAACCACGTTGGGTGGTAGCCGTAGCTAATCAGCACCGAGTATGTCGTCTGAGCAACGCCAAAGGTTGTTGTTGATTAAGTTGGTACTCTTGAAACACCGGTGAAACCTCTGGCCCCAGTTCTTCTTAGTAAAAGTTTTGAGTTTAAGAAAAATGTCTGAGGCCGATTTTATATGAGCCTTCTTTAACGCTTGCATCGTCTTCTTACAAACTTGAAGAAAAAACTTTTCAGATAAAAAACGAACCTTCTGGAGTCCATTTATAAGTCAAGCGCCTCAAATTATCCACATCATGAGGTCGGGCATTTTCCCAGGCACCACTATAAAGATAAACTGATGCTTTCATGATTTGTCAGCCTCTAACAAATCGTTCACTATCTTTTTGTTATTGGTTAGAAAGGAGTAGGAGAAGGGTAACTTAGGAGACTTCAAAAGACCGGTTATGGCTATGTAATCTTCCATGGACAGCGGTACCTCAACTAAACGAGAAGTCATTATACTTGACATTAATGTATACCAAGAATTAGGGTTAGCTGGGTCGAGTAGATCCCGAGAATCTCAAAATACCTTACGATCACAGGATCAAGTAGGAATCTTAGACACAAGTTAAAGAGATCGGTGAAGAAAACTATTTTTCTTTTTCCACCGACAACGCTGTATCCCCTGGTTTCAAGAAACGAACTTCTGCCCAATTAGGAATTCCCTAGATGTTTTTTAGCCCGGACTCTTCTTTAAGGATATAGTACAAATCCTGAAGGGATGGTCGAGGTTGGTTCCTTCCCATTTTTGGGAGCAACTCCCTTAGTAGTAGCTTACGGGTTCAAGACACTTGGTCTAATTTTTGGCGGGGCTAAAACCATTATTTATCCGCGGGTAGTCCAACAGACAAAAACTTCAAAGAAAAGCGACGAGTAACGAAGGAACACGTGGATGAATAAGGAACTATCGTTTTCAACCAAGCAAATGGGCCCAAAATAATGAATGTTTTGAACGCAAAAGACCATTATGGTTAGATCCGAGTAAATACATTTATTAATAATAAAAAACTAGGGGCTACGATGGATCTGAATAAGGCAGGCATTTCAGCAGGATTTCTCGACCATCACTAAATCATCGACGGCATTGGAAGTTTTCAATTGTTAACATCTATTTTAAACCAACCTTAATATTTTTTTCGATGTGTCAGTGCCAAATAAACCAAACCCTGGGATGTTAAAACACAGTAACACGATCGGATGATCCCGTAACTGAATAGTTTCTGTGCGTCTCTCCGCAAAAACTAGTGGACTACTCATAAGGACCAATATGAGACTTATTTTGTAAATGGGTAAACTATATGGACCTATTTTGTAAATAATAAAGAGTATGGGAAACAAGTGTATTAATGGGACGGATGTGTAATTAATACAAATTAAAATGTACCTGTGGGTCCCACCGCTGATACTATATAAGGAAAGATTTTTTTTACTGAAAAAGAGAGGACATTCAATGATTGGTACTTGATTTGACTACTTTTTCTCTCTACAATTTTGTATTTCTCTTTCTAACATTTTAATACTTCTAGATTTAAGTAATATTTAGTCACGAATATTTCTGGAACTATCTCCAATGACCGTGTAAACAGTGTAAAAGTGTCATGCGAACAAGATATACCGTACGTAGTTCATATAGGACACGAGAAATTTGAACCGTCATTAACTTCCATATTTTGGAAACATTATAATTCCATAAAAATAGTTATAAAGCTTTATGAGCGACGTTACCTGTTATTTCTTCATACACTTTATGCGAAAATTTATCTACGGCTAAAACTTGACTCTTCTCGAAAGAGCCTCTAATTACTTCATGCTACAAACCGAGAAAAGTATGCACCTTCAACTAAACTGACTAAAAGTTACCTTTTCTCGTACCAAGGATCCTCTTAAAGGTGGAACGAGCGATCTCGGTGCGATTAGTGGTTTGGTTACCAAAATGCAAGAACTTGTTAGTTTTCCACGTGATAAACTTCTCATTGCAAGGTTCCAACCAAATTTTGGTATATTCGATTGCTTCTGGATAATCTTTGAAGTCGTAGATAATTTTAGCTTGATAGCTATTGAAGGAGATTTTCTTATCCGACAACATCATGTTATTTCATACCTTTAAAGTGCATTGGAGAATTTTTTACCGTTGATGATTTTTTTTCCTTAGATCATTTTTGTTAATGTGTCATCGACCTAACAAGTGGGTTACTTTGGAGAACACTTAATCGACTTTCTTAACCAACGCTAAGTCTATATCTGTAAAAAAATAACGGTTATTTGATGGAGTTAGTTACCATCAACGATTGCAAGAATTCTAATATGTACTTTTAGTTGCTAAGTTTTTTCTTGAACAACCATATACAAAGGCATCATGTACTTTGTTGTCTTATATATGTTATCCATTATTAACACATTTGGAAACGTTCGTATCAAATCTAAAATAACTGCGTGTGTGAAGAAAAGTTCACTTACGATATCACTCTCATCTGTTGTCAGTCTATGTCATTCGAAGTAGTCTAATGATTTCAGTTCCCTAACAAATATAGTATTTACGAGCGATCGCCTTTCTCAACCTTGCGTTGTTTTACTTGAGCATTTTATATAATGCGCAAACAAGATGAGTTCTTCGGATTAATATTTTTCACTGCGCCCAAAATTGACCGAGCAGTGGATCCCATATTGGTAGAACTAATTACAAATTTAAAATCTCTCTTTTACAACTGTTCGAAATAAGAATAAGCTTCATTATATTATATGCTGTCATGATTGTGAACTTTAATATTTAAAGATCATTCTTCATCTTTTACTATTTCTTCTCTAAGCTTAAAAGGGCATATGCATTTACTCTCTTAAGATCCTTCAGTTCTATCAATTTCGTGTACATGTCGGATCTTTCGCATTCAAATAATGGCCTATAATTTTTTTCCTTTTTTCACACTATCGTAACGTCGTACTACAACTACTAGCTCGCTGTCTGTCATGGTATCTCTAACCCAATCAACCAACTGTAGTTGCATATAGTTTGATTTCAATTAATTAACATGGAGAGCCTCCGGTGTTCCGGCTGTTAGAGATATAAGTCCTAGGCTCATTAGCCCATATAGTTTATCTATATAATAGCTTTATACTCTACGTAATATTCACACTTTCTAATAATCAGAAACCCTAGCCGCTTATTGGCGACTACTTCTTCTTTTATATATATTTGTTTATTAACATGGTATCAGAGCCACATACATGTGTGTTTGAGAGGTATGTGTGTTTGAGTAAAACAATTTGAGTGAGAGGTATGTGTGTATGAGTAAAACAATCTGTGTTTGAGGTATGTGTGTTTGAGAGGTATGTGTGTTGGAGTAAAACAATTTGAGTGAGAGTGCGGTATGTGTGTCTTAGTGAAACACAAAAAGAGTGAGGTATGTTTGTCTGAGTGAAACACAAAAAAGAGTGAGGTATGTGTGTCTGAGTGAAACACAAAAAGAGTGAGGTATGTGTGTCTGAGTGAAACACAAAAAGAGTGAGGTATGTGTGTCTGAGTGAAACACAAAAAGAGTGAGGTATGTGTGTCTGAGTGAAACACAAAAAGAGTGAGGTATGTCTTGAAGTTTTCGCGTCTTCCGCTGTGCCGGCGGGCAGTGTTTTTAGCTGTCCGCCGGAATTTTTGTAGATCTACCAGGTATTCAATTTCGTAGTAGCATTGGATTTCGGTTTGGAAGCCACGGTTTCGGTAGATTTGTTTAGTTTTGATTTGGATTTGGTATTTTGATTTATTTTTGGATTTGGTTTCGGTATTTGGATTTGGATTTGGTTTTGGATTCGGTATAGATTTTGTTTGGATTCGTTTGGATTTGTTTGGCTTTGTTTGGATTCGTTTGGATTTGTTTGGTGTTTGATTTCGTTTGGAGTTTGGAGTTTGGAGTTTGGAGTTTGGAGTTTGGAGTTTGGAGATTAGAGCTTGAAGATTGAAGATTTGATATTAGAGTTTGAAGTTTGGAGATTGGAGTTTGGAGAAATGATTTCGATTTTGACGATTTGTTTTGTTTTGATTTTATTTAAGATTGGCGTTTTGCTTTGTTTTGATTTTATTTTTTATTTTGTGTAACAAACTCTTAATGCAAGAATAAGCATTGCGAGTTAGAGAGAGGCCCTTAGATATAAGGGCTAGGCCCATTAGCCCATATAGTTTATCTATATAATAGCTTTATACTCTATGTAATATTCACACTTTCTAATAATGAGAAACCCTAGCCGCTTATTGGCGACTACTAATATCTTTAACACCGGAATCCTCTCCGGCTAAACCGATATCCTTGATACGGAAATCCACTGCCGTAAATCCAGTATCCTTAACACTGGAATCTATTCCCCTATATCTATCTAGGATCCCTTGACGTTCTACAACCTCAAATTATTAGAAACCAAATTCGTAAAATAAAAACATAAATTTAAAGACTCACGCCTTACCGGTATATACATGCTTACAACACAGGTAGAATTCCTCGTTCTAGGTAGAAACTAGAAACCGACGGCCTAATATCACCTCGACAACATATAATCGTGTAAGTCGGTAATAATAAAAACAAGATATGAGTCTACCATAGAAGGACACAAGCGATGCAGAATAACAACACCGTTGGAGTATTTACAGCGCACCACCGGTGCGGACTAGCCAAACCTGCAGAATATTTATATCACCGACAGTGTAAGCCTATACCGAAGAGGTCTAATCCAATAAATTCAAGCTATACTAGCTACACCATTTGCGTAATTACACCGTATTACACTGTCGACGCCAATTTCTAGCTTATTAAAATTCGCGGAAAGCGTGGAGAATACACACCGGCGGTGTCCTATACTGTACAAACAAATTGAAAACTCTATGGATTATCTACTTCTAACTAGTTCTATTTCTAAAAAAATTTATTTCATTTGGAGTTTTAAATTTGTCGATAAGATTTTTCCTTAAGGCATAAATGAAAAGGTATTTGTTAGAAAAATATATAAAAAAAAAATTGTTAACATGAACTAAAATGCATATAAGTTGAAAGTTTAATAGTTGATGTTGTATTGAAATAAATGTCATGTTAAATTTTCCTAACTTTAAAACAACTCAAACCATTCTGTTTTGATTAAAAAAAAACATTATTTTTTATTGCACAAGTGAATTGCAATTCATGTGGTGGGATTGGTGTATACATTGATCAGAGGCTGTTTGAGTCACTAAACAATACCGGGCCAAGCAGTGGCGGAACCAGGAATCCAGGTTTGGAGGGGCTGAAGTATTATTTAAACTAGACAGATTTTAATTTTTTTTCACTCACTTTGTACTTTTAATTGATTTTTTAATAATTTGTCAGGAAATATTAAAAAAAATTAATCCTTACATTTTTATTGGTTAAGAAAATCATGAATATTTATTGAAATTAAATATATATATAAAAAATTCTACATTTTATTTATGGGATTTATGGGGATATGTCTAAATAATCTTAAGTTTATATATGAGTTAGTACGAGTTATAACATTTATGTATAAAATCAAAAGGCTGCATCCTAGTTGAGATATGTTCTTACTTATTTGTCATTGATCCTTCTCATACCTATCTGATATGGAAATTTGGTCGCACATAACAAGTTCTACCACTTTTACCTCCCCTCAGCTGACTTACTTAATGCTCACTCTAATTAGGTTGTTTCATGATTCATATCTAAGTCATAAAGTTTTACAATGGATATATTTGTTCACTCTTATTAGAGCATCTTAGAAGTTCCTTAGCGTCACTTCAATTAATAAAGTCACATTATCTTTTTACACTCTAATAAAGTCACTCCGTTTGATGAGCATGACTGATGGTTCATCATCTTCGATATCCAAGAATTTCATCTGTATTACGTTTTCGTCTGGGCATGGAGCTCTAATACCAACTATTAGACCCAAATAATAGTATATCAACCACACGCGAGATTAACTTCAAAACAACCAACCAAATAATAAAACAACCGATTTATTAACAAAATAAAACCACAAACCTAATCATTGGAAAATAATCAACGGTAAAATAAACCAACAACCAAAACATTTATATGAAAAGACCACTTCGTTATGAAGAGTAAAAGACCACGAGACTTATCAAGATTCCACCAAAAACACTTCTACTATTATGATAAGTTGAAGGTAAAAGTATATCCAATTCAATATAATAAATATCTACAACCCCACAATAATGCATGTTACGATAATGCATGAAATTTTGCAACTATTAGCGAAGGGGTGTAAATGATGTCCATTCAATAAGTACTAAGCTTTAAAGTATATATAAATAAATAAAAGTTAGATCGTTAAAAATAAATCATATGTTATTAGTGTTAAAAATAAAAAAAGATCATATGTTCTTAGTATTAAAAAAAAGCCTTGTAAAGTGAAAGCTTAAAAAATCAAATTCATGTTATAAATAAAATTATGAATAGAAAACCAATCAGTCTTAACAGTTGAATCATTGGTTCATACCTTATTTCCATCGGTTTAAGTAGTTTTTATTGACTTACTTACTTTGATTTGTTTTTTGAAATTCAGTATTGCAGAATGTGGATGTTACAGATGGATACACTGAAGTTTTCAGATTTGACTACACTCATGTCTTTTTCACAACGGAATATTATACGCAAGACGGATTGGTTGAGTGGGTTAAGAAGACTGGTACACAAAACGGTTTAGTTGTCAACATAAAACGTCGTAATAAGATAAATAGCAGAAAGAATCATCGAATATTCTTTGAATGCAAGAGATCGGAAAGGTATATTCGTGAGGTACCCAAAAAAATATCTAAACAAAATGTCGATAGGAATAGAAAAATATGGTTGTCGCTCCGAGCTTAACGGCATCATGGTAACTCTGGATCATTGATCGTTAGAATGTATAGTAATCATTCAAAACCATCCAAATTCTAAACACTTAGACGGTCATTCATACGTACTCGGAGTCAGAAATTGAATTCAATCATGCTATGATTGAGATGCAGCGTGACTACAAAAACTATCCTCACGCAATCAAATACACCAAAAAGTCTTGGCTTGAGTCATATACTGATAAAATTATGGTTTAGAAAACTAACAATTTCATATGTTTGGACATGCCACAACTAACCGGGTGGAGAGCGCTCATTCTAACCTTAAGCTTTATATACGTACGAGAAAATTTAACATCTAGTTATTTTGAGGGAGGGTGCATTCACTTGTTGTACCCCAATATTGTACAATTAGATCATCATTTAAAAAGGGTTGTTATCTATCACAACATAAATTTGCAGAAAAGGTGTTCGACGATTCATAGTAAGGTCTCTAACACTGATTTAGAATTTTTTTCTTATTGAATTAGAAAGTGCTAAAAAGATAATTAGAAGTTCGATGACATTATGATGGTAGTAAAAAATGATACAATAAATAAAATTTACATTCGTGTGATAAGATCTACGCAAGGTATACCGTGTTGGAACTAGATTCGTGAGTGGCTATATAATGGTACAGTTTCACTTTTAAAAGCTTTTCACAATCGTACATATTAGATATTATGATGCGTACAAATCTAAAACGATGGAACTTTTGAAAAAAGAGAGTAGATAAACGTGTAACTCATGTTATGCTTACCAATGATGAAAGACGCATAGAACTTATTTACAAGAAATGGTTTGGAGCTGCAGACATCCACCTTTTTGAAATCATAAGACAAACAGAAACATCGTGGTCGTCTACATGCCAAACAAAAATTAGTTATTGATTCATTTGTCCACTAAACGAGATAAATCGCATTGAGAACATGTTGATGATGCAGATAAATCCAGTGAAGCTTTGGTGCCAAACCCTTTTAAAACTCCCAAGGTTATCGTCCCCAAAAGAATTGCTATTGCTAAAACCGTTTGGACAGATAAACCTATTGTACTTCGAGCTTATTTGATGGCGTCGTTATCTAGTAATAGCATACCAAACTCCAATATCGGTTCGAAATAAATAGTTAATGGTCCAAAAAAAAGGTTTCCCTCTCACTTCAGAACGTTTATAATTACTATAAACGACGTGAGACCTGATGGCCATTGTGAGTATCGTGTAGTATCATATAGGTTGTTTGGCCAAGAAAAATGGTGAGAGTGATTAGAGAAGGCCCTTCTGATAAAATTATGGATAACTTTGACGTCTATAGCAAGATATACAATGGTAAAGAAGAGTTTTTAAAAAATAATTTCTTTTGACGGGTACTTTTAAGAAAAGATTTTCTTTTAGCGGATACCTTTAAACGTGTGTTTTTTATAAAAAAAGGCACCATAGGTGAAACCACTGTGCACCCATGGTGCGTAGTGGACAGCACCATAGGTAAAACGTTGATGCATCGATGGTGCATATTTAGAGCACCATCAGTGCAAAGCATGAGGTACCATCGACGGTGCAGCAATACACCGATGGTGCAGTGCAATGGTTACCATTGGTGCGTAGGATGTGCATTAGTGGTACGTCACACCAATGGTGTTGTCTATATGCACTACCAATGTTTAGTAGTGTGAATCATTGGTCACAAACTTGGCACCTATCGTACATTCTCCTTGACAATGTTTTCTAATTATTTTTTAATATATGTTAAAAAAATTATTTTTGCTAACAAATGGTTTTTTAGTGTATGAATTTGAACCTTAAATAATTTTGTAACATCTATGAGTGAATCTATTATTTTTTAAGTAGTTATGTTTTTTTAATGTTTGATAATTTTTAATTTTACGTAATAGATAATGGAGTAAACATAAGCGTTTGAGTATAAATGACTAAACATAAACGTAAGACCAAAGTACATACGCAAACCAATCTGTGGTTCAATACATAACATAAACATATCACAACAAACGTCAACTAAGAATAAGTGAAATAAATATCAATAACAAAAACAAAAACAACGAGCCAAGGAGAAAAAAAACTCCAATATGTGTTACTTGAAAAGCCTCAAACCATCCAAATCATCTCTCGTATGCATGGTGTTGAGTGATCGAACTGCCTCAAAGAGTAGGTCATCTTCAGACTGCACAGGTGGGGTGATGACATACCACCCAAAGCGAGCAATGATATCTAGTTTATGGTGACACATAACTAGACAAATATTTATTCATATACAAAACCTTTTGTAACATGAGAGGTGTTGGTGCATCCTGGATTTGTCCAAACTGCCGCATGATTCTGTCAGGCATACATCCTTCTACCGTGCTTATCATTCGGATTGGATAATCAAATGGACGGGTATCCAGCACAAAAAACTAAGCTCTCATGTACTTGTACAATTCGAAGAAAATCGGTAAAACAAAATAATGAAACATGTTATTAAAAAAAGTTCAAGTTAAGTTAAACATAAAAAAAAATTATAGAACATAAAAAAATTATATTAACTGTTATACTCGTTTGTTAGGTTACGTTATTAATTAATATCTATTTTTTACTCACCTTCGGAGATTCAACTGTTTTATCCAAGTTATTAATATCTATTAATTATTATATTGTTTTCGCTTCAACATGTTTGACGAGGGAAATATTTTTTCCAAATTGCACAACTCTAGACCGTGGCAAGTCGTCCTTCCATTGTTCGACATCCTGTGTCAATATATAATAAATATTCGACAATAATAAAACTGAAATAAATACGAGAATTAATTATTAGTATATAAATTATATAACAAAGAAATATCAAAAACTATATTAATACAAAAAAACTAGGATAATAGGTTGAAAAATAAAAATAAAGTAAAATTTTAAAACCAAAGTTTTAAAAAATTCGGAAAATTTGGGCACACACCTATGGTGCAGGTGCTATGCATCACCGGTCCAACCGTTACACACCAATGGTTCCGATTCTGGCAAAGAAGACGAGTCATAAACACTAAATTTGGTCACTCCAACTACCCAAAATTCCTAAATTGAATCCTAATTTTCAAATTCTAATACTTACCCATCAAATCAACAACAAAATCAGCCCAAATCAACAACAACAAACTTAAAACCAACTACAAAAATAATCAAATAATCAAACAACTAAGAAAAAATTGAAAAAAGAAAACAAAAACATCAATTTTGTTGGAGGAGGAGCGTCAGACTTCTTGACTATCGTGGAGGAGGAAGTTTCCAAAAAAAACATTATCAGAAAGTTGTCGGAAGTTCACGTTAAAAAATGATGGCCGCCGGAATTTTAAGATAGAGAATGAAAAAAAAGGTGAAAGAAATTAAAATCTTCTTGAATGAGTTGTACGATTTAGGAAACAACACTTTATATAATCACAGAAAGATATTTTGGTCTAAAAAAATAAAATTATACTATTTTTGGATGAATTTATAATTGAATAGAATTTAATGGATAAATTTAACTTCACACATAAATAAAAATATCAAAAAATAAAAATAAATAACTAAGCCCTTCTTTATCTAATAAACTTAAAACCCATAGGCTTAAATTAAAAACTCAACTAACCAAGCCCAAGATAGTAATGATATCCACCTTTATTTCAACATTTACATTTTGAGGCATAAATCGATCTTTGACCAAGATATATATATATATATATATATATATATAATTTTTTGATTCCGCGAGTGTTAGATTTTAAAAAAATTAGTTTATGGCGTACCAAAAATCAACGACTAAATTTACTAAAATTATAATAGCAAAAAAATAATTTTCATTAAAATATGTAGGTTTGAAAACTAAATTTATAAAAATTGACAAATCGAATCATTAAAACGTCTTGAAATTAAAAACTTACTAAAATTATAATAGCAAAAAAAATAATTTTCATTAAAATATCTAGAAAACTAAATTTATAAAAATTGACAAATCGAATCATTGAAACGTATTGAAATTAAAAAACTATATGAAATTAATATCATACCCAATATTTAAATCTTCAATAGACTTATACCTAATAATTAAATCTTCAATGGAGTTAAATCACATATTTAGGTCTATGTTTGCATCTAGACCCTAGTTTTAAACGACGTGTGACGCCCCGCGACGATGAAGGGGTTAAAAAGTTGCACCGACACGAAGAGAGTTGTGACGTGAGTTATTCCGTTTACCAATATTATTAATTAAATAATATATAATATAATAAAAAATAGAAATTAAGTCCAAAAAGTAATAAAAATATTATAAAATTTTAACTTCGAATATTTTAAGACATTCAAATGTGATTAAACATAAAGAATACTCGAGCTAAACATAAAAAAAAACTCAAATACCATCATCAATTAAGTTATCTCCAGTTATACATTTGAAGAAAAAAGAGGCAACATGCAGTAGAAGAACAAGAAGAGACTTTGCGAACAAGAAGAGACTTTGCATGTGGAAATTCAATATTCAATATAAAATGTGAATAACTTATATCAATATAAATAAATTGATTAGATATTTAATAAGTTAGTAAATCAATTTTAGTTTATATTTAAAATAAATTAGTGGTTTTCTCGAATGGTTTGAAAGTTGAATAATAACTCTTACATAATAAGTTTACTTTAGTTGTAAAGTTTTAGTTCAGTTATAGCAGTTTAATTAAAATTAGTTTATATATGATAAAAACAATAATAGATGTAGATAGTGGAGCTACACCTCCATAACGCCGCCGCGACGGACGTTTTTCCATTCCGACTGTTACATGACTCGCCGGCGATGTTTGAGCGTTACATGTCGTCGCGCGCTGCGTCGGCGTTGCGGCGACATTTTTTGAATCTATGATCTAGACTCGACATCTCGGATAAAGAACATCTAGATAGGTGGAGTTTTAAACTTGATGCCGAGGTATTAAGAAAATCTTAGTAAAGTCCAAACATAGTACTATGGTCAATACATGACTTGATGCCGAAGAACTAAGAAAAGCTTAGTGAATTCCAAACATAGTACATGGTCAATACAGCCAAAGAGCTAGTGCAAAAATATGACACCTGTTAGAGATTTGCTAATTCAATCCACCTACCTAGGGTACCTCTAGAGTCAATATCAGAATCTCTCTCTTTCGACCGATGGGGAATAGATATGGTCGGACCACTTTCTATGGCTTCGGGGGGTGGGGGGTCAAACAATTATCGTTGCTGTGGACTATATTTCCAAGTGGGTGGAAGCATAACCATTAGCAGGAACATGGGTAAAACATGTAATCAAATTTATCATCTCTAACATTTGTTGCCGTTTTGGCATGCCTAGGAAGATTACGATGGCTAACGGCCCCCAGTTTGACAACAGTGAAATGAGAGCTTTCTGCGCTTCCAAGGGGATACAATAATGTTTCTCGACACCGTTCCACCCCCAAACAAATGGTCTGGTCAAAGTAACCAATCGAACAGTCTTGGACGGTCTAAGAAAGAATTTAGAAGGCAAAGCGGGGAAGTGGCCAGACTACCTACAAGAAGTGTTATGGGCTTACAGGACTACTCCTCGGACAGTAACACATGAGTCACCTTTCGTGCTTGTATACAGAATGGACGCAGTGGTGCCATCGGAAACAATGTTCCCATCTTTCCGATTGAGTGAATATTCCGAGGAGGGGAATCACAAAGGAAAATGCAGAGACCTCGATCTGATAGAAGAAAAGAGAAGAAAGGCACATGTGAATTCCTTACACTATAAAACGTTGATGAGAAGTCGTTATTCGTCGAAGGTCAGAAGAAGAGAATTTGAGGTGGGGGACAAGGTCCTAAGAAAAGTCTTCATGTACACAAAAGACAAGAGACTCTGAAAACTCTCCCCAAACTGGGAAGGTCCATACACAATTCACCTAAAAGCTTATCTAGTTTGGTTGAGTGATATGTAAACATTTTCTTTAACACTCTATGTAAGTTCCAGTGGCATACTCTTTCCTACCCTGGTGGCGTAGGAAGGTTTTAATGAGGTGCCTAAATAGTCGGCTTATATATCAAATCTTATTGCCTTCTTTAAAAACGTGACTAAGTTCATCTTTTTTAAACTCAAAACACACTCCAAAGAAGTTTGGACTAGAAATTTCATCTTTTTGAACTCAAAATTTACTCGAAAGAAGTTTGGACTAGAAAGTTCATCATTTTTAACTTAGCATTTTCTCCAAAGAAGTTTGGACTAGAAAGTTCATCTTTTTGGACTGAAAATGTATTCCAAACAAGTTTGGACAAGAAAGTTTATCTTCTTCAACTCAAAACACATCTAAAAAATGTTTAACTCAATATTGAATCAAAGTAAGAAAAATATGAGGTGGGAAAAATCGTGCGAAACATCACACTAAAAACATACCACTGAAAGTCCAAATAACAAGGAAAATATTACATTAAACGTTTTTTGCTACAGAAATCACAAAACAAAAGGTAAACAAAGCAAGAACTACCCAATACGGATTAGTTAGAGGCTGAATTTCCTTTACTACCAGCAAGAGAATCTGAGTCCGACGAAGAGCTCTCCGAGTCCTCACTGGATTCAGGATCTTCCAGGAATACTCCAGGGGGACGATGTTGTTCGATGACTCGAGTCCAGAGACTACCAAGGTGCAAGTCTGGGAATTTATCATGCATCTCCATTACCATTGTTGATCTCAATTTAGCATCTCTCTCCTCAAGACGAACAACAATCTTAGCAACATACTCATCAAGACTTTCCTTCTTCTTAGCTTCGAAGCTTGTCTTCAAGCTCTCATGTGCTGCTGATAGTTTCTCAAGATCTTGAACAACATTTTTGAAGTATACCTTGATTTTGCAATAACCTTCAAGAAGACCATCAACTGTAGTATCACGTTCGGCATCCTTAAGGATAAACTTCTCCCTTTCATCGTCAAATTTGGTCCTCTCCTCAGAAAGTTCAGTCTCAAGGGAAGTGATGGTAGTCAAACGCTCCTCGAAGGTCTTTTTCTCCTTAGCCAATTCGTCAGTCAGCTCTTTGACCCTCAGCTTTAGCTCTTCGGACTCCGCAGACCGAGACTGCACCTTGGCGGTAACTTTCGATGTCTTGGCTAACTCATCCTTTAGTTCCTTCACCTCCTTTTTCAGATCGTCGGACTCAGCGACTAAGCCTTCTACTTTAGAGGATATCTCAGTTTGTTCAGCTATCTGATCGGTCAAATCCTTCACCTTATCCTTCAACTCAGAGACCTCCGATGTTAAAGTCTTTACTTATGCCCTCCTCTCAGTAACTTCTTCTTTATAACAATCCTTCCAATTCGCTTTGTGTTCGAGTAGAGCAGCAGCATGCAGTAGTTTATTTAACTCGTTCGCCACATAATCGTTGCCATAAACGTCGAAATAAGGAGATTCTAGAGAAAGATACCCATCTGCATCAGAACAACCTTCTTGACCTTCCCCTCGAGTGGAAAAAAATTCCCACCAGAGTCCGAATCAACAATAACAAATTTTTGGGATAGTGGGAGACTCGGACGATTGGTGTTGTCACTCTCCCCCTGCTCTCAACAATCTTTTTCTTTTTCTCCTCAGCAGTAAACTTATGTGGCCTTGTTGCACTGACACGACCTTGAGGCCTAACCTCAACCCGGTAGTCAGCATCACTTGGTAGATTTTCAGGCTGAGAGGATAGAGAAAATACGTGAGGATCGAGGGGGGCTGGTTGTTGATGATCTGATGGCATCATACCTGGAGGCAAGCTTACTTGGGTATCATCATGATCACCCAGAGCCCCTATAGGAAGACCGACTTGCACCCTCTCTTGAGAATCACCTTGAGCATCGGGAGCATAGTCATCGGACCCAACATCATCCTCAGTGTTTTCTTCTTTACCTTCCTCGGGTTTGTCTGCGTTTTGATGACTCGGAGCTCGGGCCCGAGTAGGGAGGTAGATTGCGTTATCCAAACGTTCTAAACGTGCAAGGACATCATCGCTCGGAGGAGCCACCATAAGATCTGAGGGAGTCGTTTTTTCACTAAGATCGTATCGCCACAAATTACTCTTAGCGAAATTTATCCGCATAAAGCTTTGGTGGAATTTATGGTCCCAGTGCTCACCAGCCCAAAGGCTCAGCTTCTCAAAGATAGCTTTACCGGATTTAGCATGACGCTTAAATGACTTAGCAATTCCCTTCATAGCTGAAAAGACAAACATTCAGAATATACCGAAGGTGGGAGGTCGGAAAAAACTTAGGTAAAAGTACTTACCTTGTCCAGTCCACTTCAAGGTAAGCCGATGAGGAAGGTCCTCAGAATCTTCGAACCCGGTCTCCCATAACCCAGAAATAAACAGGAATTTTTGTTTCCATTTTTTATCGGCCTCTAGAAAATCCTTTATCACTTTAAGGTTCCTAGCAAAACCAAGTAAGTAGAAGGGATAGTGAGAGTTCTTAGCCAGTCCAGAAACAACGATAAGTTGTTCCATGGTGAAAGCATTCCCAATGAGCCGCGACGCCATAATGACAGCCCTTAGGGTGTACCACATGTTGGCCCCAGCCCGAGAAGGACAAAGTTTGACCAAGTGGAAGTAATCGGCCAGAAGAGGGTCGAGGGGCAATCGGAAACCCCAGTTCATTAACTCCGTATAAAGCAACAGCTTGTTGGTACGGACCGATAAAGGCGTCTCTCCAACAGTAGGAAATCGGATGGTGATATTGGTGAGAATACCCCATCAGTCCCTTAGCTTAATCTCCTCGGTCGGGTGGAAATACTTGTACTTCACCCTGTATAGAGCTAAGAGATGCTTGGATTCGAGGTCGCGAAGATGATCGCTCAGGATATCTTCCATATTTGAGGGCAGACCCGTCAGACGTTTCCTTTTCTTTCTCTTCTTACTCGTTACCAGGGAAGTTTCACCTGGATGAAGGGAAGGATCAACTATAGGTTTCGGGGCAGGGGTGTCGGTAAAAACGACTCGAAGAGGCTCTACCTCAATTACGGAAATTTCACAATCTGCTCTATCGTTTTTAGGGGCATCGAATAAAGATTTTTCCTGGACTTCTGGAATGGAAGTAAGGGACGGTTCCACCCGAGTCCGTCTAGGCAAATTATTTCGAGCGCTGACATCCGGCAGCGTTTGAGGAGATCCTTGGGGGGTTTTAGGGGGAGTCGGTACTGATGAAGGAATTCTCATTCGAATCGATTTAACAGTTGGATCCGGCAATCTCTTTCGTTTAAACCGATCTCGATGTTCTTTAATCGGTGGTCTATCACTTTCATCACCCATTATGACGAAGGGGGAATACCGGGAAGGAAGAGTCGAGGGAGTTACAAAAAGCAGAAAGATCAACCCCGCCACTTGAAGGGTGTGTTTGACTAGGGGAGGATGCAGCAAGCCGGATAGAACGTTCTCGAAAGTTAGACTCCCAAATCTCTGCAGGGGAGGGATATTCTCTCGCACCGGAAGGTCTACCAGCACCGATCTGATTGGAGATGTTAAACCACCTCTAAAGCTTGTACTTTCCAAGATTAAGAAATTCTTCATGCATGAAAATGCAAACTTAAAATTTTTTGTTTGGCATAGCTTTTCTCTCTAGAGCGAAATCTGTTTAAAGGAAATCAGAAACTTTTGCTCAGGGAGAAAGTGGAGTTTATATAGGCAAATGGAGCAGAAGGTGAACAGTTGAAAAGTAACGACATCATGACACGTATCCATGATAGTTGCGCCGCCTAAAAAACGTTCGACTCGATAACAGCGAAACCAAGCACATGTATCTGACATTAAATGATTATTTAGGTGACATCAGCCTAACCAAGGGTAAGGTCAGCAAGTAAGGATCCGATCCGATTGAGAAGCCCACCAGGGAATATGAGATCCGACCACGATGAAATCCGAGCCCAACAAAGTTCGCTCAAATAGCAAAGTGCCCGAGCAGGGAAGTGCCTGATCCGATCCGAACGAGGTCAAGCAGCAATTCAAGTTCATATCCAGAGAACTACACATGCACTTGGGGGGCTAATGATAAGGGGAGAAAAATACAGTTGTTTGGCATGTAATTTATCCCACAAATAAGGTCAAAGTCCATGTATTTAATGGTTAAGGACTAAGGTAAAGCACACATAAGAAGTGAGGGACTTAAATGATAGTCCCGTAGAACTTGTTTGGAAATAGTAAAATAGTAGGGTAAGAAGTCCACTCTTATAATGGTAAACATGTAATTTCACCCTCTACCTCTTTTCCTATATAAAGGACATTCCCTTTTTGGGAAATGGGCCAATGATTGATCAATAATTACTACACATATTCCTTTTGTCTCTTCCATTTCTAGTAATTCACTATTCACTGTCACGTCATACGAACATTCTTTAGTCCGACCCCTTCACGCTCATCAATACCTACTATGACAGTTTCAAGTTTAAAAATTCACACTTAATGATCAAGTTTCTTTGTTCCTTGGGGCCCTTCGTCAATTCTTTATTATGTTTAATCTTAAGCACAAGACTGTCCACACACAATCTGTTCACAATATAAACCAATTGGTCCCATCTTTAAGTTCATCTCCTAAAATTATAAAAGCTGAACAAAAAAACAAAACAATAGCAGAAATAAAATCGCTTTGTGTTTCTCTGATACTGATTCTACTAACCTTACGAGCCCCCCTCAACTGAGACTACTCTAAACTGTATCTTAAGACAAGTGAATGAAGCTATTCCCAAATCAAGCATCATGCCACCATACCCGGCTTGATCCGAAAATCCATCACAACCTGAAACAACACCTAAACAATACTCACACCATCCCTACCACCCTTGGGTTCAACTATTAGCCATACCAAAGCCACATTCCACGATGTCGATTTTCACTCATTTGATGGCCTGCTGCTTAGCCTAAGCATACCACAAACAACCAGGTTCCCATAATATTTTCCTGGTCTTGATAATTATGGAAGAATTTTGAATAGGTCGAGAGGCTATACGGGTTACACTGTCGCTCAAGCCTTCTACTCTAGAACTAGCTACCATTCTCCGGCCCTACATCTTACTAAATCTACTATCCTTACACCAAACATATTAGACAACAATCCCTTAACCATCTCTTTGGACCCACCAACATCAAATCTTAATATACTCTCAGTCATCCCCATTCCTACATCTCAAAGCTACGCAAGCATTGGTGATTCCCCAGTCGATAATATTTCCACAATGATTGTGGAAAATATACAATCTTTGTATGGAAGATGGAATGCTTGTTCTCTTACCAAAAGCTACTTCATGCGAAAAATCTGAGTGGGCTAAGTTCTTAATGGATTACTTTCCTAGAAAAAAACTCTCACCTTACCATGTCCAAGAAATTACTATAAGAACGTGGAGCATGCACAACCTACAAGAGTGAAAATCTATTGCATCTGGAAAATATTACTTCAAGTTCTCTATTACCAACAATGGCACAAATGTTCTTCAATTATCTTATTGGTTTTTCACCACCAACCCGATCATTCTAAAATGATGGGAGGAAATTTCATCCACTATCAACGACTCCTAAAATCAATACCTACATATTTAAAAATCCATGGTTTGCCGCACGAACTATGGTAAGAGAAAGGACTTATCATTTTGGGTAGCTATCTGGGTACCCCTGTTTATGTTGATACGCACATGGCCAATCGAGTAAGACTTAATTATGCTAGGATATGTATTATAGTGAGTGCCAATAAAGATTTCCTAGGGGTCATTGTACTAAAAATGCACGGGGAAATCTATCAAAATTCGCTTTGAATACCAAGGTCTCCCGCCTATATGCAATAAGTGTACCTTCTTTGGCCACTTGGTTGCCAACTGCATTCCTCTCGCTGGCTCCTCCTATTATAATAATAACAACCTCTCATCACGTCACCCGCATAAATAACTAATGATTGACGGCAGTTGACATCTTGACGATGACAATTCTAATGACCACGACCCAATATCTCCCAACTACAACTCACTGATCTGCACCATCGAGGAAGATGGAAAAGACAACCATTCGAGCATGCTAAACTTAGATGGAAATTAGGAAAAAATCACTACCCAACCAGCCATCCGTTACATGCCAACCTATGAGAATGCCACATAGGTCATTTATGCTCGATCAATAATCCTAGGGTTTGATGAGGGAGCTTGACATTGCTCCGAGCAACAAGAAGATAATGACCAATAATCATTATAATTTTTCACACTCTTATAATATATGATAATATCTGCATGGAATGTTAGAGGATTAATTTACCTCATCCGTCAAAAAGATGTATGTGACTGACTACATGTTCTTTGAATCACATAAATTAATGATTCCTATCGAAACTAAAGTAAAGATAGATAACAAACACTCATGCGAAACATGCTTCCATTTTGGAATTTTATAATGAATCACGACTCCCATCCTCCAGGTAGAATCTGGATAGCTTAAAACCCAAATATATATAGGCTTACCATAAACCATATGTCTAATCAAATAAAAGATTGCATAATTTGCTACAAAGCCGTTAACTCTATTTTCGGACTATCCGATATTTATGGTTTTCATGAACCAACGGACCGCATTCCGGTTTGGAATAACCTCAAAATCGTATCATTAGACCACCAAGGCAATCATAGAGGATTGATCTCGTAATTCAAACCTCTAGAACGCTTCCATTAACGATTTTAATAATTGTTGCTACTAAAATGAGCTTAAAGGCCTTCGCTCTACGGGATTCCAATTTACTCAGCGTAACAAGCAAATTGATAACCCCATCTACTAAAAAATCGACCATGTTCTAGTCAATAGTCTATAGTTATCTATTGATCCCAACTCTATTACCAATTTCATTTTCCTCGTACCTCTGATCACACTCTGATCATATTAGTATACATACCCCCAAATTATACTCAAAATATCCCTTTTGATTCTTTAATATGTTGTAATCCCACGGTGAATACAATACCATTATACCAAAAAGTTGGCTTAATCCAGCCCCGTGATTGCCTATGTCTATTGTCTCATTTAAGCTAAGACGTCTCTAAATTTACATGTTCGGCTTATATAAGTGAGAAGTTAGTAACATCTTAGATAGAGTTGACAATGCTCTCCTTGTCCAAGCCCAACAATCCTTATTCGTGAACCCTAATGTTTCAGCCCTAACTGAAGATGAGATTAATGCTTCTAAATAGTATGTTTTATTTAGCAGAGGAGGAGAATCATTCTTCAAGCCAGCAAAACTTGGCTTAAACTATATATTGTAACACTAAGTTTTTCCACAATATTATCAAAAATCATATTACTATGAATAAAATTCTTACAGTCAATGATCATCTAGGCATGTCTTGTTTCAACCCAAGTAGAGTGACTGATATTTTTGTCAATCACTTCTAAAACATGCTCGGAATATTAAAAAAAAAACCATTCTCATATCTAGGCCTTCAATGTATTCATGACATTATCCTCACAAAGCCCTGGTCACGATAAGTTCAATGTTGGTTTCTTAAAATCCACTTTGGACACGATCGAGCCTAACCGAACTGCAGCGATGCATCACTTCATTCACTTTGATAAGATGGACCTTAATTGGAAAACAACCCTTATAGCTCTTTTTAAAAAAAAGCCTACCACCTATTTGGATTACGGACCTATAACATGTTGTAATGTCATATACAAGGTTACCCTGAGAGTTGTTTGCAACACCTTTAGCTTGGATTTCCAAACAACTCTCAGGTTTTCCTGAGAGTTGTTTGCAACCAGAGTATAAGTATTTGTGCTGACCCTGACACAGATAATTATAACCGGATTAAGTATTTAGATGATAATGGATTCATACCTTCTTCAAATACCGGGTACAAGGTGAAAATGCAAGAAAAATATGACAACAAAAAAGGCACCCTCGACTGTGGTATTTTCATCTGTCAATACGCCAGAGATATTATCAAAAAATGATACGTGCAAGAGACTTACCGTAAAAATATGGTAACATAATTTAGAGCGGAAAGGTTTTATTTTTTCCAAAATGATGTTAACACCAACTCATACTGGTAGTAATATTTTTTATGTCGAAAATGGTGGAGGGAGCCTTTTAGATATATTCATTTTAATTTTTTTGGTGTACATATCGAGTTTTTTTGTTTCAGAAATGTGCAATATATGACATTTTCGAACTCACTTAAAAAACAGTGGGTATTTGGGCACACTTTGCATCATTCCCTGATATATATACAATAAACCAAATTATTACTAAACAATGCCCAATGTATAGAATAAACTACTTATACAAAATTCTCAGGAGAAAACTACAACTAACAGTTCACATCTTATCCTGATATATATTAAATAATTAGAAAACATGGCTGCGGAATACGAACAGACTATGGTGTCTGCCTTGGTAACCGTTAAGTGCATTGAGCACGCAAAAATCCATCTAATCAAAATAGCCCATTAATTGTTGATTGTACAGATGAGGCTATGTAATGATTAATACAGCCATACCACCACCTCACTAGGATTCCCTCCATGCCTATAAATAATACTAGTAACCAGAGGCTAATTTAAAAACAAACTCTACATTTCAAACACTCATAACATCTTCAACTTCCAATCACTATGTCTACCTCCGGTCCTTTAAGTGACTCTTGGTCTTCCATAACCACCAACAGAAGCTCCGGCTTAATCACTCCGGCAGCACCACGAAACATCCCAGTCCCTGTTATAGACTTTGATATCGAGGATTACTTTTCTACTGACTCTGAATTAGTTGAAGTGGTTCCCCTGGTGGCTGCACCTCAGCCAGCAGAGGTTCCAAACAGGAAACGGAAGAGGGAGGAAGATACTGGTCCATCGGGGACCAAATATATAAGTATAATGGACGTAGATGATGAGGAGAAAGAGCATAATGGAGACGTTGATGATGAGCATGAAGAAGAGGAAAAAGGTGAAGAATCCTCTAGTGATAACTGGTAGTCATTGCTTCCGTTTTTTGTTTTTTTTAATGCAAACTAACAAACACTAAAAGAGGTAGTGTTTATTTATAAGTGGTTAGCGCATGAAGCCTGTTATGGTTATGCAATATTTGTTTTTGTATAAACTTTTAATCACCGTAAAACGTTTATGAAGTATTTTTATTTTGCAAACAAATCTCAGGGGAAGGACATGCAAACAAATCGCATCATAATGTGTGTATGTGAAACAATTCTAATAGTTGCAAACAACTCTCAGGAAAACCTGAGAGTTGTTTGCTTATATTATACCCAGATATTGGATATGGAAACAATTTGCACCCTATTAGTAATTGCAAACAACTCACAGTAATACCTGAGAGTTGTTTGCTTATATTATACCCAGATATTAGACATGGAAACAATTTGCACCCTATTAGTAGTTACAAACAACTCACAGTAATACCTGAGAGTTGTTTGCTTATATTATACCCATATATTGGACATGCAAACAATTTGCACCCTATTACTAGTTGCAAACAACTCTCAGGAAAACCTGAGAGTTGTTTCTTCAATTACACCCAAATATTGGGCATGCAAACAATCCGCACCCTATTAGTAGTTGCAAACAACTCGTAGTAATACCTGAGAGGTTTTTGCTTATATTATACCAAGATACTGTATGCAAGTCTATAAGTTGGAAAAGCAAACAATTCGCATCAACAACAGTTGCAAATAACTCTCAGGATATCGTGAGAGTTCTTTGCAATATGATACTCATATACTGCAAACAATTCTCCATAGTACATGTGAATTTCTTGCAACTCTCAAGTTTTCCTGAGAGTTGTTTGAAACTATGTTCCTGACATTTGCTTGGGAAAAATAACTTTATAACCAAACACCTAGTATTTCATTATTGTAATACAAACAAGAGAAATATGTGTAAATGAAAAAATAACTCTAAATTTTTTTAGTGTATTGGCCACAACAATCACAGCATTACAAATCAATGTAACCAACGAGAATTTTCCATAACAAGAATTGTCTTTAAACTGGAACCTCACAAGTCCTCTTGTTATGACCTGATTTCAAACAACGGCCACACCTCAACTGCTCCGTTGAAGCTTCTCCTCTAGAGGGGATTTGTTTTTTCTTAGGCATTCTGGGGTGTCTTTTAACGTTGAGAGGCAGAATTTTCACCTCCGGAGGATTGTTAGCGCTTGATCCTTCGCTGAAATCGGTTATCGCCGGTATGCTGAAAGAGTAAATTTCCCTATAATTCTTAACCATGAAGAATGGCTCAGCTATAGCAAAATGATCTTGGTCGGTAGATTATATGGCCGCCAAAGCGTGAGGACATGGAAAACACTCTTGTTGCCATGATCTGCAGAACCTTTAAAATCCAACAAATTAACAACAACCACAGGATCTGAATAGATTTGGAACATGGCTGCATCTGACTTACGTACTACCCAAGTTCGGCACATGTCAACATTATGCTTTAGCTTCTTCTCATACTCGGGGACCAAACTAGTACTCTAGCTTAACCCGTCTTCAGATCTTCGTGAAACTTGAGTCATAAGCAAGACTCAAATCCAGTCAATAAACTCAACAATGGGTAGGCCGCAATATTTTTTGATCTGGTTTTTAAAAGATTCGGCCGCAGTAGAAGTCATAGACCCGTATTGTTTCCCTTTTAACGTAAGCCTAAGCATACTTATCCGGAGGTAAATTACCACCTTCACATATAAAATATGTTAGTATATTCTTAAAAAGCTCTCGAGTGGGAGCCTAAGCAAGACGATGGATGAAACACAACATCTTCTTTTATAGTCTCTATTAGTGTGTTCCACTTTGTATTTCAAATTTTGCATGAGATGGAAATAACAGTACGCATGATAGCAGTTTGGATACAAGACAGAAACAGGTTTAATGATACTAAAATAACGGTCTGAAATAAATCTGATTTGGCGCTCCAACAAATGAAGTTTCAACCACCCCAAAAACCACATCTAATTGTCACAATCCTCAATGCTAACTATACCAATTGCAACAGGGAATAATGATGAAAAGAGGCACCTCAGATGGTCAAATATAGAACTGAGGCATGAAAAAATATAAACAATTCGCAATAGTGTCTGAGAGTTGTTCTAAACTCTCAGGATATCCTGAGAGTTGTTTGCAACTCTTAAGATATCCTGGGATTGGTTTCCAATACACCCTTATACTTGCCATATATGAATATTCCATGGTCAAATAACATTGGATTGCATGAACTGGAGGGATGCACCGAATGCTATAAAACAACACTTGAAGCGGTTTCCAGCTGATAACTCCAACCGAAAGTCTGTAGTAATATTGCGGCTCTTCAATCACTTGAAGTACCCGTTTAGTAAACTAAAAGAACTTGAACTATCTCCAAAAACTCCCCTCCTTGCCTTCTCTAAAGCATTCCATGAGAAATGGTAGGAGAAATCTAGATTGCAATTTTGTTTGACAGTCGATTGTATGGTGTTGGATGTCAACAAATGGCAGGTCCAGATAGAATCATGAATTTTTTCCGCAATCAAATCCGACGTCAAATGCATATGTCGCTTATGTTTTTGGGAGAAAACGGGAATGCAAGTATGGGGCAGAACATACTTCTTGATCGTCATTGAGCCGATGCTGGAATCAATAGATGCATAAAGTCTTCATTTGCATCGGCTTGTGAATTTATTTTCACAATAAACAGTGATCTTGTTTGCTGTGTTGTGCATGTATTTGAAAGAAAAACCATGCTCTAAAGCATATATCAGCACAAATATAACCTTAGACTTGCATTACCTTCTTTGAAAGCTTGACCAATTCCTGTAATAGCATCAGCCCAACCAGTAGTAGCAAGTTGTTTTTTTCCCTAATCAGAATTAACTAAACCGTTACTACTCTTCCCACCAATTAGTTGATTAAGAGATGGTTCTCCCAAACTTATGCTAGGTTGTTTACGCTTTAGACCAAAACCCTTATCACCATAACTCTTATCACCAGAACTCTTATCACCACAACGCTTATCACCTGAACCTTTATCAAGGATTTATTGTTCTATGAGAAAACTAACCCGTTTTAAACGCTCCAAATCAAGATATAATACAAAACCAACAAAATCTTTTTGGATATTAAAGAAACAATTCTTGTAATCCCCGCAGGAGTAGGTAATTAGGTAGTCACCTGTTACCAGCTCCTCCCATGTGCTCTCCACATACTTGGATACTTTGAAAGCTTTCAAACTTCGTGGAAGGCACAATTGCATTTTCGTGACCATGTTTAAAAATACAAACTCGTGATTTAGACATACCTTACCCTGCACTGAACAATCATAAAGCAAGTTATTAGTTCATGCACTAAACAATCAGTGAAGCAACTCGCATCCTCTCCTGAGAGTTGTGTACAACTATAAGATGCAAATTGTTCGCAATTTTATGTCGTCTGCATTGGAGTTACACAATTCACATCTTATTTTAGCACTCAAGCATGAATAAAATGTATACAATTCGCAATAGTGCCTGCGAGTTGTTTGCAAATCAAGTATTTTATCATTCAAACATGAACAAAATGTAAAAAATTAGCAAGAGTACCTCAGAGTTGTTCTCAACTCTTAGATTTTCTAAGAGTTGTTTGCAACTGTTATATTATCTGAGAGTTGTTTGCAACTCTTTAATTATATGAAAGTTGAAGTGGTTCCCCTGGTGGCTGCACCTCAGCCAGCAGAGGTTCCAAACAGGAAACGGAAGAGGGAGGAAGATACTGGTCCATCGGGGACCACATATATAAGTATAATGGACGTAGATGATAAAGAGAAAAAGCATAATGGAGACGTTGATGATGAGCATGAAGAAGAGGAAGAACGTGAAGAATCCTCTAGTGATAACTCGTAGTCATTGCTTCCGTTTTTTGTTTTTTTTAATGCAAACTAACAAACACTAAAGGAGGTAGTGTTTATTTATAAGTGGTTAGCGCATGAAGCCTGTTATGGTTATGCAATCTTTGTTTTTGTATAAAC
The DNA here is from genome assembly GCA_036936605.1 of Limnanthes douglasii subsp. nivea. Classification (NCBI taxonomy): domain Eukaryota; kingdom Viridiplantae; phylum Streptophyta; class Magnoliopsida; order Brassicales; family Limnanthaceae; genus Limnanthes; species Limnanthes douglasii. The sequence goes on along the minus strand of JAUPFV010000001.1, from coordinate 387,795,434 downwards.
TTTTAATCACCGTAAAAAGTTTATGAAGTATTTTTATTTTGCAAACAAATCTCAGGAGAAGGACATGCAAACAATTCGCATCATAATGTGTGTATGTGAAACAATTCTAATAGTTGCAAACAACTCTCAGGAAAACCTGAGAGTTGTTTGCTTATATTATACCCAGATATTAGACATGGAAACAATTTGCACCCTATTAGTAGTTACAAACAACTCACAGTAATACCTGAGAGTTGTTTGCTTATATTATACCCATATATTGGACATGCAAACAATTTGCACCCTATTACTAGTTGCAAACAACTCTCAGGAAAACCCGAGAGTTGTTTCTTCAATTATACCCAAATATTGGGCATGCAAACAATCCACACCCTATTAGTAGTTGCAAACAACTCGTAGTAATACCTGAGAGGTTTTTGCTTATATTATACCCAGATACTGTATGCAAGTCTATAAGTTGGAAAAGCAAACAATTCACATCAACAACAGTTGCAGATAACTCTCAGGATATCGTGAGAGTTCTTTGCAATATGATACTCATATACTGTAAACAATTCTCCATAGTACATGTGAATTTCTTGCAACTCTCAAGTTTTCCTGAGAGTTGTTTGAAACTATGTTCCTGACATTTGCTTGGGAAAAATAACTTTATAACCAAACACCTAGTATTTCATTATTGTAATACAAACAAGAGAAATATGTGTAAATGGAAAAACAACTCTAAATTTTTTTAGTGTATTGGCCACAACAAGCACAGCATTACAAATCAATGTAGCCAACGAGAATTTTCCATAACAAGAATTGTCTTTAAACTGGAACCTCACAAGTCCTCTTGTTATGACCTGATTTCAAACAACGGCCACACCTCAACTGCTCCGTTGAAAATTCTCCTCTAGAGGGGATTTGTTTTTTCTTCGGCATTCTGGGGTGTCTTTTAACGTTGAGAGGTAGAATTTTCACCTCCGGAGGATTGTTAGCGCTTGATCCTTCGCTGAAATCGGTTATCGCCGGTATGCTGAAAGAGTAAATTTCCCTGTAATTCTTAACCATGAAGAATGGCTCAGCTATAGCAAAATGATCTTGGTCGGTAGATTATATGGCCGCCAAAGCGTGAGGACATGGAAAACACTCGTGTTGCCATGATCTGCAGAACCTTTAAAATCCAACAAATTAACAACAACCACATGATCTGAATAGATTTTGAACATGGCTGCATCTGACTTACGTACTAACCAAGTTCGGCACATGTCAACATTATGCTTTAGCTTCTTCTCATACTCGGGGACCAAACTAGTACTCTAGCTTAACCCGTCTTCAGATCTTCGTGAAACTTGAGTCATAAGCAAGACTCGAATCCAGTCAATAAACTCAACAATGGGTAGGCCACAATATTTTTTGATCTGGTTTTTAAAAGATTCGGCCGCAGTAGAAGTCATAGACCCGTATTGTTTCCCTTTTAACGTAAGCCTAAGCATACTTATCCAGAGGTAAATTACCACCTTCACATATAAAATATGTTAGTATATCCTTAAAAAGCTCTCAAGTGGGAGCCTAAGCAAGACGATGGATGAAACACAACATCTTCTTTTATAGTCTCTATTAGTGTGTTCCACTTTGTATTTCAAATTCTGCATGAGATGGAAATAACAGTACGCATGATAGCAGTTTGGATACAAGACAGAAACAGGTTTAATGATACTAAAATAACGGTCTGAAATAAATCTGATTTGGCGCTCCAACAAATGAAGTTTCAAACACCCCAAAAACCACATCTAATTGTCACAATCCTCAATGCTAACTATACCAATTGCAACAGGGAATAATGATGAAAAGAGGCACCTCAGATGGTCAAATATAGAACTGAGGCATGAAAAAATATAAACAATTTGCAATAGTGTCTGAGAGTTGTTCTAAACTCTCAGGATATCCTGAGAGTTGTTTGCAACTCTTAAGATATCCTGGGATTGGTTTCCAATACACCCTTATACTTGCCATATATGAATATTCCATGGTCAAATAACATTGGATTGCATGAACTGGAGGGATGCACCGAATGCTATAAAACAACACTTGAAGCGGTTTCCAGCTGATAACTCCAACCGAAAGTCTGTAGTAATATTGCGGCTCTTCAATCACTTGAAGTACCCGTTTAGTAAACTAAAAGAACTTGAACTATCTCCAAAAACTCCCCTCCTTGCCTTCTCTAAAGCATTCCATGAGAAATGGTAGGAGAAATCTAGATTGCAATTTTGTTTGACAGTCGATTGTATGGTGTTGGATGTCAACAAATGGCAGGTCCAGATAGAATCATGAATTTTTTCCGCAATCAAATCCGACGTCAAATGCATATGTCGCTTATGTTTTTGGGAGAAAACGGGAATGCAAGTATGGGGCAGAACATACTTCTTGATCGTCATTGAGCCGATGCTGGAATCAATAGATGCATAAAGTCTTCATTTGCATCGGCTTGTGAATTTATTTTCACAATAAACAGTGATCTTGTTTGCTGTGTTGTGCATGTATTTGAAAGAAAAACCATGCTCTAAAGCATATATCAGCACAAATATAACCTTAGACTTGCATTACCTTCTTTGAAAGCTTGACCAATTCCTGTAATAGCATCAGCCCAACCAGTAGTAGCAAGTTGTTTTTTTCCCTAATCAGAATTAACTAAACCGTTACTACTCTTCCCACCAATTAGTTGATTAAGAGATGGTTCTCCCAAACTTATGCTAGGTTGTTTACGCTTTAGACCAAAACCCTTATCACCATAACTCTTATCACCAGAACTCTTATCACCACAACGCTTATCACCTGAACCTTTATCAAGGATTTATTGTTCTATGAGAAAACTAACCCGTTTTAAACGCTCCAAATCAAGATATAATACAAAACCAACAAAATCTTTTTGGATATTAAAGAAACAATTCTTGTAATCCCCGCAGGAGTAGGTAATTAGGTAGTCATCTGTTACCAGCTCCTCCCATGTGCTCTCCACATACTTGGATACTTTGAAAGCTTTCAAACTTCGTGGAAGGCACAATTGCATTTTCGTGACCATGTTTAAAAATACAAACTCGTGATTTAGACATACCTTACCCTGCACTGAACAATCATAAAGCAAGTTATTAGTTCATGCACTGAACAATTAGTGAAGCAACTCGCATCCTCTCCTGAGAGTTGTGTACAACTATAAGATGCAAATTGTTCGCAGTTTTATGTCGTCTGCACTGGAGTTACACAATTCACATCTTATTTTAGCACTCAAGCATGAATAAAATGTATACAATTCGCAATAGTGTCTGCGAGTTGTTTGCAAATCAAGTATTTTATCACTCAAACATGAACAAAATGTAAAAAATTCGCAAGAGTACCTCAGAGTTGTTCTCAACTCTTAGATTTCCTAAGAGTTGTTTGCAACTGTTATATTATTTGAGAGTTGTTTGCAACTCTTATATTATATGAAAGTTGTTTGCAACTCTTATATTTGCAAAGAGTTGTTTGCACCTCTTATGATATCCTGAGATTTGGTAACACAATTCGCAGCTTCTTCGTTATAGAACATCAAACAATTCGCATCTTCTACGTTAATAACCATAAAACATGTTTCACATTCAAAATCAGTATCTAATGCACTAAAATCAGTATATAACTAGTAAACAAGGATTAACGACATACACTAACATAATAACAAACAATCACTCGAACAAAAGAAACAGAGAAAAAACTCAAACAAGATTTACTAACAACCTATATAGTAGAATAACACCTATTCTAACTCAGAAATCCAAGAAATAACCTCCAAATCAGTAGTTAAACACAATTACCTAGAATCAACACGTAAAATCAAAATAATAGAGATTCCAAAAAAACTCGAATAACGTGTGATCAGCTCGGTACGTAAAAAACAGTAGTTAGATGCATTTTATACCGAACTTACAGAAATATACAGACCTTTAACTCTCCGATCACCTGAAATTTTTGGTTTCTTGGTGGTTCACAGTGGTTTGTAGGGTTAGATCATTAGAGCGGCTTCAACAATTCAAATCTTTAAAAACTAGAAAAGGGGGAAGAAAACAGAAAATTCTGCTTATATAGTGGGTTGAGGGTAATGTGGGTATTACAATAATATTAGATATTAAATCATAATTAGATAGTTGGGATGGATATTAAAAAGTAATAGAACAAAATTTGGATATCAGATGACCATATAATAGTTGAGTGGATACTTGAAATGCAATGTCCTTAAAATACCATATTTTATATAGAAGTATATTAAATCGTTAATCACTCTTACCAACGAAGCTACTCTCTCGCTGTTCAACCAAGGGTCACCGTTGCGTTAATCAGCTTGTCATTACTCGCTGAGTCAATATACACTTGTGGAACCAGAACCGTTTCGTCGGCGGCAGGAGGAGAAATAAGATTGAGATTTTACCCCAAGAATTGATCAATGAAATCCAACTAAGACTTCCTGGAAGATCACTCCTTCGTTTCAAATGTGTTTCAAAATCTTGGCATGCCCGTTTCCAAAACTCCGATTTCATTAATAATCATTTTCTTAAGCAAAAATCATGACCATCGATGATTTTGATAACTCGGTCCTTCTTTTTTATGGCCTAAGCTTCCACTCAATTAATTTTTGTGATCCCACTCATCATTTTATGGAAACTGAATAATGCAATTCGAAAATGACCTCAAAAAAGAATATCTCACTCTCATGGAGTATATATCCTTCTTGGGATACCGCATGCGAATGCAGGGGTGTAATTTGTCTGAACAATATACAAAGTATAGCTCTTTGGAATCCTACCACTAGAAATAGAAAAGGATTAAGTTTTTAATCCGTGAGGAAAAGGATTAAGCGTCTACCTCTAGAAACTTAATCCTGCCAAAAAAGAATATCTCACTCTCATGGAGTATATATTCTTCCCGCTTTCTTATAAACTTAATCCTTTCATATATAACCGTGTGAGCTTTGGCTATGACCATCAAAATATAAAAAGTATCTTAATATTTTAGTGAAAAAATATATATTTTGCTGTCATCCAATTAAACACTTGGAATATCATCTGCCTTTCAAAATCTAAAATAAAATTGTATATTACTGTTACCATTCACTACCATCATAATGTAACTTGACCTATATGTTTGGTCACTACTTTTGTAACTTGACCTATATGTTTGGTCACTACTTTTATATTTGAGAAAAAAAGCTATTTTGAATTTTAAGTTTTTGATAAAAAAAAAAACAAAAATAACCCTAATTTTTTTTTCTCCCGAATACAATTATGGGTACATACGTATTATTATAATTATTTATTATTTAATAGACAAATGTTATCCAAAATACACTGAAATATAATCTTATCAAAATATACTAAAATAATCCTATCTTTTAAAATATAAAAGAATTAAGTTTTTAATAAATTATAAAAGGATTAAGTTTATAAGAAAGCGGGAAGAATTTCTTATCTTCACAAAAATCACTTCGAATCCGTCCTACTCTTATACATTTCATAACTCTCTCTTCTCTTCGCGTTTAGGATGCCTAATGCTCAAAGCGATACGCTTGCTCAAGTTGAGACAACATGTAGATCACTTCTACATGAACTCCAGATTATTTGGGACGAAGTTGGGGAAGCAGAAGCTCATAGGGATGAAATACTGCTTGACCTTGAACGAGAATGCTTGGAAGTTTATAGAAGAAAAGTGGACCAGGCAAACCGCTCTAGAGCTCAGTTAAGACAGATGATCGCCGACTCTGAAGCAGAGCTAGCATCTATCATTTCTGCCATGGGGGAACGACCAGTGCATATTAGGCAGCCAGAGCAAAATGGGGAAAGCTTAAAGGACGAGCTTAAGAGAGTACTTCCCCAGGTTGAGGAGATGAAGAAAAGGAGATGTGACGGAAGAAATTAGTTCCTAGTAGTCATTGAGCAAATACAAGCGATAAAAAATGAAACCAATGGTACCATGTTAGATGTTTCCACCAAACCTGTTGTGGATGACACTGATCTGTCCTTGAGGAAGCTTGAAGACTTGCACAAACAGCTACATGAACTTCAGCAAGAGAAGAGTGATCGGCTGAAGCAGATTCAGGACCACGTGATCACTCTCCACTCCCTTTGCTCAGTGCTTGGAATGGATTACAAAGAAACCATTAGCCAGGTGAATCCCACTGTAGCTGAATCTGAAGGATCACAGAGCATAAGTGATGATACCATTGAGCACTTGGCAGCTGCAATTCAGAAATTGCGGGAGGTTAAGATACAAAGAATGCAGAGGCTTCAAGATCTTGCTTCTGCTATGTTAGAGCTTTGGAACTTAATGGATACACCGATAGAAGAGCAGCAGGAGTTTCAGAATGTTATTTGCAATATTGCTGCTTCTGAAGATGAAGTTGAAGACTTTAAAGGTGGCCAGGTGATTTTGCTAAGCGAAGATTGTTGACAAAGAATTTTGTGATAGAGAAATATCTTAGTGTCAGATTTAGAGAGAGAAAGTTCAAATTGCTAAACAGTGTAGAGAGAGAAAGTCTTGTACTATTCATCTCGGGATCTGTGAAGCGTGTGTGGTCCTTTTATAGTACAATTGCGGACCCCACACGCTTTAATTTGGACTAATTACATCTTTTGGTCCTTATACTTTGCCTTCTTCCTATTTTGCCTACCTCTTTATCATTAATACAATTTAGCCCTTTTACACTTATTTCTATACATTTTCCTCCTATCATATTTTTCCTTTGCTATTTTCTCCTGTCAAGTTTCTTCTTTACACTTTTCTTCTTGTCTTTTATTCTTCCTTATCAGTAGCCCCCCAGTCTTAGTAAAAATTATTTTACTAGGACTGAATAATTCTCCTGATAGGCAGAACACATTTCCTCTCCGAACTCCATAAGTAGCTCCCCGAACCATCGGGGACAAAGTTACTCTTTGAGTTCCAACAACGCTTCTCGAACTATCGAGATCAAAATCAACCTCTTCGAAATTTGTACAATGCTCCTCGAACTATCGACTCATCGAGGTAAAAATCAACTTCTTCGAATGTTCCACAAAGCTTCCTCGAACCACTGATGCCGCAAATCACCTCTTCGAAAAGTTTCTCCTCGAATTGTTTCCGTTATCCGAGTAGCCCCCCAATCCTTGCACCACTTTGGATGAATCAGTCCCCGAATGAATTCATACTCAGGCGAAAAAGGGGTGCCAGGATTGATCGTGTTTCTGACGTCACTTACCGAGCACCTGTGTCAGCATAATTCTTTGGGAAACGTTACCAATTCTTCTGAAATTTGTGTCAGAAAACGCTTCCTCTTCTCCTGACTTTTTCTGACATGAAAAACCCTTCGCCTTCCTCCGTAGCTAGTTTCAGAACAATTCCTACCTATGTGGACCATTATGTCCCTAGGCAAACATCATAAAAAGGTCCCCAGGCCTGATGTGTCAGGAAAGCCCATATGTGTCTATAAATACCAACCTTCTCTCCTCATAAATTCAACTTTTGTTCAATTAATTCTAGAGAGATAAAGCTGGCGAATAAGCCCCGTCGAATTCCTGAGTGGTTGTTAATTAGTAAACGTTTCGAAGAGAGGATTGCCGCCGGTGAAGACGTGAGGCCTCATCCCCCACCGTCGACGACTACCTTCTTTGGTGCCTGGCCTCCTTCGAACGATTCGACCGCCATTATTCCCCGCGAAGTTGCTCAACGAAGCTTGCTCAGTGAGTCGAACCCCCTCGAAGAGATGGGAAAAGATAGACAACATAAGCACTCATCTGGGAAGAGAAAGAAGTCCCATAAAGATAGAAAAAGCTCTCATGATCGGAAACGAGCTAGGGAAACTCCCCTGGTTATTCGAGAACCAACAGACGTTGAAAATCTCCCTCAGAGATCTGCAAGTCCTCGACGAACTTCGAAGAGCCCTCCTCGAACCTCTGCTAGCCCTCTTCGAACCATAAACCCTCAACGTACTACAAACAGCCCTCCTCGAAGACGCGAAGCAGATGCGTCTAGTCTGCCTTCCACTCCATCCATGACTATTCATGGAACCCAATTTTCCCCCTCGAAGACGCTTATTACCGAGGAGGATATGCGTGTTAGACATGAGGAGACTCAAGATCCCAAAGGCAAAAAACCTCTCAACAAGCCCCTCGAACCAAAAGTGCCAATCACCCCTTCCGTGGGTCCTTCAAACCTTGCAGCGTCTTCCTCCACGACGATATCCGAGGAGCAAGCTCGTCGGATTGCTCCAAAATCTAAAGGGGATATTGTGCTGCCCTTGGAGTTAGACAGTATTGCCGGCAATAATATTCGGAGCATTGAAAATAAACACATGGTGGCCCTTGCCAACATTAGGTAGAAGTATTTTTCGAAGGAGGAGGAGACGATGCTAAGGACTCGATGGTGCATCCCCTCATATATTAACATCAGATTCCCCTCCGAAGGAGAGACACCCTTATCTGTGAGGGACAACGAAGTGGTGGTCTACACAGAAATCATGAACTAGGGGTTAAGGTACCCCTTAGACCCCTTCTTTATTGAGTATTTATCGAAGATAGACCTTTGCCCCTCACAGGTTGGGCCCAATATGTGGTTTACGTTAATGGCCTGCATCATGGCCTCGAGACTCTCAGGTCAAGAATTTTTACTAGAGCAACTCATTGGCCTTGCTGGGTTGGCCCGAAATCCATACTTCCCCTTTTACTCGCTGACGTTCAACCGAGGGCAAAAAGTGTTGAAAGATTTACTAGAGGCTGATAAAAAATGGAGGCTGCAGTTTCTCTTCTTCTCTGGTTGTTAGGAGACCGGATCAGAAGCTTCTCCTTCAAATCCTCACAAGCTTTCTTTAAAGTGGACTATGAAGTGTAAGTATTTCCTCAATTTTTACTCCGCGAATTTTATATTCCCCGAATATCTATACTCCCTCGAATTTTGAACTGTCTAGAAAACTTATATGCCTTTGAACAATATACTCCTTCGAAAACTTACTTGTCTTCGAATAACATGCTCCCTCGAAAACGTATTTACCTCCGAATAATATGCTCCCTCGAAAACGTACTTGCCTTCGAATAATATGCTCCCTCGAAAACGTACTTGCCTTTGAATAATATGCTCCCTCGAAAACTTGTACTTGCCTTCGAATAATATGCTCCCTCGAAAATTTGTATTTGGAATTGGTTTAAAAGTTAGTTATTTGTTGCAGCTATGACTGGAATATCCAAACCTTATACTGACTATGTCGAGGGCGCTATAACTGTGTTCACCAATCTTCACCTGTGGGCAAAGGAGCGGTGGGACAACCGATTTCGTCTTTGTTTCACCGACGACAATTTGGCGAGGAGTCGACTATGGAGGCTCAATCCCCTCGATCGCATTAGCATGAGAGGATTAATTACCCCGCCCTCGGAGCGGGAAGTGATGGAGCGGTGCAGCCAAAACGACGTTACAATCTACCTGCCAAGCGCTCCCGCTCGCAAAGCCACCTGGGGAACCTCCAGAAGATGAAGTATTATCGACCCAAACATTGAATCCCAAAGGGCCTATTAGTACTCAAAGGCCTCCCTCCTCGGACGATGCTGGGGCGTCGAACTCTCAAGCCCCTCCACCAAGTACTGCTGTTCCAATAAACCCTATTCCTCGTCCCCCTGCTCCCGTCCTTCCTCCAAGGAAGGACGCCAAGAAAAAAGATGCGAAGGGGAAGGGTGTCCTTCTTGAGCCCATCGAAGAATAGTCCGAGGGAGGAGAAACCCCTGACAATAATGAAGAGGCTAATCTTGAGAAATAAGTTCATGGGAGTGCAAGTGATCCTGAGAACAGGGGTGGCCAATCGCCCAGGGAAACATCTCATCAATCCCTGCACTCTCCTCTCACTGAGGCTTCTCATCCAGCCCCCCTCGAAGACAGCCCAAGACTAGCTCATATCCTTGTTCCTCGAAGCAACCCTCCTCAACTCATCAATCCATAAGTTCCTTGTGGTGGTTTCTCCGAATTTGACTCTACAGCATTAGGGTCTCCTTCGAGCTCGTTCGAGGTTCCTTTAGATGATGAGTTCTCATTGAACCTTCGGGGATTGCTGCACACCTCAGTAAACAGAGGAAAGAATATGCGTCATCTTGAAAACACACAAAAATCACTACAAGTTCAAGTTGTCGTTGGCTGCCTCTTAGCTCGAGGAGGCCAAGAAGCAATATGCGGTGGTTGAGGGCCAAGCTGATGCCTTGTACGAGCGTCTTTCTGCCTCTGAGAATTATGTGACAATACTAGAAAGATGTTGTCAAGAAGAGAGGGATTTGTACAAAAAGAAGACTGATTCTCAAGAGCTACTTATAGCTGAATATTAAAAGGGGCATCGCTTGGCTTGCGATGGATTCACCCAATGTACTGAGGCCCTTCGAACGGTAACAGCAGACCGTGATCAGTTGCGGAGATGGATCGAAGGTTTCCCTGTCGAAGTCGAGGAGGCGAAGGATAAAGCTGTGAATGCTTATCCGCCAACATGTACAAGTAAACTGCAGGCCTGGGATGCTACTACTCGAGCTGGTTTGTTGACCCAAATTTATACTGAGCATCCTGAATACAACCTGAGGCCTTTTTGGAAGCTTGTTCCCTCGGAACTTCGCCCTCCCCATATAATCGTAAGTGAAAGTGAAGACTCTGAAGGGGAGGGGAGTGACTCCTCAAAAAATTCAGACTGAGGAGAAAAGTCTTGAAGGAGTTAGTTTTTTGTGCATGGCCGAATAGGGTCTCTTTTTGTAATGACTTGAACATATTGCACTGTTCTAAGTGTGTGAGACAGATCAATTTTTATAAGGGCAATGAACTCTTGTCACTTCTATATATATTATGCCTGTAACAAGTTCTTCAAACATCCCATTGTAGTGTCCTTCGAACAATCATTAGTTGGTTAAATTCACATATATTATGTAACAAGGCCTTCGAATTCCAATTTCAATGTCCATCGAATAGTTATTACTTGGATAAATTTACACATATTATATTTGCAATAAGGCCTTCGAATCCAATTATATTGTCCTTCGAACAATTATGACTTGGATAAATTTATACATATTATATTTGTAATAAGTCCTTCGAATCCAATTATATTGTCCTTCGAACAATTATGACTTGGATAAATTTATACATAGTATATTTGCAATAAGGCCTTCCAACCCAATTATATTGTCCTTCGAACAATTATGATTTGGATAAATTTATACATAGTATATTTGCAATAAGGCCTTCGAACCCAATTATATTGTCCTTCGAACAATTATGGGGCCTTCGAACAAGATGATATCTAGAGTCGTATTGTTGTGATCAAATAATAGCTGAATGATAATGGATTCGAAGCACACCATAGTGTGACCCGAAGAATAGTTCGAAGGTCCCAAAACTTGGAGGCACACCATAATGTGACCCGAAGAATAGTTCGAAGGTCCCAAAACTTTGAGGCACACCATAGTGTGACCCAATTATAAATAAAGTAACAATAAAACTGGGGGTGACCCCATAGAATAATTCGAAGAGACAACTAATCGAGGCACATTTTACTGTGACCCAAAAAATAGTGCAAAGGGACAATTATTCGAGGCACACCATAGTGTGACCCAATTATAAATAAAGTAACAATAAAACCGGGGGCATACTTTATTGTGACCCCATAGAATAATTCGAAGAGACAACTAATCGAGGCACATTTTACTGTGACCCAAAAAATAGTGCAAAGGAACAATTATTCGAGGCACATGTTAATGTGACCCATAAAATAGTGCGAAGGGACATCTATTCGAGGCACATGTTACTGTGACCCAAAAAATAGTGCGAAGGGACATCTATTCGAGGCACATGTTACTGTGACCCAAAAAATAGTTCAAGAGGACAACAATTCGAGGCACATGTTAATGTGACTCAAAAAATAGTTAAGGCAAAGAAATCTTTGTATTTAAGGGGCTCATCGAAACACCTCATTAAGGAAAGAGTGTGTCCTCACCAAAATTTGTTCCAGGGGATACATAGAAAGGAAAAAGAAATACAATGTCAACTGGCTCTGCTAATCGAGATACAACTTTAAATGCTCAATATTCCAAGGTAAGCGGAGATATTTCCCTTCTTTATCTTTCAACCGATATGTGCCTGGTTTTATCCTTTCGGTGACCTCATAGGGGCCTTCCCAGTTGGGTCCCAACTTCCCCAAGCTCTTGTCTTTAGTGTGCATGAAAACTTTGCGTAAGACCCTGTCTCCCACCTGAAAGTCTCTATGTTTTACTTTGGATGCATAGCGACTCCTCATAAGAGTTTGATAATGAAGGGAAGTCAGCTGTGCCCGCTGTCTCTTTTCCTCAACCAAGTCTAAAGCCAATGCTCTACTCTGGTCATTTGTGTCTGAGTCATATGTTGCTATTCGATGTGAGGGGAAGAGGATCTCCAGAGGGACCACGACATCCATCCCGTAGACTAAGGCAAATGGGGACACAACAGTGGCCGTTCGGGGAGTTGTTCGGTATGCCCACAACACCTCCTGTAAATAGTCGGGCCACTTCCCCGCTTTGCCTTCCAAGTTCTTTTTCAAACCGTCGAGGATGGTGCGATTAGTTACTTTCACCTGTCCATTCGCCTGAGGGTGAAATGGTGCCGAAAAACATTGTCGTATGCCCCTTGATACACAAAAGCTCTGGAACTCTTTGTTATCAAATTGAGGCCCATTGTCCGTGGTAATCTGCAAAGGTACACCAAAACGACAACATATGTTAGATAGGATAAATTTGATCACGTCTTTGACCTTTGTTCCCGCGAGCGGCTCAGCCTCCACCCACTTAGAAAAATAGTCGACTGCCACAATTATCATCTGTCTGCCCCCAGATGCCATGGGTAGAGGTCCAACCAAATCAATATCCCATCTGTCAAACGGAACTGCCTCCGAGATGCTTTCCATCAATACCCCGGGTTTGTGAATTACATTAGCATAGCACTGACACGTGTCGCAACGTTTGACCAATTCTTTTGCGTCGGCCGTGATAGTTGGCCAATAATAGCATGCCAAGAATACCCTACGGATTAAAGCCTTATATCCACAATGAGCAGACCCTTCACCGTCGTGTAACTCGGAGAGGATAATTTGTGACTCGGGAAAACTCAAACACCGTAATAATGGCCGACTCAGAGATCTTTTATACAACAATCCTCCCAGCAAAATGTAACCGTGGGACTTGAATCTAACTTTTCTGGCTTCATGCTTGTCGACGGGCAAAACATTATGAGCTAAAAAATCAATGAGAACTGTTCTCCAATCAGGTGTAATCACATGGCTTTCCTCCAAGATATTCATTGCATGCTCTTCGCCAATCGAGATTGAAGGGCATGCCTGAACCAACACCCACGGATATCCTTCTGTTCGTGAAGCGGAGGCGAGAGAATCCGGGACGACATTTAATTCTCTTCGAACATGCTCGAACTTGACTCCCTCAAACTCAGATGCCAAATCTTTCATCAGCTTCAAATACTGTATCAGTGTTTCCTTCCTGGCCTCGGACTCCCGCGAAGCTTGGTTTATCACCAACTGAGAGTCACTGATCAATTTTATTCGCCGAGCCCCACATATTTGAGCTAACCGTAAGCCCGCTAGAGCAGCTTCATACTCAGCTTCATTATTTGTAGCCTTGAAACCGAAACGAATGGCTTGGAACATAGCTACCCCTTGCGGGGATATCAACTGGACACCTGCCCCACTGCCTGAAATATTTGACCCACCATCCGTCCGTATTACCCATTCCTCTTCGTCAGCCATGTCATGTTCCTCCTGCTCTTCTCTGTCTGAATGGAAATCCACCAAAAAAATCCGCTAAAACTTGTGCCTTTATCGCCGTTTGAGGCTCAAACGTTATGTCGAAGTCTCCCAGCTCTACAGACCACTTAGTCATCATGCCAGAGATGTCTGGTCTTTGTAATAGACTCTTCAGAGGAAAAGTTGTCCGAACAACAATTGCATGGGCCTGGAAATAGGGTCTCATCTTCCGAGCCGCCGTCACCAATGCTAAAGCTACCTTTTCCAAAGTGAGATATTGATTTTCGGCATCCAGCAAACTCTTACTGACATAATAAATTTGCCTTAGAAGAGAATCATCTTCGCGGAGGAGAACGACACTGACAGCACATTCGGATACTGCTACATAGACAATTAACGTTTCCCTACAACGGGTTTAGATAAGACTTCCGGAGAGGTCAAGTACTCTTGGATTCGACGAAAAGCGGTCGAACATTCTTCAGTCCAACAAAAATGCTTCGCATTCCGCAATATTTTAAAGAACGGGGCACACTAATCCGACGAGCGAGAGATGAATCTATTCAAAGAAGCCAATCGTCCTGTCAGAATTTGCACCTCCTTAATATTTCGGCGAGGCATCGCGATCAGAGCTTTTAGCTGTTCGGGATCGGCCTCGATGCCTTTTTCGCTGATCATGTAACCAAGAAATTTACCTGACCTTACACAAAAAATGCACTTCTCTGGATTAAGTTTGAGATTGACTCTGCTCAAATTGTGGAATGTCTCTGCTAGGTCAGCAAAGTGGTCTTCGTCTCGCTCACTTTTGACTAACATATCATCGATATAAGCTTCCATGTTTCGCCCAATCTGTCCCTCAAAAGTTTTATTGACCAGGCGCTGATAGGTTGCCCCCGCGTTTTTTAATCCGAACGGCATGACCTTATAGCAATATAAACTTCTCCCAGTAATAAAAGAAGTGATCTCCTCATCCGTGGCAGCGAGCCGAATTTGGTTGTATCCCGAGTAAGCGTCCATAAAAGATAACAAACGATTGCCGGAAGTCGAGTCCACTAATTGATCGATGCGAGGAACAGGAAACGGATCCTTAGGACAAGCTCTGTTCAAATATGTAAAGTCAATACACATTCTCCACTTGCCATTTTTCTTTCTCACCAACACTGGATTCGACGCCCATACGGGATAATGCGACTCGCGAATATGACCTATGCTCAGCAGCCTTTCGACCTCCGATAAAATCGCTGAGGCCTTTTCCGGGGAGACAGGCCTTCTTTTCTAGACTATGGGTCGGACATCCAATCGTATCGCGAGTTTATGACACATAATTTCCGCCGGCACACCAGTGACATCCTGTGCACACCAAGCAAACATATCAAGTTTATCAGACAAGAAAGCATTCAACTTCTCTTTAAATTCTAGAGAGAGGTGGACCCCTATCTTCAGAACTTTGCCAGTCGCAAATTCGTATGTCGCAGAATCTTCCTCTGGGACCCGAAATCCGGGGGCCTCCCTTGGATCATCACAAGGGATGACCTTGGGGGGGGGGGGGGGGGCTTTAATTTCTATGCTGGGTCAGAGGGCCCCCCTCGAACCCCCTTAGAGGACAGGGCTACCTGGTAGCATTCTCGTGCCATCTTCTGGCTACTTCGGACTGTCCCAATATTGTTTCCGATCACATATTTTAGGCATTGATGAACCGTGGAGATTACGCCATGCATCCGGGATAACCAAGAGCGACCCAGGATAGCATTATAGGAGGTCGGTGCGTCGACCACAATAAAAAGTACCTCCACCTCTTTCTTAAACGGTCCACAGCCCAGCTCAACCATACACTGAAATTCTCCAACTACAACTGCTGTGGCACCAGTAAAGCCCACTATTGTCCTGTCGGACCTCCGGATAACCGGTGGGTCAGAGATCCGGCGGTAAGTACTCATAAAAAAGATATTCGCCGAGCTCCCGGTATCGATGAGTATTTTTTGAATCTGATCCACCGCGATGCCCGCCGCAATCACTACAGCGTTCCCGTGAGGGCCTGCAACATTCCGTATGTCATCATCATCGAAACAAATAATTGGAGAAGGCGAGCGATGCATTTGCGCGGAGAATCCCGCTTCGATCTGGGTGGTTAAGTTGACCATGTGCCTTTTGCGAGAACTGTTAGAATTTCCCGCGATTGTGTCTCCCCCGAAAATTGCCAGGGAATCGAAAAATGCACAAAAACTGTGCACCCTCCCCTTCGGAATTTCTTCCTCTACCAAGTTTACATTGTTCCTCCCCACTTTGGGGTCCAGATATTCTTGCTCGATGTCAAAATCGTCGACCCCCTCGGAAATTACCATGGCTGTGTCAGTATTCTTTGGGACAACTTTTACCACGACATTCTTCTGGGAGTGTTTTTTGACGTACTCCAACAGAATTCCATTCTCGATTAGAGCTTGCACCTCCTTCTTCAAAGCTATGCAATCTTTGGTGTCATGCCCTACATCCTCATGATACTTGCAATATTTGTTGACGCTTCTGCTTTCCCTCGGTGTCTGTATGGGAAAAGGCTTCCTGAACGTGACCGAAGATTTAGCTTTATCAAATATTGCAGCAACATTTTCTGTCAACTCCGCAAAATAATTTGGTCGAACCCATTTGTTTGACATGAATCTTCCTCCTTGATTGTAGTTTTGTTGATTGCCATAGTACTGTGGGTTTGACTTTTGCCTCGGAGGATTCTGACCCGTGATTTTAGCCTGAATGTTCGACCGAGGGCCTTGGGTGCTTGGCTCAGTCCTTTGGAACTGATTATGGTCCAACTGCTCTCCCGACCCTTTCTCCGAATCCTGGGTTTCTTCCACCAAGATTCTCTTCTCAACTTGGTCTAACAATGCTCCGAAGGTCATCGCCTGACTTTCTGCCACCGTGTCTTTTAACAACCCGGGGAGCAAACCCATCCTGAAAGCTGCAAGTGCCACCGAGTCCCTACAGTACTCCATATCCGTTTTGGTCTTGACAAAACGATTGGTATAATTTTTAAGGCTCTCTCCCACCTTTTGTCGACAGTAGATTATGGTGTCTCCGTTGGCCCGGAACTTCTTGCTCCCCACGAAGTGTTGTCTGAAGATGCACCAGAACATATCGAAATTTTTAATAGAGCCCTAAGGTAGCCTGTTGTACCACTTAGATGCCACTCCCTTGAAGGTTTGAGAGAACGCTCTGCATAGAAGTTTATCATCGTCGTCGAAATTGATCATAAAATTCTTAAACTGCTCGATGTGATTGTCCGGATCCTGTGTCCCATCGAAATTTTCTAGCTTCGAAATGTCAAAGTGCTTCTGGAGGTTCCCCACTAAAATCTCCGAGGACAGGGGAGAGGCTCTCCAATTGTGTCCCGTACGATAAATGTTGGACCTCAGATTGTCGTTATTCGAGAAGTACAACCCCTCCTCGAAGGGCAAAGTGTATTGCGGCTGCCATTCTGAATTTCGAGGGCCCATGTCATTCTTACCAGGGCACTTGGCCTGTTCATGAGATCGATCACCAATTCGGTCGTGGCGACCTTTTTCCCGCCAGTATTTCCTCTCCGAACTTCTTCACCGTCGGAAATCAGTTCGCCTATGATCACGCTTTTTCCTCTTGTGGTATCTCCGAGGAGATGATTCAGAAGTGCTATACCGCGAGTAGTCGCTTTAAGGAGCCGAGCCCGATCGGTGTTCCTCTCTTCTCCTCGGAGACCGTCGCTCACGCCTCCGATAACTGTCGTCCCTATTTTTGGGACGAACTTCAACGTCGCGTTCCTCCTTTTCAATTACGGCTTCTCTCCTTATCTCGGATCGAAGATTTTTCTGTGCGGCTTCCTTTTCCGCTTTCAACCTTTCGATTTCCAACATCAATTCATTCCTCTGAGCCAGGAGGGCGGAGTCATCGAAAACGTTCTCGACTCGCCGACCTCCTTCTCCTTCGGACTCCATGTCGTTCTGAAAGTCGTCCGCCTCCATGTTTTCCTCGCAGTGATTAATCAAATCGTCCCCTCGACCCTCCATGGTCCTCCTCGGAACAGGAATTATTTCCAGGAAGCGCTTATCGACATAGCGATTTTCGTTTCCCACAGACGGCGCCACTGAAGAGTTTAAAGGTGGCCCAGGGGTGATTTTGCTAAGCGAAGATTGTTGACAGAGAATTTTGTGATAGAGAAATATCTCAGTGTCAGATTTAGAGAGATAAAGTTCAAATTGCTAAACAATATAGAGAGAGAAAGTCTCGTACTATTCATCTCGGGATCTGTGAAGCGTGTGTGGTCCTTTTATAGTACAATTGCGGACCCCACACGCTTTAATTTGGACTAATTACATCTTTTGGTCCTTATACTTTGCGTTCTTTCTATTTTGCCTACCTCTTTATCATTAATACAATTTAGCCCTTTTACACTTATTTCTATACATTTTCCTCCTATCATATTTTTCCTCTGCTATTTTCTCATGTCAAGTTTCTTCTTTACACTTTTCTTCTTGTCTTTTATTCTTCCTTATCAGAAGTAACTCAGCCTAACAGCCTCTCAATAGACTTCCTCAAATATGTAGAGACAGAAGTATCTCGGCTAGATGAACTGAAATCAAGCAAAATAAAAGAGCTTGTTTTGAAGAAGAGACTCGAGCTAGACGAAATTTGTAGAAAGACCCATTTGATTCCTGAATATGACAGTGCGATGGAACATGTTATTGAATCGATTGAATCTGGAGCTCTAGATCCTGCAACTGTACTTCAGGAAATCGAGGTTCAGATCTCTAGGGTCAAAGAGGAAGCTTTTAGCAGGAAAGATATACTTCAAAAGATTGAGAAATGGTTGGGAGCATGCGAGGAGGAAAGCTGGCTTGAAGAGTATAATAGGGACGATAACCGACACAATGCTGGAAAATGTGCTCATCTTACTCTTAAGCGTGCTGAGAAGGCTCGTACGCTTGTTAATAAATTGCCAGGAATGATTGAAGCATTAGCTTCAAAGACAGTAGCTTAGGAGCAGGAGAGAGGAGTTGAATTTCTATATGATGGTATTTGTGTGCTTACCATGTTAGAGCAACATGCTCTATTACGGGAAGAGAAGGAGCAAGAACGGCGTAGGCAAAGGGACCATAAAAAAATTCAAGGACAGCTTATAGCGGAGCAAGAGGTACTTTATGGGTCAAAGCCAAGTCCCTCAAAGCCTCAAGGTAAAAAAGGGCCTAGACTTTCAACTGACGGGGGATGCAGCAAAAGACTCTCCTTGGGAGGAACAACGCATCAGACTCATAGTCCTGATTCACGTCCAACCACTCCTCAATGACGTTCTAGTAAGAAATTAGATCAATTCCGTCAGAATGGTTACTCAGATTACCGTAACAACGATAGCTTTGCAGCATTATCAACTTGTAGAAGAGGATTGGACATTGGTGGTCTTTCAGCCAAAAAGCAGTCTCTTGGTGGCACCTATGACGTTGAGCCTCGTAAACCATTCTCGCCTATATCAAAGGTAGCACCATCAAAATCTAATATGTCAATTATAAATGTCAAACATGGAGAAATGATGACACAGAAAGCAAGCCAGTGATTTTTCTTTCTCGACCCCTTTGAAAACCACGACCACTACAATTATAGACGTAGAAAACAGGACGCCAAAGGTAATAATACCGATCCCCACGCCTTGTACACCATCCACTGTTTCAGTCCCAATGGAGACAAACATGACCCCAGCAGCCCCACCACCACCTTTCTCACTTCCTTCCTGTGATTCGGTTGAAGAGATTGAATACTCTTTTGAGGAAAGGAGAGCTGGATTCGTACTTTCAAAATCATAGGTGAAGTTTGTGCTATGACAAGTTCAGCTCTTCTCGAGATAATTATATTGTATCTCGTTTTATATATAGTAAGATTTTTCATGTATCACTTATTATTTTTGGGATTTTCATAGGTAAGTCAATGTATACTTTGATAGAAAACAGACTAATTCCTTACACAAATGTGATCAGAGAACCATCACACATCTATTCAATCAAAGAAGTTTTGGCTTATATAGAAGCCTTACAACGTGCAGAAACTATAAACCAGAAAATAAGGAATGAAAAACGGAAACATTACTACACTAACTCTAACTGCAACTAACCATAACTGCAACTGACACTAAAATAAACCCAACAAATCCTCCGCTTAAACTGCAATGCTAATCAGCATTAGTTTAAAACTTCCAACTGCTGAATTCCGAGCAGATTCCTGAGCTTCACATACTGTTCCAGTTTGATTGGTTTGGTCATTATGTCTGCAATTTGATCATTTGTTCCACAGAAAATCAGCCGCATAGCTTTTTCTCCTGACAAGTTACGCAAGTAGTGGATCCTTACATCAATGTGTTTTGTCCTTCGATGCATAACCGGATTCCTTGACAACTTAATCGCTGAACTATTATCACACAAAATATCAATGCACACTGCACCTACAACGCCTAGTTTCTGCAACAAACCTTTAAGCCAAATGCAATGACACGCTGCTGATGTTGCAGCAACATAATCAGCCTCGGTAGAAGACAAAGTGACTATGTCTTGTTTCCGTGAACTCCAACAAATTGCTGGCCCATTTAACAGAAAAACATACCCAGAAGTACTCTTTCTGTCCTCTAAGTCACGTGCATAATCACTGTATGTGTAACCCACAAGATTCGTGTTTAAAGACCTTCCATAGAAAATTCCAAAATCCAACGTTCCCTAAAAGTACCTCAGTATCCTTTTAATAATCAACATATGCTCTTCCCTGGGATCAGCCATAAAACGAGATGGGGCAGCTTATAATGTGTTGTATCAACTCGAGTACTTCCTTCCTTTGAAAGAACAGTCCCTGGAACAATTGGATTCTTGACAGCATTGCAACTCCACATACTGAATCTTTCAAGAACTTCTTTGGCATATTTCTTCTGACAGATGTGTATACCATCATTTGTTTGGCGAACTTCTACTCCAAGAAAGAAACTCATTTTCCCCATGTATGTCATCTCAAACTCCCTTTTCATTGAAGCCTTGAATTCTACACTCATGAACTCATCATTCTCAGTAAATATTAAATCATCGACATAAAGACTTCCCATTAAGATTCCATTTCCTGCTTTCTTCAAAAACAAAGTGTGATCATAGTTGCTTTTCTGGAATCCTTCCTTCATGAAATATCTATCAATTCTGCTGAACCATACTCTCGATGCCTGTTTTAGACCGTAGAGGGCCTTCCTTAGTCGATAAACTTTGTCTTCCTCTCCTACTTTGATAAACCCTTCAGGCTGATCTACATAGACTTCCTCCTTTATTTCACCATACAAGAAAGCACTCTTGACGTCTAGCTGATGAACACACCATTCTTTCTGAGCTGCTACTGCTAAGAGACTTCTGATTGTATCCCAACGAGCAACTGGTGCAAAAACTTCAATGTAGTCCACTCATGCAGTTTGTGTATACCCTTTCGCGACTAACCGAGCCTTACACTTTTCAACCTTTCCTTCTGCATTCAGCTTTGTCTTGTACACCCATTTGACCCCGATTTTCTTTCCATGAGATGGCAGGCTTACAAGCTCCCAGGTGTTATTCTTTTCTATTGACTGAATTTCCAACTTCATTTCATTTCTCCACCTTTCTTCTTTTGCAGCCTCATTGTAGTTTACTGGATCCACATAACAGACGTTCAGAGCAAAATTTGTGAATTCTTCTTCATCTAGTTCTTTTCCGTGTACGAAATCACGCATCCATCCAGGTTCTCTCCTTACCCTTTGAGTTCCTGTCCCTGAAGCTTCTGTTTCATCTTCAACATTTTCACCATTCTCTTCACCATTTCCTTCTTCTGGTTCTTCAGCACAATTTTCTTCATCAATTTCGTCTTCTTCACACACTCCATCATCTCCCCAAGCAATAACATTATGCTCTGATGAGTTGTGTAAATTCCACTCCCACTTAGATTTTTCATCAAATATAACATCCCTGCTAATAATGATTTTCTTTGTGATTGGATCAAGGAGTCGATAAACCTTTGTTTCTGTTGTTTCATCACTAACTCCAAGAAAAATTCATCCGTGACTACGATCGTCGAGCTTAATCCGTTTCTTCTTAGGAATATGAACATGACCTATCGAACCAAAAACTCTAAAGTAAGCAACTCCTGGCTTGATTCCTGTCCATCTGTCTTCAGGTACCATGTCTTTTACTTCCTTTGTGAAACTTCGATTTAAAACATGAGCAGTCCACCTCGCTGCTTCTGGCCACAAATATCTTGGCATTTCCTTTTCTGAGAGTAGACAACGAACCATATTCATGATTGTTCGGTTTGTCCTTTCTGCCACTCCGTTTTTTTGAGGAGTGTATGCTGCAGTCAGTTGTCGTTTTATTCCTTGATCTCTGCAGAACGTGTTGAATTTTTCTGAATTGAATTCACCACCTCTATCCGTTTGTAGTCCTCGAATTACAGTTTTAGCTTCCTTTTCAACAAGGTTTTTGAAGATTTTGAATGCTTCAAAGGTTTCAGCTTTATCTACAAGGAAAGATATCCACGTTTTTCGCTAGAAATCATCAACAAATACCAGTAAGTATCGCTTACCACTGTTAGAAGCTGGAGTGATTGGTCCGCACAAATCAGCATGAATTAGTTCTAGTTTCCCTGTTGCTCTTCATTTGCTTTCCTTTGGAAATTTTCCTCGTTGTTGTTTCCCTATGTTGCATATCGTACACATCTTAACTATATCCTTGATATTTGGTAACCCTTCTACCATCCATTTCCTCTGCATGAGCTGAATAGATTTTTTGTTTATATGTCCAAACCTCCTATGCCAGAGATTTCCCAGATCTTCTTTTTCTATCTTGAAACAACTCACAGACATCGGCTTCTTCTTTGCATTAATCAAAAACATGTGATTGATGGTCATTCGTGCCTCTACGATCATTCCTCTTTGATGATGATAGATCTTGCATACACCATTTTTTATGATAATTGTCAGCTGTTTCGCCTGCAATTGTCCCATACTCAGCAAATTGTTAGTAAGATTTGGGATATAATAAACATCGGTTACCACCTGTGTTATTCCTTCCACTTCAATTCTGATCTTCCCCTTTCCTTGGACATCCATCTTTCAACCATTTCCCAGTCTAACAGTGGTTTTGAAGCTTTCATCCAACTCATTAAACCATGATTTTTCGCCTGTCATATGATTCGAGCACCCAGAGTCAAGGAACCATACACCGTTATTGTCAACATCACCCATGTCTGTGTGTGCCATTAAGAGTAATTCTTCCTCTTCATTAACTTCAACATAATTAGCCCCTTTCTCCAAGCTTGTACACTCAAACTGGTAGTGACCTACCTATCCGCATCGAAAACAATTGATGGCTGATCTGTTGACATATGATCTGCCTCTCCCACGTCCTCTAAAACTGCTTCTTCCTCGTTGAGATGTCCACTTTCCTCTTCCTCGAGCATTCCTTGGCTCATTTTCAACTTGTAGAACCTGTTCTTCAGTTTTCTTCTCGGTCACCTTGCGTTCATGAACAAGTAATGACGCCTGCAACTCATCCACTGTAAGAGTATCAATATCCTTTGATTCTTCGATAGAGCAAACCACGTAATTAAAATTCTCTATGAGACTTCGGAGAATTTTTTCAACAATTTTGATATCATTCATCATTTCTCCACAGTTCCTCATGTCATTGACCGTTTCCATGACTCTTGCAAAATATTCTGTCACTCCTTCTCCAACTTTCATCTCCAAGACTTCGAACGTCCTTCGTAACCGTTGTAGTTGTGCACGTTTCACCCTAGCAGTGCCTTTGTACTTGACCTTCATAGAGTCCCACAATTGTTTGGCAGTTTCTTTCTGGGTGATAGTCTTCAGGGTGGTCTTGTCGATTGATTGGAATAAATAATTTTTTGCCTTAAGATCCTTGAGTTTTGCTGCTTCAAGTGCAGCCTTTTGTGTTGCACTCGGAGTCACAATCCCTTTCAGATCATCAAATCGTGGATCAATGACACTCCAATACTCCTTCGAACGCAGAAGATTTTCAATGACTAGACTCCAGTGGTCGTAATCTCCATCGAATTTCGGAACTGCTGGTGTTGTAAAACTTTATAGTTCTGCCATTTTCTTTTTGGTGTTTTTCCTCTCAAACACACTTTTCTCAAACTTTCTCATAGTGTATTTGGCTCTGATACCATATGATAGAAAACAGACTAATTCCTTACACAAATGTGATCAGAGAACCATCACAAATCTATTCAATCAAAGAAGTTTTGGCTTATATAGAAGCCTTACAACGTGCAGAAACTATAAACCAGAAACTATAAACCAGAAAACAAGGAATGAAAAACGGAAACATTACTACACTAACTCTAACTGCAACTAACCCTAACTCGAACTGCAACTGACACTAAAATAAACTGCAACTGACACTAAAACAAACCCAACATACTTGGCTTCCCTTGTATGTATCTACGACTGTCGAAACATTTCTAATTCATCCGGGCATGATCATGGTGTTCGATTTTTTAGATCTTATGCTTGTCAACTCAAGATGTTCATAGTTCATTAGTCTATCTATTTTTGAGTTTTGTAAAAAAAAAAAAAGCGGAATTTTCAGGGAAACAAGAAGAGAAACATGGGTGCACAAGACAAGGACCGGAGAGAGGAAGTCATTCAAGCTTGGTATATGGATGATAGCAATGAGGATCAGAGACTTCCCCATCACAAAGAACCAAAGGAATTCGTATCCTTGGACAAACTTGCTGAGATAGGAGTACTCAGCTGGCGTTTAGATGCAGATAAATATGAAACGGATGAGAAGCTGAAAAAGATCCTTGAAACTCGTGGTTACTCCTACATGGATTTTTGTGAAGTTTGCCCCGAAAAGCTGCCAAATTATGAAGAAAAGATAAAAAACTTTTTCGAAGAACATCTCCACACTGATGAAGAGATCCGTTACTGCGTTGCAGGAAGTGGTTATTTCGATGTCAGGGATTACGACGAAGCTTGGATTCGTGTATGGGTGAAAAAAGGGGCAATGATAGTGTTACCTGCGGGAATATATCACCGCTTTACCCTGGATTCGGACAACTACATCAAGGCACTGAGGCTTTTCGTGGGTGAGCCTATTTGGACTCCGTATAACCGTCCCCATGACCATCTTCCAGCCAGGGAGGAATACATCAAAAACTTTTTTAAGGAAACCAGTGGCAACACGGTTGATGCTACAGCTTGAAGTGCTCAAATCTTGTTACTGAACCATAAATAAAATTATATAATTAACGGCACTACTTAGTGCTGCTTGTTTGTTTGGTACTCGGTCCTTGTCGGTTCTCGTTCTTGATCCATCTGTCACCCTGTTTTAATATTGTGCTTGAAGCATATAATACATACTTATTGAGATATGTAAAATAAACAAAAATTAAGTTTCTTATTGATTAAATTATAGACTAAATTGGTTTGAAAATACTTCTTCAACTATCAAATTTTGATACAAATTGGAAAAACCAAAAGAACATTCAGGAAAACAATTACACAAAATACATCAACAATAGGACAAAAGCTCTAGGTGGCATGTATAATCTCGAATTTGGACTGGGGCTCAAGCAGGTATATTTGATTTTAATCATGCTGAAATAATCAGCGGCAAGATGAGTGGCGGACTATTATCTCAGAGATGATGAAGCATTTAAACTACTCCAGTCAAATGAACAGGACACTAGGATACATCATAGGTATCTTGTCCGATTCTTTGGATCAGCTTCATGGTCCTGGCTCACCATCTTGGCAAATCCGTTGGTCAAGAATGAGTTAAAAGCTTTTGAATGTGCAGTGGTTAGCATCAGAACTTGTAAATTTCCGCATCTGTTCAAGCTTATTGCATCAGAGAGGACAAGCTGAAGCTTTTAGAAAGAAACTCTACTCAGTGCTATCGCTCAGCAGCTTGCGACAAAGGTGCAGGGAACTATTAATCAATTTGCCATCTGTTGACCATTCATGAAAAGCATTTCAGTCAACATATCGAGACTCCCAACTATCAAGAGGGCAATGGAAATTATTGAGCAATATTTTGCTCCAAATATTTCTTTGCTGGAGCGACATGATAATTTGATTGTTCAAACACTTCCTAGTCTAGTAGGATCTTGAATGGGGGATCGAAGTTCCGGATACTCTAGCCAACTATCTTATTCTCCAGAACTTCAAGTACTTTTGTTGTGGTGATGTTTTATCTCTTTTCTTCAATATCCATTATCTCCGTTTTCGTTATTTTAACAAAATCTGGTCTGGTTATCAGATTTCAGTCAAGGTTACAAATCTTTTGAGTCGGTTTTAGTCATTGACTCGTTTGAAGCTCTTTCTGGTTGTCCCTAGTCCACTTTGAAAGTGGGTTTTATGCTACAAGTTTGTCATGCTTGTAATGTTTTTTGTGAAGGTTTGTTGTTTATTTTATACTCAATGGTTGAAGCCCAGGATGGTTAGAATAGGCTTGTCTAACTAATATTATCATGGTTAAAAAGAAGATTAAGTAATTTTTGTTTAGAGATTAGACAAAGCAGAGGATTGGTGCCGGATAGTGGGACTAGATAGCAGATTTAAAGATAATTAGTAAATTTTTTGTTTACAACAGATAATCTATTAGGTTAGTTATATTCACGTGCTTAATTTTAGGTAGATATATTTACCGGATGAGAGTTACCCACTATCTATAATTATTCCTTGTTTTTTTCTTCACCAACTAAATAAAAAACTACCTTCATTATAAATCTTTACTATATGTACCAAATTTTTAGAGTAGCTATTGGGGATGCTTTAAGAGCACCCCAACTGAGTAGATATATGGGACTAGATAGCAAATCTAAAGATTATTCGTTAATTTTGTCTTTCCAGTAGATAATCTATTAGGCTAGTTATACTTACAATAGTTGTTGGATTATATGATAATCTAAAATTTTACAATATCAAAATCCTAGGTATATTTACTAAATTTTTAGAGTAGTGGTTGGTTGGGATGCTTAAAGACAAGAGGGTGGAATAAAAGGAGCGTCAGATTTTTTTTTCACCATCGTGGAAGAACAAGTTTCGAAAGAAAAAAATTGTCGTCGGAGGGTTGCTGGAATTTCACCGTAAAAAATGGTGGTCGCCGGAATTATTAGATAGAGAATGAACCAAAAAAATTAAAGACAGAGTGAAAGGTCTTCTTGGATTAGTGATAGGATTTAGGGAACAACACTATATATAATCACAAAAAATATTTTGGTTCTAAAAAATAAAATTATACAATGAACTTATAATTGATAGAATTAGACCGATCAATTTAACTCCGTGCAAATAAAATATGAGAAAAAAAAACTAAAACCTTCTTTACTTAAAACCTAGCCCCCTTTAACCTTAAAATTACGTTGCCACACAAAATTATCATTTTCTTTATAGGCTTAAATTAAAAAAGCTCAACTAACCCCAAGCCGAAGTAATGGTATCAACATTTACTTCCGCATTTACATTTAGTCTCTTGTGTACGAAGAATCAATGATTAAATTCACCAAAATCGTTATAGGTTAAAAAAAATTCATTAAAATATGTAGGTTTAAAAACTAAATTTATCGAAATGGACAAATCGAAACATTAACACGATTTCAAATTAAACGCTATATGAAAAAAAAATCTTCTTGGTCGGTATTTAAATCTTTCGGACTTAAATCACATATTTAGGTCTATATTTTCATCTAGACTTTCACCACATCTAAATAGGCGGAGTTTTAAGCTTGATGCCGAGGTATTAAGAAAAACTTAGTAAATTCCAAACATAGTAGTATGGTCAATAAATGACTTGATGCCGAGGTATTAAAAACATCTTAGTAAATTCCAAACATAGTACCATGGTCAATACATGACTCGGCCGGTAAAGCCGATGCAAACGATCGACATGATGTGTTAGTATTAATGCGGAAATATATACAACCTGATGGAATTTCAGGTGGACCTGACCATAACAACAAAATATATTGATGGAGTTTGGATCATGCAAATTTGACACCTATAGCATATATAATACAATCCAGATACTCGACATGAATCCAACATGATATTTTGGAGCTAGGCTCGAGATATATACACTCCGATGAGAATTTGGGTGAATCCGAAAACAAAAAGACTCGGTGTCTCTCTTGAGCAGTATTGCAAAGCTCGTAACAAGATCATGCAATGCGCTCATTATTGATGATTTCTACTACATGGTTGTCACTGGTACCTACTACTATAATAGTTTCAAGTTTAAAAATTCACACTTAATGATAAGTACTCTATGTTCTTTGGGGCTTTCTTCAATTCTTTATTATGTTTAATCTTAAGCACCAAGACACACAATATGTTCACTATATAAACCAATTGGTCCCATCTTTAAGTTCATCTGCTAAAATTATAAACGACGAACAAAAAAAAAACAAAAAAATGGTAGAATTAAAATGGCTCTATGTTTCTCTCATGCTGATTTTACTAACCTTACGAGCCCCTCTCAAGTGAGACTACTCTGAACTGTATCTTAAGACAAGTGAATGAAGTTATTCCCAAATCGAATATCATGCAACCATACCCGGCCTTGATCCAAATATCCATCACAACCTGAAACAACACCTAGACCATACTCACACCATCCCTACCACCCTTTGGTTCAACCATTACCCATACCAAAGCCACATTCCACAATGTCGACTTGGCCTGCTGCTTAGCCCAAGCATACCACAAAAAACCAGGTTCCCATAATCTTTTCCTGATCGTGATAATTATGGCAGAATTTTGAATCGATCCAAAGGCTATACGGGTTACACTGTCAACCAAGTCTTCTTCTCTAGAACTACCTACCGCTCTCCAGCCATACACCTTGCTGAATCTACTATCCTTACAACAAGCATATTATACAACAATCCCTTGACCATCTCTTTGAACCCACCAACATAAACTCTCCATATCCCCTCAGTCATCCACATTCCAACATCTCAAAGCTATGCAAACATTAATGATTCCCCATTCGATAACATTTGCACAATGATTGTGGAAAATATACAGTCTTTTTATATGAAAGATGGTATGCTTATTCTCTTACCAGAAGCTACTTCACGCGAAAAATCTGGGTGAGCTAAGTTCTTAATGGATTACTTTCCTAGAAAAAAACTCTCACCTTACCATGTCTAAGAAATTACTATAAGAACGTGGATCATGCACAACCTATAAGAGTGAAAATCTATTACATCTGTAAAATATTACTTCAAGTTCTCCACTACCGAAAATGCCACAAATGTTCTTCAATTATCCTATTGGTTTTTCACCAGCAACCCGATCATTCTAAAATGATGGAGGAAATGCCATCCACTATCAACGACCCCCTGAAATCAATACTTATATAGTTTAAAATCCATGGTTTGTCGCACGAACTATACTAAGAGAGGGGACTTATCATTTTGGGTAGCTATCTGGGCACCCCTGTTTATGTTGATACGCACATGGCCAATCGGATAAGACTTAACTATGCTAGAATATGTATTATAATGAGTGTCACTACAGATTTCCTAGGGGTAATTGTAATAGAATGCATGGGGAAATCTATCAATCTTCGCTTTGAATACCAAGGTCTCCTGCCTATATGCAGTAAGTGTACCTTCTTGGCCACTTGGTTTCCAACTGCATTCCTCTCGCTGGCTCCTCCTATTATAGTAATACCAACCTCTCATCAGGTCACCCGTGTAAATAACCAATGATTAACGGCAGTTGACACCTTGAGGATAACAAATCAAGTGACCACAGCAAAACATCTCCTAGCTACAACTCACTGATCTGCACTATCGAGGAAGATGGAAAAGACAACCATTCGAGTATGCTCAACTTAGATGGAAATCAGGAAGAAATCACTACCCAAGCAGCGATCCGTGACATGCCAACCTATGAGACTAACCAAGCAGTTGATAAGGCAACTCAAGTCTCCTCCGCGCAACAAGAAGATAATGACCATAAATCATTATAATTCTTCAAACTCTGCTAATATATGATAATATCTGCATGGAATGTTAGAGGATTAATTTACCCCATCTGTCAAAAAGATGTATGTGACTAAGTACGTATTCTTTGAATCGCATAATATTAATTATTCTTATCGAAACTAATGTAAAGATAGATAACATATGAACACTCATGCGAAACATGCTTCCATTTTGGCACTTTATAATGAATAATGACTCCCATCCTCTAGGTAGAATCTGGATAGTTTAAAACCCAAATGTGTATAGGCTTACCATAAACCACATGTCTAATCGTATAAAAGATTTCATAATTTGCTACAAATCTTATAACTCTATTTTCAGACTATATGATATTTATGGTTTTAATGAACCAACGGACCGCATTCCGGTTTGGAATAACCTCGACATCGTATCATTAGACCACCAAAGTAATCATTGACTTTCTCTTGGTGACTTTTCTACTAATTGTAAACCAGAGGACTGAACTAGTAATTCAAACCTCTAGAACGCTTTCATTAACGATTTTAATAATTTTTGCTAACAAAAAGAGCTTAAAGACCTTCGCTCTACGGGATTCCAATTTACTTAGTGTAACAAGCAAATTGATAACCCCATCTCCTAAAAAATTGACCATGTTCTAGTCAATAGTTTATATGGCAATATTATTCCCAACTCTATTACCAATTTCGATTTTCCCCATACCTCTGATCACGCTCTGATCATATTATTATACATGCCCCCGAATTCTACTCAAAATAACCCTTTTGATTCTTTAGTATGTTGTAATCCCACCCTGAATACAATACCATTATACCTAATAGTTGGCTTCATCCAGCCCCGGGATTGCGTGTGTCTATTGTCTCATTTAAGCTAAGGCGTCTCCGAATTTACATCTCCGGCTTAAATAAGTGAGAATTGAGTAACATATTAGATATAGTTGACAATGCTCTCCTTTCCCAAGCCGAACAAGACTTATTTATTAACCCTAATATTTCAGCCCTAACTGAAGATGAGATTAATGCTTCTAAAGAATATGTTTTATTTAGCAGAGTAGGAGATTCATTCTTCAAGCCAGCAAAACTTGGCTTAAACTATGAATTGTAAGAATACATTTTTCCACAACGGTATCAAAAATCATATTGCTAGGAATAAAACTGTTACACTCAATGATCATCTAACAATGTCTTGTTCCAACCCAAGTTCAGTGACTGATATTTTTTTCAATCACTTCTAAAACCTGCTCGGAATATAAAAAACCCTTCTCATATCTAGGTCTTCAATGTATTCATAACCTTATCGTCACAGAACTTAGTGAAGCTGGATAAGACCAGTATAGAATGCCCCATCAGTGAAACTGAGATTAAATCCAGTTTTTTTAACGTTGATAACTCTAAAGCCCTTAGTCCTGATAGGTTCAATATTGGTTTATTAAAATCCACTTTGGACACGATCGAGCTTGACCGAACTGGAGCGATGCATCAATTTATTTGCCCTGATAAGATGAGCCTTAATTGGAAAACAACCCTTATAGCTCTTATTAAAAAAATACCTACCACTCATTTGGATTATATACCTATAGTATGTTGTAATGTCATATATAAGGTAATTTCTAAGCTATTTTTTAGTAGAATAAAATGAGCCCTCCCCCTACCTCGTTGACTTCTCTCAATTAGCTTTCATACAAGGCCATAATATTTTAGATAATATCGTCATTTCCCAAAAAGTCATCTATGGATATCACACCAACCGAAAAAGCCCTCGTGCCGCCATCAAAATCAACTTGATGAAAACTTTCGATGACATCCGATGGCGCCTCTTTTTAGACATCATCTATGTAGTGAAAGTTTCAAAACGAATGATTGCATAGATTGTGCAATGTATATTTACCTCCATTTATTAAATCAACATCAATTATAATACCTTTGGTGCATTCAAAGGTAAACACGGAACCATACAAAGTGACCCTATTTATTCTTTTCTTTTCGTACTTATCATGCAAGTCCTTACTAGTATCATCAGAGAAAAAAGATATAACCCTTACTTTGGCTTTCATTGACAATACCACAAATTGAAAATCATCCATATTTTATGTCCAAACGATTTAATGATCTTCTGTCGTGTAAACCCTGCGTCAATCAATCTAATCAAAGATGACCTTGAATTATTTTCTCCCCCCTTAGGCATCTGTAACAACCCTTCTAAAATCCACATATACATATCTATCATTTTTTCCTTTCTTCGTCAGACCATGATCGTCATCCTTGGTTTCGAGAAAGGTTCCCTCACAGTGCGATACATGGGATTTCCCCTCATAACCACGCCTCTAACCTACAATAATCGCCAACCCTTATTTCAAAATACTTTGAGGCGTATAGATTCGTGGACTTCTAAACAATGTGCCATATGGATGCATACTACAGCTAATGAAGTTGTTTTTTTTGCTGGACACGTTTACTGGTCATCTGCTTTCATCCTCCCCATATATGATCAGAAAACGTTATCCCAACTCTTTTGTCGTTTCCTTTGGTCTGGCCTAGAGATGAATATATATGGCTCAAAATTTGCATGACCTAACAGCTCAATATGGACTAAACATGTATTAAATAAACATGTAATAGATAAACGCCATCAGAACATTCCAGTTGGATTAAATCTTAGTTGGAGTTGGAGAAAAATCCTAAAATTACAAGCCACTACCTCAAGTCTTTTTAAAATCCAAATTGGAGATGACATAACTCTACTTAATTTTGGTACGACCCTTGGTTCTTTAACAACTTTCTTGTAGACCGTTACGGATATAGTATTATTCGTTCAACCAGAATGTACAATAATACAAAGTTCTCATATATCATTTCTAAGGGCACATGGAATGGGCCCAGCTCAATCCGTTCAAGTAGAACATCTCATCATGCGCCCTTACTCAAAATCGGAGAAGCAATCAACCGGCTACCCCCGCCTGAGGAAGGTTAAGATATTAAGAGCTAAATACCAAACTAGTGCAGTAAATTTACAATTTGCAACACTTATTATTCTATTAGACCTTCGAGTCCTCAACTACCTTGAACAAACCTAATTTGAAACAACTACAGCGTACCTGGACATTCATTCATCGTTTAGTTGACCTTCTATGGGAAAGTGACCACTAGGGACAAGCTTCTGACATGGGGATATAACATCCCCCTTCCAAATTTTGTAGTATGAAATTCTTGCTCATAAACCATTATTAAATTAATGATGGATGTCTCTATTCCCAGATGGTGTAAAATGTTCGCTCCAGGAAGCTAGACTTCCCAAATATTGATAATGATTGGCTAGCCTGGTTGCATACAACTACTAGCTAAAACCTTGCTTTTTTTTATCTAGAATACATTTGGCGCATGACATTATGTACAGTGGTTTCATACATATAGAGAGAGAAGAATAAAAGGATATTCACTGACACCAAGTCCATAGACTCGTTATTCTCCCATCGCGTTCTCTCTGACCCGTGTAGGGCTGTTGATGGTTTCTTAGAACCGAAAACCAGACTAGAACCGAACCGATAAGGACTGGACCTAAAACCGACTGAACTTTAACGGTCCTGTTTGCGGTTCCATTCTAAAAACCTAAACTGATAAGGAACCGAAATAGATAAACTGGTAAGGAACCGAATTGTTAAACCGGTAGAACCGATATCGAACCGAACCGATAAAATCGATAATAAATCGATATATATTATATGTGTTACTTATTTATATCGTAAAAGAGAAAACAAATCGCTACAAATACGTTTATAAATAAATACCTTAGTTTATCTAAGAAAATATTAAAATCAGACGAAATCATTTATAAGATAATGCATAACATTACACTTCTGATATCAAGTAGATCAAAGGAGCAGCTTTGGTTTTCGGCTTCCCATCATCCTCACACAAAAACGGAACACATAAAAAAGAAAAAACCATATTCTATATGGAACTACTAACAGCAAAAACAACAACGCCATGTTTCAAAAAAGATAGAGACTAAAACTCAGTCTTTTCTCATGTAAGAAAGTGTACCGGAGGATACTAATGTGGTTAAAAGAAAACCGTTTGAGACTTTGTCTTCGAAATGGGATAAAAAACAATGAGGATTTAAAAAATATATGAGAACTTTGAAAGGAAGGCACCATTACTTTGTACCCCACGTCGTTTTAGTTCCAATATAAAACAAAAGACTCATCCTATATAAAACACACAAACAGTTCCTAGTTACTTACCAAAATGGATCGTGATCCCACAAACAATTGTTATCCGCAGTTGTATAATAATTAGATTAAAATTTTATATGCTTTTTGTCGGTCCGCTAAACCGAAACGAACCGATTTTTATCGGTTTCGGTTTAGTTCCGTTTAGTAGATACAAAATCTTATGGGTTCGGTCCAATAAAGTCGATCGATTCGAACCGACAAGTTTAGCGGTCTGATTCGAACCGACAAGTTTAGCGGTCTGGTTTGGTTTTATAAAACACCAAACCGATAACAACCCTAGACCTGTGTTACAGATGCAATGACATCAAAATTCCTTCACTGTAACAATTCTAATTAAATCATTGTCTTGCAGGTATCTATCAAACATATTGGTTCCTTAGCGGATATAAGACGCTCTACCGTACTTGTTTGTTATCCGGTCTTCCACATTTAACCTATATACGTCTTTTTATGCGTTTCAAACACCAGTACTAATATAAAGGTGAAATGTCCCTTTAAAATGTAAAAAGGTACAATATATTTATCCAAAAAATATTCTCAAATATTTAATTATTTATTAAAAAAAGATATGAACGTTATATGCGAATGAATGGAAAGGAAACCCCATTTAAAAGATGAAAAAAGTACTAGTAAATACTCACTCAACTACCTAATTACCCACAAGTACCCAAATTTGGATAGTGTCACTTAGTACCTCCACCTAAAGTTTAGACAAAAATACCCCCGACTATATTTACCCATTTTTCACTTCAAACCCACTTTCCCCCTTTTTTGGCATCTTAAACCAACTCAAACACGTGTAATTTTTTAGAAACAACGAGAAACCGTTTGACTTCCACGAACCTCTCTCTAGAGAAACCCTTCCAACCTTCAACCTAAAAATCAGTGGTTCTTAACCGGATTTTTTTTTCAACCGGTCACCGTCTTCTACTCCGTCAAGCTAGTAACTGGTGAGGATAAAAGTAGCCTGAGGGTAGGCTGGTAATTTTAAGTGGAGTTTTAAGGCGGCGTAAGGGTGTTTCACTGTGGTGTGGTGGTGTTTAAGGGTGTTTTAATATATTTCAAAGTGTTTCAAAGTGTTTCAAGGGTGGAGAGAGAATTAAGCAGCCTGGCAGCATGTTAATTTTTCTTACCCATAGTTAATGCTGGTGGTTGGGCATTTATAGTGTGAAATTTGGGCCCTTATGGGCTTTCGGGTCAAGTTTAATGGACC
This sequence comes from Limnanthes douglasii subsp. nivea, assembly GCA_036936605.1. Classification (NCBI taxonomy): domain Eukaryota; kingdom Viridiplantae; phylum Streptophyta; class Magnoliopsida; order Brassicales; family Limnanthaceae; genus Limnanthes; species Limnanthes douglasii. The sequence continues at coordinate 387,760,208 of JAUPFV010000001.1, read as the reverse complement.
TGGGTCATGTTTAAAGACCCATGAGTTTTAAGCAGGTGTATAGGTAGCTTAGTCAGATAGTGATTAGGTTTTTTAGTACTTTAGTCATAGTTCGAACTGCCTTATGTTCGCAGTGTTCAAAGTCACCTGTCCGGTTCAATCAGTGCTGTTCGAACTGAAGTCATGGAGTCTGTCCGAATTTACGGGGTGACTTTACTTTGGACTACCCTTCCGGGGAGCTCTTCGAATTCGGACTCATCAGTAACCAACAACCATTGGACAACTTGCCGTTAAGTCTACACGGGCCGGTGAAGCAAGAATGTGTTACAGTAACCATGTATGTCAGGATTGGGGAAAATGTCTATTTGTTTTGTGTTTATGGTGACTTCGAAGAACTTTTTGCTGTTATTTGACGATCCACTTTGGTATGTTAGTTTATGCGTTTATCGCCAAACACAATAGTTTCTTAGGTTACATGTATTGTTAATCTTTTTGTCCGTGTTGGGATGTATATTAGATGTGTTTTACGTGGTCGTTTCTTGGTTTTGGTATTGTTTTCATATTTCCCAGATCCGTGCAACGTGCATGTAAAAATAGAACAATTCGCGTCCTTCTACATCGGTTGTAGTACAATTCGCATCTTCATCATGTAGGAATGCAAAAAAATCGCATCCTCATCGCATTTATAGTTTGCACACAATTCACATCATCATCGCTTTTATAGTTTGCACACAATTTGCAACTTCATTTCCTTTCTATTCCATACAATTCACAACTTATATTTGTAAATAATTCGAACGCTATCCTGAGAGTTGTTTGCAACTACAAGCCTATAGAGTCCCTTTGTCGGAACCATTCGCATGCAGCTGATGATTTTTGTTTTTGTAGGAAGTATGAAAATAAACCAAGCTATTACAGGTCAGGATTGGTGATCCTTCTGAAACTGCTGATAGAGTACCATATTACTGCTGCCCACATCGAAGCTACAAGAAACACACTCTTCTATACACTTTTGAAAGAACCTTTCGACCTTTGGAATGTGGGAGAGCTGTCGAATAAGAATTTTTATTTGAACATTCAGTATGTTGTGGATATGTTCTCAGTCGATCAAGATGCATTCCGATTTGGGTCAAAGTTTATGAAGCTACCACGGATGATGTAAAAGTCATATTCGGGCTAAAGCACGACACAAAGGAAATGGATTTAACAAAAACCGGGGCATTCCACAGCGGATATGTAAATGGGGAGGAGAACGAATAAAGGATGATGGAAAAATACTTCATGGGTGAAATGTCGGGGAAGATAGGACCGACCAATAGTAAAACCATCACGAACACCATCTTAAAGGTACTTGTAAATGTAGTTTCTCTTATAAGCAGGATACTGAACTTTACTAACATAGCATGGTGTGGTGGGTATTACAGGGAGGTATAGCAAGAGCTATCAGTGAAAGGGAGGAGCATGAGTTGGAGGATGTTGCACGATTGTTGATATTGTTTTTCGGCTCAACCCTCTTCTACTTGGTATCTGGAGATGTAATGGTTGGAGTGTGCTTTATTTTGTTGAAGACCTCAGCAGAATATACGATTAAGATTGGTCTGGATCAATAGTGTTGAAGCTTCTCCAGTCTATCAGTAGTTGCTTAGAAATAAAAAAACCTGATAGAGTTGTCGGCTGCGTCGCACTTCTAATCCTAAGATTTCTTTATTCAGTCTAAATATTAGTTATATATGGAGCATCTTGATAATAATATTTGTCCCGATGCATCCCTTCGTCATGGAGCACTCAACAATTGGGCTAGAGGTCGTAAAGCCAACCTTGATCCCAAGGTTCTTCAAATGGCGGCGACTGGAGTGCCTATCATCGACCGTGTCGCTGATTTATTAGACTAACTCTGCTGGAAGATGATGAGGTATGAAACATATAGTTATATAGACAAACAACATGCATTTGAGTTGCAGACAATTCTTTCCTATTACAGTTCGCAACAACTCTCAGGAAACTCAAAGAGCTGGATCAACCCCACAGATGATAGAGTTGAAAACAATTCGCAGGTTATAGTTTGCACACAACTCTCATAAACCCTAAGAGCTTATGCAATCCCACAGATGATAGAGTTAAAAATAATTCGCAACTTATAGTTTGCACACAATTCTAGGAAACCCTGGGAGCTGTTTTCAACCCCAGAGATGATAGAGTTGACAACAATTCGAAGCTTATAAGTTTGCAAACAACTCTCAGGAAACCCTACAAGTTTTTTACAACACCTAAGATGGTATAGTTGATAAAAATTAACAGCTTATAGTTTGCAAACAACTCCCAGGGTTTCCTGAGAGTTGTTTGCAACTCCAAGTTGATAGAGTTTTAAATAACTCGCATGATATCATGCGAGTTGTTTACAAAAAACTATCGGTGTAGCTATTTACTTCGATCTTCCTCCCTTTGTAGATTTTGGAAGCTCCACTATGTTTGACTGAGGCTGAAAGAAAAGCATTCAGAGGAGCAGTAGGAAATAGAGATCCAGATGTTGCACCGATGTTACCCAAAGAAAGACCGAAGAAAAGGAAGAAAAGCACAACCCCTAAAGCAAGGAAAAAGACGACAAAAAAAGGAAGAATCTAATCAAGAGATCTCAATCAGAGTCCCACCTCAAACAGTTCCCCGAACAGTGATTCCACCAACACCGATCGAGACATCCTAATAGGAGGCCGAGGACGAGGAAGACAATAGTATGAGTGACACAATTGGTAATTGTATCCTCAAACGTAGACAGGTTACTCCAAAGAAGTCTTGAACTGAAGCAAGATCATAGTGATTGAAGACATATACCGATAAGGACAAGTACTTTCGGAAGATCGCCAAACATGAAAAAAATGCGTCTGCTAGTGAGCCTTCCGTAAACGTAGATTTAATCGCTTTAATCAGTATGTAATATGTTATAATGCTGCTATTATTTTTTCATCTTGAACCATTAAGTTTGAAGATAGCGGAGCTAAAATCACAACAACTCCGCAATGCTCTCTCTCAGCCCATTTGCCAAATTGGAAGCCTTGCAACGGAGAAGGAACTAAAGCTACTTGCATTGCCAGCAGAAGCGGCATCTATTGAACTGATGGAACTTTTGTCATCTAAAATTTAGTATAAGGTCCCGAATCGAACGAGAAAATTCCAGAGGAGAAGGACGATGATGGGAACCATTCACCCGTACCGGTACCATCCGTTGTACCCGAGAAGGACGATACAAATGATTGTCCTACGGAAATGGCGGTTTTAGAAAAAGAGGAAGACGAGCCATCTGAACAAAGACCGGAAGAGTTGTTGGTCACCACAGAGACAGACACCATGGAGAGACAGACCGACAAGTCTCCTCCTACAGAAGAGGCAGCGACAAGTCTGAGTCCTCCAAATGAGAAAGAAAGACATGAGTCTCTTACGAATGACTGAAAGCTTGTACCTCACATGCCATAGGAAATAGACTACCAAAAATACAGAGCTAAGGACGTAGACGCTCGTGAGAAGGAAGTGGCAACGGAAGAATCTGGACTTACAGACGCAGAAAGCCGTGAAGATGTAAGTGGATCTGAAGTACACTAAGATTCAAATATGTTAATATATTGTTGTGATGCAATTGTCTACTAATGTATATTATTGTATACATATTCAAACAAAATCAGGGTATGTATTTAAAAGAATCCGTGGTTTTCTCTTACTAACAATTCACGTGCTATTATGCTCTATTTTTACACAATTCGCTATATGTTCACTTTCAAACAAATCTCAAGATTGTTACGTCAGTCCATACAAATCCCAGGATGTCCCGAGACTTGTTAGTTGTTTTATTAAATTCGGGTACCATACAACTCTCAGGAGTTCCTGAGATTTGTTTGATATTCTATTAAACTGGGGTATCAAACAACTCTCGGGTTATTGGAAGAGTTGTTTGCAACTCATAGTATCATGATTGCTTGACATAAATTCCTTTTTGTTTTATATTTTCTATAAAACAGCATGCCGACAGACAACACCCACAAAAAGAACAACCAAATCAAGGAGAACAACAACAACACCACCTAGTCGAAGAAGAAGAAGAACAATAACAACAACACCCACATGAAGAAAAACATTAGGACAATCAAGGAGAATAACAACAACAACACCTAGCCTTGGTACAGAGAAAAATGCTAACAAAAACTGGAGATGCACAAGACGTAGCTACGGAAGATTCAGAGTCTGCCAATTTATGTAAGAAGTCGGAACTACATAGCAAGGGTAAAGCACCAATAGAAGACCAAAAGTGAGACAGAGATGTACCTGAAAAATAAAAAATAGCCTACGCAAAGTCAGAATCACTAAACTAAGCTGAAATTATAGGACTAGTACCGAATCAACCGCAAAACATAGAAGGTCAAGCTCCATAGTTGACCGATACAATGATAACACAATATGTTTACCTGATGTATCTATTGATGGTTTTTACACTCAAGTTTCACAAACATTTTAAAATGAAATTGATAATGATACAATGACGGGATCCGAAGATTATGCCGGAGCAATCAACCGCATTGGTTGTCGCCGACCGTGTAGTAAGCAGAATTTTAAATGATTTTTCAACGTGTGTATTAGGATTTTGTGAGTGTTTCGATATTTGTATAACAATTTTACTAAAAACTCACAACATATCATGAGAGTTGTGTGGATATATATTAAGAGTTAGAAACAACTCTCAAGATATCATGAGAGTTGTTCGATATTTTATTAAATTGGGGTATCAGACAACTCGCATGTTATCATGAGAGTTGTTTGCAAAATGATGCATGACACAAATTCTCTTAATTTTTTTATCTAATATGTTCAAGTCAAGGGAACAAACAGAGAAGGAGGATGACATGATGCCTAATTTTAATCTACTGTATCCAACACAGCAGCCGGAGGCAGAGGTAAGTGTGGCGGAAGCTCCAAAGGCACAAGTAACTCTCACCGGATGGCCAAAGAGAACACGGAAAACTGATTGGATCGATGTCCGTAAATACCATAAAATACAGATAATTAAAGCCAAAGAAGACTCACCCGATCCAGCAGTATGATATTTACCAACGTCCCAGGTTTCCTACAGAATTAACGGGGAAATGACTGATTTGTTGGCGCTACCTTTTGAAAATGACCTGGACTACAAGGTATCCAATTTTCAACCAACTCTCATGAATGTTTCAAAGAAGTCTCATATATTTGACGTAAATAAACAAATCGTTTCATAGATTGTGGATGCTTGGATTCAAAAGATGCTTAAAGAAGTAAATTGGAAAGTTCCATGCAAAACATTTCCTTAAGTGAAATTCTACTGCGTACAAATTTCTGGCATGACTATGATAATTTTATCTATAAACTACAAAAACCTCGCATGTTCTCGTTGTAATGTACTCTTCCTTGAATGCATCATCAAATGGAAAAAGGAGAACAAATAAAAAATGTAGTCGAGCAACACTCTAATCCAATCAATAAACTCAACAATGGGTAGGCCACAATATTTTTTGATATTATTATTAAAATATTCGGGCGCAGTAGAATAAGTCATAGACCCATATTGTTTCCCTTTAACGTAAGCCTGAGCATACTTATCTGAAGGTAAATTACCAAGCAAATCGCTAATTCTGGCATCACCTTCACATAGAAAATATGTTAGTATATCCTTAAAAATCTCTCGTGTGGGAGCATAAGCAAGAGTATAGAAGAAACACAACATCCTTTTTTATAGTCTCTCTTAGTGTCTTCCAATTTGGATTTCAAACTCTGCATGAGATGGAAATAACAATATGCATAATAGTAGTTTGGATACAAGAAAAAAACAGCTTAAACGATACCAGAATGACAGTCTGGAATAAATGTGATTTGGCGCTCCAACAAATGAGATTTCAAACACCCCAAAAACCACATCCAATTTTCACAATCCTCAATGTTAACTAATTCAATTGCAACAGGGAATAGTCTAAAAAGTGGCACCTCAGATGGTCAAATATAGAACTCAGCCATAAAAAAATGTAAACAATTCGCAATAGTGCCTGAGAGTTGTAATAAACTCTCATGATATCCCGAGAGTTATTTGCAAATCTTAGGATTACTTGAGAGTTGTTTCCACCTCTTGTATTTCCAAAGAGTTGTTTGCAACTGTCAGGATATCCTGGGAGTTGTTTGCAAGTCTGATATTTGCAAAGAGTAGTTGCAACTCTCATGATATCCTCAGAGTTGTTTGCAACTCTTGTATTTCCAAAGAGTTGTTTTGCAGCTCTCAGGATATCCTGGGATTTGTTTACAACTCTAGGCTGCGAGTTGTTTATAATTTTTGGACAAAACATCATAATCCTTCAGATTAAAAAATGAAACTAACTGTTGTTGCCGTCCTTTGCTACCGTCGTATGCAATACACCCTTATACTTGCCATTTAACAATGTTCCATCGACAAACAACATTGGACGGCATGAATGGAAACCCTGAAGCGATGAACCAAATGTTATAAAACAACGCTTGAAGTGGTTTCAAGTTGATAACTCCAACGGACAGTTTGTAGTAATATCACGGCTCTTCAATCGTTTGAAGTACCGACTTACTAAACTAAAAGAACTTGAACTATCTCTGAAAACTACCCTCCTTGCCTTCTCTAATGCATTCTATGACAAACGGTATGAGATGTTTAGACTGTAATTTTGTTTGACATTCGATTGTATGATTTTGGTTGTCAACGAATGACAGGTCCTGATAGAATCATGAATTTACTCTACAATCAAATCTAATGTCAAATGCCTATGCTGCTTATGTTTTTCGGAGAAAACGGGACTGCAAGTATGGTGCAGAACATACTTTTTTATTGTTATTGAGTCGGTGCTGGAATCAATAGATGCATAAAGTCTCCATTTGCATCCGCTTGTGAATTTATTTTCACAATAAGTAGTGATCTTGTTTGCTGTGTTGTGCATGTATTTGAAAGAAAACCCATGCTTTGAAGTATATCGACACAAAGATAACCTTAGACCTGCAGCACCTTCGTCGAAAGCTTGGCCAACTCCTGTAATAGCATTAGCCCAACCAGTAGTAGTAAGTTATTTTTTTCTCTGATCAGAGTTAACAAAACCGTTACTACTTTCCCCGTTAATTAGTTGATTAAGAAATGATTCTCCCAAACTTATGTTAGGCTGTTTATGTTTTACAACAGAACCCTTATCACTATAAAACTTATCATCAGAACCTTTATAAAAGACTTTTTGTTCTATGACAAAACTAACATTTTTTAAACGCTCCAAATCAAGATATAATACTAAACCAACAACATCTTTCTGGTTATTAAAGAAAAAATTCTTGTGATCCCTGCAGGAGCAGGTAATTAGGTAGTCACATGTGACCAGCTCCTCTCATGTGCTCTCCACATACTCTTGGATACTTTGAAAGCTTTCAAACTCCGTGAAAGGTACAATTTCAGTTTGGTGACCATGTTTAAATATACAAACTCTTGATTTAGACATACCTTACCTTGCACTGAACAATCATAAAACAAGTTATTAGTTCCAGCACTGAACAATCAGTCGAGCAACTCGCATCCTCTCTTGAGAGTTATTTACAACTATAAGATGTGAATTGTTCGCAGTTTATTCTACCGCACTGGAGTTACACAATTTGCATGTTAATTTAGCACTCAAGCATGAAAAAATATATACAATTCGCAATAGTTCATGAGAGTTGTTTGCAAATCAAACATTTTTGCACTCAAGCATGAACAAAATGTAAACAATTCGCAATAGTTAAACAAGGATTAACAACATAGACTAACATAATAACAAACAATTGCTCGAATAAAAAAAATATAGTAAAAACTCAAACAAGATTTACTAACAACCGATACAGTAGAATAACACATATTCTAACTCATAAATCTAAGAAATAACCTCGAAATCAGTAGTTAAACACCATCACCGAAAAGTAACACGTAAAATCAAAATAACCGAGATTCTAAAAAACTCGAATAACGTGTGATCAGGTCCTGTACGTAGAAAGCAGTAGTTAGATGTATTTTACACCGAGCTTATAGAAATATGCAGACCTTGAAGTCAGCTGCCTCCCAAGCAAATACATCTAAATTCTTTGCTAATAAATCCACAAATCGTACCTTTGATTCTGAAGTAAGTTCATTCCCTAGGTGTAGCACTTTATTAGCAGCTATGACCGTGTCCGCTGTTGTAACCTCCGTTGTGGGTGAATCCGCATTTTCTCATGGATCATCCACTGGTTCTGGCGAGGTAAGACCTATTACAGCTGGAACAATGTTCCCTCCGCCATTTAATTTCTATTGGACAAGTTTTGAAGGATCCAACGCAATCGCATAACAAGTTCGCACGGTCCTCTAGTTGCCTCGGATTATACTTGTCGAACTACCCATTGGATACTTAATGCATTGTTAATACGTGCATGGCGTTGCTTCCATCCTGACAAGCCATGGTCGTCCAATGATCGCATGATAAGGACTTGGGGCGTCAGAGAAAAAAAATAACTTCTTTAATTCATTCTTTGTAGCTCCATGACCAACTTTAACCATCAGCTCGACCTCCCCAACACATTGTGAAGATTTTCTTTTGTATCCTACCAAAGTTCACTGAGTAGGTCGCTACGGTGGGACATTCTACATGCGATCAAAACTCCCCTTGAAGATGATATTCACAGAGCTTCCTCCATCGACCAATACTCTTGTTACCATTACTCCTCATATGTCCAAATGAACAGTTAAAGTATCTTCATAGGATAAACTTAAACCTCTGAGATCATCATTATTGAAAGTGAGATCGGCGACCGGGCCTCTGTAGTTTCGATAAGAACTTCCATCTATCTCGTAAACCCCGAACTTATTTTTAGCTCACTTATTCTGGGTAGACCCTTGTCCAGTAGCCAAACTTCCCTCTGATATGCTCAGTCACCACTGCTGCTTGTTAGCTTCCGACCCTTCTCCAACTGTAGGTTTTTCGGTGTTTGGAGGGTGATCTTCATCACGCCGATCTGGTTGAGTTCTTTTGATATATTGAATCAACTCGCCGATGTCTATCAAGCGTTGTATTTCTTCCCTTAACTGCCAACATTCATCAGTCGAGTGTCCATGGCCATGATGATACGCACAATAATATCTATTAGACCGCTTGAACCCAGGCGCACTCATTGTTCGTGGAGCTTGATACCTCGTACGCCCCTTTATACGATCATAAATTACTGAAATAGCCTTTTGCAATGGAGTGAAGCGTTTGTTTGGTTGATCGAACTGTCGAGGTTTTCGATTATAATCCCTCCTCGGTTGATCCTCAGTTTTTTTCCATTCTGATCCACCATCTTTGACATCTGGCTCACGTCGGTCCGGGTGACGCTCCTACTATGGCATCTTCAACTATGATAAAAGTGTCAGCTCTTGGAAGTAGATCTCAAATGACCTCAGTGGGGAACCTTACGAGATCCGTATATAGTCCCCCTCTCCTCTCGAGCCCTCGTTTTAAAGAAGCCACCGCCATATTCTCGGCTAGATCTGGAAAATCATTCATGGCATGGACAAATCGTCTAACATAACTTTTGACAGACTCACCTCGACGCTGATAAAGATCCATGATCGAATCACGCTCGCGCTTGAGCTCCTTGTTGCTCACGAACCTCTCTTTGAATGCTTGCCAAAGTCCAGCAAAATCATAAATAGATCATTTCCGCAAGCTACTGAACGAATCCATGGCGTTACCCTTAAGAGTCATTGATAATGCTCGGCAGAGCATTACATCATCAGGATTGAAAGTCATCATCATGTTTCTGAACTATTCCAGATGCCTCTCCGGATCCCCTGTTCCATCATAAGCTTCCATCCTGAATGTATCGAATTTCATCGGAAGCTGGACTTCTAGGATCTTCTCTGAGAATTGCGATTCCTTCAGTACATACGCCGATAGCTTTGGGCGGATCGGATTGTAACGAGGGTCCTCATCATCTCGAGCTCGCTTAGTAGACGTCTGTTTGACCTCATCACACGGTCCTCTGTTTGTCGTCTCTTTTAAAGAGAGATCAGTCCTGTTGCCCCTGATTCTTGCAGTTAGAGCGTGAATAGCGTCGTTCATACCTACCATGGTGGGATGCATAGCTTGCTCTCTAGCGTCCCGTTCGAACATTATTTTCAACTACTTTTCTTGCAGGTTCTGGATTCGCTGTTCCCGTTCGAGAACCGATGAGTCGTTCGCCGGTGTAGTTTTCGCAGCTCTGTGAACCCCAGCGTATTATCGATCTGATGAGGATGTGTCTCTTGCCTAGGAGCAACGACTGGCTGAACCATATGTCCCTCTGTCACGACCGTTGATGGGGTATCAGAGGATTGCGTCTTGAGGAATCGTAGGACAATTCGTAGGACAAACCGCTAAACAAAAAAAAACGATTTTTATCGGTTTCGATTTGGTTATGTTTTGTAGATTCAAAATCTTATGGATTCGGTCCAATTCGAATCGACAAACTTAACAATCTAATTCGAACTGACAAACTGGTTTGATTTTATAAAAACCAAACCAAACCGATAACCGTGCTAGACCTGTGTTACGGATGCAACGGCACCAAAATTCATTCGCCGTAATATTTCTAATTAAATCATTGTGAAATGATATAAAACACTCTACCCTATTTGTTTGTGATCCGGTCCTCCATTTTTAACCTATATACGTCTTATTTATGTGTTTCAAACACCAGTACTAATATATATGGGTGAAATATCCAAATGTAAAAAGGTACGATATGTTTATCCAAAAAAATAATTTGAAATAGTTATAAAATATTTATTTAATTATTAAAAAAACAGACATAAACGTTATATGTGAATTAATTGAAAGCAAAACGTATTTAAAAGATGATATGCCATATTTTATATTAAAAATATATTAATATTTTAGTAAAAACATATATATATTTTGTTGTCATCCAATTGAATTATATCAAAATTAAGGGCAACGCTAAACCGAGACCCGTTTTGGTTATAATAAGACCCCTTTATAATGAGACTTTCTTCAGCTATAACGAGACCCCATTTTACTAAATTACCCTTAATATATAAAACTTTTTGACCGACTATCTCTCTTTTCTCTTTTCTCTTTTCCCTTTTCTTTTTTTATTCCCTTTTTCTTTTTTTTTCTTTTTTATCAAATTCAAGTTGCAGCTGACATCTCACGAATCAAAATCAAAAAAATTATTTCTCTTCTCCAATTAATCTCACCAATCAAAATCAAAAAATTATTTCTCTTCTCCAATTAATCTCTCTCTCTCTCTAGAGAACTCATTTCCTAATCAAAATCAACAATAGCACCCCAAGCAGAAAAGAAGCCAACTGAGAAGAAGGTCGCCGAGAAATATCCCTTGGCCACCGTAGCAGCTGAGAAGAAACCAAAGGCCAGAAAGAAGTTACCAAAATAAGTTGGCGCCGGAGCTGATAAAAAGAAGAAACGATCCAAGAAAAGCGCCGAGACCTATAAGATCTACATCTTCAAGATCTTGAAGCAGGTTCATCCCGATATCGGTATTTCCAACAAAGCTATGGGAATCATGAACAGTTTCATCAACATATCTTCGAGAAATTGACTGGTGAGTCTGCGAAGCTTGCGAGGTACATCAAGAAACCGACTATCACTTCAAGGGAAATCCAGACTGCGGTGAGGTTGGTGAGGTTGGTGTTGTCTGGTGAATTGGCTAAACATGATGTATCTGAAGGAACTAAGGCTGTAACAAAGTTTACAAGTTCTTAGGTTATGGAATTTGAGGATTTAGGGTTTCTGGTTGTAAATTTAATTCAAACTTAGAATTTGATGTGTTGTTTTCTTTCTTGTGGTTTTGTTATCAGATTGATGTTTATGATTTCGCTATTAATCAAAGATCTTAATTTTAAATATTGATTTCTTTAAAAAAAATTAAAAAATTTGCAGCTTGTATCTTATCTTGGTTTCGAACAAGATTGTCATTACCATCATAGGTCTACATATTACTAAAAATTGGCTCTTCGACTAGTGTGATTCATTCTTTTTACGCTAATGAAAAGTCTGGAAAGTTTCACAAGGCGATATTAAAATATAATTAAAAAGTATAGAGAAATTTTGTTAAAGAAGAGAAAGAGGAAGAAAATTGTTTAGATTTTTGGTCGAAAACTTGGTTTTATATAATTGGTAAAATGATCATTTTATATAAAAGAAAAGAAAAATATTTGATTTAAGATCTCATTATAACCAAATGAGGTCTAGATATAGCCTTGCCCCAAAATTAATACTTGCAATACTATCCGCCTTTCAAAATCTCAAATAAAATTATACATTACCGTTACCATCACAATGTATACCGTGACCTATATGTTTGGTCACTGCTTTTATATATATAAAAAAATAATATAAATTTTAAGTTTTTGAAATAAAAAACAAAATATAATCCTAAATGTTTTTTTTTCTACCTACATATTATTATAATTTTCTACTATTTAATAGACAAATGTTCTCAAAAATATACTAAAATATAGTCCTATCTTTTAATACAATTTTGATTTTAATATTCAAATATTTTACAAAAGCGAAGCTAATAATAAGTTTTTAATAAATTATAAAAGGATTAAGTTTGGAAGGATTCACTCCTATTAGCGGACCTGAAAACCCACCCGAAACCGAATCAAAATCGGGTTCTTCGCCCCCAAAGGGGTAGCCGAGTTGGTTTAGTATGACATTCTTATGACCAAAAGGTCATGAGTTCGAGTCCCTCTACATACGCTTGCTGAGCCTGTCACCTTGTGTGGTTTACCTTCTTGCGTTGGTTTGCAGGCTATCGCGTCAGACTGAGGGTTTACCTTGTGCGCACTCATTGCACTCTGAGTAGCGGCTGCGGGTTTCTTCCGAAGAAAAAAAAAATCGGGTTCTTCGAGAGCCTTGGATTTTTTACCTTAATCCACTACAATATTCTCGAGTAAATATCTTCATCGGAGCTAATATCACCCCTCTTCCAGAGAGGATTCTTTAAAGAGGAAGAAAACCAGAGAGGAAGGTTTTGCTGGTGGAGCTACAATATTGGAGACCCTTTGAGAATCCCACTGGTGATGAGTATGAAAATTCTACCACTGAAAAAGGAGGTTTAGTAATCCACCACTCCTAATTGCCCATCTGCAAGGTTCATGAGGTTTTTCTCTTCAAGAGTCGGACACCATAGCAAACTCTATGTATAATATGCTAGCTCCTCTAGAATTAACAGAAAGAGAGCTAACACGGCTGAAAAACAAACTGTCAGAAGTCAGGAAACATGCTTGTGCTAAGGAAAATGAATCAAAAGAGTCGGTTGACCGCCCCAATGCCCGAGTTGTTGAAACCAAAGCTGACCATCAAACTCTTAAGAGAAAAGAAATTAAGTGGGATACGACCCTAACTCAACTTAACAAATCTCTTTTTAAAGCCGAGGGGGATCAAGATAGAGCGATTGAGAATTTGACTGCTCAAAAACTCAAAAACTGCTTTCTTCGTCTGCGATCGGCTAGGATGCTTAAAGATCTTCATGATCTCCAGCTGGCTATGGAAAAAAGTAGAGAAGAAAAGAGTTTGTTTACTACTAAGTGTAAAAAGGTTATGGAGCAAGAGCTTGTCGATGCGAAGGCCTCTTATGTTTTGCATTTTCATGATCAGTATCCCCAACTACCATTAGGGTCGATGTGGTTGGATGCCCTAAATGAAGATCGCCCTAATGGTGTTGTTTGTGTAGTTCCCGAAGTGAATTATTCTGATACGTCCGAAAGTCCCTCTGATGGTTAATCTTAGGTTGTCCTTGTAATTGGAGTGTGTTTTTTGTTTTCTAAGTCCCGAACCCAATTAATGTATCTTTTATCATTGTTGGTGTATCATTTTGCCATTTCATCAATTGTAGTGTTCGATTAATGTACCTAGTATTTGCTGCATCCTTAGAAATCGAAAGTGATCAGTTTTCGATGCTAAAAAATGGAACTGTTAGAAATCATTACGAGTTAGAATCATAATCTGAAGTAATAACATATTAGGTTCGAATACGTAGATCAACTTAATCAGTTGAAAAACCTTTTAGGTTTGAATATGTAGATCAACTTAAAAGTCGAAGAGTCTTGTTAGGTTTGAATATGTAGATCAACTTAAAAATTCGAATAACTGTTAGGCTCGAATATGTAGATCAACTTAAAAGTCGAATACACTTTTTAAGTTTGAATATGTAGATCAACTTAAAAGTTGAAGAACCTTGTTAGATTCGAATACGTAGATCAACTTTAAAGTCGAAGAACCTTGTTAGGTTCGAATATGTAGATTAACTTAAAAGTTGAAGAACCTTGTTAGGTTAGATTATGTAGATCAACTTAAATGGCAAGAAACCTTGTTAGGTTCGAATATGTACTGATATCAATAAAAGGCTTGAAAATTGATAAACAGGTCGGTTTTGTAGGCCCCTCATTAAAACCTCCCTGCGCCACCAGGGTAGGAAAAAGTATGCCCCGACCGAAATTGTTTTACAAGACGATAGAGAAAAGAATTAAACGTTCGAAATTAATCCAAATACAACTTGAGATGCTCGATGTTCCAAGGAAGTCGTAAAGGTCGGTCAAACTTGTCCTTCAATCTGTATGTCCCCGGTTTTGTCTTTCTACCACTTGGTATGGGCCTTCCCAATTAGGTGCCAAATTCTCGATTTTTTATATTTTGTATGGAGGAAAACCTTTCGCAACATATTTTCACCGACTTTGAATTCTCTCCTTTGAACTTTCGAAGCGTACCCGCTTCTCATTAGGGTATGATAATGTAATGAATTCAAATAAGCTTGAACTCGTCTTTCTTCAATTAAGTCTACGACTAAAAGGCGATCTTCGCTATTGTTACTTCCTCGTAATGGCTGATTCTGAAGAACGAGAACATTTTTTCTGCGGGAGTTACTGCGTCCATACAATATACCAAAGCATAAGGCGACTCTTGATTTGCAGTTCGAGGCGTAGTTCGGTATGCCCACAGTACTTCTTACAAGTAATGTGGAAATTTCCCCGCTTTCCATTCCAAAATTTTCTTTAGACTGTCAATAATTTCTCTATTAGTTACCTCGACTTCTCCATTGGCTTGAGGATGAAAAGGAGCTGAGGAACATTTTCGTATTGTATAAGTTGAGCAAAACTCTCTCATTTTATCTTTAGATTTAGTTTCAGACAAAGGCTCGGCCTCGACCCTTTTCGAAAAATAATCCACTGCTACCACTATTGTCTGCCTCCCCCCAATTGCTAACTGGAATGGGCCTACCAAATCTATTTCCCAGCTGTAAAATGGTAGTCCCTCTAAAATGGATTTGAGTGGCATTGTCGGGGGTATTAATTGAATTTGCGAATCTCTGACAAGTATCATACCTTTTAACTAGCTCTTTAGCGTCAGCTGGTATCGTAGGCCAGTAAAAACCAGATAGAAAAACTCGTCTAATTAGTGCCTTCAACCCATAATGAGCCGACCCTTCACCATCAGGAAGTTCGGATAAAACCATATGTGACTCAACTTGCCCCAAACACCTTAATAAAGGACTACTCAAAGATTTTTTATTGATTAAATTTTCCAACAACACAAACTGGTTGAGCCTTGTTCCGTACTTTTTTTGCTATTGTTTTATCGTCGTGTAATGCCCCGTTTGCTAAAATAAATCGAATGTTATTTCTCCAATCTGTGTTAGTTATTGTTGAGATTTGGCGGGGCATTTCTGGTTGGTTTTCTAAATCTGCTCGTTTAAAGATAGACGAGTATTCTTGAGTTAAAATCCACGGGTATTCACCGACGATGCCGTTGTTGCCAATGAATCTGCGACCGTATTAGCTGCTTCGTCGACATGCTCATAGTTGATTTTCTTGAAGAATGAAGCCAAAAACCTTAGAACGGCCAAATACTAAATTAACTGTTCTTTTTTCACTTCAAATTTTCTGGTGGCATGGTTGACGAGCAATTGGGAATCACTTATAAATCGAACGTTCTTCGCTCCACATACTTGGGCCAGCCTTAACCCCGTCAACGCTGCCTCGTATTCAACTTTGCTTTTTGATGCTATAGAACCAAAATGAATTTCTTGATGTATAGCTATTCCCAAGGGTGAGGTAATTTGGACAGTGGACCCACATCCACTAATACTTGACCCACCATCGGTCCCACCAAGCCACTCATCTGTCTCTTTTTCTGGCTCGATATCTATTTCCTTTAGTCGGCTAGAGTGAAATTCTATTAAAAAATCTACCAAGGCTTATCTTTTAATAGTCGTTATTGGCTCAAAATCAATGTCAAAATCACTTAACTCAACCGACCACTTGGACATGCATCCCAAAATATCGGGTCGTTGCTCAAATTTTTTGCTTCCTACAAATTCATGCCTAAACATAACCCAGAACATATTGAATTTTTTTATGCATCCTTGAGTTAACTAATTGTACCATTTTAAGACCCGATCTTTAAAAGTCATCGGAAAAGCTCCGCAAATTAACTTTATCATCGTTATCGAAACTTAACATGAATTTTTTAAAGGCTTCCAAATGATTGTCCGTGTGTTTTTTCCCATCATACTTTTGTAATTTAGAAATATCAAACCACTTTAGAAGATATATTGAGAGGATTTTGTCAGAAAGCGGAGATGCCCTGCAGTTATGACCGAACCCAAAGGCACCGCGCCCTAATCCCTATGTATGGGTTGCATTTAATCCTTCTTCATTTGGGTTGTCGAACTGACTCCTGATCCTGTACCCGTAAGTCTGGCTACCCAATCGAAACTATAACTGGGGGACATTAACCTGCTCTCTTCTATTGATTGTTATAGCTCATTCCTTTGCGAGAGAAATTGGAGTCATTTTGTTGATGTTGTTCCCTTGAGGCTTTAGTATTTTTTCTCGACGTGACTTACGTCGTCGGATATATCGTTCTCGCATGATCCTTTATCCTTTTTGAAACGTCGGGTTTCTCATTTTAGGGAGGATGATTCGTACGAATTATCATCAGTGGAATAACTATACTATCACCTCGTCCGATGTTCGGTTTTCCTTTCCAGGTTATTATCCGCTTACGTGCTCGGCCTCTACCCTTATGGAAATCTACTTCATCTCGATCTCCATCACAATTTTCTTCTTTATCACTATCACAAGACTATTATCTTCGGTCGCCCGACCTATTCCTTTTAAAGCTAAAACCGTTCTATTTTCAACATAAACCTTGGCTATATCATCCAACAATTGTTGCCTAGTCATGAAGAGAGTCGACCGTTTGCTTCGGCCTTGATTATATGATCATGATCATCGTAACGCTCCTTGGAATGTCGATCCCCCGAGCATGAAATTACTATGGTAGAGTCCTTTCCTACCACATCTCCTTCTTTCGCTTCTACATCCATCTTTCCTTATATAGTGATTTGAGAGAAGTAGGTCCCTGGGTATCACTCGTTCCCACAGACTGCGCTAATGAATGTTCAAGAAATATTTGTGACTAATTATTACTTAAATCTAGAAGTATTAAAAGGTTAGAAAGAGAAATGCAAAACCGTAGATAGAGAAAGTAGTCAAATCAAGTACCAATCATTGAATGTCCTCTCTTTTTCCAGAAAAGGATCTCTCCTTATATAGTGTCAATATTGGGATCCACTCGTACATGTTTATTTGTATTAATTACACTTTTGTCCCATTAATACACTTGTTTCTAATACTCTTTATTGTTTACAAAATAGGTCCTTATTGTTTACCCATTTATAAAATAAGTCCTACAAAATAAGTCATATACTATTTTAAATTTTTTATGAACGAGACTTGGTGCCTATGAAACCTCTTGGATTATCTATTTTTTACTAAATGAGTATAAAATGTCGAGAACTTTTATTTAAAATATCTTCGTTCTTTGCTTGGAGTTTTTTAGAATTAGCAAAGTATACTCAAGGTGCATGATTCTCTAGTAAGGGTTTTCTCTTCTTTTTAAGAAAACATACTTTTTTATGTGGATTAAGTCTTGATTATCCGTCCTCTTTTGATTATATTTTTTTTTGGATTGATCACACATTGCCAGTCTCTTTGTAATCACTTTTTTCCGATGATTTTTCACCATCCGAAGCATATTCAACTTTTATTTTAGAGATTTTTTAACAATACTTAAACACTTTGTTGCTTTTGGTATTTTCATTGATAGGTTGTGCTTTAGCACTTTATATCTTGGTGGATAATGTTATTCTGAGTTATGTTTTCCCATCGGCATACTTTTTAGCATTAATAGGTTGGAGACACACTTTTGTTTTCTCGTTCTTATTTTTTATATTGCATTCTTTTGCACTCTTTTAAAGGTTAATTTAGGTGTCATATATTTTATTTTGCAGCATTATAAGTTGTTTGGGATATATAACTAGTAAATGAGTTATATTTTTTGCATTAAGAGAGGAAAAAGTACATCCACGTAGTTCAGTAAACACAATTTACATGAATAGTAAGTTACAAGTTTTTTTATCCTGAAATTCTCTATATTCCATAGGTGCGAGACTTGGTTTCTATTTTCATCTAACAACGTGTAAGTTCTCTGCTTTATATTTGCTTCAAACGTAAACAATCCTTCCCATGTCGGGTTTAGCTTTCCAAGTCTTTTGTTTTGTTAAATATTTTTCTTAGTACTTCGTCTCATGGTTCGAAATCGTGAACTGAACTTTGGAATTCAATATATCCATAATTAGTATCCAATAATTGTCTGAACGAAGGTGTGCTTTGACCTTTCTTTCTTCAACTAGATTGATCACCACTCTTCGGTTTTTTATCGTTATTTTCTTCGTTGTATGTGGCGATCCTCTAGTTCATCATATATATGTATGTTGGCACTACTGTCTCCATACCACATATCATATAAAATGGTATTTCTCATGTGAAATTTGTAAGTGTTGTTTGGTATGACCATAGAACTTCTAGTTGGGTCTCTATCCAATTTCATATTGATGCTTCCAATATTATTTTGATTCTTGCAATTATTATTTTGTTAGTCACTTTGACTTATATATTTTCTTGAGGATATAAAGGAGAATCAAATATTTATTTAACTACATTTTATGTGTAGTATTGTGTGGCATCATTATTTTGGATTTGTTTTCTGCTATTAATGGTAATAAATTTCAGAACCTAATATCTACAATATATACTCACTTTTATGAAAGGAATTACATATGCTGCCATGATGTGTTGCACTGCTTTTGATTCTACGCACTTGTAAAAATATTCTACAAAAATAATTAAGTATTTTCTTCCTCCAAAAACCATCAGGAATGGTCCCACGGTGTCCATACCTCATCTATCAAATGGTACTACCTCTATTATTCTTTCGAGTAACAGTGATGCAATTTAGATTGAATTTTGAATCTTTGGCATGTGTCACATGTCTTCACTTTTTTACTTTTCATCCTTCATGATTGTTGGCCAATAATAATATAGGAGTAATATTCTTCTGTGTAATGTTATATATCCATAATGAGTGCCTCATTATTCCTTATTTGATTATTTCATGACAACGTTTGTTTTGTCTACGTCTAGGTATCTTAGTAAGGCTTGTGATATTCCTCTTTTATACAACGTGTCCGTAAATACCTTGCAAATATCTTTATACCTTTCTTTCCTCCCTTATGTCTGGGTGGATGCCTTCAATTAGGTAGTTTATTTATAGGCATTCGTCAATCTGCTTCCTCTTTGTGTCACTTGATTAACATGGACCCTTTGGGTGTTCAAGTTAAGAAGACATATTTTGGCAACGTGATGAATGCTTTTTCTTTTAATATTACTCCTGGTTCTAAAGATAAATTGACTACAGAAGGCAATGCACAAACGTTTGCACTTTGTGCCACTAACACTTGTTTGAATTTGTCATGCTTGAATTTAGAGGCGAAGTGTTGTATCTCTTTTTTATATTGGATGATGTTATTATTTATTTTCTATTGGCCTGACCTGTCATTTAGCCAATACTAAATAAGAGTCAGTCAAAAGTTATATACGTTTTGCTCCGTAGATTTTTACCAACCGTAATCTTGCACTAAAAGCATCATATTCTACCTCATTATTTGATGTTTGGAATCTAAACCGCATGGATTGGTTTCAAATATTACCAACTAGGACCCGGGCTGCATCCCTGCCCTCGAGTCTTGATTGTTATTTCGTCTATCGATTCTGACTCTATTGATGTTTACTGAATCATTTTTTTATGATGATTGGCCTTTTTGAATTAGAATTCTTCTATCAAAACATCACCTGATTCTTCGGCCTTTCTAATCATTTTAGGTTCGAAATTGATATCCTAGTTCCGTAGTTCTATTGACCACTTGGTCAATATTCGCGGAGCATCGGTTTTTTACAATACTTTTCGTATGAGGAAGAAAGTTTGCACAATTATAATATGTGCTTGGAAGTATAATCTCATTTTCCTAACCGCTACTACCGATGGTAGAGCTATTTTTTCTAATTGCAAATATCTAGCTTTTGTTGGTAGTAAATATTTACTTACATAGTATACGGCTTTGAAATCCCATCATTTTTTCCTATTTAAAATTTTACTCACTGCATATTACAATACTACAAAATACATATACAAGCTTTCTCGTTCCTTTAGATTTGTTGATCATTATGGTGAGGATAATAAAATTTTAATGTTATTTAATGCTTCTTTGCATTCAAAATCCACTGAAAGTTTCCCGATCCTTTTAATACTTGGAACAACGATCGATATTTTTCCTAAGATTGTGAAAAAATCTTGATGAGTCCGACTAAGCTTACTGTTAGAACTTGAAATTATTTTATGTTTTTTGGGGCCTCCATTTATTATAGGTTGGCAAACTGGGTTAAATTTAATATGATTTGTTTTTCACTTATCATGTATCTTAGGAATTTTTTGGATCGAACACCAAAGGTGTATTTTTATAGATTTAACTTAAGATTCACACATAAAAGGTTGTCGAACGTCTGCATAGTATCTGTAAGATGATTTTCATAATGTAGGTTTGTTACCAATATGTCATTGATATATTCTTGTATGTTTTTGTCTACCTGAGTTGTGAAGATTTTATTTATTAACCTTTGATAGGTTGCTCTTGATAATGGTTGGAAAATATGGGCTATAATAGCAAGTTTTACCATTATTATGCATGTAAAGTCTTATTTAATGACTAAAGCAAGCAGAAGGATTGGGGGGGGGGGGGGGGTTTAAGATGTTAGACCCCTAAAAGTTGTTTACAAATAGTACAAGAGTGGGGTGAGAAAGTCTATTTATTAATGGCAAATGTATAATTTCAACATCTAGTCCATACACTATATAAATGACCCTCCCTTTTTGGAGAATGGGCCAATGATTAATGAATGATTGGAATATTTATTCTTTTTTTCTACTTCTATCCCTATTTTCTAATTTCTCTTTCCTAAAATCAGTCTCCTATGAATATTTCTTTATCATTTACTCTCATACAAACATTTTTTAGTGCAGATCAGTAGATCAAATATTTCCAGACTTCTAAGTGGCGCCGTCTGTAGGAAACCGATTGGTACCCAGAATCGTTTTCAAAAAACCTTAAAGATTCATCTAAATATATTCTAGAAGGGATGGAGGTCGAAATCCGTGCAGAGCAAGAAGTCGACCCGAAGAGTCTCGCAGTGGGAGGTTCATCTTGAGATTTCATGGTCGATGAGCTAGTTCCTAACGAGGAAAACAACGATGATCGGTGTGCAGAGAAAGAAGTTGACCCGAAGAGTCTCGCAATGGGAGGTTCATCTGGAGATTTCATCAGACTGATTTTGAGATAAAGACTATTGGAAGGAAATGTATGGACAAGAATATCAACAGGAGTTCAAGTTTCAGCATCTGAAGGCTCAATCAGACGTTCACAACCCTGAGTACCGTATTGGCACTCAGTATACTTATCCTTCAGATGAGGGCTTATATGCATTCACCAATAAGGGTCCGGGGAAGGTTGCTTACAAAGTAGGACATAACTGGAGGTCATCTCCACTCTGCCCAGAAATTTTTTATGGGAATCTCCTAAAGTGGTTTGACATTTTTAAGTTTGAGAAGTTTGATGGAACTCAAGACCCGAATAATCATATTGAACAATTTAAAATTTTAATGATTAATTACGATGATGATGACAAGCTGTTGAGTAGGAATTTCTCCAAACCTTTCAAGAATGCTGCTTCAAAATGGTACAATCGGCTTCCCTTGGGTTGTATCGAGAACTTTGACATGTTTTGGAGTATGTTCCGCCAGCATTTCGTGGGTAGTAAAAAATTTAGTGTCAATGGGAATATAATTATTTACTGCAGGCAGAAGGTGGAGGAAAGCCTAAAAGACTATATAAAGTATTTTATCCAAGTAAAAACTGATATGGAATTTTGCGTGGATAGGGTGGCCCTAGCTGCTTTTCGAATGGGTCTGCTTCCGGGGTTGATGAAAGACAATGCATCAGAGACGCATGAATTTTGGAGCACTGTTGGATCAGATAAAAAAATAATTTTAGTTAAGGAAACAAGAGCCTTAGAGATAGTATCTATGGCCCAGTTCTACCAAGATCCGATGATGACCAGAAATAAATCTGGCCCAATAATTGTCCAACCCCAGGAAAATCAACCAACTAACAATGCAAGGGTGCGAGCTCCAACACAGAATTTGAACCATGTTTCTTCAAGGGCAAATAAGTATTCACCTGCTGTAAACACACAACAATATGTCCGACCCATGTCAAATAAATGGATCTGACCATCTCATTTTGCTGAATTAGAATATAACGGAAATTTTTGAGAAGTCCCGTCCGAATGTACACTTTCGTAAGCCTTTCCCAATGCAGACTCCGAAGAAGAACAAACAAAATAAATATTGTCAATACTATGAAAATATTGGACACGATACCAAATATTGTGTGGCGTTAAAGAATAACATCTAGTATTTATTTGAAAATGAAAACTTAGCCGACTTTGTGAAGAAGAATGTTGTATCTCCGAAGCAAGAGCCTGCCCTAGAGCAGGAAGATGCTCTAATAATAAATGAGTTGGTTAATGAAGAAGCTATTGATGCATTTGACATTTCAGCTGAGTACCTAGATCTGAAGCCCAGAAATAGTATCAACATGGTAGAGGAACCGATTGCTAAGGGCAAGGTTAGTGAGCTATATCCTTTCTTTGAACAACTAACAATATTTGGTGGCGATACTGTTGCAGGTGTATCAAATTATTCTTGGAAAAGGCATATTATTCGTCTAGCAAATCAGTTGGAGGCAGGAGCTTCAACTCATCTGTATAGAAGTCCATCTCCAATACTTTGCTTTGATGATGATGATATGAGAGATGTAACTGGCCATCATGAAAACGCAATAGTCATCGGGGTAGAGATAGCTGGAAACAAGATCCGAAAGTTATTGATTGATACTGGCAGTCCGGCTAACATTATATTCATGACGACTTATAACAAGATTCAAAACCCACCAGCAATTATGCGGTCGGATCAGACTATAGTAGGATTTACTGGAGCAACAGCCGAAGTGGTAGGAGAATACGAATGAAGGGTTGAGTTAGGCCAAAGACCGTTTAAGAAGATAGTTACGGTGTTACTCATTGTGGTGGATGCCCCAACATCGTACAACGCAATCTTTAGAAGGTCATGCCTATCTAAAATGCATGCAGTCTCCTCCACTATTCATCAGTGCCTGAAATACGTCGGAAGTAATGTGGGAACAGTTAGAAGCAGCCAAAAGATGGCAAGGGAATGCTATCAAACAATGTTGGCCCCTAAGAAACTCAAAAGGGTCGAATCAATGAAAGAATAACAATCAATGGGGACTTTTTCGGAATCCGATCCTGTGGATGATCCGAGGGAGGCCCTCGGGTTTATGGTCTCGGCCGAAAGGTTCGAGCCTTTTGAGGTAGAGATAGCTGGAAACAAGATCCGAAAGTTATTGATTGATACTGGCAGTCCGGCTAACATTATATTCATGACGACTTATAACAAGATTCAAAACCCACCAGCAATTATGCGGTCGGATCAGACTATAGTAAGCTTTACTGGAGCAACAGCCGAAGTGGTAGGAGAATACGAAGGAAGGGTTGAGTTAGGCCAAAGACCATTTAAGAAGATAGTTACGGTGTTATTCATTGTGGTGGATTCCCCAACATCGTACAACACAATCTTTAGAAGTTCATGCCTATCTAAAAT
Organism: Limnanthes douglasii subsp. nivea; assembly: GCA_036936605.1. Classification (NCBI taxonomy): domain Eukaryota; kingdom Viridiplantae; phylum Streptophyta; class Magnoliopsida; order Brassicales; family Limnanthaceae; genus Limnanthes; species Limnanthes douglasii. The sequence continues at coordinate 387,736,008 of JAUPFV010000001.1, read as the reverse complement.
GCATGCAGTCTCCTCCACTATTCATCAGTGCCTGAAATACGTCGGAAGTAATGTGGGAACAGTTAGAAGCAGCCAAAAGATGGCAAGGGAATGCTATCGAACAATGTTGGCCCCTAAGAAACTCAAAAGGGTCGAATCAATGAAAGAATAACAATCAATGGGGACTTTTTCGGAATCCAATCCTGTGGATGATCCGAGGGAGGCCCTCGGGTTTATGGTCCCGGACGAAGGGTTCGAGGACTGTGTTTTGTCACCCAAAAAAGTCTTAAAATCGGAACCAATTTGTCTTCAGAGGTAAAAGAAAGTTTAATTAAGTTTTTATTGACAAAGCTAATTTTATTTGCATGATGTACAAAGGATGTCATAGGGGTCCATGCGGAATTTATCTACCATAGATTAGCCATACAAAAGCAGTGTCCGTCCAATAATTTAGAAGAGATGATCTTTTTTGCAAGAAAAATCTGAAGCCATTATGGCAGATATAGATCGTTTAACTAAAGTTGGGCACATACGAGAATCTCAATATCCGTTGTGGACTGCTAATCCGGTGCTAATAAATAAAAAGAATGGTAATTGGTGGATGTGTGTAGAGTTAACTGATTTGAATCGTGTCTGCCCAAAGATCCTTTTCCTGTACAAAAAATAGATCAATTAGTTGATTCAACTTCCAAAACTCGGCTGCCTCTTTCATGGATGTTTACGCTAGTTACAATCAGATTCAAATGGATCCCAAGGATAAGGAGCATACTACTTTTATCACCGGACGAGGTTTGCATTGTTACAAAGTAATGTCATTCGGACTAAAGAATGCTGGAGCAACATATCGACGTTTGGTGAATAAAGCTTTTGAGACCCAAATTGGGAGGAATGTGGAAGTATACATCGATTATATGTTGGTCAAAAGTTCCAAAGATGAAGACTACTTGGCAGACGTGGAAGAAACTTTTGCTAACTTAGCAAAGATAAATTTTGAAGCTAAATCCGCAGAAATGCACGTTTGGAGTCAGATTCAAGTGAAAAAAATTGTTGAACCTTTCCAAATTTCTACAAACATAACAAAGGATTGGAGGAATGGGATCAAAGAATTTCTGATAAATGATGTATTACCAATTGATATAGTAAAGGAAAAGAAAATACGTTTTAAAGTTTATGAATACGTTGTCCTCGGAGATGTATTGTATAAAAAATCCTTTAGTCGGCATATACTTTGATGTTTGAGGGACAACGAGTCCCAAATGATATTGTCGGAGTTACATGATGGGGAAGGGTCAGCACACTGTAGGTACAAGACACTGATACGAAGAGTTCTTCTGGCTGGGTATTATTAGCCTACACTATCCTCGGATGCGAAAGAGCTTGTTCAGAAATGTGACACTTGCCAGATATTTTCTAATACGATTCATGCACCAGGTGTGCCACTGGAATCAATATTTGAATCGCTTCCTTTAGATCAGTGGGGTATTGATTTGGTTGGACCATTACCAATGGTGTCGGGCGAAAGTTAGATGATCATTGTTGCTGTAGACTACTTTTCAAAGTGGGTGGAGGCTGAGCCTTTGGCAGGAACCAAAGCCAAAGATCTTATCAAATTTGTTGTTTCCAGTATTTGTTGGCGCTTTGGGGTTCTAAGGAAATTAACGATAGACAATGGACCACAATTTGACAACAAAAAGATGAAAGCTTTTTGTGCTTCAAAAGGAATTCAGCAATGCTTCATAGCACCTTTTCACCATCAAGCAAATGGTCAAGTCGAAGTCACCAATCAGACAGTCTTGGATAGATTACGAAAAAAATTGGAAGGGAAGGCTGGAAAGTGGCCAGGCTACCTACAAGAAGTCCTGTGGGCCTACAGAACTACCCCGCAGACAACAATACAAAAGTCACCATTTGCATTGGTCTATAGGATGGATGCAGTAGTTCAATTGGAAACAATTTTCCCTTCATACAGGCTTAGAAATTATTCGAAGGAGGAAAATGATAAAGGAAAACGAACAAAATTGGATTTGATAGAGGAAAAAAGAAAAAGGGCACAATTGAATTCCTTACATTATCAGACTTTAATGAGAAGTCATTATGCGTTGAAAGTAAGAATGATAGAGTCCAAATAAGGGGATAAAGTGTTAATGAAGGTCTTCCTCCAAACAAAAGAAAAACGTTTGGGCAAGTTGGGTCCAAATTGGGAAGGTCTGTATACGGTAACAAAGAAAATCAAGCCAGGGACCTACAGACTCAGTGATAAACTGGGAAGAGATCTTCTTCACGCATAGAATATCGAACATCTTAAACTGCATCTAGAATGATTATATAAATTTGTAAATATTTTTCTTTATGAATTATGTAAGTATCGGTGGCATACTATTTCCTACTCTGGTGGCGCTGGATGTTTCCTAATAGCCAACTTATATATTATATCAGTTTGCCATCTTAAAAATTATTTCTCCTGAATGCATTCTTAACTTCGCCAAATTATCCAGAGTTATTTGGAGGGAAGAATGTTCATTATTTGGAACTAGCATTGGTCCTCCAAAGTTCTTTCGAGGGCAGAATGTTCATTATTTTGAACTAACATTGGTCCTCCAAAGTTCTTGGGAGAGCAGAATGTTCATTATTTTGAACTAACATTGGTCCTCCAAAGTTCTTTGGAGGGAAGAATGTTCATTATTTTAACTAACATTGGTCCTCCAAAGTTCTTTGGAGGGCAGAATGTTAATTATTTTGAACTAAAATTGGTCTTCCAAAGTTCTTTGGAGGGCAGAATGTTCATTATTTTGAACTAACATTGGTCCTCTAAAGTTCTTTAGAGGGCAGAATGTTCATTAATTTGAACCAATATTGGCCCTCCAAAGTTCTTTGGATGGCAGAATGTTCATTATTTTGAACCAATATTGGACCTCCAAAGTTCTTTAGAGGGAAACATGTTCATTATTCTGAATTAATATTGATCCTCCAAAGTTCTTTGAAGGGCATAATGTTTATTATTTTGAACTAACATTGGTCTTCCAAAGTTCTTTGGAGGGCAGAATGTTCATTATTTTAAAAAACATTGGTCTTTCAAAGTTCTTTGGAGGATAGAATGTCCATTATTTAAAATTAATGTCGGTCTTCCAAAGTTCTTTGGAGGGCATAATGTTCATTGTTTTGAATTAATTGAGATGATCCAAAATTATTTATAGTGCAATAACGATTGTATCCATATGGAAAAATTTAATAGAAAAGCAAGAAGGAGAAGTTTAAATACCTGCCACAACAAAAGAAAAAATTACAACACAAAATCTCATAAATTTTATTTCTGAATAGCCATTCAAAAAGATTATACAAAAAGTAAGGAGACAACAACGTTAGCCGGAAGCAGGATTCTCCTTGTTGCCTTCCGATGAGCTAGACCCGTATTAAGAACTCTCTGAGTCACTGGGTAAGTTCATTTCTGACACCCTGCAGCCCAGTTAGCTCTCCCTTCAAGTATTTAATTACTTTATTCAAGTTAGTCACCTCAGTACTAGATTTTGTCGCAACGGATTTGAGCTTGTTGACTAAGAATTCAAGCTTGTACCAATGTCTTTCAGGTTGGCCACTTCACCATTCAGTTGTTTTACTTCAGTTGTCAAGCTCCTCACCTCAGACTTCCTCTAGATGACTTCATTTTTGTAGTGAACTTTACGATTGGCCTTCCTCTCAAGCTAACCAGCAGCACACAACAAAATTATTCTCGTACACATCAAAGTAAGTAGAAGCAGGGGAAAGAGCTTCTTCTTCCCCATGAGTTTCTTCTTGATTTACTTGGCCAACACCTGGTCTTTTCTAGACAACAAACTCTCCCCCTGAATCAGAATCAACAATAACAACCTTCTTTACTATGGGAAGATTAGGACCGGTTGTATTATCACTTTCTTCGTCACTAACAACCTATTTCTTATTTTTTTCTTACGCTGAAAATCTTTGGCGCCTTTAGTCCTTGGGTGTCCTCGGATATCAGTCAGCATCATCCTCCTCCTCTTCCTCGGTCTTTTCATCCTCTCCTTTGGATTTCTCAGCATCAAGGCAGCTAGGAGCTCTAGCACGAGTAGGGAGAAAAACAATGTTGTCTACGCCTTCCAAGCACTTAAGGACAACAATTTCCGGAGGAGGAACCATGAGCTCTTTCAAAGCCTTATTCTGACCATGGTCATATCTTAAGAGCTGGCTTTTGACCAGGTTCAAGGGAGTAAAGCACCGATGGAACTTGTAATTCCAATTTTCACCTTCCGAGAGACTAAGCTTCTAAACATTTTTCTTTACAGAGGCTACATAGTCTTTGAAGGGTTTGGCCGTCCCTTTCATAGTTGTCATGAAGAAAACATTTAGTCTTAATGTATTATAGAGTATCAGCCAATGAAAATGTAAAAGTAAATACCTCTTCCTGACCATCTTACAGTCAACCAATGGGGAAGGTCCGAGCAGTCTTCAAAACCAGTCTCCCACAGTCCAAAGATGAAAACAATTTGTTATTTCCACTTCTTATCAGATTCCAGGAAGTCTTTTACCACCTTGTACTTCCTTGCTAAACCGAGGGAGTAGAATGGGTAGTAGGAATTCTTAGTCACCCCTAAAATTGATATAAGCTATTCCATGGAAAGTTCAGTCTCAGAGATCCTAGAGGCCATAATACAAGCCATTAGTGTATACCATATATTAGGACCGGTATCTGAGGGGCAAAGCTTGATGAGGTTAAAGTATTCTACCAAATCAGGGTCCAAAAACAGACAAATACCTCAGTCCATTAACTCTATATAGAAAACCAGCTCATGGTCCCGGACAGACAAGGGTGTCTCACCAACAGTTGGGAAGTGGATTGTGAAAATTTCATGGATACACCACCAGCCCCTCAATTTACCTTACCAAATGGAAGAAAGTACTTGTATTTAATTTTGAAGAGACCAAGCAAGTGTTTGGGTTCGATCCGGTGAACGTTATCGCCCATGATATCTTCTAGGTTTGAGGGTAAACCTGATTTGCTCCTCTTTTTCTTTTTGACCTTCTTCGGGGGTGATGTGACTCCAACTTCCAGGGGAGGATGGGATTTTTCTTTATTCACCAAGGATGGTACGGGGGAAAAATTTAGGACAGTAATGGCTTGAATAGGTTGTGCCTCCACTACAACTGCATTATTTATCTCCTGGTCGCTTTCAGATTCGTCTATCAACGTTCTTTTTGACATCTCAGGGATGATCTTCAACACTTGTTCTAGTCGGACACCTCTTGAGGAAGGTTTCCGAGGACTACTTTCGGAAGTAGTCGGAGGAGACCCTTGAGGAGTTACTTGGTGGGTCATTATGGAGTAAGAGATTTTAATTTAAACCGATTTTTAGCCACCTATGGATACCTTTACCTTTTCGGTTGGTCTTTTTTATTAAAGTCAGGAGACTTATTCTTTTTTTCACGCATGTTCAACCTTGTTGTTCCTCAAGCAAGCTTGACCAGGGGGCTGAACTCTATCACATGTTTGGATGCGTTCCCAAAGAGGAGACCAATTATCACGAAAATTCGAATTGTAAATATCTGCAAGAGTGAGAGAATCTCTAATTCCATAAGTCCTACGATCCGCAAACCACCTCCAAAGTTTATATCTTTCGAGATTAATAATTTATTCAGGAATTATGGGTTAAAAAGAAAATAAGTTTACTTAAAGAAGTTTTTACCTCTCAAGAACCGATTTCCTAGCCTTTGGGATGAACAAAGAAGAAAATGTGAAAACTTAAAAAAAGAGATAAATTTGGTATTTATAGAGGAGGAATTGAGGGGAGGTGAAGGCTCTGTCTAAAATAAAATCTTAATCGACACGTTACCTAGGGTACCAGCATACTCACAACTGTGTATGTTTATGGATGGTTGACACTTGGTAGAAGAAATGATGCAGATCTAAAAGACCTCTGACACTAACGCACGCCAAATCCAAAAGGTAGTAGAGTAAATGAGGTCATGATGACCAAGAGAGAGATTGTAAACCTAAAACAGACTTTATAAAGTGCAGACCGAGAAGGTAAAGTAAAAAAATTGATGCAGGGCAGCTAAGTACTAAAGCCCAAAATATTTCCTGATCAAAGGAAGACAACTTTCCAAGAAGCCCAATCCAAGGAGGTGTGACGATCCGAGGAGGTTTGAAGATCCGAGGAGGTGATCCCAAAAAGGCTTAAAGGGAAGAAAACATTCTCGATACAAAGCAATTAATGCTCATACATCTTCGCAAGGACTGGGAGGCTACTGATAAGGGAAGGAAAATATGGGCTATAATAGCAAGTTTATTATTATTATACATGTAAAGTCTCATTAATGTATTAAGGACTAAACTAAAGCAAATATAAGGATTGAGGGGGTTAAGATGTTAGACCCCTAAAAATTGTTTACAAATAGTAGAAGAGTGGGGTGAGAAAATCCATTTATTAATGGTAAATGTGTAATTTCACCACCTAGTCCACACACTATATAAAGGACCCTCCGTTTTTGGGGAATAGGCTATTGATTAATAAATGATTAAGACATTTATTCCTTTTGGCTACTTTTCTCTCTATTTTCTAAGTTTCTGTCTTTAAAATCACTCTCCTACGAACATTTCTTTATCGCTTACTCTCATACGAACATTGTTTAGCGCGGATCAGCAGATCAAAGACTTTCAGACTTATCATCTCTCACATTTTTGTGCAAAGGGTATTAATTTGTAGCAATGTAGCCCTCTTTTGGTTATGAATGTCGTGCGTTCTTGATCTTCTTATTTCATTTAAATTGGGTTATATCTTATGAAAGCATCCATAAAGGATAATAACGGGTCAATGACGGGTCAACATGTCAACATGTATGAAACCATCTTCCACATCGGTCAATGACGGGTTAACATATAGCCAATGTTCAAGTAGCAGTTAGGCCCAAGTCCGACAAATAGATCCAACCAACTCATTTTACTGAGTTGATTGAGTGTGTGTCAACTATATTTAAAAATGCATAAAATATATTGAATTTCTGGAATTCTTTCCCTATTCAGATCCTTAGGGAGAATCGGACTCACATGCACTGTTAATACCACGATGATGTTAGGTAGTATAAAAAAGACTATATAGCATTAAAGAAGGAGATACAACTGTTGATAGAGAATCATATGACATTAGTTTGAAAATAATCTCAACAAAATCTCATGGGAAGAGAGGTCATGATAGCTCTGAAGCAAGATAATACCCTGTTTATTTTAGAGCCTATCGATTTGTTTGATATAGTTTCAGAATATTTGGACCCTAAGTGGGGTCAGAATATTTGAACATCATAAAACAAACACGCCCTAAACCTAGAGGAATGGTTAGCATGGCGCGGGTGACAAATTGTTCCCGTGAAAGGCATATTGTTGGTTTGGCCAAGCAGTCGGAAGTAGGAGCCTCACCGCACCTCTACATAAGTCCTTCTATGATCTTATGTTTTGAAGATGATGAGATGAGAGAAGATCTTGGACTGCATGATGCTGCAGTGATAATTTTGGTAGAAATTTCCGGAGACGAGGTCTGGACGGCGTTGATAGACCCTTGCAATTCAGCCAATATGTTATTATGACTCAGGAACAAATGAAGAATCTTCCGGTCATCCTCTAGTCATCTTTTGATTTCAGAAAATATTTTTTTTTATCGGTCTAACCACAGAAGTTGTTGGAGAATTTGAGCAATTGATAGATTAGGTTAGGGTCCTTTAAAAAAATAAGTATCGATGCTCTTTATTATGGTAGATGCTCTGGCATCGCACAAAACAATTTTGGGCAGGTCTTGGTTATCCTGAATGCATACGGTGGCATTAACGTTCCACCAATGCTTGAAATATTGATGGGGAATAACGTGGGGACCATGCAAAGTAGTAAAAAAACAGAAAGAGAATATTATCGAACAACCTTAGCTTCGAGACCTGGCAAAAAATGATTAACAGTTATCGGAGTTGACTTTGTGGTCCAATCTTGTGGATAATCCAAGTGAGGCCCCCATATTTTTTATTTTTGAAAATTAGAATTATTATTTCTTCGGAAGTGCGAGAATAATTGATTTTATTTTTTCTACAATATTGCATATGTTTGCTTGGTACACAAAGAACGTTACGCGAGTTCCTAAAGACACAATTTTCCATAGCCTCGCGATCGGGTAAAATGTTCGACTACTTATTCAAAAAAGAAGGTCTTTTTCTTACGAGAAGTGCATATTTGGATTCCGATCGGGAAAATTCTTGGGTTATATGATTGACAAAAAAGGAATAGAGGTTGATCTAGTACAACTGATTTCCTTAAATATTATGGCTCCACCTCTGACTATGTACATCCCGATCGTCGGAGAAATGTACCCTTATTTTTAGGTGCATTCCATAGTGGTTCGAACGCCATTTTCGTAAAGAATGTATTGTAATGACCTGACTTATCATTAGAATAATCAAATGGTCTATGGAGTTTGGTTATTTCAATATCGGTTTTTAGCCCCGAACCATGGTTAAAGGCCATGCATTGGCTGATTGTTTGGTTGAATTTCACTCTAAGCGACCAGACATAAATGTAGATCAAGAGGAGGAACCGACACACTGAATTATCCAAACTGATGGGGGGTCGAGCATTACTGGGTGTAGAGCAAGCGCTAGAATAACCACTGCAATGGGGGTAGTCATGCATCAGTCCATACGGTTCAGCTTCTCGGCCTCGAACAATGAAGCATAGTACAATGCGGTGTTAGCAGGATTACGACTTGCACACATTTGTGGGGCTAAACGAGTTCGGTTGGTAAGTGACTTCCAACTGTTTGTTAATTATGATACATGATATTTCGAGGCCAGAAAATAGCATTTGGTCAAGTACTTAGCAACATTGGAGGCGTTCGTTGCAGTAATTGAAAGGCTCAGATACGAACATGTTCACATAGCGGAAAATATAATAGAGGACTCTTTAGCAACCATCACATATATTGGTTACTACCCATGGATTTTAACACGTAAAAGCTCGTCGATAGAAAACAGCTTAGAATATATCCACTATTCAGATGCAATCTATCAGATATCGACAAATACCGACAAGGATTGGAGATACGATATCAATGAATTTTTGGTTAATAACATTTCCCTTGTGAAAAATGCAATGACAAAAAAGGTGCGATTCAAAGCCCATAACTTCATACTCTTTTGTGGAATAATTTATAAGAAATCCTTAATAGACCCTTATTGCGTTGCCTCAGAAACAATGAATCACAACTGATCGTATTATTTACAATAAGTGTTATGAGCATAACGAACCACTTATCGCACCACGACTCAGAAATTATCATACGTACTGGTTTATGGGATCGATGTTGTGATTCCATCAGAAAGAATACTTCCCTCTTACCGGGTCGAACATTAGTTCGAGGATGATAATAATGAGGGTAGATGAGTTGCACTCGATTTGATTAAAGAAAAGAGAAACCAATCACAGTTAAATTCATAGCGCTATCAGACCTTGATGTGGAGCAGGTATGCATCAAAAGTTCGACAACAAGAGTTTAACGTCGGGGACAAGGTTCTGAGAAAAGTATTTTTGCATACCAAAAAGAAGAGCCTCGTGAGATTGGCTCTAAACTGGGAAGGTTCGTACATTGTCACATAAAGGGTAAAGCCTGAAGTTATCAGTTATGATATAAATAAAACAGATCACTTTAGCACCCTAGGAATATCAGACATCTTAAATGTTATTTAGAATAAATATGAATATGTTGTACATCTTATCCTTGTTGTACATGGTATTGATTGGTGGTACCTCTTTCCTACCATGGTGGCGCGTGATGGTTTTAATGAGGTGTCTATATAAGCCGATTTATCAGTATAACCTTTTTGCCTTTATGATATCTTACAAGGTTCGAGATCAATATGTAATTTTCAACAAATTTGGACATGTGAGGTGTTCCAAATTCTGGTGGTCAACATATAATTGTCAACAAATTTGGACCTATGAAGTCTTCAAACTGTTATCGATCAACATGTAATTTTAAAGAAATTTGGACCTGTTGGTCAACAGTTCGGATTTTAAAGTAGGCCGAACTTTATTCCAGAACTTGATCACTTCTGATTAAAAATTAAGACTTGAGTTATATATAAAAAAGGAGAAACCTGAGGCATGGTATTAATGTAACGTCTGTATTGTTTTTAAAGCCAAAAGCATGTTTTTAAAGCCAAAAGGATAGGTGCGGCCACAAAAACTACGTGGCTTGAATGGGCAGAAACTCCTTATAACAAAAATAACTAGACTGAATTGAACGGCCATAACCTACTTTTCATCCTCTGAAGAGCTTCTATCAGAAGTTTCCCAAGTCTACCCTGCCAAGGATGATTCTTCAATACTGTCTTCGCAGACAACTCTTCTTGGGAACCAACAACGAGTGAGACCCAAGTTCCAGATCCAGAAACCTTTCATGAATCTCCAAATTTAGCGCGGCTTTGACATGGTCTTCTTGGGTGGCAATGGTCTCTAGTTATTCCGAGGGAAAAGAATTGAATGCAATTTTGGTTTCTTTTACCAATTTAGCTCGGAGAATATCAAGAGCTTTGATCTCGCCCTCATGGACTTGAATTTTAAAATAGGCCAACTCTTGAATAGCATGGTATTGTTTCTCATTGACAACCTTTGTGACAACCTACAAAGCATTGGTGTTTTTTTTCATATTTGACCCGTTTTTCCCAAGTTTTCTCTTTTTCCCGAAGCTTATTGGTAGCAGAATTTGCTCATGCAGTGGCACGATCGGTTTGTTCTTATGTATCGACTTCCCGCTCCCTCACATATGCATCATTTTATTTAAGCTGATTTACAGCTTGGATATCCGGAGGTTTGCCTATGAAAATTGGTTTCTTTAGTTTTTTCTCTTTCCTCTCTGTTACAACAAGGGGGGCCAGCATGTGGTACAAGGAACACATGAAGGTGTCTGATCACTTTAGCTGAAAGGACCCAGCGGGGGACAAATCGTCCGATAAATCCTGTTCTCTTAAGCTTCCATATTGAGGGACGGGAAGCACAACTAATGGATTCTCTAGCACCACGAGAGGTCCTGGGGTGAAAAGTCATTTGTGTGCTCCAGCGGATCATCACACTGCTCAAAAGATGGATTTTCAGCCATAAGGGCGTTGTTCGCTATTTCCAGGTTTTCTTTGGTGATTTTCTCCTTGGGTTTCTTGGTGTATGGTTGGATAGAGCTATGCTATCCTTTTCTTCAAAATTTTCTTACCCTTTATTGAACCTTTGTCAGACGATAATATTTTTATTACTTGAGGAGCCGAGCCGCTAAATTGTTCGAATAAAGTAGGAATGGTCGCTTGGTCAGGTGTGGGGGATCGGTTGGAAGGATGATTTCAACCTCGGATTTTTTCTTCTTAGCCACTCCTGCCTTCCTTGCTTCTCATTCGTTGGCCACTTTCAATTTTCTCTTATCCCCCCGAGGTTCGTCCTTCTTGGTAGCCTCGCACACTTGGTCTCAGTAGCATCGGTATTTGCAACAGGTTTTTGATGGTCATCAGTTTTGAGGACCACCTTGGTCGATTAGAGGTCCACTGTAGACTCTTTTTTTGGTTGATGTTTGGGTGCTCTTTTACGCTTCGGAAGCATTACCTTCACGTTAAGAGTATGTGGCTCTTGATTAACGAGGTAATTTAGGGAAAAACCATCAATTATTTCGCACTTAAATCATCTCCCGAGGAGCACCAAATATGGTTGTTGATAAGGTTCACGAGAACGAAGCACCGATAAAACTCCTTCCCCCCGTTTAGTTGAACCCAATCACTTAAGTGGGAAAATGTTTGTTTGGCAGCGGCTAGATGTTCTTTTTTCAACACTTACAACTTTGATTTAGGAACTGTCAACAACAGAGATCTATGGTTAACTTTTGGAGTTCGTATAAAAAAATACCTTCGTGTATTCACTTGAGAGAGAGAGATGCATTGGGTTGTTGTTTTTCTTACTGTGAGTTCGGCGATTCTCCCACGCCCCACTGATATAGAGGAAACAATGTTTCCACGCCTTATCTGCATCCAACAGATCATCCATAGTCTTAATATCATTCTCGAGGGTGACATAAAAGAAGGGATGTTTTGTTACCTTGGATATTCCGGTGATTACCACAAACTATTCCATTGACATCAATATTTTAGATACCTGCAATGCTATTATGCAAGACATCAGTGTAAACCATGCGTTAGGGCTGGCTTGGCTAGGATACAACTCTACTAGCTCAAACTATCTCACTATTCCAGGGTCCAAAAGAAACCGAACTCCCCAGTTGAGCACGTTGGCAAACAACACAAGTTCTCTCTCTTTTACTGACAACGGCTTCACCCAGGGTTCGGGAAACAAATGTTGGCATAAGATAAAATCCCTCATCATACTGTTAGGTCTCATGTTTCACTAGGGTTATAGTAAAGATTATTGCTAGTATACAGAGCGACATTAAACCATTGTGATAACCATACAACACAACAACTATTTCCGGAGATATGGGTTCATCATGGTCGGAGACATTATCGGCCTCAGTGGTATCAGCAGATGGTTATTTACCCTATTTGTGATTGAAAACGGTTGAGTCAGCTCAGGTATTGTTGGGGATGTCAGGGGTTGTTTTTTGTTTTTTAGAGACGACCAACTGATTGGGGGCGGTAGATTAGTAGCACAGATGGTAACAACCTTGGTTGGGGTTTATATAGGAATTACCCCATCTCCAGTTTGGGAAACAATAGTAGTAACAGCAGTATTAGTGTGGGTCTTCTCTTTGAGTTGAGATGTCTCATATTACGCTACACCTCGAGTAGTGGAAACGGTGTTAGGAGTGATGCAAATGTCAGTGATGGTTGGGCTTATCTTCACACATTCAATTATGTTGGGTGATGATTCAGAGGTAGAATAAACCATGGCCAAGAAGTAGAGTGAGGGCGGGTTCCTAGCGAATTGGCGGGGTCAGAGTGGTGATATTTTTCAGATATGGAAGCTTTTTGAATGCCAAAGGACTTCGTTTTCCTGGTCTGACTGTTTTAAGGGGGTCGGATGAGAGGTAGGACGATTTCTTTATTCAAGTAAAGGACTTTCGTTAGGGTCAAAAGTTCCAGTATAAGATGGTGTGGGAAGATTCCTTCAAAGAATTATTAATCACTCGAGCGGTTCGGCATTCGTCGGCCCTCGCAGTGATGAAAAACCAGTCAACAACACCATACGTCTTTTTTATAAACCAAGGTGTTATTACGATTTATCTCTATCGATAAGATGAGATGCAAATTTCATTTCTCGCTTTGTGAGGTAAAGATGAGTATTTATTGAGGAGTCTCTCCTCCAGCAGCTATATTCATAGGGAAGTGGAAGCAATTATACTTTGGGAAGGTGAAGAGCCTTTTTTTGAACGCATGAGTGACATGCACCGAGTAACCAGATGATATGTGTAATATCGCGAGACGGCTACTACTATAGAGTTACTGGGCTTAGTCTAACCAGTAGCACGGTTAGGCCGAAAAGCCTCATATCCTAAGTAGTGCCTCGAACATCTTGAACGGTTTGCTATGTGTTGAAATTGTTTGGTTAAGATTATTCGAGGCAACCCCAATTCGAAGTCGGCATTTTCCCGACCTGAGAGATATTCACGAAAGAGTGAAAACTTCCCACCCAAGGTGAAGAAGCATAGTCTTCGCTCAAATTTCTTGCAAGGATCAGATGAGCTACTAATAAGGGAATAATTTATTCGGGCTTAAGCGAATTCAAAAAAATAAAGGCATTTGGACATTTATGTATAAGTTTGTAATAAAGAATGACAAAATAAATAATATTGAGGGTTTATCTTTTAATAATAAGTATATGAGTAGGTTTAGTGTAATAAAAAGGTGAAATATACTAAAGTGGATCACCCATATGGGTTTTGGACCCATAATCTTCCCTATATAAAGAAATATTTCCTTTTTTGGACAGGGATGAACGATTATACTAAAATCACTTTTTGGCATTTTCTCTTTATGTTTCTCGTATTTTTCTCCCTAGACTATGTTCTAGCATAATCTGGCAGTAAAATCAGGTCTGGATATTTCTGGAGCGATCAGTATTGATGTTGACTTGACCCACTGTTTGGTGCTGAAACTTGGACCACTGTCGGTAGTTGTCGTAATTGTTTACCAGATTCTTACATCATTGCACATATTGGGCCAATACTAACATATTTCACAAAGATTCCTACCGCATAATCCTATGTGTATATCATTGAGGGAGTGTTCGGCTTCCGCTGGTCCCAAACATTTTAGCAAAGGTTGGAGCTAGCCCTTACGAAACAATTTCCTGTCTATGATTACAACCTGTGCGACCTGCAAGCTGAACCTTCATGTTTCCACTTTGTTGTAAGGTTAAAATCAGTTAATTTAGTATTCTATTAATTATGGCATCCAGGTTCTTTGCTTCGTCGACAATCTCCACTTCCTTTTTCACAAGGCACGATTCTCTTTGTGTATGAAACTACCCCCTTTTCGGGGCATTTATCATTCTTCTCTTTGAAGAAAGATAATCTGCCATTGTGTGATACTCTTGAGCGATCTGCCATTGTGTTTATATTCATCTTTTACCAACATATGGTTGATATATAACATCATATTCATGTCTACCCATTTTTTGAACATTTTTTACACCATTCTTTCATAAGTTAAACCCGCGTTCTTGATTTCGAAATGTATTAACACATAACAATGGAGCATTTTCTAGGTTAAACTCGCTTTCTTGAATTCTAAAGGCATTACCACATAACAATAAAGCATTTGGTTTGGTTGGCCGTGAACAAAGTCTTATCTTGATGCGAATAATCCATTTAATTTAGTTATATCCAAAATATTTATCCATGAAATAAAGCATTCTGCGCCGCACAGTGGTATCCATAAGCTGGTATATCTAGGGTAGTGAGAACCAATATGGGTCATCTAACCTCCCAAATGTGACCTATTGTCGATAATGGATCAAGTTTATCTTTTAACATTTTTAACAAAAATGGCATATGTACTTTTTTGTTATACCAGTTTTACTTATTGATCTATTATAATTCTAGGGGCAACCAAAGATTTGAGAATATCTGCTACAAACGTGAAGTCCTATGCGAAAACATCCTCTTATAGTGGGCGAATTAGGCACGCCTTCATTGTTGTACTCAATGTTTTCTTGATACTCACCACACGGTCGCCTTTTCTTCTAGGAATATCTCCTACAACTTATCCATTATACCGAATTTGTATTTTTGCTCCTGGGGTCGTCCACAACAAATGGAATTCCAAAATAGGAAGCTGGAACGTTCCCGCTCGCGCCAATGTTTGTAGTTTTCGTGCTTCGACCAAGTTGTGTGGATCTTCCTATGATTCTTCGTGGATTACCATAGGGTATACCCTTTTGACTTCTAATCCTTCTTGCTCCATATACCTCATACATTGATAGTAAGGTGAAGGTGTTGTCTCGAAGTCAAGAAAGTATGGTATGTCCAAGATGAGGCGTCGTAAATCGAGCACTACAAAAAATTTCATCTTAGTCTTAGACCATATCTTGAATCCCACTAAAATTTCCAACATCGTCTTTACCACGGAGGTCATTGCATTCTCGTCGCGCATCACTAGGCGATGCAGAGAAGACAAATGATGATATTAAAGAGGAATTAAACCTTAGTGAGAAAAATAGTAGGTTTATTGTTGACCTAGGTGCTTCTTATTTCATAACTCTATACATCATGAATTACTAATTACACGTCCCGACGATGATTTATTATCCCCTCGAAATCCTTCTACGATGAAATCGATGGTTGGTGTTTCTAAACCTGTTTTCCAAGCCCGTGCTACATTTTTCTAACGATGACCTTTCGATGGTTTCTCATAAAGGTGAACAAAAAAAAATAACTGAACCAATCGACCAAACCAAACCGAAATGACTCGGTTTGGTTGGTTTAAACAAAATAAAATTCGGTTTTAGCTTTTATTTTTTTAACGAAATTAAATTCGATTGGTTTTCAGATTTTCTAATTTCGGAACCAAACTGATCCAAAACCGTATGAATCCAAAACGATTATATATTTTTCATTCCAATTCTATCAAATATTACTGGTTTCCTCAGGTGGTCTAACATGACTGCCAAAAGTTGTGGTATGTATTTGGGTATGTATTTATGTATATATATTGGACAAAGAATATAGTACAAATTATATTAAATAGCATTATATTTTCTTTTGGAAGGTTTTATTAAGGACATAAAGTATACTACATACTATTTTAAAAATATTTTATATATATCTTCGTAGGTTAACGTCAGTGTTATTATATTATTTTATTGTATCAAAATTATAAAGATAGACTATATTATTATTTTGTTATACTATAATTTTTTAAAAATAGTTTAATAATTAGCTTCAAGGTTTTTTATAATTTTTTTATAATTTTTTAAAAGAGTTGTCAAATTCGGAAAAAATCTAAATAAATAATCGGAAACAAAATCAAACCGAACCGACCGAACCGAGCCAAACCGAACCGCATTGATGTTAAAATTAAAAAATCGACGAAACCCGAAAAAATCAAAACAAAAAAATTGATATTATTTTAATAAATTGGTTTAATAATTTATAAATCGAATTATTTCGGTTTGGTTTAAATATATGTCAAAAAACCAATCGAACCGACCAAATTTCACCCCGAGTTCCTCGTTATCCATGCCTCTTTTTTGCAGACCTTCGTCTCCAGCATTGGTCAAGTAGTGGCAAAGTGGTATGTCCCCTTGAGAGGATTCTAGCCATGATATTGGATTCATGTTCTCGTCGTTTTGATGGCTGGTTTTGATGGTTGGTTAGGATATGCGGATGTGATTCAATTTTTGGAAATGGAACCAAAATGGTTTGATGAAAACTCACTTAACAAACATATCTTTAAATGTAAAATGAAAATAAGATCAAAGGTACAAACGAGACACATATTAGCTAAACTTTCTGATGAACACTTGTATTTATTACTTGAAGATGATTACAACTAATATTATTATATGTTTTTACTATTTATATAGTGTCTTCATCTAAGAAATTTCTTGTTATATGTCTTCTTATTGGTGCAATCATTTGTGCCTTTCTAGGTGCGAGAGCAATGTACGTCATTATAGATGCAATATCATACGTTATCATGTGCTTATCTATAGAGTTTCAGACACAATTTCCATACTTGAGACACATGATGTTTGTATCGTACAGGGCGTAAGACTAAGGGAATATTTGTTTATTCTAACATTGTATGCTTGTCATGGACTAGCCCATAACAGGGCCAAGTGTTAAGGCTTGGCTGGTTATTTCGGGAAGCTTGGTTATGTCGGTTGAGCTCTTGGTCGTGTGCCGGGGAAGATGAGGTTGGGTTCGTGGGCCAACTATGTGGATGTGTAGTGCTACGTGACTGTATTCCAGTTGTGGCCCAACTTTAGGCCAAATATTTTGGTCGCGTTGAGTTGCGTGACCAAGATCGAGAGCGGCTTGGACTCGAAAGACAGGTCCTCTTGTCGCGTAAGGCTACATGACCATGGTCGAAACGTGGCTTGGCCTCAAAGGGAAACCATTTTCTCGCGCATTCCAAGGATTAGTCTTTGAATCAAGTTTGGTTCTTTATTTCTTTGAAACATAAATTTATACCTTCTACCAAAAAACTCTGATATGTGAATTCATATAATCCTTTTATTTTCATACTCTTTCAGAAATATGAAAATCATGACATGTTTACGGAGATCTATTAATCAAGTACACATTATAATTAAATTCTTCAGCCCAAAATCTCTTATGAAGTTTAGACATTTCTTGCATACATCTCACATTCTCTACAATGGTTCAATTCATTCTCTCTACAACTCCATTATGTTGTTGTGTACCTGGTTTGTTTCTCTTATATATAATTCCATGACATCAATTATAATTTATGAAGTCATTCGAAATATACTCACCACAATTATCAGATTGAATCCATTTAAAATTTCTCGCTGCCTCCCTTTATACCATGACATGAAAATTTTGAAAATCTCAATCACTTATATTTTTAAAATACAATATCTTTATACATGTATTTAAATTAGCATCATCAATAAGTGTAACATAATACTTGTTACCACAAATAGACTTCACGTCCATATGACCACAAATATTAGAGTATACTAAGTCTGAAATTATTTGTCTTATAGTAGATTTCTTAAAAGATGAAGCTCTATGTTTCTTTCATACAAAATAATGTTCACATGAGTCAATAATAATAGTTTTATCAACATAAATGAGTGATGTACGTGCTAAGGTACTCATCTTCTTATGACGCATGCATCATAGTCATCAATGCTATAAGTTAGGAGAATTATTTTTGCCATTTATATTAAACTCAGTAGAATCTACATCCAAGTATATATTATACAATGAGAAACACATATAACCTCGAGAAACTATCATTGACCCTTTTGAAAATTTCCACTTACCATCACCAAAAGTGTGATGGAAACCTTCTTGATCAAGGGCATTTGCTGGATAACACATTCAGACGTAGATCAGGAATAACACGCACATACTTTTGTAAAATTATGTAACCAACGCATGTCTTCACACGAATATCACACAACCCAACAATGTTAGCTGAGCTATGATTTTTTATTTTTACACTACCAAAATTATCACTTTTTTAGTTAAAAAAATCCTAATTATGAACAAAGTGATATGAAGCACCCGTATCTACAAACTAGTCTGAAACTGAACATGCTAGCACTCACCAATAGCACAAATTAATGATGCATCATCATTATTTTGTGGAAACAAAATATGTAATATTTTTATTTTCACCTTCATTTTGTAAATCTAACTTGTTACCTTTTGTATATGACCAAACTTCTATAATAGTTGCATATTTTAATATATTTCCCATCACTAGACTTAAATATTCCTTCTAGGTTACCAAAACATTTTGAACCTCTACTTTTGTGTCTTCCTCTATTCTCAACAAAAAGATCTTGTGAATTGTCAACTCTCATCTCCTTTCTACTAGTCTCTTTATTGAACATGTTTTTTTAATAAAGTTCAAAGATAAAATACCGTATGGAGCACGGTAGCTGATATTAACAACCAATCTCTCCCAACTGTCTGCTTAAAAAATTCAATAGGAACAAAGCCTTCAACTCATCATCAAGATTAATATCAATCGTAGTCAAATTAAAAATCAATTACCACTTTTTAATTTTAAATTAACAAGTCTAAAATAAAGTTTTTGTTATGAGTGATTTTTATTTTATAAAGACCTTCCGATTTCATCCAAATATCATATGGGTCAGACTATTTAGAAACATGGTTGGAGATGTTAAGAGAAACTCATTATCGAATAGTTACTCAATCATTTTTTTAACTTCTCCCAATTTTTTTCTTGCTTGTCTTGCGGTTTTACCAGTGTTTGAGAGTTACCATCTTTATATTTAGCTGGCTCAATAAGATCAAACATATATTTGCAGTATATCAAATCCTCCATCACTGGTCTCCAAATAAAATAGTTTGTCAATCTTAAATTAATAATGAATTTACCATTACTTTTAATCATATTTGCTAAATAAATCAGTAGTTCTGATACCAACTAAAATTCCCAAACAACATTAATCAGCGAAAATAAATATTAATCTATGAAATTTATACTTGGAAAAACCCATACAGTGTAAATAGTAAAAAAATACGGGGATGATTAAAGGTCCATCCTAAACATTTTTATTATTATATGAGTTAACAGTACAAATAAATTTGAATCGAACTCACAAAAATCTACAAATCCACCAATAGTACAAAAATAATAGAAGAGAAACGCAAGTGAAACATATCATAAACAAAATTGTATTGTTCTAGCAGTGATTGCTCCTAAACCTATAGCTTTAAATCAAAATTCACCCAGTCAAAATGAAGCCTTAGATACCCCGAACAAGTTTTCAGAAGATCAACAAAAATTGATATTGTTTACTACTTCATTGCTCCTTTCGATTTTGTAGAACACAAAAATCTGAAAATCACTTCTCTTGTGTATAGTATCCATTTGTCTAACCGAAACCCTAATTAAAAAGCATATATGACTTTTAAATAACCTCTCTTACATACAAGTCTGGTGTAATAAACAGTAGGTTATAACTTCGGCCTTAATTGGAATCTTCGTGAGTGTTTTAATTGCTTAATCACCAATCAATGTGCATTATAATGTATGGCATATCAAATTGTAACACAATCAAACATCAAAACCCGCAATGATCCACTTACTAACCATTGGGTTGGACCCTATCAGAATCGCCTCCAATCCATCACGCGCAAGATAAATTCATGAGTTATTCACTTAAATCTCATCTCGATGAGCTTAATACAAAACCCAACCTTGCTTACGGGAATAACCTCAGTCAACATGTATGCACTATTCTTATCGTTGTGGACTTTATTCAATTTATTTCTTTGGTTTCTATCATATATCACAATTAATCATATCTCACATCAATATGTTTGGTGCATGCGTGATATATTGCATTATTTCTTAAATCCATGATACTCTGATTATCACTAAATACCACATACTCTTCTTGCTTTTACCCCAACTCCCAAAGGAACTTGAGCGAAATAATACGTTTGCTCGCTTCTATTGCTGCAAGATATTCTTCCTCGGTTGTTGATAATTCTCCACATTTTCGTAACTTGGATTTCAATAACACAAAATCAAATTTACTAGATTTGATAAATACATACTCGCTAAACCAAATGTATATTAAATATATGGTCTTTCACACACCATAGCTTACATTAAAGAACCAACAACATAATAATAAGGAATATATTTATGTTGCAGGACACGCTTCTTTTCTTAACTAGAATCATGTAACTAATGGTGTATACGTTAAATATGTTTGTTTTGTGATAGCTATACTTTTTAGCTATCCAATCACGAGTAATCTACATGCTTAAGATTTGCTTTAATGGATCCAAATCTTTAATGTCAAATGATTTGGCTAAATTTTTTTTCAAACTAATAATCATCCTAAAATATTGCCCAACTTCAAATTTTTTAGAAGTTTTAGGCTCCCGTAAAGTTGATCAGTCCTTTTTTGAAAGGTCATTTGTGGACCAACTAAAATTGGAATCTTTACAAGCACTTTTTCGGAAGTTCATCCCTCGACACATCAATCCTTTTTTAAAAGGTCATTTGTGGACCAACTAAAATTGGAATCTTTACAAGCACTTTTTCGGAAGTTCATCCCTCGACACTATAGAATAAAATATCAAAATTACTAAAGATTATTTCTAATAAAAATATCGGTCAATAAAAATCTAAACCTTTTTTGTTTATTCAGTTATTTACAATTACTATCACTAATTATTAGAAAACTCAAATGTTTTAAAAGTTAATAATAATGTTGATTAATTGAAATTTTATTATAAATCACGTTTTTGAAAATTAAAAAAAAAAAAGAACGTACATATAAATTTGAAGGGATAAAAAAATACTTTAAAGGTAAAGTAAATTTTATATATTGAAATGTTAGGACTATAGTGATTTATCAAATCATTCGTTCCCAATTTTAAGCTAAAATTTTAAGAATATAACAGAGTTTTCAAACATACAAATTCTAATGGATTTAATCTGTAAAATTTTAATAAAATTAGATTTTAAGTTTTTATAGATAAAAACTTAATTTTAGGTAGTAGAACTAATTTTTATTGTTTAAAAATAAGTTAATTATTCGTATCGAAATTCGATAGTTGAAGAAATATTTCCAAATCAGTTTAATCTATAATTTTTTTTTTCAAAGAAGCAAAAAATTATAATAGAAGACAAAGTTTTTCTCATTTGCTGCAATTTACAGCTAAACTTGAAACAAGCCCTTTGCATTCTTGGTCAAAAGAAAATAGGGGAAGAAAAACTCTATGGCGTAATTATAAAATGGAAGCTTCCCAACAAGAATACAACTATACATGAATATCAAGGAGGCTTCAGTTTTCCTTACCCAACACGCACCTCAACAACCCATTCCCGTGGAGGGGAGCTCCTACATAGCGATTTGGTTCGTAAAAATCTCAAAGACATTTAGCAATTAACACTCTAGTTTTATCTTCTTCCTTTCTTCGGCTCTTAGTGCCCGTCTGCTGGCTTGGATAAAACGCACATATTCAGCCCATACTACATGAAACATGGGAGCAAACTTACTTGACCTCGCATTAGCACATCCCGCTTGCTTCAGAGCTTGGATAACATGTTTCTGACCCTTCACAAAATGGACATTGCAGAGAGATGGAATATTTGTTTTCAATATTGGTTTTCCGCACATAATATTACCTGCTCGGGCATTCTTGATAACATAAGTGGAGGCTTTGTAAAGTTTCTGATTAGGATCGGAGAGAATATGAAGATGGCAGAAACTTGTCAAAGGCATCGCCTTGAATTTACAGCCGATCGTTGGAGCATCGCTTACTGGTGTTCAAATCCAAATCCATTCTACTTTTATTAACATCATCACCGGTACCTTCAACATTACTAACTCCGGATTTTCTCTCTCTAAACTATCGTTGCTTCGCTGGATTTGGTCTTCTTTGAAATGGCTGGTACCGAACCTCCAATAGAATTCTCTATGACGTGCTTTCAGATCCTCCGTTAGAGCCCAGTAGTGGTCTCGGTAGCATCTCGATAGCTGCTTGAGATTTTTTGATCCGCGCTTGAGGATCTCCATTCGAGTGAGATGGCTGGCGTGTGGGAGTACGAGATGGTCTTCAGGCATCATTGGCTGTGGAAGAGGGGTGATATTAGCTCCGATGAGGCTGTGGAAGAGGGGTGATATTAGCTCCGATGAAGATAGATACTCGAGAATATTGTAGTGGATTAAGGTAAAAAATCCAAGGCCCTCGAAGAACCTGATTTTGATTCGGTTTCGGGTGGGTTTTCAGGTCCGCTAGTGAATCCTTCCAAACTTTTTTTTTTAGCAAAAGAACCATTTAATTAATAACGGACCAAAAAATATTCGATTACAAGCTAGGGGCCTAAAAATACTAAGGTCACAATTAAAGAAAAGAGATCGGGTCAAAATTGAGTCAGACCCCAAACCCTAAATCGAAAAAGTCTCCATCTTCAACCTCTACCCATCAACTCTAAGCATCTCACGACCCTAATTCCATTACATCGCCAAATTTCAGACCTGACACAAACCAAACAGCCAATTGATCCTCTGATACTTCGAGGTTGACGCCGCCTTCAAGACCCTTTCTCTTCAAATTTGAAGGGAAAGGTTTGAACTGGGTGAGAGCACCATCGAGGTATCAGACGATCCCACCACCATCGACGGAAACAACACTTACACAGATCCAAAAATCACAAACACCAGCTATAATGACCTTCGACCACCACCTTCGACCATCACAAACTACCTTCGACCACCACCATCGACAGCCACAAACCACCTTCAACTAGGGTCAATATACCCCACACCTAGGCTTTCAAGAGTCACGATGGCGAGAAGCTGAACCGGAGTATCGACAACCGAAAACGATATGCCCCCCTTCTCCTTCAAAGCCCATTTCGGTATCCAGTCTGCAGCCGCATTCTGGGTTCGAGAAACGTACCGAAGAATCATAGAAGAACGAATCAGGTTGCGACAAATTGAAACCATGGAGATGGAAGCAGCATTACCGGCGGCCACAATGTCGATAAGGGTCTGACAATCAGACTCGATATCGACATTGTACCAATTGCTTCTTCGACAGTGGATTAAAGCCTCCAGCAGAGCTAGACACTCAGCCTTGAAAGGTTCAACCTTGCCAAAGAGGAAGCCATGACCAGAAAGCAAGCTACCAAACTCGTCTTTAACCAAGAAGCCACCAGTGGCTTCACCGGAGAAGCTACAGGCGCCATCCACATTAATCTTTAACCTGCCAGGAGGAGGAGCCAGCCACTTCAGGTACCTAATCTTATGCTTTCTATTGTAGACTGAAAGACAACCCAGGTCAACACCAGCCTTGTGAACACCTGACCAATGAATAGATTTTAGGGAACCATTAGAGTCAATTCCATTAATAACTCTGTTAATTCTATTAATAGCACAGTCAAAATCATCATGAGAACCAGTGAACTTGCTAGCATTCCTGTTACGCCAGATTGTCCAACAAATAAGTTATGGGACAAGATGGGTAATGTCGAACCTACCATTCAAAGCCCAGAACCAGCTATAGAAAACATGACTAATAGACATGAACCTACTTAAAGGGACCCTGAAGAGAATCTCATAGTAGTTCCACAGAGACCAACCATAGCTACAGTTGATGAAGAGGTGATTCTTCTCTTCACAACTGTAGCAAAACTGACATTTAGAAACAGAAGTGAAGTGTCTTTTAGCAAGGATACTATCAATTGGGATAATTTTTTTTAATAACTTCCAACAAAGAAATTAGAATTTACTTGGATGAAATGACTCCAAATCTTTTTAAAAATGTTTTGTTTTGCATTTTTGAATCTAATAACATCCCAAGTTTGATTAGTTTTAAACTCTTTATTCTTAGAAATAGCCCATTCAATCTTATCTTCTTGGTCATGAACAATCTTTACACACTTAATATGTCAGAGACGATCATGAGACAGGAAGTTAAGCAAAGAGAAATCCCAATTGTTATCCTTCCAGAAAGTTAAGACCTTAGCAGGAAGAAGCCAAGTCCTAGATTCATACTCGTTAGAAATAGGAGACATGCCATGCCAGACATCTCTCCAAAAATCCACATCCCCTCTGCCTAATTCCCAGTTAACATAACCATCAGCCTGAGCCTTAATAGAAAATAATCTTTTCCAAGTAATGGAATCAGTAGCTTTACACTCAGCAATAGTAGGATGACAGTTAAGAGAGTGTGTATGATGCATCAGCTCAGCCCAAAGAGAATGGCCTCTCCTGAACAGAAACCATAACTTGAAAGAGAAAGTGGTTTGGATATCAGATAATAACTTGATATTCAATCCACCTTCATCAAAGGGCCTACAAAGGAGGTTGCAAGAGGTCCAATGGATGGCTCTATCATTATAATTGGACCTCCAAAGGAACTTATTAAAGCACAACTCAATCTTATTGAGAATAGCCTTGAGGATTAGAGTGTTCTGCATCCAATAATAAACAATGGGATGGAGAACACTCTTAATAAGAGATAGCCTCCCCCCAAAAGACAAAGGTTTCATATCCCAAATCTGAATTTTATTGTAAATAGCAGACAAAATATTAACGAAATTCCTTCCTTTGTTATTTGCAGAAATGCTCATTCCCAAATACTTGAAAGGAGCATGATCAATTTTGAAACCAGCAGTAGATTTCAGCCTGGATTTAGTAGCAAAGGCCAGCCTAGTCGAGGTAACAATCTTGGTTTTATCCTTATTGATCATTTGTCCGGAAGCAGTTTGATAGTTTTCCAGCAACTTGCACAAATTATCGATTGAGGAAGGAGCACTAGTAGAGAAGATAACGATATCGTCAGCAAAAGCAAGACAAGGTAAAATGTAACCTGACTTTAAATAATATTTCATGTTAGGATTAGAATCATAAAGACAAGAGAGACCCCTTAGGAGAGCCTCCTCAGCAAGAATGAATAGGCAAGGGGATAAAGGATCACCTTGCCTTAACCCATTCTTCTGAGGAAAATACCTTATACTTCTACCATTAATAAGAATAGACACCATTACATTAGAAATGAGAGAATGAATTAAGTCCAAGAGACCATCAGAGAAACCAAAGCTCTTCATAACTTTGATGACAAAGCCATGAGACATTCTGTCAAATGCCTTTGTCATATCAAGCTGCATTATAATGTTTCCCTTAGAGGGTCTTCTATTAATATTGTGCAACATCTCTTTGATGATAAGAATATTGTCATGAATAAGCCTATCCTTAACAAATGCACCTTGACATTTAGAGACTATCTTAGGAAGAATGAGAGCAATTCTAGTGTTTATAAGAGATGAAATGAGCCTGTTAAAAATAGTGCAAAGGCTAATAAGCCTGAAATTATTCCACGAGATAGGGTTAGGAGACTTAGGGATAAGCAAGATCCCAGTAGCAAATATCCCCTTAGGAATAGTCATACCCCTGAGATAAGAATTAATAGCCTGACAAAGATCAGAGCTGATAATATCCCAACAAGTCTTAAGAAAACGTCAGTTAAAGCCATCAGTGCCAGGAGCACTGTCATTTTTCATGGCAGAGACAATGCTCCACATCTCCTCTTTAGTAGTAGCCTTCATAATACTACCATTATCACTGACCCTAACAAGACTAGGAATATTACTAAGAATAGAATCATTAATGTTAGCATCATCACAAAAATAGGTTCAACCAGAAAGAATGTCTTTAAAATAAGACTCAGCAGAGCAAGCAATATCAGATTCCTTAGATAACCAGTTACCCTTATCTTTGATACCCGGAATAGAATTCTTCTTCTTTTTATGAGAAACATAAGAAATATAAAGTTTAGTGTTACCATCCCCACTGCTTAACCAAGAATTATAGCACTTCTGCCTCCAGTAGCATTCCTCATTCTTAAGAGCTTGAATGAGCAAGCTGTTAGCCTTATTTAAACTAGCTTTAGATTCAATCCTGTTGACAACCTGATGACTGATTTCCATAGCAGCCACATCCTCCATATCCTGCTTAACTTTGCTAAAAATATTGCCAAATTTAGTAATGTTCCACCCTTTAAGAAACTTTTTAAGTCTCCTGAGCTTATACCAAAAGATCATATTAGTGTCTCCCTTGCAATAAATGTTCCAGTTAAGAGTAACATGAGTAATAAAGTCAGGATGGTTAGTCCAAGCATTAATAAATTTGAAGAAACCTTTGTTATGACAAGTAGAACTAATAGGATTAGACAAAGTAATCAAGAGAGGAGCATGGTCAGAGCAGGTTCTGACCATGTGTAAGACCTGAGTATGAAATGAAATAGCAGCCTTATTGTTTATCAAAACTCTATCTAATCTTTTCCAAGCTCTGTTATTGCTCCAGGTGTATCTAGAGCCAACAAAACCAGGATCGACATGATTACAAAGCCTGATGAAATCATTAAAATCGTCAGCGCTAGAGACATCAAAAGAGGAGCAATTAAGCTGGTCATCAGAGCAAGATATGGCATTGAAGTCACCAGCCAGAAACCAGGGCTTGTCATCATTAGGTATGATAGCCAACTTACTCCAAAGATCTTTACGATGCATACTTCTATTCTTAGTATAAACAGAAGTTAAGAAACCAGAAAAATTAGAAGCATTAATCTCCAAGTGGAGAAACTGATCATGATCAAACAATACATTTAAACTAATCTCATCAGTCCAGAACAACCACACTTTATCAGAACAGTTAGAAACCCAACTATTAAAACCAATTTTCTGAGCAATTTTCTCAATTTTATCAATTCTAGCCATAGGCTCTTGGATAGCAATCAGCTTAACCTTATATTGATTAATGATAAACTTTAGTCTAGACAAAGTAGCACTATTATTGAGACCACGAGCGTTCCAACTAAGAAACTTAATCATTCAGATAAAAAATAAGAATTAGTTTTATCTCTTTTGTGAAGAGATTTGATATTTAACCTTTTTGCACTCCTGCTTTTACTTGTAGATTTTAACTTACTGCGAACAAGAGAAGTGAAGCCATGTTCAGAGGAACTGGGAGAAGCAACCCCTGGGGAAGGATTACAGCTACCAATGTTACTTTGCTTAGGAGAGCTAGACACAGGAGCATCAGCAATGTGATCCTGATCCAAACCATGAAACGCACTGATCAACTCCAAATCCTGCTTAAAAGCTTCTCCAACAGGACTAGTAACACTAGGGTTACCAGTATTACTAGCATTACTAGGAACCTCAACGGGGTTATCCTTAGCAGTAATCATAGATTTAAGTCTTCTTTTGTAAACCTTAATAAAAGGAAGAGTGTCCTTAGTACATTGTGGACTTGTACCCTTATCTTTAACAGCATCAGAATGACTATCTGTACTAGCCACTCCCTTTTTATCCTCTTCTTTATGAATAACATCTTCTTTGTTCAAAATTTTCTTGCATTTCTCAGAATCATGACCTAAGTGATGACAAGTTTTACAGTAAAAAGGCGCATTCTTATAGCTAACACTGATCCAACAACCATCATGGTCACCAAACCCAACCCATAATTTTCTTTTCAAAAACCTGGATACATCAATCTCAACCAATGCATAGCAAGCAATTGTTTTAGTCCGATTGATTTCAGGAACCACAACTTGATGCACCAAACTTAAAGAAGCAGCCAGTTCATGTATAATAGATCTATTATACAGAAACTCAGGCAACTTTTCAAACCTTACCCACGGCAAGGCAACAGGACATTCATAGTTTCGACTATTTTGAGGACACCATTTGATGATCCTCATAACTTTTCCATCCACACTCCAAAAGATTTTCAACCAAGACCTGTCAACATCTTCTAACAAGGTGAACTCTATAAGAATTTGCCTTGAGTCGAGTGTGACATAAGTAAATAAGCCCTTGAACTTGAACGCATCAAGAAACACTTGAAAGACTGCTCTCTTGGGGATGCCAAGACTGAACTTAACAACGAGAGTAGTCCTAGATTGAGCCAGAAGGCCGACTTTAGCATGCTTTGAGAATTGAACTATATTATGATCATCAAAGAACGAAACATCAACCGGACAAAACTCAGAACATTCAGACCTGTTCTTTAAAACTTCAGAGAATAACCTTTTATCCTCAGTTCGACCCTCGTTAGCACTTTGATTCGGGGAATCTATATCTTTCTTACCACTCAAAGGAGGGAAATCATTAATACTTAGAGTAGCCATTAAGCACCAAGCAATAATCTAACGAGAACAGAGAAACCACTGAAAGAACAGAGGCTAAATGCCAAGGAGATAAGAGTTTTCAAGAGAAAACCCACAACAATCAATGAACCCAAACAAAGCCTGCCAAGACCTAATCAGCGAGCCAAGAACCAGACCACAACAGCCTCCAGGAGGGAGGCCCTGCTCCAGAAAACCAGCAACCTCGAACTAAACCAGAAAACAGTGCCGGAGAAAGGTAGAAGCCGATGCTAGAAGATAGGAGAAGAAGAAATACTAAAGAAGGAGAAGTTTCTTGGAGATCAAGAAAGCATCCTCATTTCTTGGAGAAAAAGCATCCTCATTTCATATCATTCTATTTATTCCTATCGAATCCTTCCAAACTTAATCCTTTTATAATTTATTAAAAGCTTATTATTAGCTTCGCTTTTGTAAAATATTAGAATATTAAAATCAAAACTCTATTAAAAGATAGGATTATATTTTAGTATATTTTGGATAACATTTGTCTATTAAATAATAGAAAATTATAATAATATATAGGTAGAAAAAAAACATTTAGGATTATATTTTGTTTTTTATTTCAAAAACTTAAAATTTAATTTATTTTTTTATATATAAAAAAGAAGTGACCAAACATATAACTCACGGTATACATTGTGATGGTAACGGTAATGTATAATTTTATTTGAGATTTTAAAAGGCGGATAGTATTGCAAGTATTAATTTTGGGGCAAGGCTATATCTAGACCGCATTTGGTTATAATGAAATCTTAAATTAAATTTTTTATTTTATTTTATATAAAATGATCATTTTACCCATTATATAAAATCAAGTTTTCGACCAAAAATCTAAACAGTTTTCTTCTTCTTCTCTAACCAAACTTCTCTCTAAAACTAATCTAATACCTAAAGAATGAATTACATTAAAATCTAACTATTTTCTTTCTTTTCTTTAACAAAATTTCTCTATACTTTTTAATTATATTTTAATATTGCCTTGTGAAACTTTCCGAATTTTCATTAGCGTAAAAAGAATGAATCACACTAGTCGAAGAGCCAATTTTTAGTAATCTGTAGACCTACTAATTTGTATAATTTTCTATTAAGAAATAAACTAGTAACTGTGAAAATATTTCCCAGCCTGATGGTAATGACAATCTTGTTCGAAACCAAGATAAACCAAGATAAGACACAAGCTGCAAATTTTTTTTAAAAAAAATCAAAGAAATCAATAGTTGAAATTAAGATCTTTGATTAATAGCGAAATCATAAACATCAATCTGATAACAAAACCACAAGAAAGAAAACAACACATCAAATTCTAAGTTTGAATTAAATTTACAACCAGAAACCCTAAATCCTCAAATTCCATAACCTAAGAACTTGTAAACTTTGTAACAGCCTTAGTTCCTTTAGATACATCATGTTTAGCCAATTCACCAGACAACACCAACCTCACCAACCTCACCGCAGTCTGGATTTCCCTTGAAGTGATAGTCGGTTTCTTGATGTACCTCGCAAGCTTCGCAGACTCACCAGTCAATTTCTCGAAGATATGTTGATGAAGTTGTTCATGATTCCCATAGCTTTGCTGGAAATACCGATATCGGGATGAACCTGCTTCAAGATCTTGAAGATGTAGATCTTGTAGGTCTCGGCGCTTTTCTTGTATCGTTTCTTCTTTTTATCAGCTCCGGCGCCAACTTATTTTGGTAACTTCTTTCTGGCCTTTGGTTTCTTCTCAGCTTAGTTACAGGTCTGCATATTTCTATAAGCTCGGTGTAAAATACATCTAACTACTGCTTTCTACGTACAGGACTTGATCACACGTTATTCGAGTTTTTTAGAATCTGGGTTATTTTGATTTTACGTGTTACTTTACGGTGATGGTATTTAACTACTGATTTCGAGGTTATTTCTTGGATTTATGAGTTAAAATAGGTGTTATTCTACTGTATCGGTTGTTAGTAAATCTTGTTTGAGTTTTTACTATATATTTTTTGTTCGAGCAATTGTTTGTTATTATGTTAGTCTATGTCGTTAATCCTTGTTTAACTATTGCGAATTGTTTACATTTTGTTCATGCTTGAGTGCTAAAATGCTTGATTTGCAAACAACTCTCATGCACTATTGTGAATTGTATATATCTTGATTTTGAGCGTTTAAAACATGTTAGTTTTGTCATAGAACAAAAAGTCTTTTATAAAGGTTCTGATGATAAGTTTTATAGTGATAAGGGTTCTGGTGTAAAACGTAAACAACCTAACATAAGTTTGGGAGAACCATCTCTTAATCAACTAATTAGCGGGGAGAGTAGTAACGGTTTAGTTAACTCTGATCAGAGAAAAAAACAACTTACTACTACTGGTTGGGCTGATGCTATTACAGGAGTTGGCCAAGCTTTTGACGAAGGTGCTGCATGTCTAAGGTTATGTTTGTGTCGATATGCTTTAAAGCATGGGTTTTCTTTCAAATACATGCACAACACATCAAACAAGATCACTGCTTATTGTGAAAATAAATTCATAAGCGGATGCAAATGGAGACTTTATGCATCTATTGATTCCAGCACCGACTCAATGACGATCAAAAAGTATGTTTCGCACCATACTTGCAGTCCCGTTTTCTCCAAAAAACATAAGCAGCATAGGCATTTGACATTAGATTTGATTGTAGAGTAAATTCATGATTCTATCCGGACCTGCCATTCGTTGACAACCAAAATCATACAATCGACTGTCATACAAAATTACAGTCTAAACATCTCATACCGTTTGTCATGGAATGCATTAGAGAATGCAAAGAGGGGAGTTTTCAGAGATAGTTCAAGTTCTTTTAGTTTAGTAAGCCGGTACTTCAAACGATTGAAGAGCCGCGATATTACTATGAACTGTCTGTTGGAGTTATCAGCTTGAAACCGCTTCAAGCGTTGTTTTATAGCATTTGGTTCATTGCTTCACGGTTTTCATTCATGTCGTCCAATGTTGTTTGTCGATGGAACATTCTTAAATGGCAAGTATAAGGGTGTATTGCATACTGCGGTAGCAAAGGACGACAACAACAGTTAGTTTCATTTTTTAATCTGAAGGATTATGATGTTTTGTCCAAAAATTATAAACAACTCGCAGCCTAGAGTTGCAAACAAATCCCAGGATATCCTGATAGTTGCATAACAACTCTTTGGAAATACAAGAGTTGCAAACAACTCCGAGGATATCATGAGAGTTGCAACTACTCTTTGCAAATATCAGACTTGCAAACAACTCCCAGGATATCTTGACAGTTGCAAACAACTCTTTGGAATTACAAGAGGTGGAAACAACTCTCAGGTAATCCTAAGTGTTGCAAATAACTCTCCGGATATCATGAGAGTTTATTACAACTCTCAGGCACTATTGCGAATTGTTTACATTTTTTTATTGGCTCAGTTCTATATTTGACCATCTAAGGTGCCACTTTTTAGACTATTCCCTGTTGCAATTGAATTATTTAACATTGAGGATTGTGAAACTTTGATGTGGTTTTTGAGGTGTTTGAAATCTCATTTGTTGGAGCGCCAAATCACATTTATTCCAGACTGTCATTCTGGTATCGTTTAAGCTGTTTCTTTCTTGTATCCAAACTACTATCATGCATATTGTTATTTCCATCTCATGCAGAGTTTGAAATCCAAATTGGAAGACACTAACAGAGACTATAAAAAAGGATGTTGTGTTTCTTCTATACTCTTGCTTATGCTCCTACACGAGAGATTTTTAAGGATATACTAACATATTTTCTATGTGAAAGTGATGCCAAAATTAGCGATTTTCTTGGTAATTTACCTTCGGATAAGTATGCTCAGGCTTACGTTAAGGGAAACAATATGGGTCTATGACTAATTCTACTGCGCCCGAATATTTTAATAATAATATAAAAAATATTGTGGCCTACCCATTGTTGAGTTTATTGATTGGATTAGAGTCTTACTTATGACTCAAGTTTCACGAAGATACGAAGAGGGGTTAAGCTGGAGTACTAATTTGGTCCCCGAGTATGAGAAGAAGCTAAAGCAGAATGTTGACATGTGCCGAACTTGGGTAGTACGTAAACAAATCGCAACCTAGAGTTGCAAGCAACTCCCAGGATATCCTTAGAGTTGGAAACAACTCTTTGGAACTACAAGAGTTGCAAACAACTCTCAGGATATCATGATAGTTGCAACTACTCTTTGCAAATATCAGACTTGCAAACAAATCCCAGGATATCCTGAGAGTTGCAAATAGCTCTTCAGAAATACAAGAGTTGCAAACAACTCTCAGGTAATCCTGAGAGTTGCAAACTACTCTTTGCAAATATAGGTTTTGCAAACAAGTCCCAAGATATCCTGAGAGTTTTAAACAACTCTATGGCACTATTGCAAATTGTTTACATTTTCTTCATGCCTCAGCTCTATATTTAACCATCTAAGGTTCCTCTTTTAAGGACTATTCCCTGTTGCAATTGGTATAGTTAGCAATGGGGATTGTAACAATTGGATGTGGTTTGGGGGTGTTTGAAACCTCATTTGTTGGAGCGCCAAACCACATTTATTTCAGACCGTCATTCTAGTATCGTTAAAGCTGTTTATGGCTTGTATCCAAACTGCTATCGTACATATTGTTATTTCCATCTCATGCAGAGTTGGAAATTCAAATTGGAACACACTAACAGAGATAATAAAAAAAGGATATTGTGTTTCTTCCATCGTCTTGCTTATGCCCCCACTCAAGAGATTTTTAAAGATATACTAACAGATTTTCTATGTGAAGGTGGTGACAGAATTAGCGATTTTCTTGGTAATTTATGTCCGGATAAGTATGCTCAGGCTTGTGTTAAAGGGAAACGATACGGGTATATGGCTTCTACTACGGCCGAATCTTTTAACAATTAGATCAAAATATATTGTGGCCTACCGATTGTTGAGTTTATTGACTGGATTAGATTATTCCTTACGACTCAAGTTTCATGAAGGTACGTAGAGGGGTTAAGCTAGAGTATTAATTTGGTTCCCAAGTATGAGAAGAAGCTAAAGCATAATGTTGATGTGTACCGAACTTGGGTAGTACGTAAACAACTCGCACCATAGAGTTGCAAACAACTCCCAGGATATCCCGAGAGTTGCAAACAACTCTCAGGATAGCATGAGAGTTTCAATTAGTCTTTGCAAATATCAGACTTGCAAACAAATCCCAGGATATCCTAAGAGTTGCAACCAGCTCTTTGGAAATACAAGAGTTGCAAACAACTCTCAGGTAATCCTAAGAGTTGCAAACTACTCTTTGCAAATATAGGACTGACAAAAAACTCCCAGGATATCCTGAGAGTTTAAAACAACTCCCATGATATCTTGAGAGTCTCTCAGGTACTATTATGAATTGTTTACATTTTTTTTTCACACTTCAGTTTTATATTTGACCATCTCAGATCCCTCTTTTTAGGACTATTCATGAAGATACAAAGAGGGGTTAAACTGGAGTACTAATTTGGTCCCCGAGTATGAGAAGAAGCTAAATCATAATGTTGACATGTGTCGAACTTGGGTAGTACGTAAGTCAGTTGCAACCATGTTCGAAATCTATTCAGATCCTGTGGCGGTTGTTAATTTCTTGGATTTTAAATGTTCTTGTGGATCATGGCAACACGAGGGTTTTCCATGTCCTCACGCTTTGGCGGCAATACAGTCTACCGACCAAGATCCTTTTAGTATTATAGAGTCGTTCCTCATGGTTAAAAATTACAAGGAAAGTTACTATTTCAGCATACCAACGATAGCCAATTTCGGCAAATGATCAAGCGCTAACGATCTTTCATAGGTGGAAATTCTGCCTCCCAATGTTAAAAGACGCCCCGGAAAGCTAATGAAAATGTCAATCCCCTCTAGAGGAGAAGACTCAACCAAGCAGTTGGGGTGTGGCCATAGTTTGAACTCAGGTCATAACAGGAGGACTTGTGAGGTTCCAGTTTATAGACGATACTTGTTGTGGACAATTCTCGTTGGCTAAATTTATTTGTAATACTGTGCTTGTTGTGGACAATACACTAAACATTTTTAGATTTGTTTTTTTATTTACACATATTTCTCTTGTTTGTAATACAGTAATGAAATGTTAGGTGTTTGGTTAATAGAGTTATTTTTCCCAAGCAACTGTCAGGAACATACTTTCAAACAACTCTCAAAAAAACCTAAGAGTTGCAAACAATTTGCATGTACTATGGAGAATTGTTTGCAATAAATAGGTATCATATGGAAAAGAACTCTCATGATATCCTGAGAGTTGTTTGCAACCGTTGTCGATGCGAATTGTTTTATTTTCCAACTTATAGAGTTGCATACAATATCTGGGTATAATATAAGCAAACAACTCTCAGGTATAACTGCGAGTTGTTTGTAACTACTAATAAGGTGCGAATTGTTTGTATGTCCAATATCTGGGTATAATATCAGCAAACAGCTCTGAGGTTTTTCTGAGAGTTTTTTGCAACTACTGATAGAGTGCGAATTGTTTGGTTGTTCAATATCTGCGTATAATATAAGCAAGCAACTCTCAGGTATTACTGTGAGTTGTTTGCAACTACTAATAGAGTGTGAATTTTTTGCATGTCCAATATCTGGGTATAATATAAGAAAACAACTGTCAGGTTTTCCTGAGAGTTGTTTGCAACTATTAGAATTGTTTCACATACACACATTAGAATGCGAATTGTTTGCATGTCCTTCCCCTGAGATTTGTTTGCAAAATAAAAATACTTCATAAAATTTTTACGGTGATGAAAAGTTTATACAAAAACACATATTATATAGCCATAACAGAATTCATGCACTAACCACTTACAATTAAATACTACCTCCTTCAGTGTTTGTTAGTCTGCATTAAAAAAGTAAAAAATAGAAGCAGTGAGTATCAGTCATCACTAGAGGATTCTCCACCTTCTTCTTCTTCATGCTCATCATCAGCGTCCCCATTATGCTCTTCCTCCTCGTCATTTACGTCTATTATGCTTATATATTTGGTCCTTGATGGACTAGCATCTTCCTTAATCTTTTATTTCCTGTTTGGAACCTCTACTGGCTGAGGTGCAGCCACCAAAGGAACCAGTTCAACTGGTTCAGAGTCAGAGAAAAGTAATCCTCGATATCAAAGTCCATCATAGGAAGTGGGCTGTTTGGTGGTGCTGCCAGAGTGATTAAGCCGGAGCTTCTGTTGGTGGTTATGGAAGACCAGGAGTCACCTAAAGAACCGGAGGTAGACATGGTGATTGGAAGTTGAAGATGTTATGAGTGTTTGAAATGTAGAGTTTATTTTTAAATTAACCTATGGTTACTAGTATTATTTATAGGCATGTAGGGAGTCTTAGTGAGGTGGTGGTGTGGCTATATTAGTCATTACATAGCCTCCTCTGTCCAATCAACAATTAATGGGCTGTTTTGATTAGATGGATTTTTGCATCCTCAATGCACTTAACGGTTACCAAGGCAGACGT
This sequence comes from Limnanthes douglasii subsp. nivea, assembly GCA_036936605.1. NCBI lineage: Eukaryota > Viridiplantae > Streptophyta > Magnoliopsida > Brassicales > Limnanthaceae > Limnanthes > Limnanthes douglasii. Next base: position 387,699,664 of record JAUPFV010000001.1, on the reverse strand, counting down.
TATTGTCTGTTCGTATTCTGCAACCATGTTTTCTAAGTTTTAATATATATCAGGATACGATGCGAACTGTTAGTTGTAGTTTACTCCTGAGAATTGTGTAGAAATAGTTGCTTGTATACATTGGGAATTATTTAGTAATAATTTGGTTTATTGTATATATTAGGGAATGGTGCGAATGTTTCCCAAATACCCACTGTTTTTTAAGTGAATTCGAAAATGTCATACATTGCACATTCCTAAGACAAAAAAACTATATATATACACAAAAAACATTACAAGGAATATATGTACACTACAACATTAAAATGAATATATCCAAAAGGCCCCCTCCATAGTTATCGACATAAAAAATATTACTACCAGTATGAGTTGGTGTTAACATTATTTGGGAAAAAATAAAACATTTCCTCTCTAAAGTTTGTTACCATATCTTTACGGTAAGTCTCCTGTACGTATCATTTTTTTATAATATCTCCGACGTATTAAAAGATGAAAATACCACAGTCAAGGCTCATTGTTTGTTGCTGTTGTTGTATTTTGCTTGCATTTTTCACCTTGTACCCAGTATTTGAAGGAGGTATGAATTTATTATTGACTAAATACTTAATCTGTTTATAGTAATTCATGTCAGGGGTCAGCACAAATACTTATACTCTGGTTGCAAATAACTTTCAGGAAAACCTAAGAGTTGTTTGACAATCCAAGCTAAAAGTGTTGCAAAAAACTCTCAGGGTAACCTGAGAGTTGTTTGCAACTCCAACGTATTAGAGTTCCAAAAAAATATTAGGATCGTTTAGTTGCAAACAACTTCCAGGATAACCTAAGATTTGTTTACAACTACAGACAACTGAGTTGGGACAATTCTCATATTATCCTGAGAGTTGTTTTTTAAATGTGTTATACAGTTATTGTAGCAGGTAGGTTTCTTACCAGCGGTACATGTGTTCTTATTGTATAGTCTGTTTCTTGGGGTTTAGGCAGAAGTGGGTTGTAATTTGTAGCCGTCCTGGCGTTTATATTAATGACGAGCAACGTCCAATGGTTGATTGTATCTTTCTTCTTGCTGCATATTGGAATGAGAACAAGGTTCGCGCTTTTAGACGCTTTGCTAAAAACATTGTCCACTACATTTTTATTGGCTCTCCTTTTTCCATTTGATGATGCATTCAAGGAAGAGTACATTACAATGAGAACATGCGAGGTTTTTATAGTTTATAGATAAAATTATCGTAGCCATGCTAGAAATTTGTACGCTGTCGAATTTCACTTGAGGAAATGTTTTGCATGGAACTTTCCAATTTACCTCTTTAGGCATCTTTTGAATCCAAACATCCACAATCTATGAAACGATTTGTTTATTTACGTCCAATATATGAGACTTCTTTGAAACATTCATGAGAGTTGGTTGAAAATTAGATACCTTGTAGTCCAGGTCATTTTCAAAAGGTAGCGCCAACAAATCAGTCATTTCCCCGTTAATTCTTGTAGGAAACCTGGGACGTTGGTAAATATCATACTGTTGGATCGGGTGAGTCTTCTTTGGCTTTCATTATCTGTATTTTGTGGTATTTACGGACATCGATCCAATCAGTTTTATGTGTTCTCTTTGGCCATCCGGTGAGAGTTACTTGTGCCTTTGGAGCTTCCGCCACAATTACCTCTGCCTCCGGCTGCTGTGTTGGATACAGTAGATTAAAATTAGGCATCAGGTCATCCTCCTTCTCTGTTTGTTCCCTTGACTTGAACATATTAGATAAAAAAATTAAGAGAATTTGTGTCATACATCATTTTGCAAACAACTCTCATGATAACATGCGAGTTGTTTGATACCCCAATTTAATAAAATATCGAACAACTCTCAGGATATCTTGAGAGTTGTTTCTAACTCTTAATATATATCCACACAAATCTCATGATATGTTGTGAGTTGTTAGTAAAATTGTTATACAAATATTGAAACACTCATAAAATCCTAATACACACATTGCAAAATCATTTAAAATTATGCTTACTACACGGTCGGTGACAACCAATGCGATTGACTGCTCCGGCATAATCTTCGGATCCCGTCGATAAAAATGATTTATCACATCCTCCTACCATTGTTTGGCCACATCGTACTCAACATTATCAATTTCATTTAAAAATGTTTGTGAAACTTGAGTGTAAAAACCATCAATAGATACATCAGGTAAACGTACTGTTTTATTATGCACATCGTACTGTTTTCAGCTTGGCTTAGTGATTCTGAATTTGCGTAGGACATTTTTTGTTTTTCAGGTACATTTTCGTCTGGCTTTTGGTCTTCTACTGGTGCTTCTCCCTGGATAAGTAGTTCCGAATTTTTACAAGGATTAGTAGACTCTGACTCTTCTGGAGCTACGTTTTGTGCATCTCCCGTTTGTGTTAGCATTTCTCTCTTTGCCAAGGCTAGGTGTTGTTTTGGGAACCATTGGTTTAGGGCCAGAAGAGCCCTGTTGTTGTTGTTCTCCTTCATTGTCATATTGTTGGTATTTTTGTGGGTGTTGTTGTTGTTGTTCTTCTTCTTCGGCTAGATTTTATTGTTATTGTTGTTGTTGTTGTTCTTCGGCTAGATTTTGTTGTTGTTGTTGTTGTTATCCTTGATTTAATTGTTCTTTTTATGCGTATTGTCCGTCGGCCTGCTGTTTTATAAAAAAATACAAAACAAAAAGGAATTTGTGTCAGACATCACGATACTGTGAGTTGCAAAAAACTATTAGGATAACCGGAGAGTTGTTTGATACTCCAGTTTAATAAGAATATCAAATAACTCTCAGGAACTCCTGAGAGATGTATGGACTGATGTAACAGTCCTAAGATTTGTTTGAAAGTGAACATATAACGAATTGGGTAAAAATAGAGCATAACAGCACGCGAATTGTTAGTAAGAGAAAATCATGGATTGTTTTAAATATATACCCATCATCTTCATTATCCTTCGTGGATTGTTTTAAATATATACCCATCATCTTCATTATCCTTTGGCATTTGCCCATCCTGATTCGGGAACGTATCTTGATTTTCAGATGGCACAAAATGCCTGCAGTTCAGTGGACGCCGCTTTTGCTGGCAATGCCGGTAGCTCGAGTCCATTCTCCTTTGCAGGGCTTCCAATCTGGCAAATGGGCTGAGAGAGAACATTGTGGAGTTGTTATGGTTCAAGCTCCGCTATCTTCAACCTTAATGGTTCAAGATGAAAAAGTGATAGCAAATGTATTATAACATATTTCGTGCAGATTAAAGCGATTAAATCTACGTGTACATAAGGCTCAATTTCCTACTTACTTCTTTTGCATATTTGTCGATCTTCCGCTGGTACTTGTCCTTATTGGTATACGTCTTTAATCGCTTCGATCTTGCTTAAGTTCCAGACTTATTTGGAGTAATTTGTCTGCGTTTAAGGACAAAATTACCAATCGTGTCACTCATACTATCCTCTTCCTCGTCCTCGGCCTCCTACTGAGATGTCTCGATCGGTGTTAGTGGAATCACTGTTCGGGGGACTATTTGGGGTGGGACTCTGATTGAGATCGCATGATTATATTTTTTATGTTTCTTTTTTTCCCTTTTCCTTGTTTTTGGGGCTGCATTTTTCTTCCTTTTCTTCGGTCTTTCTTGGGGTAAAATCGGTGCAGCATTTGGATCTCCATTTCCTACTGCTCCTTTGAATGCTTTGCTTTCAACCTCCTTCAAACATAGTAGAGCTTCCAAAACCTACAAAGGGAGGAGAATTAAAGTAAATAGCTGCACTGATAGGTTTTTGCAAAAAACTCGCATGATATCCTACGAGTTGTTTAGAACTCTATTAGCTTGGAGTTGCAAACAACTCTTAGGAAACCCTGTGAGTTGTTTGAAAAATATAAGCTATGAATTGTTATCAACTATACCATCTCAGGGGTTGTAAACAACTCCCAGGGTTTCCTGAGAGTTGTTTGCAAACTTATAAGTTACGAATTGTTGTCAACTCTATCATCTCTGGGGTTGCAAATAGCTTCCAGGGTTTCCTAGAGTTGTGTGCAAACTATAAGCTACGAATATTTTTCAACTCTATCATCTGCGGGGTTTCAACAACTCTCAGGGTTTCCTGAGAGTTGTATGCAAACTATTAGCTGTGAATTTGTTTCAAGTCTATCATCTGTGAGGTTGCAACAGCTCTCAGGGTTTCCTGATAGTTGTTTGGAACTCTAATAGCAAAGATTTGTTTGCAACTCTAATGCCTATTGTTTGTCTATATAACTATATGTTTCATACCTTATCATTTTCTAGCAGAGGTACTCTTAAAATCAGCGACACGGTCGACGATAGGCACTCCAATCCCCACTATTTGAAGAACATTGGGATAAGGTTGACTTTACGACCTCTAGCCCAATTGTTGAGTGATCCATTATGAAGGGCTACATCAGGACAAGTACTATCATCAAGATATTCTGTATACAACTAATATTTGGACTGAATAAAGCAATCTTACGATTAGAAGTGCGACGCAGTCGATAACTCTATCAGGTTTCTTGATATCTAAGGAACTGCTTATAGACTAGAGAAACTTCAACTCTATTGATCCGGACCAGTCGTAATCGTTTATTCTACTTGGATCTTCAACAAAATAAAGCACACTATAACCCATTACATCTCCAGATACCGAGTAGAATAGGGTTGAGTACAAAAACAGTATCAACAACTGTGCAATATCCTCCACCTCATGCTACCTTCCTTCACTGATGGCTCTTGCTACACCTGCCTCTAAAACCAACCACACTGTGCTATGTTAGTAAAGTTCAGCATCCTGGTTATAGGAGAATCTACATTTATAGGTACCTTTAAAATGGTGTTCGTGATGGTTTTACTATTGGTCGGTCCTATCTTCCCCGACGTTTCACCAATGAAATATTTTTTCATCATCCTTGATTCGTTATCCTCCCCGTTTACGTATCTGTTGTGGAATGCTCTGGCTTTTGTTAAAGGCATTTTCTCTCTGCCATGCTTCAGCCCGAAAATAACCTTTACATCGTTCGTCGTTAGCTTCACAAACTTTGACCCAAATCGGAATGCGTCTTTATCGACCGAGAACATCTCCACAACATACTTAATATTAAAATAAAACTTATTATTCGGCAGCTCTGCCACATTCCGGAGGTCGAAGCCGCTTTCAAAAGCGTGTAAAAGGGTGTATTTTTTTGCAGCTTCAATGTGGGCACTAATAATACAATACTCTTTCAGCAGTTTGAGAAGACTCACCAATCCTGACATGTAATAGCTTGGTTTTATTGTCATAATTCCTACAAAGACACAAATCATCAGCTGCATGCGAATTGTTCCCACAAAGGGACTCTACCAGCTTGTAGTTGCAAACAACTCTCACGATTGCCTGCGAATTGTTTGCAAATATAAGTTGTGAATTGTATGGAATATAAAGGAAATGAAGATGCGAATTTTGTGCAAACTATAAAAGCAATGAGGATGTGAATTGTGTGCAGAGTAAAAAAAACAATGAGGATGCGAATTGTTTGCATTCCTACATGATGAAGATGCGAATTATACTACAACACACATGTAACAGGACGTGAATTATTCTATTTTTTATATGCACGTTGCACAAATCTGGGAAATATGGAAACAACACCAAAACCAACAAACAACCACCTAAAATACATCTAATATACATACCAACACGCACAAAAAGATTAACATTACATGCAACCTAAGAAACTACTGTGTTCGATGATAAACCTAAAAACTAACATACTAACTGCCGATACTAAATACTCGATTTTGGTAGAAATAAGCAACGTGGATCGTCAAATAACAGCAACAAGTGCTTCAAAGTCCCATAAATGTAAAACAAACAGACATTTTCCATAATCGCGACGTACCTGGTTACCATAACACATTCTTGCTTCACCTCCCGACGTAGACTTAATGATAAGTTGTCGAACGGTTGCTGGTTACTAGCTTGATGGAGTAGAAGACGGTGACCGGTCGAAATCTGGTGAAGAACGACTGATTTTTAGGTTGAAGGTTGGAAGGGTTTCTCTAGAGAGAGGTTCGTAGAAGTCCAACGGTTTCTGGTTGTTTCTAAAAAATTAGACGTGTTTGAGTTGGTTTAGGATGCTGCAAAGGAGGGAAAAATGGGTTTGAAGTGAAAAATAAATATATATAGTCGGGGGTATTTTTGTCCAAAATTTAGAGAAAGGTACTAAGTGACACTATCCAAAATTTGGATACTAGTGGATAATAAGGTAGTTGAGTGAGTATTTACTGGTACTCTTTTCATATTTTAAATGGGTTTTGCTTTCAATTCATTCGCATATAACATTCATGTCTATTTTTTTTAATCAATAAATAAATATATTATAACTATTTCGGAATATTTTCATGTCTATTGTTTTAATAAATAAATAAATATTTTATAACTATTTCGGAATATTTTTTGGATAAACATATTGTACGTTATTACATTTTAAAGGGACATTTCACCTATATATTAGTACTCGTGTTTGAAACACATAAAAAGATGTATATAAGTTAAAGGTGAAGGACCGCATCACAAACAAATACGGTATAGTGTCTTATAAAAGGAACCAACATGTTTGATACATACATGCAAGATAATGATTTAATTAGAATTGTTACAGCGAATAAATTTTAATGTCGTTGCATCTGTAACACAGGTCTAGGGCTGTTATCGGTTTGGTTTGGTTTTTATAAAATCAAACCAGACCACTAAACTTGTCAGTTCGAATCGGACGACTAAGCTTGTCGATTCAAATTGGACCGAACTCATAAGATTTCGATTCTACAGAACCAAACCGAAACCGATAAAAATCTGCTTGTTTTGGTTTAGCGGACCGATAAGCAGCATATAAAATTTTAAACTAATAATTATACAACTGTGGATAACAATTATTTTGTGGGCTCTCGATTCATTTTGGTAAGTAACTAGTGCATGTTTGTGTGTTTTATATAGAATGAGTCTTTTGTTTTATATTGGAACTAAAACGACGTGGCATACAAAGTAAGTTCTCATCCATTTTTAAAATCCTTATAGTTTTTATCCGATTTCGAAGACAGTCTTAGAAGGGTTTCTTTTAACCACAATAGTATCCTACGGTACACTTTCTTACATGAGAAAAGATTGAGTTTCGGTCTTTTTATTTTTTGAAACATGGTATTGTTGTTATTGCTGTTAGTTGTTCCATATCGAATATGGTTTTTTCTTGTTTATTTGTTCCGTTTTTGTGTGAGGAGGAAGCCGAAAACCAAAGCTTCTCATTTGATCTACTTGATATCAGAAGTGTAATGTTATGTATTATTCTTATAGATGATTTCTTCCCATTTTAATATTTTCTTAGATAAACTAAGGTATTTATTTATAAACGTATTTGTAGCGATTTATTTTCTCTTTTACGATATAGATAAGTAACACATATATATATATCGGTTTATTGTCGATTTTATCGGTTCTATCGGTTTATCAATACGGTTCCTTACCGGTTTATCTATTTCGATTCCTTATTAGTATAGGTTTTTAGAATGCAAACACGATCCGGACCGTTAAGTTTCAGTCTGGTTCTCGGTTTGGTCCTTATCAGTTCGGTTCCAGTCCGGTTCCGGGTTCTAAGGAACCATAAACAGCCCTACACGGGTCAGAGAGGATGCGATGGGAGAATAACAGGTCCAACGAATTGGTGTTAGTGAATATCCTATTATTCCTCTCTCGCCATATGTAATAGACCACCGTACAGAATGTCATGCGCCAAATGTGTCCTAGATTAGAAAGAGAAGGGTTCCAGCTAGTAGTTGTGTGCAACCAGGCTAACCAATCATGATCAACGTTTAGGAAGTTTGTCTTCCTGAAGCGAACGTTTCACAACATCTGGGAATATAGACATCCATCATTAATTGAATAATGGTTTTGGAGCAATAATTTCATAGTACAAAATTTGGAAGAGGGGTGCTATATCTCCATGTCAGAAGCTTGTCCCTAGTGTTCAGTTTCCCATAGATGGTCAACCAGACGATGAATGAATGTTTAGGTATGCTGTACTTGTTTCAAATCAGGTTGGTCCACAGTACTTGAGGACTCGGTATTGTTGCACATTCTGGTCGAACGAATAATACTTTACCCCCAACGCTCTACAATAAAGTTGTTAAAGAACCAAAGGTCGTACCAAAAGCAAATAGAGTTGTGTTATATCCAATTTGGATTTTAAAAAGACTTGAGATAGTGGCTTGTAATTTTAGGATTTTCCTCCAACTCTAACTAAGATTTGATCCAACTGGAATGTTCTGAAGGCGTTTATCTTTTATATGTTTATTTAATACCCATTTACTCCATATTGAGTTGTTAGGTCATGCAAATTTTTATATGTCTACAAATTTATACGACTCAAGGTCTTTTGAAATAGGGGTTGGCGATTATTGTAGGTTAAGCGCGTGGTTATGAGAAGAAATCCCAAGTATCGCATTGGGTGGGAACCTTTCTCGAAACCAAGGGTGGCGATCATGGTCTGACGGATAAAGTAAAAAATGTCAGATATGTATACGTGGATTTTAGAGGTGTTGTTACGGATGCCTAAGGGGGGGAGAAAATTCTTCAAGATCGTCTTTGATTAGATTGATTGACGCATGGTTTACACGACAGAAGATCATTAAATCATATGGAAAGAAAATATGGATGATTTTCAATTTGCGGTATTGTCAATGGAATCCGAAGTAAGGGTTATGTGTTTTTTCTCTGATGATACTAGTGAGGACTTGCATGATAAGTACAAAAAGAGATGGATAAATGAAGGTAAATATGCATTGCATAATCTATACAATCATTCGGTTCCGAAATTCCACTACATAGAGGATGTCTAAAAAGAACCGTTATTAGATGTCATTGGAAGCTTTCATCAAGTCGATTTCGATGGCGGTATGAGGGCTTTTTTGATTGGTGTGATATCCATAGATGACTTATTGGGAAATGAGGATATTATCTAAAATACTATAGCCTTGTATGAAAGCTAATTGAGAGTAGTCAATGAGGTGGGGGGAGGGCTCATCTTATTATACTAAAAAATAGCTTAGAAATTACCTTGTATATGACATTACAACATGTTATAGGTCTGTAATCCAAATAGGTGGTAGGTTTTTTTTTAAAAGAGCTATAAGGGTTGTTTTCCAATTAAGGTCCATCTCATCAAAGTGAATGAAGTGATGAATCGCTGCAGTTCGGTTAGGCTCGATCAAGTCCAAAGTGGATTTTAAGAAACCAACATTAAACTTATCGTGACCAGGGGCTTTGTGAGGATAATGTCATGAATACATTGAAGGCCTAGATATGAGAAGGGTTTTTGTTTTTAATATTCCGAGCATATTTTAGAAGTGATTGACAAAAATATCAGTCACTCTACTTGGGTTGGAACAAGACATGCCTAGATGATCATTGACTGTAAGAATTTTATTCCTAGCAATATCATTTTTGATACTATTGTGGAAAAACTTAGTGTTACAATATATAGTTTAAGCCAAGTTTTGCTGGCTTGAAGAATGATTATCCTCCTCTCCTAAACAAAACATACTCTTTAGAACCATTAATCGCATCTTCAGTTAGGGCTGAAACATTAGGAGTCACGAATAAGGATTGTTGGGCTTGGACAAGGAGAGCATTGTCAACTCTATCTAAGATGTTACTAACTTCTCACTTATATAAGCCGAACATGTAAATTTGGAGACGTCTTAGCTTAAATGAGACAATAGACATACGCAATCACGAGGCTGGATTAAGCCAACTTTTTGGTATACTGGTATTGTATTCACCGTGGGATTACAACATATTAAAGAATCAAAAGGGATATTTTGAGTATAATCTGGGGGTATGTATACTAATATGATCAGAGTGTGATCAGAGGTATGAGGAAAATTGAAATTGGTAATAGAGTTGGGAATAATAGATAACTATAGATTATTGACTAGAACATGGTCGATTTTTTAGGAGATGGGGTTATCAATTTGCTTGTTACGTTGAGTAAATTGGAATCCTGTAGAGCGAAGTCCTTTAAGCTCATTTTAGTAGCAACAATTATTAAAATCGTTAATGGAAGCGTTCTAGAGGTATGAATTACCAGTTCAATCCTCTATGATTGCCTTGGTGGTCTAATGATACGATTTTGAGGTTATTCCAAACCGGAATGCGGTCCGTTGGTTCATGAAAACCATAAATATCGAATAGTCCGAAAATAGAGTTAACGGCTTTGTAGCAAATTATGCAATCTTTTATTTGATTAGACATGTGGTTTATGGTAAGCCTATATATATTTGGGTTTTAAGCTATCCAGATTCTACCTGGAGGATGGGAGTCGTGATTCATTATAAAATGCCAAAATGGAAGCATGTTTCGCATGAGTGTTTGTTATCTATCTTTACTTTAGTTTCGATAGGAATCATTAATTTATGTGATTCAAAGAACATGTAGTCAGTCACATACATCTTTTTGACGGATGAGGTAAATTAATCCTCTAACATTCCATGCAGCTATTATCATATATTAGAAGAGTGTGAAAAATTATAATGATAATTGGTCATTATCTTCTTGTTGCTCGGAGCAGAGTCGAGCTGCCTCATCAAACCCTATGATTATTGATCGAGCATAAATGACCTATGTGGCATTCTCATAGGTTGGCATGTAACGGATGGCTGCTTGGGTAGTGATTTTTTCCTGATTTCCATCTAAGTTTAGCATGCTCGAATGGTTGTCTTTTCCATCTTCCTCGATGGTGCAGATCAGTGAGTTGTAGTTGGGAGATATTGGGTCGTGGTCATTAGAATTGTCATCGTCAAGATGTCAACTGCCGTTAATCATTGGTTATTTATGCGGGTGACATGATGGGAGGTTGGTATTATTATAATAGGAGGAGCGAGCGAGAGGAATGCAGTTGGCAACCAAGTGGCCAAAGAAGGTACACTTACTACGTATAGGCGGGAGACCTTGGTATTCAAAGCGAAGTTTGATAGATTTCCCCATGCATTTTTAGTACAATGACCCCTAGGAAATCTTCATTGGCACTCACTATAATACATATCCTAGCATAATTAAGTCTTACTCGATTGGCCATGTGCGTATCAACATAAACAGGGGTACCAAGATAGCTACCCAAAATGATAAGTCCTCTCTCTTACCATAGTTCATGCGGCAAACCATGGATTTTTAAATATGTAGATATTGATTTTAGGAGTCGTTGATAGTGGATGAAATTTCCTCCTATTATTTTAGAGTGATCGGGTTGGTGGTGAAAAACCAATAAGATAATTGAAGAACATTTGTGCCATTGTTGGTAGTAGAGAACTTGAAGTAATATTTTCCAGATGCAATAGATTTTCACTCTTGTAGGTTGTGCATGCTCCACGTTCTTATAGTAAATTCTTGGACATGGTAAGGTGAGAGTTTTTTTATAGGAAAGTAATCCATTAAGAACTTAGCCCACTCAGATTTTTCGCATAAAATAGCTTCTCGTAAGAGAACAAGCATACCATCTTCCATACAAAGATTGTATATTTTCCACAATCATTGTGGAAATATTATCGATTGGGGAATCACTAATGCTTGCGTAGCTTTGAGATGTAGGAATGGGGATGACTGAGAGTATATGAAGATTTGATGTTGGTGGGTCCAAAGAGATGGTTAAGGGATTGTTGTCTAATATGCTTGGTGTAAGGATAGTAGATTTAGTAAGATGTAGGGATGGAGAATGGTAGCTAGTTCTAAAGTAGAAGGCTTGAGCGATAGTGTAACCCGTATAGCCTCTCGATCTATTCAAAATTCTTTCATAATTATCACGACCAGGAAAAGATTATGGGAACCTGGTTGTTTGTGGTATGCTTAGGCTAAGCTTCCAATGACATCTAATTTCGGATCAAGGCCGGGTATGGTTGCATGATGCTCGATTTGGGCATAACTTCATTCACTTGTCTTAAGATACAGTTTAAAGTGGTCTCAGTTGAGGGGGGCTCGTAAGGTTAGTAGAATCAGTATGAGAGAAACACAAAGCCATTTTATTTCTGCTATTGTTTTGTTTTTTTGTTCAGCATTTATAATTTTAGGAGATGAACTTAAAAATGGGACCAATTGTTTTATATTGTGAACAGATTCTGTGTGGACAGTCTTGTGCTTAAGATTAAACATAATAAAGAATTGATGAAGGGCCCCAAGGAACAAAGAGTACTGATCATTAAGTGTGAATTTTTAAACTTGAAATTGTCATAGTAGGTACTGATGAGCATGAACGGGTCGGACTAAAGAATGTTTGTATGACGTGACAGTGAACAGTGAATTACTAGAAATGGAAGAGACAAAAGGAATATGTGTAGTAATTATTGATCAATCATTGGTCCATTTTCCCAAAAGGGAATATCCTTTATATAAGAAAAGAGGTAGAGGGTGAAATTACATGTTTACCATTATAAGAGTGGACTTCTTACCCTACTATTTTACTATTTCCAAACAAGTTCTAGGGGACTATCATTTAAGTCCCTCACTTCTTATGTGTGCTTTACCTTAGTCCTTAACCACTAAATACATGGACTTTAACCTTATTTGTGGGCTAAATTACATGCTAAACACCTGTATTTTCCTCCTCTTATCAGTAGCCCCCCAAGTGCATGTGTAGTTCTCTGGACATGAACTTGAATTGCTGCTTGACCTCGTTCGGATCGGATCAGGCACTTCCCTGCTCGGGCACTTTGCTATTTGAGCGAACTTTGTTGGGCTCAAATTTCATCGTGGTCAGATCTCATATTCCCTGGTGGGCTTCTCACTCGGATCGGATCCTAACTTGCTGACCTTACCCCTTGGTTAGGTTGATGTTACCTAAATAATCATTTAATATCAGACACACGTGCTTGGTTTCGCTGTTATCGAGTCGAACGTTTTTTAGGTGGCGCAACTATCATGGACATGTGTCATGATTCGTTACTTTTCAACTGTTCACCTTCAGCTCCATTTGCCTATATAAACTCCACTTTCTCCCTGAGCAAAAGTTTCTGATTTCCTTTAAACAGATTTCGCTCTAGAGAGAGAAGTTATGCCAAACAAAAAATTTTAAGTTTGCATTTTCATGCATGAAGAATTTCTTAATCTTGGAAAGTACAAGCTTTGGAGGTGGTTTAACATCTCCAATCAGATCGGTGTTGGTAGACCTTCCGGTGCGAGAGAATATCCCTCCCCTGCAGAGATTTGGGAGTCTAACTTTCGAGACAACTAGGCTCCGACCCGTGAACGTTCTATCCGGCTTGCTGTATCCTCCCCTAGTCAAACACACCCTTCAAGTGGCGGGGTTGATCTTTCTGCTTTTTGTAACTCCCTCAACTCTTCCTTCTCGGTATTCCCCCTTCGTCATAATGGGTGATGAAAGTGAAAGACCACCGATTAAAGAACATCGAGATCGGTCTAAACGAAAGAGATTGCCGGATCAAGCCGCTAAATCGATTCGAATGAGAATTCCTTCATCGGTACCGACTCCCTCTAAAACCCCCAAGGCTCTCCTCAAACGATGCCGGATGTCAGCGCTTGAAATAATTTGCCTAGACGGACTCGGGTGGAACCGTCCCTTACTTCCATTCCAGAAGTCCAGGAGAAAGCTTTATTTGATGCCCCTGAAAACGATAGAGCAGATTATGAAGTTGCCGTAATTGAGGTAGAGCCTCTTCGAGTCGTTCTTACCGACACCCCTGCCCCGAAACCTATAGTTGATCCTTCCTTTCATCCAGGTGAAACTTCCCTGGTAACGAGTAAGAAGAGAAAGAAAAGGAAACATCTGACGGGTCTGCCCTCAAATGTGGAAGATATCCTGAGTGATCATCTTCGCGACCTCGAATCCAAGCATCTCTTAGCTCTATACAGGGTGAAGTACAAGTATTTCCACCCGACCGAGGAGATTAAGCTAAGGGATTGATGGGGTATTCTCACCAATATCACCATCCGATTCCCTACTGTTGGAGAGACGCCTTTATCGGTCCGTACCAACGAGTTGTTGCTTTATACGAAGTTAATGAACTGGGGTCTCCGATTGCCGCTCGACCCTCTTCTGGCCGATTACTTCCACTTGGTCAAACTTTGTCCTTCTCAGGCTAAGGCCAACATGTGCTACACCCTAAGGGATTTCATTATGGCGTCACGGCTCATTGGGAATGCTTTCACCATGAAACAACTTATCGTTGTTTCTGGACTGGCTAAGAACTCTCACTATCCCTTCTACTTACTTGGTTTTGCTAGGAACCTTAAAGTGATAAAGGATTTTCTAGAGGCCGATAAAAAATGGAAACAAAAATTCCTGTTTATTTCTGGGTTATGGGAGACCGGGTTCGAAGATTCTGAGGACCTTCCTCATCGGCTTACCTTGAAGTGGACTGGATAAGGTAAGTACTTTCACCTAAGTTTTTTCTGACCCCCCACATTTGGTATATTCTGAATGTTTGTCTTTTCAGCTATGAAGGGAATTGCTAAGTCATTTAAGCGTCATGCTAAATCCGGTAAAGCTATCTTTGAGAAGCTGAGCCTTTGGACTGGTGAGCACTGGGACCATAAATTCCACCAAAGCTTTATGCGGATAAATTTCGCTAAGATTAATTTGTGGCGATACGATCTTAGTGAAAAGAAGACTCCCTCAGATCTTATGGTGGCTCCTCCGAGCGACGATGTCCTTGCACGTTTAGAACATTTGGATAATGCAGTCTGCCTCCCTAATCGGGCCCGAGCTCCGAGTCATCAAAACGCAGACAAACCCGAGGAAGGTGAAGAAGAAAACATTGAGGATGATGTTGGGTCCGATGACGACGCTCCCGATGCTCAAGGTGATTCTCAAGAGAGGGTGCAAGTCAGTCTTCCCATATAGGCTCTGGGTGATCATGATGATACCCAAGTAAGCTTGCCTCCGGGTATGATGCCATCGGATCATTTTCAACCAGCCCCCCTCGATCCTCACGTATTTTCTCCATCCTCTCAGCCTGAAAATCTACCAAGTGATGCTGACTACCGGGTTGAGGTTAGGCCTCAAGGTCGTGACAATGCCACAATGCCATATAAGTTTACTGCTGAGGAGAAAAAGAAAAAGATTGTTGAGAGCAGGGGGAGAGTGACAACACCAATCGTTCGAGTCTGCCACTATCCCAAAATTTGTTATTGTTGATTCAGACTCTGGTGGGGAATTTGTTTCCACTCGAGGGGAAGGTCAAGAAGGTTGTTCTGATGCAGATGGGTATCTTTCTCCAGAATCTACTTATTTCGATGTTTATGGCAACGATTATGTGGCGAACGAGTTAAATAAACTACTGCATGTTGCTGCTCTACTCGAACGCAAAGCAAATCGGAAGGATCGTTATAAAGAAGAAGTTATTGAGAGGAGGGCATAAGTAAAGGCTTTAACATCGAAGGTCTCTGAGTTGAAGGATAAGGTGAAGGATTTGACCGATTAGATAGCTGAACAAACTGAGATATCCTATAAAGTAGAAGGCTTAGTCGCTGAGTCCGACGATCTAAAAAAGGAGGTGAAGGAAGTAAAGGATGAGTTAACCAAGACATCGAAAGTTACCGCCAATGTGCAGTCTCTGTCTGCGGAGTCCGAAGAGCTAAAGCTGAGGGTCAAAGAGCTGACTAACGAATTGGCTAAGGAGAAAAAGACCTCCGAGGAGCGTTTGACTACCATCACTTCCCTTGAGACTGAACTTTATGAGGAGAGGACCAAATTTGACGATGAAAGGGAGAAGTTTATCCTTAAGGATGCCGAACGTGATACTACAATTGATGGTCTTCTTGAAGGCTATTGCAAAATCAAGGTATACTTCAAAAATGTTGTTCAAGACCTTGAGAAACTATCAGCAGCATATGAGAGCTTGAAGACAAGCTTCGAAGCTAAGAAGAAGGAAAGTCTTGATGAGTATGTTGCTAAGATTGTTGTTCGTCTTGAGGAGAGAGATACTAAATTGAGATCAACAATGGTAATGGAGATGCATGATAAATTCCCAGACTTGCACCTTGGTAGTCTCTCGAATCGAGTCATCGAACAGCATCGTCCCCCTGGAGTATTCCTGGAAGATCCTGAATCGAGTGAGGACTCGGAGAGCTCTTCGTCGGACTCGGATTCTCTTGCTGG
Organism: Limnanthes douglasii subsp. nivea; assembly: GCA_036936605.1. NCBI lineage: Eukaryota > Viridiplantae > Streptophyta > Magnoliopsida > Brassicales > Limnanthaceae > Limnanthes > Limnanthes douglasii. Next base: position 387,683,516 of record JAUPFV010000001.1, on the reverse strand, counting down.
TAGTAAAGGAAATTCAGCGTCTGACTAATCCGTATTGGGTACTTCTTGCTTTGTTAACCTTTTGTTTTGTGATTTCTGTAGCAAAAGAGGTTTAATGTAATATTTTCCTTGTTATTTGGACTCTCAGTGGTATGTTTTTAGTGTGATGTTTCGCACGATTTTTTCCACCTCATATTTTTCTTACTTTGATTCAATATTGAGTTAAACATTTTTTAGATGTGTTTTGAGTTGAAGAAGATGAACTTTCTTGTCCAAACTTCTTTGGAATACATTTTCAGTCCAAAAAGATGAACTTTCTAGTCCAAACTTCTTTGGAAAAATGCTGAGTTAAAAATGATGAACTTTCTAGTCCAAACTTCTTTCAAGTAAATTTTGAGTTCAAAAAGATGAACTTTCTAGTCCAAACTTCTTTGGAGTGTGTTTTGAGTTCAAAAAAGATGAACTTAGTCACGTTTTTAAAGAAGGCAATAAGATTTGATATATAAGCCGGCTATTTAGGCACCTCATTAAAACCTTCCTACGCCACCAGAAAGGAAAGATTATGCCACCAGAACTTACATAGAGTGTTAAAGAAAATGTTTACATATCACTCAATCAAACTAGATAAGCTTTTAGGTGATCAATATTCCACAGATGGGGAAGATATCTTCCTTCTTTATCTTTCAATCTGTATGTCCCCAGTTTCAACTTCCTTGTAATTGTGTATGGACCTTCCCAGTTTGGGGAGAGTTTTCAGAGTCTCTTGTCTTTTGTGTACATAAAGACTTTTCTTAGGACCATGTCCCCCACCTCAAATTCTCTTCTTCTAACCTTCGACGAATAACGACTTCTCATCAACGTTTTATAGTGTAAGGAATTCACATGTGCCTTTCTTCTCTTTTCTTCTATCAGATCGAGGTCTCTGCATTTTCCTTTATCATTCCCCTCCTCGGAATATTCACTCAATCGGAAAGATGGGAACATTGTTTCCGATGGCACCACTGCGTCCATTCTGTATACAAGCACGAAAGGTGACTCATGTGTTACTGTCCGAGGAGTAGTCCTGTAAGCCCATAACACTTCTTGTAGGTAGTCTGACCACTTCCCCGCTTTGCCCTCTAAATTCTTTCTTAGACCGTCCAAGATTGTTCGATTGGTTACTTTGACCTGACCATTCGCTTGGAGGTGGAACGGTGTCGAGAAACATTATTGTATCCCCTTAGAAGCGCAGAAAGCTCTCATTTCACTATTGTCAAACTGGGGGCCGTTATCCATCGTAATCTTCCTAGGCATGCCAAAACGGCAACAAATGTTAGAGATGATAAATTTGATTACATGTTTTGCCCATGTTCCTGCTAATGGTTCTTCTTCCACCCACTTGGAAAAATAGTCCACAGCAACGATGATTGTTTGATCCCCCACCCCCCGAAGCCATAGAAAGTGGCCCGACCAGATCTATTCCCCATCGGTCGAAAGAGAGAGATTCTGATATTGACTTTAGAAGTACCCTAGGTAGGTGGATTGAATTAGCAAATCTCTAACAGGTGTCACATTTTTGCACTAGCTCTTTGGTTGTATTGACCATGTACTATGTTTGGAATTCACTAAGCTTTTCTTAGTTCCTCGGCATCAAGTCATGTATTGACCATAGAACTATGTTTGGACTTTACTAAGATTTTCTTAATACCTCGGCATCAAGTTTAAAACTCCGCCTATCTAGATGTTCTTTATCCGAAATGTCGAGTCTAGATCATAGTTTCAAAAAATGTCGCCGCAGCGCGCGACGACATGTACGCTCAAACATCCTCGGCGAGTCATGTTACAGTCGGAATGGGAAAACGTCCGCCGCGGCGGCGTTATGGAGGTGTAGCTTCACATTGCGTCGCGAGCGTTATTCCACTATGTACATCTATTATTGTTTTTATTATATATAAACTAATTTTAATTAAACTACTATAACTCAACTAAAACTTTACAACTAAAGTAAACTCATTATTATGTAAGAGTTATTATTCAACTTTCAAACCATTCGAGAAAACCACTAATTTATCTTAAATATAAACTAAAATTGATATCCTAAAATATTAAATATCTAATCAATTTATTTATATTGATATAAGTTATTCACATTTTATATTGAATATTGAAATTCCACATGCAAAGTCTCTTCTTGGTCGTAAAGTCTCTTCTTGTTCTTCTACTGCACGTTGCCTCTTTCTTCTTCAACTGTGTAACTGGAGATAACTTAATTGATGATGATATTTGAGTTTTTTTTATGTTTAGCTCGAGTATTCTTTATGTTTAATCACATTTGAATGTCTTAAAATATTCGAAGTTAAAATTTAATAATATTTTTATTACTTTTTGGACTTAATTTCTTATTTTTTTATTATATTATATATTATTTAATTAATAATATTGGTAAACGGAATAACTCACGTCGCAACTCTCTTCGTGTCGGTGCAACTTTTTAACCCCTTCATCGTCGCGGGGCGTCACACGTCGTTTAAAACTAGGGTCTAGATGCAAACATAGACCTAAATATGTGATTTAACTCCATTGAAGATTTAATTATTGGGTATAAGTCCATTGAAGATTTAAATATTGGGTATGGTATTAATTTCATATAGTTTTTAATTTCAAGACATTTTAATGATTCGATTTGTCAATTTTTATAAATTTAGTTTTCAAACCTACATATTTTAATGAAAATTAATTTTTTTGCTATTATAATTTTAGTAAATTTAGTTTATAATATATATGTCTTGGTCAAAGATCGATTTACGCCTCAAAATGTAAATGTTGAAATAAAGGTGGATACCATTACTATCTTGGGCTTGGTTAGTTGAGTTTTTAATTTAAGCATATGGGTTTTAAGTTTATTAGATAAAGAAGAGCTTAGTTATTTATTTTTGTTCTCTGATATTTTTATTTATGTGTGAAGTTGAATTTATCCATTAAATTCTATCTAATTATAAATTCATCCAAAAATAGTATAATTTTATTTTTTTAGACCAAAATATCTTTGTGTGATTATATAAAGTGTTGTTTCCTAAATCGTACAACTAATTCAAGAAGATTTTAATTTCTTTCACCTTTTTTTTATTCTCTATCTTAAAATTCCGGCGGCCATCATTTTTTACCGTGAACTTCCGACAACTTTCTGATAACGTTTTTTTTGGAAACTTCCTCCTCCGCGATAGTGAAGAAGTACGACGCTCCGCCTCCAACAAAATTGATGTTTTTGTTTTCTTTTTTCAATTTTTTCTTAGTTGTTTGATTATTTGATTATTTTTGTAGTTGGTTTTAAGTTTGTTGTTGTTGATTTGGGTTGATTTTGTTCTTGATTTGATGGGTAAGTATTAGAATTTGAAAATTAGGATTCAATTTAGGGATTTTGGGTAGTTGGAGTGACCAAATTTAGTGTTTATGACTCGTCTTCTTTGCCAGAATCGAACCATTAGTATGTAATGGTTGGACCGGTGATGCATAGCACCTGCACCATAGGTGTGTGCCCAAATTTTCTGAATTTTTTAAAACTTTTGTTTTGAAATTTTACTTTATTTTTATTTTTCAACCTATTATCCTAGTTTTTTTTGTATTAACATAGTTTTTAATATTTCTTTGTTATATAATTTATATACTAATAATTAATTCTCGTATTTATTTCATTTTTATTATTATCGAATATTTATTATATATTGACACTGGATGTCGAACAATGGAAGGACGACTTGCCACGGTTTAGAGTTGTCCAATTTGGAAAAAATATTTCCCTCGTCAAACATGTTGAAGCGAAAACAATATAATAATTAATAGATATTAATAACTTGGATAAAACAGTCGAATTTCCGAAGGTGAATAAAAATAGATATTAATTAATAACGTAACCTAACAAAAGAGTATAACAATTAATATAATTTTTTTTATGTTCTATAATTTTTTTTATGTTTAACTTAACTTGAACCTTTTTTAATAACATGTTTTATTATTTTGTTTTACCGATTTTCTTCGAATTGTACAAGTACATGAGAGCTTAGTTTTTTGTGTTGGATACCCGTCTATTTGATTATCCAATCCGTAAGCACGGTAGAAGGATATATGCCTGACAGAATCATGCGGCAGTTTGGACAAATCCAGGATGCACCAACACCTCCCATGTTATAAAAGGTTTTGTATATGAATAAATATTTGTCTAGTTATGTGTCACCACTTAATTTCGAACGATCGCTTGAAAGTTACGGTTGCTACATATGAGATATCGATGACGACTAGGTATCATGATTACATTGCTCGCTTTGGGTGGTATGTCATCACCCCACCTGTGTAGTCTGAAGATGACCTACTCTTTGAGGCAGTTCGATCAGTCAACACCATGCATACGAGAGATGATTTGGATGGTTGGAGGCTTTTCAAGCAACACATATTGGAGTTTTTTTCTCCTTGGCTCGTTGTTTTTGTTATTGATCTTTATTTCACTTATTCTTAGGTGACGTTTGCTGTGATATGTTTATGTTATGTATTGAACCACAGATTGGTTTGCGTATGTACTTGGTTCTTACGTTTATGTTTAGTCGTTTTTACTCAAACGCTTATGTTTACTCCATTATCTATTACGTAAAATTAAAAATTATCAAACATTAAAAAAAACATAACTACTTAAAAAATAATAGATTCAGTCATAGATGTTACAAAATTATTTAAGGTTCAAATTCATTCACTAAAAAACCATTTGTTAGCAAAAATAATATTTTTAACATATATTAAAAAATAATTAGAAAACATTGTCAAGGAGAATGTACCATAGGTGCCAAGTTTGTGACCAATGATTCACACTACTAAACATTGGTAGTGCATATAGACAACACCATCGGTGTGACGTACCATTGATGCACATCCTACGCACCAATGGTACACATTGCACTGCACCATCGGTGTATTGCTGCACCGTCGATGGTACCTCATGCTTTGCATTGATGGTGCTCTAAATATGCATCATCGATGCATCAACGTTTTACCTATGGTGCTGTCCACTACGCACCATGGGTGCACAGTGGTTTCACCTATGGTGCCTTTTTTTATAAAAAACACACGTTTAAATGCATCCGCTAAAAGAAAATCTTTTCTTAAAAGTACCTGCCAAAAGAAATTATTTTTTAAATACTCTTTTTTACCATTGTATATCTTGCTATAAACGTCAAAGTTATCCATAATTTTATCAGAAGGGCCTTCTCTAATCACTCTCACCATTTTTCTTGGCCAAACAACCTATATGATACTACACGATACTCACAATGGCCATCAGGTCTCACGTCGTTTATAGTAATTATAAACGTTTTGAAGTGAGAGGGAAACCTTTTTTTTGGACCATTAATTATTTATTTCGAACCGATATTGGAGTTTGGTATGCTATTACTAGATAACGACGCCATCAAATAAGCTCGAAGTACAATAGGTTTATCTGTCCAAACGGTTTTAGCAATAGCAATTCTTTTGGGGACGATAACCTTGGGAGTTTTAAAAGGGTTTGGCACCAAAGCTTCACTGGATTGATCTGCATCATCAACATGTTCTCAATGCGATTTATCTCGTTTATTGGACAAATGAATCAATAGCTAATTTTTGTTTGACATGTAGACGACCACGATGTTTGTGTTTGTCTAATGATTTCAAAAAGGTGGATGTCTGCAGCTCCAAACCATTTCTTGTAAATATGTTCTATGCGTCTTTCATCATTGGTAAGCATAACATGAGTTACACGTTTATCTACTTTTTTTTTCAAAAGTTCCATCGTTTTAGATTTGTTCGCATCATAATATCTAATATGTACGATTGTGAAAAGCTTCTAAAAGTGAAACTGTACCATTATATAGCCACTCACGAATCTAGTTTCAACACGGTATACCTTGCGTAGATCGTATCACACGAATGTAAATTTTATTTATTGTATCATTTTTTACTACCATCATAATGTCATCGAACTTCTAATTATCTTTTTAGCACTTTCTAATTCAATAAGAAAAAATTCTAAATCAGTGTTAGAGACCTTAATAAGAATCGTCGAACACCTTTTCTGCAAATTTATGTTGTGATAGATAACAACCCTTTTTAAATGATGGTCTAATTCTACAATATTGGGGTACAACAAGTGAATGCACCCTGCCTCAAAATAACTAGATGTTAAATTTTCTCGTACATATATAAAGCTTAAGGTTAGAATGAGCGCTCTCCACCCGGTTAGTTGTGGCATGTCCAAACATATGAAATTGTTAGTTTTCTAAACCATAATTTTATCAATATATCACTCAAGCCAACACTTTTTGGTGTATTTGATTGCGTGAGGATAGTTTTTGTAGTCACACTGCATCTCAATCATAGCATGATTGAATTCAACTTCTGACTCCGAGTACGTATGAATGACTGTCTAAGTGTTTAGAATTTGGATGGTTTTGAATGATAACTATACATTCTAACGATCATTGATCCAGAGTTACCATGCTGCCTTTAAGCTCGAAGCGACGACCATATTTTTCTATTCCTATCGACTTTTTGTTTAGATATTTTTTAGGGTACCGCACGAATATACCTTTCTGATCTTTTGCATTCAAATAATATTCGATGATTCTTTCTACTATTTATCTTATTGCGACGTTTTATATTGACAACTAAACTGTTTTATGTACCGGGTTTTTTAACCCACTCGACCAATCCGTCTTGCGCATAATACTCGGTTGTGAAAAAGACATGAGTGTAGTCAAATCTGAAAAACTTCAGTGTATCCATCTATAAAATCCACATTCTGCAATACTGAATTTCAAAAAAACAAATCCAAATAAGTAAGTCAATAAAAATTACTTAAACCGGTGGAAATGAAGTTTGAATCAATGATTCACCTGTTAGGACGGATTGGTCTTTTATTCGTAATTTTATTTTATAACATGAATTTGATTTTTTTAAGCTTTCACTTTAGAAGGATTTTTTTTTAATACTAATAACATATGATTTTATTTTTATTTTTAACACTAATAACATATGATTTATTTCTTAACGATCTAACTTTTATTTATTTATATATACTTTAAAGCATAGTCTTATTGAATGGACATCATTTACACCCTGTCGCTAATAGTTGCAAAACTTCATTCATTATCGTAACATGCATCAATCTTGGACCAGATTACATAGTACTCAAGTAAATTAGTATAGTAATAATAGTATATGGTTTAACCGGCCCGCATTAGCTTATAATTACACTGTTGGTCTTTTAACAGCTCCCGTGAAAATGTTTATATTCTCTGCAGAAGATAAACACCGATTTTCGATTTCTTGTATAGAGTCGTAATGTTGGCTTGGTCCGGTATTGTTTAGTGACTCAAACCGCTTCTGGTCAATGTATACGCCAATCCCACCACACACATTGCAATTTATTGGTGCAATAAAAAATAATAATTTTTTTTTTAAAATCAAAACAGAATGGTTTGACTTCTCACTTCAGAACGTTTATAATTACTATAAACGACGAGAGACCTGATGGCCATTGTGAGTATCGTGTAGTATCATATAGGTTGTTTGGCCAAGAAAAATGGTGAGAGTGATTAGAGAAGGCCCTTCTGATAAAATTATGGATAATTTGACGTCTATAGCAAGATATACAATGGTAAAGAAGAGTATTTAAAAAATAATTTCTTTTGACGGGTACTTTTAAGAAAAGATTTTCTTTTAGCGGATACATTTAAACGTGCGTTTTTATAAAAAAAAGGCACCATAGGTGAAACCACTGTGCACCCATGGTGCGTAGTGGACAGCACCATAGGTAAAACGTTGATGCATCGATGGTGCATATTTAGAGCACCATCAGTGCAAAGCATGAGGTACCATCGATGGTGCAGCAATACACCGATGGGGCAATGCAATGTGTACCATTGGTGCGTAGGATGCGCATCAATGGTACATCACACCGATGGTGTTGTCTATATGCACTACCAATGTTTAGTTGTGTGAATCATTGGTCACAAACTTGGCACCTATGGTACATTCTCCTTGACAATGTTTTCTAATTATTTTTTAATATATGTTAAAAATATTATTTTTGCTAACAAATGGTTTTTTAGTGTATGAATTTGAACCTTAAATAATTTTGTAACATCTATGAGTGAATCTATTATTTTTTAAGTAGTTATGTTTTTTTAATGTTTGATAATTTTTAATTTTACATAATAGATAATGGAGTAAACATAAGCGTTTGAGTAAAAATGACTAAACATAAACCTAAGACCCAAGTACATACGCAAACCAATCTGTGGTTCAATACATAACATAAACATATCACAACAAACGTCAACTAAGAATAAGTGAAATAAAGATCAATAACAAAAACAACGAGCCAAGGAGAAAAAAACTCCAATATGTGTTGCTTGAAAAGCCTCCAACCATCCAAATCATGTCTCGTATGCATAGTGTTGAGTGATCGAACTGCCTCAAAGAGTAGGTTATCTTCAGACTGCACAGGTGGAGTGATGACATACCACCCAAAGCGAGCAATGTAATCATGATACCTAGTCGTTATCGATATCTCATATGTAGCAACCGTAAATTTCAAGCGATCGTTCAAAATTAAGTGGTGACATATAACTAGACAAATATTTATTCATATACAAAACCTTTTATAACATGGGAGGTGTTGGTGCATCCTGGATTTGTCCAAACTGCCGCATGATTCTGTCAGGCATATATCCTTCTATCGTGCTTATGATTCGGATTGGATAATCAAATAGACGAGTATCCAGCACAAAAAACTAACCTCTCATGTACTTGTACAATTCAAAGAAAATCGGTAAAAAAAAATAATAAATATATTATTAAAAAAGGTTCAAGTTAAGTTAAACATAAAAAAAATTATAGAACATAAAAAAAATTATATTAATTGTTATACTCTTTTGTTAGGTTACGTTATTAATTAATATCTATTTTTTATTCACCTTCGGAGATTCAACTGTTTTATCCAAGTTATTAATATCTATTAATTATTATATTGTTTTCACTTCAACATGTTTGACGAGGGAAATATTTTTTCCAAATTGCACAACTCTAGACCATGGCAAGTCGTCCTTCCATTGTTCGACATCCTGTGTCAATATATAATAAATATTCGATATTAATAAAACTGAAATAAATACGAGAATTAATTATTAGTATATAAATTATATAACAAATAAATATTAAAAACTATATTAATACAAAAAAAACTAGGATAATAGGTTGAAAAATAAAAATAAAGTAAAATTTCAAAACAAAAGTTTTAAAAAATTTGGAAAATTTGGGCACACACCTATGGTGCAGGTGCTATGCATCACTGGTCCAACCGTTACACACCAATGGTTCCGATTCTGGCAAAGAAGACGAGTCATAAACACTAAATTTGGTCACTCCAACTACCCAAAATCCCTAAATTGAATCCTAATTTTCAAATTCTAATACTTACCCATCAAATCAACAACAAAATCAACCCAAATCAACAACAACAAACTTAAAACCAACTACAAAAATAGTCAAATAATCAAACAACTAAGAAAAAAATAAAAAAAGAAAACAAAAACATCAATTTTGTTGGAGGAGGAGCGTCGGACTTCTTCACTATCGCGGAGGAGGAAGTTTCCAAAAAAAAACTTTATCAGAAAGTTGTCGGAAGTTCACGGTAAAAAATGATGGCCGTCGGAATTTTAAGATAGAGAATGAAAAAAAGGTGAAAGAAATTAAAATCTTCTTGAATTAGTTGTACGATTTAGGAAACAACACTTTATATAATCACACAAAGATATTTTGGTCTAAAAAATTAAAATTATACTATTTTTGGATGAATTTATAATTGGATAGAATTTAATGGATAAATTTAACTTCACAGATAAATAAAAATATCAGAAAACAAAAATAAATAACTAAGCCCTTCTTTATCTAATAAACTTAAAACCCATAGGCTTAAATTAAAAACTCAACTAACCAAGCCCAAGATAGTAATGGTATCCACCTTTATTTCAACATTTAGAGGCATAAATCGATCTTTGACCAATATATATATATATATATATATATATATATATATATATATATATATAATTTTTTGATTTCTCGAGTGTCTAGATTTTTAAAAATTTAGTTTATGGCGTACCAAGAATCAACTACTAAAATTATAATAGCAAAAAAATTAATTTTCATTAAAATATGTAGGTTTGAAAACTAAATTTATAAAAATTGACAAATCGAATCATTAAAACGACTTGAAATTAAAAACTTACTAAAATTAATAGCAAAAAAAATAATTTTCATTAAAATATCTAGGTTTGAAAACTAAATTTATAAAAATTGACAAATCGAATCATTAAAACGTCTTGAAATTAAAAACTATATGAAATTAATATCATACCCAATATTTAAATCTTCAATGGACTTACACCCAATAATTAAATCTTCAATGGAGTTAAATCACATATTTAGGTCTATGTTTGCATCTAGACCCTAGTTTTAAACGACGTGTGACGCCCCGCGACGATGAAGGGGTTAAAAAGTTACACCGACACGAAGAGAGTTGCGACGTGAGTTATTCCGTTTACCAATATTATTAATTAAATAATATATAATATAATAAAAAAATAGAAATTAAGTTCAAAAAGTAATAAAAATATTATAAAATTTTAACTTCGAATATTTTAAGACATTCAAATGTGATTAAACATAAAGAATACTCGAGCTAAACATAAAAAAAACTCAAATACCATCATCAATTAAGTTATCTCCAGTTATACAGTTGAAGAAGAAAAAGGCAACGTGCAGTAGAAGAACAAGAAGAAACTTTGCGAACAAGAAGAGACTTTGCATGTGGAAATTCAGTATTCAATATAAAATGTGAATAACTTATATCAATATAAATAAATTGATTAGATATTTAATAAGTTAGTAAATCAATTTTAGTTTATATTTAAGATAAATTAGTGGTTTTCTCGAATGGTTTGAAAGTTGAATAATAACTCTTACATAATAATGAGTTTACTTTAGTTGTAAAGTTTTAGTTCAGTTATAGCAGTTTAATTAAAATTAGTTAATATATAATAAAAACAATAATAGATGTAGATAGTGGAATAATGCTCGTGACGCAACGTGAAGCTACACCTCCATAACGCCGCCGCGGCGGACGTTTTTTCATTCTGACTGTTACATGACTCGCCGACGATGTTTGAGCGTTACATGTCGTCGCGCGCTGCGTCGGCGCTGCGGCGACATTTTTTGAAACTATGATCTAGACTCGACATTTCGGATAAAGAACATCTAGATAGGCATTGTTTTAAACTTGATGCCGAGGTATTAAGAAAATCTTAGTAAAGTCCAAACATAGTACTATGGTCAATACATGACTTGATGCCGAGGAACTAAGAAAAGCTTAGTGAATTCCAAACATAGTACATGGTCAATACAGCCAAAGAGCTAGTGCAAAAATGTGACACATGTTAGAGATTTGCTAATTCAATCCATCTACCTAGGGTACCTCTAGAGTCAATATCAGAATCTCTCTCTTTCGACTGATGGGGAATAGATCTGGTCGGACCACTTTCTATGGCTTCGGGGGAGTGTGGGGTCAAACAATCATCATTGTTGTGGACTATTTTTCCAAGTGGGTGGAAGCAGAACCATTAGCAGGAACATGGGCAAAACATGTAATCAAATTTATCATCTCTAACATTTGTTGCCGTTTTGGCATGCCTAGGAAGATTACGATGGATAACGGCCCCCAGTTTGACAACAGTGAAATGAGAGCTTTATGCGCTTCTAAGGGGATACAATAATGTTTCTCGACACCGTTCCACCCCCAAGCGAATGGTCAAGTCAAAGTAACCAATCGAACAGTCTTGGACGGTCTAAGAAAGAATTTAGAGGGCAAAGCGGGGAAGTGGCCAAACTACCTACAAGAAGTGTTATGGGCTTACATCACTACTCCTCGGATAGTAACACATGAGCCACTTTTCGTGCTTGTATACGGAATGGACGCAGTGGTGCCATCGGAAACAATGTTCCCATCTTTCTGATTGAATGAATATTCCGAAGAGGGGAATGACAAAAGAAAATGCAGAGACCTCGATCTGATAGAAGAAAAGAGAAGAAAGGCACATGTGAATTCCTTAGACTATAAAACGTTGATGAGAAGTTGTTATTCGTCGAAGGTCAGAAGAAGAGAATTTGACGTGGGGGACAGGGTCCTAAGAAAAGTCTTCATGTACACAAAAGACAAGAGACTCTGAAAACTCTCCCTAAACTAGGAAGGTCCATACACAATTACAAGGAAGTTGAAACCGGGGACATACAAATTGAAAGATAAAGAAGGAAGAGATTTTCCCCATCCGTGGAATATTGGTCACCTAAAAGCTTATCTAGTTTGATTGAGTGATATGTAAACATTTTCTTTAATACTCTATGTAAGTTCCGGTGGCATACTCTTTCCTACCCTGGTGGCGTAGGAAGGTTTTAATGAGCGGCCAAATAGCCGGCTTATATATCAAATCTTATTGCCTTCTTTAAAAACGTGACTAAGTTCATCTTTTTTTAACTCAACTCCAAAGAAGTTTGGACTAGAAAGTTCATCTTTTTTAACTCAAAATTTACTCGAAAGAAGTTTGGACTAGAAAGTTCATCATTTTTAACTCAGCATTTTCTCCAAAGAATTTTGGACTAGAAAGTTCATCTTTTGGACTGAAAATGTATTCCAAATAAGTTTGGACAAGAAAGTTTATCTTCTTCAACTCAAAACACATCTAAAAAATGTTTAACTCAATATTGAATCAAACTAAGAAAAATATGAGGTGGGAAAAATCGTGCAAAACATCACACTAAAAACATACCACTGAAAGTCCAAATAACAAGGAAAATATTACATTAAACGTTTTTTTGCTACAGAAATCACAAAACAAAAGGTTAACAAAGCAAGAACTACCCAATACGGATTAGTCAGAGGCTGAATTTCCTTTACTACCAGCAAGAGAATCTGAGTCCGACGAAGAGCTCTCCGAGTCCTCACTGGATTCAGGATCTTCCAGGAATACTCCAGGGGGACGATGTTGTTCGATTACTCGAGTCCAGAGACTACCAAGGTGCAAGTATAGGAATTTATCATGCATCTCCATTACCATAGTTGATCTCAATTTAGCATCTTTCTCCTCAAGACGAACAACAATCTTAGCAGCATACTCATCAAGACTTTCCTTCTTCTTAGCTTCGAAGCTTGTCTTCAAGCTCTCATGTGCTGCTGATAGTTTCTCAAGGTCTTGAACAACATTTTTGAAGTATACCTTGATTTTGCAATAGCCTTCAAGAAGACCATCAACTGTAGTATCACGTTCGGCATCCTTAAGGATAAACGTCTCCCTTTCATCGTCAAATTTGATCCTCTCCTCAGAAAGTTCAGCCTCAAGGGAAGTGATGGTAGTCAAACGCTCCTCGGAGGTATTTTTCTCCTTAGCCAATTCGTCAGTCAGCTCTTTGACCCTCAGCTTTAGCTCTTCGGACTCCGCAGACAGAGACTGCACCTTGGCGGTAACTTTCGATGTCTTGGCTAACTCATCCTTTAGTTCCTTCACCTCCTTTTTCAGATCGTCGGACTCAGCGACTAAGCAATCTACTTTAGAGGATATCTCAGTTTGTTCAGCTATCTGATCGGTCAAATCCTTCACCTTATCCTTCAACTCAGAGACCTCCGATGTTAAAGCCTTTACTTATGCCCTCCTCTCAGTAACTTCTTCCTTATAACGATCCTTCCGATTCGCTTTGCGTTCGAGTAGAGCAGCAGCATGCAGTAGTTTATTTAACTCGTTCGCCACATAATCGTTTCCATAAACATCGAAATAAGGAGATTCTGGAGAAAGATACCCATCTGCATCAGAACAACCTTCTTGACCTTCCCCTCGAGTGGAAACAAATTCCCCACAAGAGTCTGAATCAACAATAACAAATTTTTGGGATAGTGGCAGACTCGGACGATTGGTGTTGTCACTCTCCCCCTGCTCTCAACAATATTTTTCTTTTTCTCCTCAGTAGTAAACTTATGTGGCCTTATGGCACTGGCACGACTTTGAGGCCTAACCTCAACCCGGTAGTCAGCATCACTTGGTAGATTTTCAGGCTGAGAGGATGGAGAAAATACGTGAGGATCGAGGGGGGCTGGTTGTTGATGATCCGATGGCATCATACCCGGAGGCAAGCTTACTTGGGTATCATCATGATCACCCAGAGCCCCTATGGGAAGACTGACTTGCACCCTCTCTTGAGAATCACCTTGAGCATCGGGAGCATCGTCATCAGACCCAACATCATCCTCATTGTTTTCTTCTTCACCTTCCTCGGGTTTGTCTACATTTTGATGACTCGGAGCTCGGGCCCGAGTAGGGAGGTAGACTGCGTTATCCAAACGTTCTAAACGTGCAAGAACATCATCGCTCGGAGGAGCCACCATAAGATCGGAGGGAGTTTTTCCACAATAGTATCAAAAATCATATTGCTAGGAATAAAATTCTTACAGTCAATGATCATCTAGGCATGTCTTGTTCCAACGCAAGTAGAGTGACTGATATTTTTGTCAATCACTTCTAAAACATGCTCGGAATATTAAAATAAAACCCTTCTCATATCTAGGCCTTCAATGAATTCATGACATTATCCTCACAAAGCCCCTGGTCACGATAAGTTCAATGTTAGTTTCTTAAAATCCACTATGGACACGATCGAGCCTAACCGAACTGCAGCGATGCATCACTTCATTCACATTGATAAGATGGACCTTAATTGGAAAACAGCCCTTATAGCTCTTTTAAAAAAAAAGCCTACCACCTATTTGGATTACAGACATATAACATGTTGTAATGTTATATACAAGGTCATTTCTAAGCTATTTTTTAGTATAATAAGATGAGCCCTCCCCCCACCTCATTGACTTCTCTCAATTATCTTTCATACAAGGCCATAGTATTTTAGATAATATCCTCATTTCCAAATACGTCATCTATGGATATCACACCAATCAAAAAAGCCCTCATACCGCCATCGAAATCGACTTGATGAAAGCTTCCAATGACATCTAATAACGCTTCTTTTTAGACATCCTCTATATAGTGGAATTTCCAAACCGAATGATTGTATAGATTATGCAATGCATATTTACCTTCATTTATCCATCCCCTTTTGTACTTATCATGCAAGTCCTCACTAGTATCATCAGAGAAAAAAGACATAACCCTTACTTCGGATTCCATTGACAATACCGCAAATTGAAAATCATCCATATTTTCTTTCCATATGATTTAATGATCTTCTGTCGTGTAAACCATGCGTCAATCAATCTAATCAAAGACGATCTTGAAGAATTTTCTGCCCCCCCCCCCTTAGGCATCCGTAACAACCCCTCTAAAATCCACATATACATATCTGACATTTTTTACTTTATCTGTCAGACCATGATCGCCACCCTTGGTTTCGAGAAAGGTTCCCACCCAGTGCGTCACTTGGGATTTCATCTCATAACCACGCGTCTAACCTACAATAATCGCCAACCCCTATTTCAAAAGACCTTGAGTCGTATAAATTAGTAGACTTCCAAAATTGGCATATGGCGATGAATATATAAGGCTCAAAATGTGCATGACCTAACAACTCGATATGGAGTAAATGGGTATTAAATAAACATATAAAAGATAAACGCCTGCAGAACATTCCAGTTGGATCAAATCTTAGTTAGAGTTGGAGGAAAATCCTAAAATTACAAGACACTATCTCAAGTCTTTTTAAAATCCAAATTGGAGATAACACAACTCTATTTGCTTTTGGTACGACCTTTGGTTCTTTAACAACTTTCTTGTAGAGCGTTAGAGGTAAAGTATTATTCGTTCAACAAGAATGTGCAATAATACCAACCAGAATGTGCAACAATACCGAGTCATCAAGTACTGTGGACCAACCTGATTTGAAACAAGTACAACATACCTAGAGATTCATTCATCGTCTGGTTGACCATCTATGGGAAACTGAACACTAGGGACAAGCTTCTGACATGGAGATATAGCACGCCTCTTCCAAATTTTGTACTATGAAATTATTGCTCCAAAACCATTATTCAATTAATGATGGATGTCTATATTCCCAGATGGTGTGAAACGTTCGCTTCAGGAAGACAAACTTCCTAAATGTTGATCATGATTGGTTAGCCTGGTTGCACACAACTACTAGCTGGAACCCTTCTCTTTCTGATCTAGGACACATTTGGCGCATGACATTCTGTACGGTGGTCTATTACATATGGCGAGAGAGGAATAACAGGATATTCACTAACACCAATTCGTTGGACCTATTATTCTCCCATCGCATCCTCTCTGACCCGTGTAGGGCTGTTGATGGTTCCTTAGAACTCGGAACCGGACTGGAACCGAACTGATAAGGACCAAACCAAGAACCAGACTGAAACTTAACGGTCCGGATCGTGGTTCCATTCTAAAAACTTATAGTGATAAAAAATCGAAATAGATAAACCGGTAAGGAACCGTATTGATAAACCGATAGAACCGATAAAATCGACAATAAATCGATATATATATTATATGTGTTACTTATCTATATCGTAAAAGAGAAAACAAATCGCTACAAATACGTTTATAAATAAATACCTTAGTTTATCTAAGAAAATATTAAAATGGGAAGAAATCATCTATAAGAATAATGCATAACATTACACTTCTGATATCAAGTAGATCAAATGAGCAGCTTTGGTTTTCGGCTTCCTCCTCTCACAAAAACGGAACAAATAAACAAGAAAAAACCATATTCGATATGGAACAACTAACACCAATAACAACAATACCATGTTTCAAAAAAGAAAAAGACCGAAACTCAATCTTTTCTCATGTAAGAAAGTGTACCGTAGGATACTAATGTGGTTAAAAGAAACCCTTCTAAGACTGTCTTCGAAATCGGATAAAAACAATGCGGATTTAAAAAATGGATGAGAAATTACTTTGTATCCCACGTTGTTTTAGTTCCAATATAAAACAAAAGACTCATTCTATATAAAACACACAAACATATGCACTAGTTACTTACCAAAATGGATCGAGGGCCCACAAAATAATTGTTATCCGCAGTTGTATAATTATTAGTTTAAAACTTTATATGCTGCTTATCGGTCCGCTAAACCGAAACAAGCCGATTTTTATCGGTTACGGTTCGGTTCTGTAGAACCGAAATCTTATGAGTTCGGTCCAATTTGAATCGACAAGCTTAGTCGTCCGATTCGAACCGACAAGTTTAGTGGTCTGGTTTGATTTTATAAAAAACCAAACCAAACCGATAACAGCCCTAGACCTATGTTACAGATGCAACGACATTAAAATTTATTCGCTGTAACAATTCTAATTAAATCATTATCTTGCATGTATGTATCAAACATGTTGGTTCCTTTTATAAGACACTATACCGTATTTGTTTGTGATCCGGTCCTTCACCTTTAACTTATATACATCTTTTTATGTGTTTCAAACACCAGTACTAATATATAGGTGAAATGTCCCTTTAAAATGTAAAAACGTACAATATGTTTATCCAAAAAATATTCCGAAATAGTTATAAATTATTTATTTATTTATTAAAAAAATAGACATGAAAATATTCCGAAATAGTTATAAAATATTTATTTATTGATTAAAAAAAACAGACATGAACTTTATATGCGAATGAATTGAAAGCAAAACCCATTTAAAAGATGAAAAAAGTACCAGTAAATACTCACTCAACTACCTTATTACCCACTAGTATCCAAATTTTGGATAGTGTCACTTATTACCTTCCTCTAAATTTTGGACAAAAATACCCCAGAGTATATATATTTATTTTTCCCTCCTTTGCCGCATCCTAAACCAACTCAAACACGTCTAATTTTTTAGAAACAAGCAGAAACCGTTGGACTTCTACGAACCTCTCTCTCTAGAGAAACCCTTCCAACCTTCAACCCAAAAATCAGTCGTTCTTCACCAGATTTCGACGGGTCACCGTCTTCTACTCCATCAAGCTAGTAACCAGCAACCGTTTGACAACTTATCATTAAGTCTACGTCGGGCGGTGAAGCAAGAACGTGTTATGGTAACCAGGTACGTCGCGATTGTGGAAAATGTCTGTTTGTTTTACATTTATGGGGACTTTGAAGCACTTGTTGCTGTTATTTGACAATCCACGTTGCTTATTTCTACCAAAATCAAGTATTTAGTATCGGCAGTTGGTATGTTAGTTTTTAGGTTTATCATCGAACACATTAGTTTCTTAGGTTGCATGTAATGTTAATCTTTTTGTGCGTGCTGGTATGTATATTAGATGTATTTTAGGTGGTTGTTTGTTGGTTGGTGTTGTTTCCATATTTCCCAGATCCGTGCAACGTGCATATAAAAAATAGAATAATTCGCGTCCTGTTACATGTGTGTTATAGTACAATTCGCATCTTTATCATGTAGGAATGCAAACAATTCGCATCCTCGTCGCTTTTTTACTTTGCACACAATTCACATCCTCATTGCTTTTATAGTTTGCACAAAATTCGCATTTTCATTTCCTTTATATTCCATACAATTCATAACTTATATTTGCAAACAATTCGCAGGAAATCGTGAGAGTTTTTTGCAACTACAAGCTGGTAGAGTCCCTTTGTGGGAACAATTCGCATGCGGCTGATGATTTGTGTCTTTGTAGGAAGTAAGACAATAAAACCAAGCTATTACATGTCAGGATTAGTGAGTCTTCTCAAACTGCTGAAAGAGTATTGTATTATTAGTGCCCACATTAAAGCTGCAAAAAATACACCCTTCTACACGCTTTTGAAAGAGGCTTCGACCTCTGGAATGTGGCAGAGCTGCCGAAGAATAAGTTTTATTTGAATATTAAGTATGTTGTACAGATGTTCTCGGTCGATAAAGACGCATTCCGATTTGGGTCAAAGTTTGTGAAGCTAACGACGAACAATGTAAAGGTTATTTTCGGGCTGAAGCATGGCAGAGAGAAAATGCCTTTAACAAAATCCAGAGCATTCCACAGCAGATACGTAAACGGGGAGGATAACGAATCAAGGATGATGAAAAAATATTTCACTGATGAAACGTCAGGGAAGATAGGACCGACCAATAGTAAAACCATCACGAACACCATTTTAAAGGTACCTATAAATGTAGATTCTCCTATAACCAGGATGTTGAACTTTACTAACATAGCACGGTGTGGTTGGTTTTAGAGGCAAGTGTAGCAAGAGCCATCAGTGAAGGAAGGTAGCATGAGTTGGAGGATATTGCACAGTTGTTGATATTGTTTTTGTACTCAACCCTATTCTACTCGGTATCTGGAGATGTAATGGGTTGTAGTGTGCTTTATTTTGTTGAAGACCTAAGTAGAATAAAGGATTACGACTGGTCCGGATCAATAGAGTTGAAGTTTCTCTAGTCTATCAGGAGTTCCTTAGAAATCAAGAAACCTGATAGAGTTATCGACTGCGTCGCACTTCTAATCGTAAAATTGCTTTATTCAGTCCAAATATTAGTTATATACAGAGTATCTTGATGATAGTACTTGTCCTGATGTAGCCCTTCATAATGGAGCACGCAACAATTGGGCTAGAGGTCGTAAAGCCAACATTATCCCAATGTTCTTCAAATAGTGGGGATTGGAGTGCCTATCGTCGACCGTGTCGCTGATTTTAAGACTACCTCTGCTAGAAAATGATAAGGTATGAACCGTATAGTTATATAGACAAACAATAGGCATTAAAGTTGCAAACAAATCTTTGCTATTAGAGTTCCAAACAACTCTCAGGAAACCCTGAGAGCTGTTGCAACCTCACAAATGATAGACTTGAAACAAATTCACAGCTTATAGTTTGCATACAACTCTCAGGAAACCCTGAGAGTTGTTGAAACCCCGCAGATGATAGAGTTGAAAAATATTCGTAGCTTATAGTTTGCACACAACTCTAGGAAACCCTAGAAGCTATTTGCAACCCCAGAGATGATAGAGTTGACAACAATTCGCAACTTATAAGTTTGCAAACAACTCTCAGGAAACCCTGGGAGTTGTTTACAAGAATTGAGATGGTATAGTTGATAACAATTCATAGCTTATATTTTTCAAACAACTCACAGGGTTTCCTAAGAGTTGTTTGCAACTCCAAGCTGATAGATTCTAAACAACTCGTAGGATATCATGCGAGTTTTTTGCAAAAACCTATCAGTGCAGCTATTTACTTTAATTCTCCTCCCTTTGTAGGTTTTGGAAGCTCCACTATGTTTGAAGGAGGTTGAAAGCAAAGCATTCAAAGGAGCAGTAGGAAATGGAGATCCAAATGCTGCACCGATTTTACCCGAAGAAAGACCGAAGAAAAGGAAGAAAAATGCAACCCCAAAAACAAGGAAAAGGGAAAAAAAGAAACATAAAAAATATAATCATGAGATCTCAATCAGAGTCCCACCCCAAACAGTCCCCCGAACAGTGATTCCACTAACACCGATCGAGACATCCCAGTAGGAGGCCGAGGACGAGGAAGAGGATAGTATGAGTGACACGATTGGTAATTTTGTCCTCAAACGCAGACAAATTACTCCAAATAAGTATGGAACTTAAGCAAGATCAAAGCGATTGAAGTCGTATGCCAATAAGGACAAGTACCAGCGGAAGATCGACAAATAGGCGAAAGAAGTAAGTAGGAAATCGAGCCTTACGTACACGTAGATTTAATCGCTTTAATCTGCACGAAATATGTTATAATACATTTGCTATCACTTTTTCATCTTGAACCATTAAGGTTGAAGATAGCGGAGCTTGAACCATAACAACTCCACAATGTTCTCTCTCATCCCATTTTCCAGATGGAAGCCCTACAAAGGAGAAAGGACTGGAGCTACCGGCATTGCCAGCAAAAGCGGCGTCCACTGAATTGAAGACACTTGTGCCATCTGAAATTCAGGATAAGTTCCCGAATCAGGATGGGCAAATGCCAGAGGATAATGAAGATGATGGGTATATATTTAAAACAATCCACGATTTTCTCTTACTAACAATTCGCGTGCTGTTATGCTTTTTTTTACCCAATTCGCTATATGTTCACTTTCAAACAAATCTTAGGACTGTTACGTCAGTCCATACATCTCTCAGGAGTTCCTGAGAGTTATTTGATATTCTTATTAAACTGGGGTATTAAACAACTCTTAGGTTATCCTAATAGTTGTTTGCAACTCACAGTATCGTGATGTCTGACACAAATTCCTTTTTGTTTTGTATTTTTTTATAAAACAGCAGGCCGACAGACAATACCCATAAAAGAACAATTAAATCAAGGATAACAACAACAACAACAAAATATAGCCGAAGAACAACAACAACAACAACAAAATCTAGTTGAAGAACAACAACAACAACACCCACAAAAAGAACAACAACATGACAATGAAGGAGAACAACAACAACAGGGCTCTTCTGGCCCTAAACGAATGGTTCCCAAAACAACACCTAGCCTTGGCAAAGAGAGAAATGCTAACACAAACCGGAGATGCACAAAACTTAGCTCCAGAAGAGTCAGAGTCTACTAATCCTTGTAAGAAGTCGGAACTACTTATCCAGGGAGAAGCACAAGTAGAAGACCAAAAGCGAGACGGAAATGTAGTTGAAAAACAAAAAATGTCCTACGCAAATTCAGAATCACTAAGCCAAGCTGAAATTGTAGGACCAATACGGGATCAACCACAAAATATAGAAGGCCAAGCTCCAGTCTCGACCAATATGCATAATAAAACCAGTACGTTTACCTAATGTATCTATTGATGGTTTTTACACTCAAGTTTCACAGACATCTTTAAATGAGATTGATAATGTTGAGTATGATGTGGCCAAACAATGGTAGGAGGATGTGATAAATGATTTTTGTCAACGGGATACGGAGATTATGCTGGAGCAGTCAACGACATTGGTTGTCGCCGACCGTGTGGTAAGTGGAATTTTAAATAATTTTGCAACGTGTGTATTAGGATTTTATAAGTGTTTGGATATTTATATAAGAATTTTACTAACAACTCGCAGCATATCATGAGAGTTGTGTGGATATATATTAAGAGTTAGAAACAACTCTCAGAATATCCTGAGAGTTGTTCGATATTCTATTAAATTTGGGTATCAAACAACTCGCATGTTATCATGCGAGTTATTTGCAACTGATAATATTATGATGCCTGAAATACGTTCTTTTAATTTTTGTTATTTAATATGTTCAAGTCAAGAGAACATACAGAGAAGGAGGATGACCTAATGCCTAATTTTAATCTACTGACGCCGACACAACAGCCGGAGGCAGAGGTAAGTGTGGCAGAAGTTCCAAAGGAACAAGTAACTCTCACCGGGTGGCCAAAATGAA
Organism: Limnanthes douglasii subsp. nivea; assembly: GCA_036936605.1. Classification (NCBI taxonomy): domain Eukaryota; kingdom Viridiplantae; phylum Streptophyta; class Magnoliopsida; order Brassicales; family Limnanthaceae; genus Limnanthes; species Limnanthes douglasii. The sequence continues at coordinate 387,661,081 of JAUPFV010000001.1, read as the reverse complement.
CACGGGAAACTGACCGGATCGATGTCCGTGAATAACACAAAATGCAAATAATTAAAGAGTACATTTCATCAATAACATGCGTCAATAACAAGTAACTCTCAGCCAGCAGAGGTTCCAAACAGGAAACGGAAGAGGGAGGAAGATATTGGTCCATCGGGGACCAAATATATAAGTATAATGGACGTAGATGATGAGAAGAAAGAGCATAATGGAGATGTTGATGATGAGCATGAAGAAGAGGAAGAAGGTGAAGAATCCTCTAGTGATAACTGGTAGTCATTGCTTCTGTTTTTTGTTTTTTTAATGCAAACTAACAAACACTAAAGGCGGTAGTGTTTATTTATAAGTGGTTAGTGCATGAAGCCTGTTATGGTTATGCAATCTTTGTTTTTGTATAAAATTTTAATCACCGTAAAACGTTTATGAAGTATTTTTATTTTGCAAACAAATCTTAGGGGAAGGACATGCAAACAATTCGCATCATAATGTGTGTATGTGAAACAATTCTAATAGTTGCAAACAACTCTCCGGAAAACCTGAGAGTTGTTTGCTTATATTATACCCAGATATTGGATATGGAAACAATTTGCACCCTATTAGTAGTTGCAAACAACTCACAGTAATACCTGAGAGTTGTTTGCTTATATTATACCCATATATTGGACATGCAAAAAATTTGCACCCTATTACTAGTTGCAAACAACTCTCGGGAAAACCTGAGAGTTGTTTCTTCAATTATACCCAAATATTGGGCATGCAAACAATTCGCACCCTATTAGTAGTTGCAAACAACTCGTAGTAATACCTCAGAGGTTTTTGCTTATATTATACCCAGATACTGTATGCAAGTCTATAAGTTGGAAAAGCAAACAATTCGCATCAACAACGGTTGCAAATAACTCTCAGGATATCGTGAGAGTTCTTTGCAATATGATACTCATATACTGCAAACAATTCTCCATAGTACATGTGAATTTCTTGCAACTCTCAAGTTTTCCTGAGAGTTGTTTGAAACTATGTTCCTCACATTTTCTTGGGAAAAATAACTTTATTAACCAAACACCTAGTATCTCATTATTTTAATACAAACAAGAGAAATATGTGTAAATGAAAAAACAACTCTAAAAAAATTTAGTGTATTGGCCACAACAAGCACATTATTACAAATCAATGTAGCCAACGAGAATTTTCCATAACAAGAATTGTCTTTAAACTGGATACTCACAAGTCCTCCCGTTATGACCTGATTTCAAACAACGGTCACACCTCAACTGCTCCGTTGAGGCTTCTCCTCTAGAGGGGATTTGTTTTTTCTTAGGCATTCTGGGGCGTCTTTTAACGTTGAGAGGTAGAATTTTCACCTCCGGAGGATCGTTAGCGCTTGATCCTTTGCTGAAATCGGTTATCATCGGTGTGCTGAAAGAGTAAATTTCCCTGTAATTCTTAACCACGAAGAAGGGCTCAGCTATAGCAAAATGATCTTGGTCGGTAGATTATATGGCCGCCAAAGCGTGAGGACATGGAAAACACTCTTGTTGCCATGATCTGCAAGAACCTTTAAAATCCAAAAAATTAACAACCGCCACAGGATCTGAATAGATTTTGAACATGGCTGCATCTGACTTACGTACTACCCAAGTTCAGCACATGCCAACATTATGCTTTAGCTTCTTTTCATACTCAGGGACCAAACTAGTATTCCAGCTTAACCCGTCTTCAGATCTTCGTGAAACTTGAGTCATAAGAAAGACTCTAATCCAGTCAATAAACTCAACAATGGGTAGGCCGCAATATTTTTTTATCTGGTTTTTAAAAGATTCGGCCGCAGTACAAGTCATAGACCCGTATTGTTTCCCTTTTAACGTATGCCTAAGCATACTTATCCCGGAGGTAAATTACCACCTTCACATATAAAATATGTTAGTATATCCTTAAAAAGCTCTCAAATAGGAGCCTAAGCAAGACGATGGATGAAACACAACATCTTCTTTTATAGTCTCTGTTAGTGTGTTCCACTTTGTATTTCAAATTCTGCATGAGATAGAAATAACAGTACGCATGATAGCAGTTTGGATACAAGACAGAAACAGCTTTAATGATACTAAAATGACGGTCTGAAATAAATCTGATTTGGCGCTCCAACAAATGAAGTTTCAAACACCCCAAAAACTACATCTAATTGTCACAATCCTCAATGCTAACTATACCAATTGCAACAGGGAATAGTGATAAAAATAGGCACCTCAGATGGTCAAATATAGAACTGAGGCATGAAAAAATATAAACAATTCGCAATAGTGTCTCAGAGTTGTTTGCAACTCTCAAGATATCCTTGGATTGGTTTGCAATACACCCTTATACTTGCCATATAAGAATATTCCATGGTCAAATAACATTGGATTGCATGAACTGGAGGGATGCACCGAATGCTATAAAACAACACTTGAAGCGGTTTCGAGCTGATAACTCCAACCGAAAGTCCGTAGTAATATCGCGGCTCTTCAATCATTTGAAGTACCCGTTTAGTAAACTAAAAGAACTTGAACTATCTCCGAAAAATCCCCTCCTTGCCTTCTCTAAAGCATTCCATGAGAAACGGTAGGAGAAATCTAGATTGCAATTTTGTTTGACAGTCGATTGTATGGTTTTGGATGTCAACAAATGACACGTATAGATAGAATCGTGAATTTCCACCGCAATAAAATCCGATGTCAAATGCATATGTCGCTTATGTTTTTGGGAGAAAACATGACTGCAAGTATGGGGCAGAACATACTTCTTGATCGTCATTGACCCGATGCTGGAATCAATAGATGCATAAAGTCTTCATTTGCATCCGCTTGTGTGCTTATTTTCACAATAAGCAGTGATCTTGTTTGATGTGTTGTGCATGTATTTGAAAGAAAACCATGCTCTAAAGCATATATCAGCACAAAGATAACCTTAGACTTGCAGTACCTTCTTTGAAAGCTTGACCAATTCCTGTAATAGCATCAGCCCAACCAGTAGTAGCAAGTTTTTTTTCCCTGATCAGAATTAACTAAACCTTCGCCTCCTCTCCTGAGAGTTGTGTACAACTAGAAGATGCAAATTGTTCGCAGTTTTATGTCGTCTGCACTGGAGTTACACAATTCCCATCTTATTTTAGCACTCAAGCATGAATAAAATGTATACAATTCACAATAGTGCCTGCGAGTTGTTTGCAAATCAAGTATTTTATCACTCAAGCATGAACAAAATGTAAACAATTCGCAAGAGTACCTGAGAGTTGTTCTCAACTCTTAGATTTCCTGAGAGTTGTTTGCAACTCTTATATTATCTGAGATTTGTTTGCAACTCTTATATTATCTGAAAGTTGTTTGCAACTCTTATATTTGCAAAGAGTTGTTTGCACCTCTTATGGTATCCTGAGATTTGGTAACACAATTCACATCTTCTTCGTTATAGAACATCAAACAATTCGCATCTTCTACGTTAATAACCATAAAACAATTCGCGTCTTTGTCGGGAATGTCTGGACAACTAAAACTCATAGTCTACACATGTTTCACTTTCAAAATCAGCATCTAATGCACTAAAAATCAGTATATAAGTAGTAAACAAGGATTACCGACATACACTAACATAATAACAAACAATCACTCGAACAAAGAAACAGAGAAAAAACTCAAACAAGATTTACTAACAACCTATACAGTAGAATAACACCTATTCTAACTCAGAAATCCAAGAAATAACCTCCAAATCAGTAGTTAAACACCATTACCTAGAAGCAACACGTAAAATCAAAATAACAGAGATTCCAAAAAAAATTGAATAACGTGTGATCAGCTCTGGTACGTAAAAAACAGTAGTTAGATGCATTTTATACCGAACTTACAGAAATATACAAACCTCTAACTCTCCGATCACCTGAAATTTGTGGTTTCTTGGTGGTTCACAGTGGTTTGTAGGGTTAGGTGGTTAGAGCGACTTCAATAATTCAAATCTTTAAAAGCTAGAAAAGGGGGAAGAAAACAGAAAATTCTGCTTATATAGTGGGTTGAGGGTAATGTGGGTATTAAAATAATATTAGATATTAAATGATAATTAGATAGTTGGGATGGATATTAAAAAGTAATAGAACAAAATTTGGATATTAAAAAGTAATAGAATAAAATTTGGATATCAGATGACCATATAATAGTTGAGTGGATACTTGAAATGCAATGTCCTTAAAATACCATATTTTATATAAGAATTATATTAAATCGTTAATCACTCTTACCAACGAAGCTACTCTCGCTGCTCGACCAAGGGTCACCGTTGCGTTAATCAGCCTGTTATTACTCGCTGAGTCAATATACACTTGTGGAACCAGAACCGTTTTGTCGGCGGCAGGAGGAGAAATAAGATGGAGAGTTTACCCGAAGAATTGATCAATGAAATCCAACTAAGACTTCCTGGAAGATCACTCCTTCGTTTCAAATGTGTTTCAAAATCTTGGCATGCCCGTTTCCAGAACTCCGATTTCATTAATAATCATTTTCTTAAGCAAAAAATCATGACCAACGATGATTTTGATAACTCGGTCCTTCTTTTTTATGGCCTAAGCTTCCACTCAATTAATTTTTGTGATCCCACTAATCATTTTATGGAAACTGAATAATGCAATTCGAAAATGACCTCAAAAAAGAATATCTCACTCCCATGGAGTATATATCCTTCTTGGGATACCGCATGCGAATGCAGGGGTGTAATTTGCCTGAACAATATACAAAGTATAGCTCTTTGGAATCCTGCCACTAGAAAATTTAAGCGTCTACCTCTAGTTGATAGACCGACTCCTTTCATATATAACCGTGTGAGCTTTGGTTATGACCATCAAAATATAAAAAAGTATATTAATATTTTAGTGAAAAAATATATATTTTGCTGTCATCCAATTAAACACTTGGAATATCATCTGCCTTTCAAAATCTAAAATAAAATTATATATTACCGTTACCATTCACTACCATCATAATGTAACTTGACCTATATGTTTGGTCACTACTTTTGTAACTTAACCTATATGTTTGGTCACTACTTTTATATTTGAGAAAAAAAGATTTTGATTTTTAAGCTTTTGATAAAAAAAAAAAACCAAAAATAATCCTAAATTTTTGTTTCTCCCGAATACAGTTATGGTTACATACGTGTTATTATAATTATTTATTATTTAATAGACAAATGTTATCCAAAATACACTAAAATATAATCTTATCAAAATGTACTAAAATAATCCTATCTTTTGAAATATAAAACGATTAAGCTTTTAATAAATTATAAAAGGATTAAGTTTCTAAGAAAGCGAACACTGGGGTTTTAAATTAAATTAGGGGTTTAATGCTCTAGACCATCGTCATCATCACACTGATATCTCTTTTTAATCCTAACCTGTTTCCAATCTCTAAATTTGTTTAGGTAATCTACACTGGGCTCTAATTAGCTGATTTTGCTAACTAATTATCACACACACTTGATAAAGATGGACGATGAATCGTTAAGCAGTGTTTCGTTTTTTGATTACTCGTCGGAGAATCACTTGAGATCGATGGACGCAATCTCTAAATTATGCCCAGATACAGAGATTGATGATCTTGATCAGAATCAACTTCTCACCTTATCCTCCTCGATTATTTTCTTAAGAGAGTGGAGGGACTATAAATATGAGCCAAGAGTACTTCAGTTTCCTACCGAAGAAGCCGAAATCACTGAGATCAAGTTGCCTCAATTTTCATCTGCAACTGTTCCGAAGAATGTAGAATTGGATGACGATGCACCATCTCTGGAATCTAGCAATGATTTTGTGATGTATGTTGGAGGTTCTGTTTTGGCATTGGATTGGTGTCCCAGAGTTCATGAAAAGCCTGATAACCATATCAGATGTGAGTTTTTAGCTGTTGCGGCTCATCCTCCCGAATCCTGCTACTATGAGATAGGTGCTCCACTCACCGGAAGGGGTATGGTTCAAATATGGTGTATGCTAAATGCCAGCAATAATGAAAACGTGGAAGCAGCTGTATTAAAGAAGGGCAGAGGAAGAGCCAAACAGAAGACAGTAGATGAATCTTTTGATACACAAAAACCTAAAAGGCCACGGGGAAGGCCCAGAAAAATGGCACTAGTTGAATCGCAGGCGAAGAAGCCAAAAGGGAGAACGAGAAATAGGCCAATTGATGAACAGAAGCCGGTAGATGAATCTCTTGATACAGAAAAACCTAAAAGGCCACGGCGAACGCCGAGAAAGCTGGCACTAGTTGAATCGCAGGCGAAGAAGCCAATTGATGAACCTGTGAATAACTTTAATGACGATAACCAATTTGCTGTACCTCTTACCGTTGAATTTCCAGAAGATCAATTTGTACCTATTTGTATAGATCAGCCGTCCAAGAATATTGAGGAAACTTCTGCACCAAAAAACAAAGAGGAAGTAAGAAGAATCGAAGGAATGGCATCGTTAGATAGTTCGGTTGATAAACTTCCTATAAGAAGAAAAAATTTGAAAGAGATGGAAGGAATAGCCAAAGACACATCAACCACTAGTAATGAATCACTGGATCGTAGGTCCATGCAGGATTCTGCAGGAACTAATGTCCTACGGGAGGGTGATTCTTTGGACATTAGTTTGACTTCTTCTATTCCAAAGGACATTGCTCTTCCAAGAGTTGTATTATGCCTTGCACACAATGGAAAAGTTGCTTGGGACGTTAAATGGCGGCCTTGTAATATTAATGATCCTAAATGTAAGCATCGGATGGGTTATCTTGCTGTTTTACTGGGGAATGGCTCACTTGAAGTGTGGGAGGTTCCTCTGCCTCAGGCCATGAAAGCTGCTTATTCGTTGTCTAGTAAAGAAGGCACTGATCCTCGCTTTGTGAAACTGGAGCCGGTATTCAGATGTTCCATGTTGAAATGTGGTGACACAAAGAGCATTCCTTTGACGGTGGAGTGGTCGACTTCAGCTAAGCCTGATTTTTTACTTGCTGGATGTCATGATGGAACAGTTGCTCTCTGGAAGTTTTCTACCGCTAAAACACTTGAAGATACCAGGCCTATATGTCGTTTCAGTGCGGATACTGTTCCTATTCGGGCAGTTGCATGGGCCCCAGCTGAAAGTGATCCAGAGAGTGCAAATATTATAATAACTTCTGGACGTGAACGCCTGAAGTTTTGGGACATTCGCAATCCGTACCGTCCTTTATGGGATGTTCAACCATCACAAAGGTTTATATTAAGTTTGGATTGGGTATCAGATCCAAGATGTGTGGCCATATCCTTTGATGATGGTACAATGAGAATGCTCAGTTTGTTGAAGGCTGCATCTGATGTCCCTGCTACTGGAAAACCTTTTACTGCGATTCATAGGCTTGGAATGGGCTGTTATAATTGTTTATCCTTTAGTATCTGGAGTGTACACGTGTCACGACTGACAGGTTTAGCTGCGTATTGCTGTGAAGATGGTTCTGTTCACAATTTCCTGTTAACTATGCGAGCGGTGGAGAAAGATGTACGATACCGAACTGCACATTTCCAATGTGGGTCCTTGTCTGTGGAAGATTCAGCTATTAGAGTAGGTGGTCCGTTGCCGAACAATCCTAAATGGATGAAGAAGCCCGTTAATTATGAAAACTCTAAAAGCATCTTGCGAAGCCTTTTAACCGATTCGATTCAGCCTGGTAGTGCCAACTATGACAAACCCAAGATTCCTCTCTTAGCCCTTTGTAATGGAGAAGATCGCAGTGCTGAATCTGAATCAGAGGAAATGTTATCAGAAGCTTATGCAGGCAATAGAGCACCGAAATCCAGTAGTAGCAAGAGAAAGGTAGAAGAGAAAGAATCTGTCTCTGCGATTGTAGAGGTGAAAGAGAACAGTACAGGAAAAATTCGAAACCAATTTGACACATTTCCTTCCAAACTCGTTGCGATGCACAAAGTAAGATGGAATATGAACAAAGGTAGTGAGAGATGGTTATGCTCAGGCGGAGCAGCTGGAATTGTGCGCTGTCAAGAGATATCTGTCACTGAGCAAAGCAGAAAAACACGGATATCAAAATGATTAGAGATTAACATTAATGCTCTAAATCATGTAATGTATATAGTCAAAGTGAGAAAAAGGTATCCCGAAATTGGATAACGTACATAAGGATTGGGTTCAAGTTTAGTGTACAATTGGGGATTAGTACATTGAATGCTAATTTAAAATGTATAGATTGATATTCAAAAAAGTTTATAAGAAAGCGGGAAGAATTTCTTATCTTCACAAAAATCACTTCGAATCCGTCCTATTCCCATACATTTCATATCTCTATTCTCTTCGCGTTTAGGATGCCTAAAGCTCAAAGCGATGCGCTTGCTCAAGTTGAGACAACATGTAGATCACTTCTACATGAACTCCAGATTATTTGGCACGAAGTTGGGGAAGCAGAAGCTGATAGGGATGAATTACTGCTTGACCTTGAACGAGAATGCTTGGAAGTTTATAGAAGAAAAGTAGACCAGGCAAACCGCTCTAGGGCTCAGCTAAGACAGATGATCGCCGACTCTGATGCAGAGCTAGCATCCATCATTTCTGCCATGGGGGAACGACCAGTGCATATTAGGCAGCCAGAGCAAAATGGGGAAAACTTAAAGGACGAGCTTAAGAGAGTACTTCCCCAGGTTGAGGAGATGAAGAAAAGGAGATGTGACAGAAGAAATCAGTTCCTAGTAGTCATTGAGCAGATAGAAGCGATAAAAAATGAAAGCAATGGTACCATGTTAGATGTTTCCACCAAACCTGTTGTGGATGACACTGATCTGTCCTTGAGGAAGCTTGAAGACTTGCACAAACAGCTACATGAACTTCAGCAAGAAAAGAGTGATCGGCTGAAGCAGATTCAGGACCACGTGATCACTCTCCACTCCCTTTGCTCAGTGCTTGGAATGGATTACAAAGAAACCATTAGCCAGGTGAATCCCACTCTAGCTGAATCTGAAGGATCACAGAGCATAAGTGATGATACCATTGAGCACTTGGCAGCTGCAATTCAGAAATTGCGGGAGGTTAAGATACAAAGAATGCAGAGGCTTCAAGATCTTGCTTCTGCTATGTTAGAGCTTTGGAACTTAATGGATACACCGATAGAAGAGCAGCAGGAGTTTCAGAATGTTACTTGCAATATTGCTGCTTCTGAAGATGAAGTAACTCAGCCTAACAGCCTCTCAATAGACTTCCTCAAATATGTAGAGACAGAAGTATCTCGGCTAGATGAACTGAAATCAAGCAAAATGAAAGAGCTTGTTTTGAAGAAGAGACTCGAGCTAGACGAAATTTGTAGAAAGACCCATTTGATTCCTGAATATGACAGCGCGATGGAACATGTTATTGAAGCGATTGAATCTGGAGCTCTAGATCCTGCAACTGTACTTCAGGAAATCGAGGTTCAGATCTCTAGGGTCAAAGAGGAAGCTTTTAGTAGGAAAGATATACTTGAAAAGGTTGAGAAATGGTTGGGAGCATGCGAGGAGGAAAGCTGGCTTGAAGAGTATAATGTAGAAAATAGTGTTTTGTTTCCGGATAATCTCTGAAGTCTTGTAAACAATTTCTTATTGAAATATTTCGGGGGTTCTCCAAAAATTTCAATTGGATAAAATCAGAGATATATATTTTGAACAGAGAGGATGAAAAATGATATGATCTCCTTTTCAACAGAATTCATATTTATAAATTCGACCAACCAAAAACAGTTTGGAAGTTAGGGCAGTTAGGGTATCTTAACTCGTTTTGTAATAAAACGGCTGAAATTTAAAATTTGAATAAAACGGTCAAATTTTCAATTTCGAAATTCTGTTGACTTGCAACAGTCACGATATAATCTAACAAGCGTGCACTCCGCACTCTACGACTTGTTTGATAATATATCATGATTAAATTGGTCGACTAGTCGATCCAATTACACTAAAATAAATAACAATCTTCCCCCATTTTAGTGTAATTCATGATCTACTAAACACAATCATATCAAATATCAAATTTATGCATAAATGAAATATCGTAACGATTGAATTTCACATTAGTATATTACACATTCCAAATATTCGAATATCAAGGTATCACTAAGGATTGAACCTTTACTATTCACAATGAATACATGAAGATAATATACACATAAATTTACATTCTCACTTGTTCTTACTTGACACTATATTTTACTAGCCTTGTGTCCTTATCCTTCTTAAGCATATCAAAGCCAAGTCCTAGCTTCTTGAAGCGGCTAAACTTCATGCTCAAATAGGTAGTTTTTTTCATCTTACACCTGCATATGCAATTTTTCAAAAGAGCTATTAAGAAGATAATCTTCAACCTTCACAACTTGCAGTTCTGAACACATACCTTGGGATGATATACAAATGTGTTCCAATATCTTGATATGGATGATAACCGATACAATGCTGGGAAAGGTGCTCATCTTACTCTTAAGCGTGCTGAGAAGGCTCGTGCGCTTGTTAATAAATTGCCAGGAATGATTGAAGCATTAGCCTCAAAGACAATAGCTTGGGAGCAGGAGGGAGGAGTTGAATTTCTATATGATGGTATTCGTGTGCTTACCATGTTAGAGCAACATGCTCTATTACGGGAAGAGAAGGAGCAAGAACGGCGTAGGCAAAGGGACTAGAAAAAAAAAATCAAGGACAGCTTATAGCGGAGCAAGAGGTACTTTATGGGTCAAAGTTAAGTCCCTCAAAGCCTTAAGGTAAAAAAGGGCCTAGACTTTCAACTGGCGGGGGAAGCAGCAAAAGACTCTCCTTGGGAGGAACAACGCATCAGACTCCTAGGCCTGATTCACGTCCAACCACTCCTCAATCACGTTTCTAGTAAGAAATCAGATCAATTCCGTCAGAATGGTTACTCAGATTACCGTAACAACGATAGCTTTGCAGCATTATCAACTGGTAGAAGAGGATTGGACATTGGTGGTCTTTCAGCCAAAAAGCAGTCTCTTGGTGGCACCTATGACGTTGAGCCTCGTAAACCATTCTCGCCTATATCAAAGGTAGCACCATCAAAATCTAATATGTCAATTATAAATGTCAAACATGGAGAAATGATGACACAGAAAGCAACTCCAGCCAGTGATTTTTCTTTCTCGACCCCTTTGAAAACCACGACCACTACAATTATAGGTAGATATATTTGTTTACAACAGATAATCTATTAGGCTAGTTATATTCATGTGCTTAATTTTGGGTAGATATATTTACCAGGTGAGAGTTATCCACTATCTATAATTATTCCTTGTTTTTCTCTTCCACTTGCTAGATAAAAAATTACCTTCATTATAAATCTGTACTATATGTACCAAATGTTTAGAGTAGCTATTGGGGATGCTTTAAGAGCACCCCAACAGAGTAGGTATATAGGACTGGATAGCAAATCTGAAGATTATTCGTTAATTTTGTCTTTCCAATAGATAATCTATTAGGCTAGTTATATTTACAATAGCTGTTGGATGCTTAAAGACAAGAGGGTGTAATAAAATGAGCGTCAGATTTTTTTTTCACCATCGTGGAAGAACAAGTTTCGAAAGAAAAAAATTGTCGTCGGAGGGTTGCCGGAATTTCACCGTAAAAAATGGTGGTCGCCGGAATTATTAGATAGAGAATAAACCGAAAGAAATTAAAGACAGAGTGAAAGGTCTTCTTGGATTAGTGATAAGATTTAGGGAACAACACTATATATAATCACAAAAAATATTTTGGTTCTAAATTATAAAATTATACAATGAACTTATAATTGATAGAATTAGACCGATCAATTTAACTCCGTGCAAATAAAATATCAGAAAAAAAACCAAACCAAACCGATAACAGCTTTAGACCTGTGTTACAGATGCAACAACATTAAAATTCATTCCTTGTAACAATTCTAATTAAATCATTATCTTGTATGTATGTATCAAACAAGGTTGGTTCCTTAGCGGATATAAGACACTTTAACGTATTTGTTTGTGATCCAGTCCTTCAGCTTTAACTTATATACATCTTTTTATGTGTTTCAAACACCAGTATTAATATATAGGTGAAATGTCCCTTTAAAATGTAAAAAAGTACAATATATTTATCTAAAAAATATTCCGAAATAGTTATAAAATATTTATTTATTTATTAAAAAAATAGACATGAAAATATTCCGAAATAGTTATAAAACATTTATTTATTTATTAAAAAAATAGACATGAACGTTATATGCGAATGAATTGAAAGCAAAACCCATTTAAAAGATGAAAAAAGTACCAGTAAATACCCACTCAACTACCTTATTACCCACTAGTATCCAAATTTTGGATAGTGTCACTTAGTACCTTCCTCTAAATTTTGGACAAAAATACCCCCGACTATATGTATATTTATTTCTCACATCAAACCCATTTTCCCTCCTTTGCAGCATCCTAAACCAACTCAAGCACGTCTAATTTTTTAGAAACAACCAAAAACCCTTCGACTTCTACAACCAAAAACCCTTCGACTATTTCTCACAATAGTTTCTTAGGTTGCATGTAATGTTAATCTTTTTGTGCATGTTGGTATGTATATTAGATGTGTTTTAGGTGGTTGTTTGTTGGCTTTGGTATTGTTTCCATATTTCCCAGATCCCTGCAACGTGCATATAAAAAATAGAACAATTTGCGTCATGTTACATGTGTGTTGTAGTACAATTCACATCTTTATCATGTAGGAATGCAAACAATTCGCATCATCATCACTTTTTTACTTTGCACACACTTCACATCATCATCGCTTTTATAGTTTTCACACAATTCGCATCTTCATTGCCTTTATATTCCATACAATTCACAACTTATATTTGCAAACAATTTGCAGGATATCGTGAGAGTTGTTTGCAACTACAAGCTGGTAGAGTCCCTTTGTGGGAACAATTCGCATGCAGATGATAATTTTTTTTTTGTAGGAAGTATGACAACAAAACCAAGCTATTACATGTCAAGATTGGTGAGTCTTCTCAAACTGCTGAAAAAGTATTGTATTATTACTGCCCACGTTGAACCTGCAAAAATTACACCCTTCTACACGCTTTTGAAAGCGGCTTCGACCTCTGGAATGTGGCAGAGCTGCCGAATAATAAGTTTTATTTGAATATTAAGTATGTTGTGGAGATGTTCTTGGTCGATAAAGACGCATTCCGATTTGGGTCAAAGTTTGTGAAGCTAACGACGGACCATGTAAAGGTTATTTTCGGGCTGAAGCATGGCAGAGAGAAAATGCCTTTAACAAAATCCGGAGCATTCCATAGCAGATACGTAAACGGGGAGGAGAACGAATCAAGGATGATGAAAAAATAGTTCATGGGTGAAACGTCGGGGAAGATAGGACCAACCAATATTAAAACCATCACGAACACCATTTTAAAGGTACTATAAATATAGATTCTCTTATAAGCACGATGCTGAACTATACTAACATAGCACGGTGTGGTTGGTTTTAGAGGCAGGTGTAGCAAGAGCCATCAGTGAAGGAAGGTAGCATGAGTTGGAGCATATTGCACAGTTGTTGATATTGCTTTTGTGCTCAACCCTATTCTACTCGGTATCTGGAGATGTAATGGGTTGTAGTGTGTTTTATTTTGTTGAAGACCTCAGTAGAATAAACAATTACGACTGGTCCGGATCAATAGAGTTGAAGTTTCTCTAGTCTATCAGAAGTTCCTTAGAAATCAAGAAACCTAATAGAGTTAGCGACTACGTCGCACTTCTAATCGTAAGATTTCCTTATTCAGTCCAAATATTAGTTATATACAGAGCATCTTGATGATAGTACTTGTCCCGATGTAGCCCTTCATCATGGAGCACTCAACAATTGGGCTAGAGGTCGTAAAGCCAACCTTATCCCAAAGTTCTTCAAATAGTGGGGATTGGAGTGCCTATCGTCGACCGTGTCGCTGATTTTAAGACTACATTTGCTAGAAAATGATGCGGCATGAAACGTATAGTTATATAGACAAACAATAGGCATTAGAGTTGCAAAAAAATCTTTGCTATTAGAGTTCCAAACAACTTTCAGGAAACCCTGAGAGCTGTTGCAACCTCACCGATGATAGACTTGAAACAAATTCGCAGCTTATAGTTTGCATACAACTCTCAGAAAAACCCTGAGAGCTGTTGAAACCCCGCAGATGATAGAGTTGAAAAATATTTGCAGCTTATAGTTTGCACACAACTCTAGGAAACCCTGGAAGCTGTTTGCAACCCCAGAGATGACAGAGTTGACAAAAATTTGCAACTTATAAGTTTGCAAACAACTCTCAGGAAACCCTGGGAGTTGTTTACAACCCCTGAGATGGTATAGTTGATAAAAATTCGTAGCTTATATTTTTCAAACAACTCATAGGGTTTCCTAAGAGTTGTTTGCAACTCCAAGCTGATAGAGTTCTAAACAACTTGTAGGATATCATGCGAGTTGTTTGCAAAAAAACTATCAGTGCAGCTATTTACTTTGATGCTCCTCCCTTTGTAGGTTTTGGAAGCTCCACTATGTTTTAAGGAGGTTGAAAGCAAAGCATTCGGAGGAGCAATAGGAAATGGAGATCCAAATGCTGCACCGATTTTACCCGAAGAAAGACCGAAGAAAAGGAAGAAAAATGCAGCCCCAAAAACAAGGAAAAGGGTAAAAAAGAAACATAAAAAATCTAATCATGAGATCTCAATCAGAGTCCCACCCCAAATAGTCCTCCGAACAGTGATTCCACTAACACCAATCGAGACATCCCAATACGAGGAAGAGGATAATATGAGTGACACGATTGGTAATTTTGTCCTCAAACGGAGACAAATTACTCCAAATAAGTCTGGAACTGAAGCAAGATCAAAGCGATTGAAAACCTATACCGATAAGGACAAGTAGCAGCGGAAGATCGACAAATAGGCAAAAGAAGTAAGTAGGAAATTGAGCCTTACGTACACGTAGATTTAATCGCTTTAATTTGCACGAAATATGTTATAATACATTTGCTATCACTTTTTCAGCTTGAACCATTAAGGTTGAAGATAGCCGAGCTTGAACCATAACAACTCCACAATGTTCTCTCTCAGCCCATTTTCCAGATTGGAAGCCCTACAAAGGAGAAGGAACTGAAGCTACCGACATTGCCAGCAGAAGCGGCGTCCACTGAACTGCAGGCACTTGTGCCATCTGAAATTCAGGATAAGGTCCTGAATCAGGACGGGAAAATACCAGAGGAGAATGAAGATGATGGGAACCATTTACCTGTACTGGTACCATCCGTTGTACTCGAGAAGGACGATACAAATGATTGTCCTGCGAAAATGGTGCTTTTAGAAAAAGAGGCAGACGAGCTATCTGAACAAAGACCATAATATTTTTTGGTCACTACAGAGACAGACACCAGAAAGAGATAGACCGACAAGTCTCCTCCTACACAGGAGGCTGCAACAGGTCTGAGTCCTCCAAAGGAGAAAGAAATACATGAGTCTCTTACGAATGACTGACAGCTCGTAACTTACATGCCATAGGAACTAGGCTGCCAAAAATACAGAGCTAAGGACGTAGACGCCCGTGTGAAGAAAGTGGCAGCGGAAGAATCTGGACTCATAGACGCAGAAAGCCGTGAAGATGTAAGTGGATCTGAAGTACACTAAGATTCAAATATGTTAATATATTGTTGTAATGAAATTTTCTACTAATGTATATTATTGTATACATATTCAAACAAAATTAGGGTATATATTTAAAACAATCCACGGTTTTCTCTTATTAACAATTCGCGTGCTGTTATGCTCTATTTTTACACAATTCGCTATATGTTCACTTTCAAACAAATCTTAGGACAGTTACGTCAGTCCATACAACTCTCAGGATATCATGAGAGTTGTTCGTTATTTTATTGAATTGGGATACCATACAACTCGTAGGAGTTCCTGAGAGTTATTTGATATTCTTATTAAACTGGGGTATCAAACAACTCTCAGGTTATCCTGATAGTTGTTTGCAACTAAGAGTATCGTGATGTCTGACACAAATTCCTTTTTGTATTGTATTTTTTATAAAACAGCAGGCCAACAGATAACACCCACAAAAAGAACAACCAAATCAAGGATAACAACAACAACAAAATCTAGCTAAAGAACAACAACAACAACACCCACAAAAAGAACAACAACAGGACAATGAAGGAGAACAACAACAATAGGGCTCTTCTGGCCCTAAGCCAACGGTGCCCAAAACAACACCTAGCCTTGGAAAAGAGATAAAGGCTAACACAAACCGGATATGCACAAAATGTAGCTCTGGAAGAGTCAGAGTCTGCCAATCCTTGTAAGAAGTCGGAACTACTTATCCAGGGAGAAGCATCGGTTGAAGACCAAAACCGAGACGAAGATGTACCTGAAAAACAAAAAATGTCCTACGCAAAGTCAGAATCACTAAGTCAAGCTGAAATTGTAGGACCAGTACGGGATCAACCACAAAATATAGACGGCCAAGCTCCAGACTCAATCGATATGCATGATAAAACAGTACGTTTACCTGATGTATGTATTGATGGTTTTTACAGTCAAGTTTCACAGACATTTTTAAATGAAATTGATAATGTTGAGTAAGATGTGGCCATACAACGGTCTTTGAACAATATGTCAGAGGATGTGATAAATGATTTTTGTCAATGGGATACGGAGATTATGCCGGAGCAGTCAATGATATTGGTTATCGTCGACCGTGTGGTAAGTGGAATTTTAAATGATTTTGCAACGTGTATATTATGATTCTATAAGTGTTTGGATATTTATATAAGAATTTTACTAACAACTCGCATGTTATCATGAGAGTTATTTGCAACTGATAATATTATGATGCCTGACATAAATTCTTTTAATTTTTGTTATTTAATATGTTCAAGTCAAGGGAACATACAGAGAAGGAGGATGACCTAATGCCTAATTTTAATCTCTTGACACCGACACAGCAGCCGGAGGCAGAGGTAAGTGTGGCAGAAGTTCCAAAGGAACAAGTAACTCTCACCGGATGGCCAGAATAAACACAGGAAACTGACCGGATCGATGTCCGTGAATAACACAAAATACAAATAATTAAAGCCAATGAAGACTTACTCAATCCAATAGGATGGTATTTACCAATGTCCTAATTTTCCTACATAATTAACGTGTAAATTACTGATTTGTTGGCGCTGCCTTTTTAAAAGGACTTGGACTACAAGGTATCCAATTGTCAACCAACTCTCATGAATATTTCAAACAACTCTCATATATTTTACGTAAATAAACAACTCATTCCATAGATTGTGGACGCTTAAAGGAGTAAATTGGAAAGTTCCATGCAAAACTTTTCGTCGAGTGAAATTTGACTGCATACAAATTTCTAGCATAACTACGGTAAGTTTAGCTATAAACTATAAAAATGTCGCATGATATCATTGTAATGTACTCTTTCTTAAATGCAGCATCAAATGAAAAAAAAACGGTAAAAAATATAGTCGACGATGTTTTTAGCAAAGCGCTGAAAACGTGAACCTTGTGTTCATTCCAATTTGCTGCAAGAAGAAGGATACAATCAACCATTGGAAGTTTTCCGTCATTGATATAGACATCAAGACAGCTATAAACTACAACCCACTCTAGCCTAAACCCGAACCAACGGACTACAAACAAGAATAAATCTATCGCTGGTAAGAGTCCTAACTGCTACAATAACTGTAAAACACATTTAAAAACACAACTCTCAGGAAAATACGAGAATTGTCCCAACTTAATTGTCTATAGTTGCAAACAAATCTCAGGGTATCTTGAGAGTTTTTTGCAACTAAACAATCATAAAATTTGTTTGGAACTTTAATACGCTGGAGCTGCAAACAACTCTCAGGTTACCCTGAGAGTTGTTTGCAACACTTGTAGCTTGGATTTCCAAACAACTCTCAGGTTTTCCTGAGAGTTGTTTGCAACCAGAGTATAAGTATTTGTGCTAACCCTGACACAAATTATTATGACCGGATTAAGTATTTTGATGATAATGGATTCATACCTTCTTCAAATACCGGGTACAAGGTGAAACTGCAAGAAAAATACGAAAACAAAAAAGGCAACCTCGACTGTGGTATTTTCATCTGTCAATACGTCAGAGATATTATCAAAAAATGATACGTGCAAGAGACTTACCGTAAAAATATGGTAACAGAATTTAGAGTGGAAAGGTTTTATTTTTTCCAAAATGATGTTAACACCAACTCATACTGGTAGTAATATTTTTTATGTCGAAAATAGTGGAGGGAGCCTTTTAGATATATTCCTTGTAATTTTTTGGTGTACATATATTCCTTGTAATTTTTTCGTATATATATAAAGTTTTTTTATTTCAGAAATGTGCAATGTATGATATTTTCGAACTCACTTAAAAACAGTGGGTATTTGGGCACAGTTCGCATCAATCCCTGATATATACAATAAACCAAATTATTACTAAACAATGCCCAATGTATACAAGAAACTACTTATACACAATTCTCAGGAGAAAACTACAACTAACAGTTTACATCTTATCTTGATATATATTAAATAATTAGAAAACATGGCTGCAGAATACGAACAGACTATGGCGTCTGCCTTGGTAACCGTTAAGTGCATTGAGCACGCAAAAATCCATATAATCAAAATATCCCATTAATTATTGATTGGACAGAGGAGCCTATGTAATGATTAATACAGCCACACCACCACCTCACTAGGACTCCCTCCATTCCTATAAATAATACTAGTAACCAGAGGCTAATTTAAAAACAAACTCTACATTTCAAACACACATAACATCTTTAACTTCCAATCACTATGTCTACCTCCGGTCCTTTAAGGGACTCTTGCTCTTCCATAACCACCAACAGAAGCTCCGGCTTAATCACTCCGGCAGCACCACGAAACATCTCAGTCCCTGTTATAGACTTTGATATCGAGGATTACTTTTCTACTGACTCTGAACCAGTTAAAGTGGTTCCCTTGGTGGCTGCACCTCAGCCAGCAGAGGTTCCAAACAGGAAACTGAAGAGGGAGGAAGATACTGGTCTATCGGGGGCCAAATATATAAGTATAATGGACGTAGATGATGAGGAGAAAGAGCATAATGGAGACGTTGATGATGAGTATGAAGAAGAGGAAGAAGGTGAAGAATCCTTCAAGTGATAACTGGTAGTCATTGCTTCTGTTTTCTGTTTTTTTAATGCAAACTAACAAACACTAAAGGCGGTGGTGTTTATTTATAAGTGGTTAGTGCATGAAGCCTGTTATGGCTATGCAATCTTTGTTTTTGTATACACTTTTACTCACCGTTAAAACTTTATGAAGTATTTTTATTTTGCAAACAAATCTCAAGGGAAGGACATGCAAACAATTTGCATCCTAATATGTGTATGTGAAACATTTCTAATAGTTGCAAACAACTCTCAGGAAAACCTGAGAGTTGTTTGCTTATATTATACCCGGATATTGGACATGGAAACAATTCGCACCCTATTAGTAGTTGCAAACAACTCGCATTAATACTTGAGAGTTGTTTGCTTATATTATACCCAGATATTGGACATGCAAACAATTTTCACCCTATTAGTAGTTGCAAACAACTCTCAGGAAAACCTGAGAGTTGCTTTCTTATATTATACCCAAATATTGGACATGCAAACAATTCGCATCCTATTAGTAGTTGCAAACAACTCGTAGTAATACCTCATAGGTTTTTGATTATATTATACCCAGATATTGTATGCAAATCTATAAGTTGGAAAAGCAAACAATTCGCATCAACAACGGTTGCAAATAACTCTCAGGATATCGTGAGAGATCTTTGCAATATGATACTCATATATTGCAAAGAATTCTACATAGTACATGTGAATTTCTTGCAACTCTCACGTTTTCCTGAGAGTTGTTTAAAACTATGTTCCTCACATTTGCTTGGGAAAAATAAGTTTATTAACCAAACACCTAGTATTTCATTATTGTAATACAAACAAGAGAAATATGTGTAAATGAACAAACAAATCTAATTTTTTTTATTGTATTGGCCACAACAAGCACAGTATTACAAATCCATGTAACCAACGAGAATTTTCCATAACAAGAATTGTCTTTAAACTGGAACCTCACAATTCCTCATGTTCTGATTTCAAACAACGTCCACACCTCAACTTCTCCGTTGAGGCTTCTCCTCTAGAGGGGATTCGTTTTTTCTTAGGCATTCTTAGGCATCTTTTAACGTTAAGAGGCAGAATTTTCACCTCCGGAGGATCGTTAGCGTTTGATCCTTCGCTGAAATCGGTTATCGCCGGTATGCTGAAAGAGTAACTTTCCCTGTAATTCTTAACCATGAAGAATGGCTCTGTTATAGCAAAATGATCTTGGTCGGTAGATTATATGGCCGCCAAAGCGTGAGGACATGGAAAACACTATTGTTGCCATGATCTGCAAGAACCTTTAAAATCCAACAAATTAACAACCGGCATAGGATCTGAATAAATTTCGAACATGGCTGCATCTGACTTACGTACTACCCAAGTTCGGCACATGTCAACATTATGCTTTAGCTTCTTCTCATACTCGGGGACCAAACTAGTACTCTATCTTAACCTGTCTTCAGATCTTCGTGAAACTTGAGTCATAAGGAAGACTCTAATCCAGTTAATAAACTCAACAATGGGTAGGCCGCAATATTTTTTGATCTGGTTTTTAAAAGATTCAGCCGCAGTAGAAGTCATAGACCCGTATCGTTTCCCTTTAACGTAAGCCTGAGCATACTTATCTGAAGGTAAATTACCACTTTCACATATAAAATCTGTTAGTGTATCCTTAAAAAGCTCTCGAGTGGGAGCCTAAGCAAGACGATGGATGAAACACAACATCTTCTTTTATAGTCTATGTTAGTGTGTTCCATTTTGGATTTCAAATTCTGCATGAGATGGAAATAACAGTACGCATGATAGCAGTTTCGATACAAGACAGAAACAGCATTAATGATATCAGAATGATGGTCTGAAATAAATCTGATTTGGCGCTCCAACAAATGAAGTTTCAAACAACCCAAAAACCACATCCAATTATCACAATCCTCAATGCTAACTATACCAATTGCAACAGGGAATAGTCATGAAAAGAGGCACCTCAGATGGTCAAATATAGAACTGAGGCATGAAAAAATATAAACAATTCGCAATAGTGCCTGAGAGTTATTCTAAACTCTCAGGATATTCTGAGAGTTGTTTGCAACTCTTAGGATATCCTGGGATTTGTTTGCAATACACCCTTATACTTGCCATATAAGAATGTTCCATGGTCAAATAACATTGGATGGCGTGAACTAGAGCGATGCAATGAATGCTATAAAACAACACTTGAAGCGGTTTCCAGCTGATAACTCTAACTGAAAGTTCGTAGTAATATCGCGGCTCTTCAATCATTTGAAGTACCCGTTTAGTAAACTAAAAGAACTTGAACTATCTCTGAAAACTCCCCTCTTTGCCTTCTCTAAAGCATTCCATGACAAACGGTAGGAGAAATCTAGACTGTAATTTTGTTTGACATTCGATTGTATGCTTTTGGATGTCAACAAATGGCAGGTCCAGTTAGAATCATGAATTTCCTCCACAATCAAATCCGATGTCAAATGCAAATGTCGCTTATGTTTTTGGGAGAAAACGGGACTGCAAGTATGGTGCAGAACATACTTCTTGATCGTCATTGAGCCGGTGCTGGAATCAATAGATGCATAAAGTCACCATTTGCATCCGCTTGTGAATTTATTTTCACACTAAGCAGTGATCTTATTTGCTGTGTTGTGCATGTATTTGAAAGAAAAACCATGCTCTAAAGCATATCAGCACAAATATAACCTTAAACTTGCAGCACCTTCTTTGAAAGCTTGACCAACTCCTATAATAGCATCAGCCCAACCAATAGTAGCAAGTTGTTTTTTTCTCTGATCAGAATTAACTAAACCGTTACTACTCTCCCCGCCAATTAGTTGATTAAGAGATGGTTCTCCCAAACATATGCTAGGTTGTTTACGCTTTAGACCAGAACCCTTATCACCAGAACTCTTATCACCAGAACTCTTATCACCAGAACTCTTATCACCAGAACGCTTATCACCTGAACCTTTATCAAGGATTTTTTGCTCTTTGAGAAAACTAACCCATTTTAAACGCTCCAAATCAAGATATAATACTAAACCAACAAAATATTTTTGGATATTAAAGAAACAATTCTTGTAATCCCCGCAGGAGTAGGTAATTATGTAGTCACCTGTTACCAGCTCCTCCCATGTGCTCTCCACATACTCTTGGATACTTTGAAAGCTTTCAAACTCCGTGGAAGGCATAATTGCAGTTTGGTGACCATGTTTAAAAATACAAACTCGTGATTTAGACATACCTTACCGTGCACTGAACAATCATAAAGCAAGTTATTAGTTCATGCACTGAGAAATCAGTGAAGCAACTCGCATCCTCTCCTGAGAGTTGTGTACAACTATAAGATGCAAATTGTTCGCATTTTTATGTCGTCTGCACTGGAGTTACACAATTCACATCTTATTTTAGCACTCAAGCATGAATAAAATGTATACAATTCGCAATAGTGCCTGCGAGTTGTTTGCAAATCAAGTATTTTATCACTCAAACATGAACAAAATGTAAACAATTCGCAAGAGTAAGTGAGAGTTGTTCTCAACTCTTAGTTTTCCTGAGAGTTGTTTGCAACTCTTATATTATCTTGAGAGTTGTTTGTAACTCATATATTATCTGAAAGTTATTTGCAACTCTTATATTTGCAAAGAGTTGTTTGCACCTCTTATGATATCCTGAGAGTTGGTAACACAATTCGCATCTTCTTCGTTATAGAACATCAAACAATTCGCATCTTCTATGTTAATAACCATAAAACAATTCGCGTCTTTGTCGGGAATGTCTAGACAACTAAAACTCATAGTCTACACATGTTTCACGTTCAAAATCAGCATCTAATGCACTAGAAATCAGTATATAACTAGTTGAACAAGGATTAACGACATAGACTAACATAATAACAAACAATCACTCGAACAAAAAATAAAATAAAACATAGAAAAAACTCAAACAAGATTTACTAACAACCTATACAGTAGAATAACACCTATTCTAACTCAGAAATCCCGGAAATAACCTCCAAATCAGTAGTTAAACACCATTACCTAGAAGCAACACGTAAAATCAAAATAACAGAGATTCCAAAAAAACTCGAATAACGTGTGATCAGCTCCGGTACGTAGAAAACAGTAGTTAGATGCATTTTATACCGAGCTTATAGAAATATACAGACCTTTAACTCTCTGATCACCTGAATTTTTGGTTTCTTGGTGGTTCACGGTGGTTTGTAGGGTTAGGTGGTTAGAGCGGCTTCAACAATTCAAATCTTTAAAAGCTAGAAAATGGAGAAGAAAACAGAAAATTCTGGTTATATAATGGGTTAAGGGTAATATGGGTATTAAAATAATATTAGATATTAAATGATAATTAGATAGTTGAGATGGATATTAAAAAGTAATAGAACAAAAGTTGGATATCAGATGACCATATAATAGTTGAGTGGATACTTGAAGTGCAATGTCCTTAAAATACCAAATTTTATATAAGAAATATATTAATATTTTAGTGAAAAAATATATATTTTGCTGTCATCCAATTAAACACTTGGAATATCATCTACCTTTCAAAATCTAAAATAAAATTATATATTACTGTTACCATTCACTACCATCATAATGTAACTTATTTCAGATAAAAAACTATTTTGAATTTTAAGTTTTTGATAACAAAAAAACAAAAAAAATAATTATTTATTATTTAATAGACAAATGTTATCCAAAATACACTAAAATATAATCTTATCAAAATATACTAAAATAATCCTATCTTTTAAAATATAAAAGGATTAAGTTTCTAATAAATTATAAAAGGATTAAGTTTCTAAGAAAGTAAGTTGCTCTATAACTCTAAACAATTCCCTTCACTTCCAAACTCTACTTCTTTCTTCACAAGACTCGAAATCATGGAGTGGCGAGTTTTATCAGGCGCCACCACTATCGCCGGTATCCCACACCTGAAAAAACCGACCAGAGAGACACGCCACCACCACATCCACAACGTCTCATTCCTCAAGCCGATAGGCACTCTCTCCGACGGCGGGAACTTGATATGGGGAAGGCAGCTAAGGCCTTCTTTGTTACTCGAGTCATCTCCGGCTACTTTGAGTTTCCTCGACGCCGGGAAAAATGAAATGAGGCTCCGACCACCATGCGCCGCCTCATCTCCGGCAGAGGGAAGCGTTTCCGCTGGGAAGATTGCCCCGGTCGGGATTTTGGAAAAGTATCCGTTTATCACAACCGGGTTCTTCTTTTTCATGTGGTATTTGTTGAATGTGATATTCAACATCCTCAACAAAAAGATTTACAATTATTTCCCATACCCTTATTTTGTTTCTGTGATTCACTTGTTCGTCGGGGTGGTTTATTGTTTGATCAGCTGGGCTGTCGGCCTCCCTAAGCGAGCTCCGATCGACGGAAAACTCCTAAAGGTATTGGTACCTGTAGCCGTGTGTCATGCGTTAGGACATGTAACTAGCAACATCTCATTTGCTGCAGTTGCTGTTTCTTTCACTCACACGATCAAAGCGCTTGAGCCGTTTTTCAATGCTTCTGCATCGCAATTCGTACTCGGACAGCAAATACCCATCGCACTATGGGTGTCTCTCCTACCTGTTGTGCTTGGTGTTTCAATGGCATCTTTGACGGAGCTGTCGTTCAATTGGTTGGGTTTCACGAGTGCCATGATCTCCAATATCTCTTTCACTTACAGAAGTATCTATTCCAAAAAAGCCATGACCGATATGGACAGTACAAATGTATACGCTTATATCTCAATCATCGCCCTCCTTGTCTGTATTCCACCGGCCTTGATATTCGAGGGACCAAAACTGATGCAACATGGATTTAATGACGCGATTGCTCAAGTTGGTATGACCAAATTCATCACGGATCTCTTCTGGGTTGGAATGTTTTACCATCTATACAATCAGCTGGCTACAAACACCTTGGAGAGGGTTGCCCCTCTCACTCACGCAGTTGGCAATGTTCTGAAACGTGTGTTTGTAATCGGCTTCTCGATCTTGATCTTTGGAAACAAGATTTCGACACAAACAGGTATTGGGACGTCCATTGCAATAGCTGGAGTGGCAATTTACTCTTTCATCAAAGCAAGGATGGAAGAAGAGAAACGACAAGGTAAAACTGCATGAGAAGAGAGAAAAGTCTGAGAAAATGGCTGTACAAAAAAGAATTTCTCTTCTGAAGATGAAATGTCTAATCTAGTTTTCTTGTACTCTTATTGAATTTCTTTGTCTTGTTCGTTTTTAGTCGCTAATTTGGCTGAAACTTCAAGTACTTTTGTTGTGGTGATGTTTTATCTATTTTCTTCAATATCCATTATCTCCGTTTTTCTTCGTTATTTTAACAAAATCTGGTCTGGTTATCAGATTTCAGTCAAGGTTACAAATCTTTTGAGTCGGTTCTAGTTATTGACTCGTTTGAAGCTCTTTTTGGTTGTCCCTAGTCCACTTTGAAAGTGGGTGTTATGCTACAAGTTTCTCATGCTTGTAATGTTTTTTGTGAAGGTTTGTTCGTTTTTTTTATACTCAATGGTTGAAGCCCAGGATGGTTAGAATAGGCTTGTCTAACTGATATTATCATGGTTAAAAAGAAGAGAAAAGTACCGAAAATACTCACTCAACTATCTTATTATCCGGTAGTAACTAAATTTTGGATAGTGTTATTTAATACCTCAACTAAAAAATTGGACAAAAATACCCCACGACTATATATATCCATTTTTCCGTTCAAACCCATTTTTTCCACCTTCCCATCACGCTAAACAAACCCAAAACACGTTCGACTTCGTGATACTCTCTCTCTCAAACCCAAAAGCCCTACAACTTCTCACCGTTCGAAATCAGTCGTCGTTCGCACCGGTCACCGTCTTTTACTCAGTCCAACGAGTAACCACCTTCTGTTCGAGGAAGTTGTCGTCAAGTCTTCTTCGACCGGTGAATAGGACAGCGTTTAGAAGGAAACAGGTATGCACTATCGTGGAAAGTGTACCTTTTTTTGCGTTTTTGATGAATTCGAACCACTATTTTCTGTTATTTCACGGTAGACGTTGCTTTTTATACTGACGATAGTTGCTCAGTTTCTGGGTTTATCGTCGAACGCAGGGTAGAAGTTTAGTTGCATGTAATGGTAATACTTTCCTGAGAACTATTATGTATGTTAGATGTGCATTAGGTAGTTGATTGTTGATTTTGGTGTTGTTTCAATATTTCTCAGATCCCTGCAACGTGCATGTAAAAAATAGAACAGTTCGCATCTTGATCACCCATTATGCAAGAAATTCGCAGCTCGATTCAATTGTTATGTCGTTTATTTACAAACAATTCGCAGCTTGTCATGCGAATTGTTTGTAACATTTTAACTGATAATACATAAAATTCGCAGCTTGTCATGCGAATTGTATATGACATTTTAACTGATAATCCATGAAATTCGCAGCTTGTGATGCGAAGTTTGTGACACTCCAACTGATTTGTTTTTGTGCAGGAAGTATGACAACAAAACCTAGCTATTACAGATCAGGGTTGGTGAGCCTTCTGAAGCTACTTAAAGAGATGCGTATTACCAGGGCCCACATTGAAGCTGCAAGAAACAGACCCTTCTACATACTTTTGAAAACGGCTTTCGAAACCCGTAATGAGGCAGAGCTGCCAAAAAAGAAATTCTACTCAATTATTCAGTATGTCGTCGAGCAATTCTCTGTTGATAGAGACGCCTTTAAGATTGGCAACAAGTTTGTAAAGATAACCAAAAACAATGTGAAGATCATATTCGGGTTGAGGCATGGCACGGAGATAATGCGGTTAACGAAAACCGGAGCATTTCACAACAAATACGCACCCGGCAAGGAGGACGAATCGAGGATGATGAAGAAGTACTCCATGGGTAAAACTGACAGGAAAGTAGCAGCTAGTAATACTAAAACAATAACAAATGTCATTATAAAGGTACGTGTAAAATCGACTTCATCTTTATACTGCAAGATTCTGTACTTTTCTAGCATAGCATGTTGTCGTTCGTTTTACAGGCAGGTATAGAGAAGGCTATAAGCGAAGGAGGCGAGCATGAGTTGGTAGACGTTGTGAGGCTGCTGATACTGCTTTTGTGCTCCACCCTATTCTACTCCGTATCTGGAGATATCCTGGGTTGGAGCACGGTTTATTATGTTGAAGACCTCAACAAAATAAACAGTTACGACTGGTCCGGATCAATATTGTACAAGCTTCGACAGTCTATCAGGAGTTGCTTAGCAATCGAAAAACCCGATAGAGTCGTCGGCTGCGTCGCCCTTCTAATTGTAAGATTGATCTATTTAATATAAAAATTAGTTATGTACAAAGCATCTTGATGATAAAACTTGTCCCCATGCAGCCCTTCTTCATGAAGCATACAACAGTCGGCCTCGAGGTAGCGAAGCCAACCTTGATACCAAGGTTTTTCAAATGGTTGGGATTAGAGTGCCAAGCAACAACCGTGGCGCTGCTTCTTAGAATACCCTTGCTGGATAATGACCAGGTATAAGCTTTATATAGGTATTGAACTGGGGGTACAAACAGTTCGCAGCATATCATGCGTTTTGATTAGTGTTATATTAGAAAAATGCATCAATCATTTCGCAGCCTGATATGAATATTTAGTTCGCAGCTTCCTGTTTCCACACAGTTCGCATCATATTATTTTCACACATTTCGCAGCTGAGCATGCGAGTTTTTGAAACTCTAACATGGATATAGTTTCAAACATTTCGCAGCATATCATGCGTTTTAATTAGTGTTATTATAGAACAATGCACCAATCATTTCGCAGCCTGACATGAATACTTAGTTCGCAGCATATGGTTTACACATAGTTCGCAGCATATGGCTTACACACAATTTGCATCTCAGCATGCGAGTTGTTTGCAACTCTAACATGGTTAGAATTTCACACAATTCGCATCATATAATGCGAACCGTTTGTAAAAAACAATTTGTTTATCTACACCCTCATACTTTCAAAACAACCCGCTTGCATCTATTTACCTACATGTGTCTCTGTTGGTAGGTTTTCGAAGGTCCATTACGTCTTACCGAGGCTGAAAGTGAAGCTTTCGGAGAACGATAAGATAGTGGAGATGCAGATGAGGAATCTATTTCACCGGAAGAAAGACCAAGGAAGAGAAAGAAAAGCACAGCATCAAAACCAAGACAAAGGAGACGAGCATCACATAAAGAAACGAATAAGGTGATGTCTCCCAGACCCGAACAACCAACACCACCTGAGCCAACGATTCCACCACCAAGACTACCCAAGCAAACGATTCCACCACCACCGAAAGGCAAATCCAGGCAGGAGCCCGACGACAATGACACAACCAGTATGAGTGAAACAATCGGTGATTATGTACTCAAACGCAGAGGTCCTAATCCCGAAATTTCTAGAATTGTTTCTGAATCAAAGCGTTTGAAGACATATCCCGACAAGAACAAGTACGAGAGAAAGATAGAAAAACAGACCATAGAGGTAAGTATGACTTGAGCCTTAAATAATCGCTATAATCAGCACTTAATATGTTTATAAAATGTCTGCTATCATTTTTTCAGCTGGAAGAATTGAAATGGAAGATAGCGGAACTTGAAGCACAACAACTCCAGAATGCTATCTCTCAACCAATTTGCCAGATTGGAAGCCCAATAGTTGAGCAGGTACCAGCATTTCCAGATAGAGCAGCATCCACTGTATTGCAAGCATCCGTGTCTGATGCTGATCAGCACCATGCTGATGGAGTACTGCTAGAAGAGAGGGACGATGATGCCAACCATTCACCCATACCGGTACAATCTGCAAGGATGAACGAACAGTTGTCGGTGTCCACAGAGATGGACACCACGGAGACACAGACAGAGAAATAAAGACACGAGTCTCCTTTGAATGACCCAAAGGAGATAGAAGATCGTGCGAAAGAAATGGCAAAATCAGGCAGCCTAGAAGATGTAAGTGGATGAAAAGTTCACTAAGATTAAAATATTTTATTTATTTGTTGTGATGAAATTGTTTCCATAATATATTGTTTTGTTGTATAAATATTCAAACAAACTCAGTATATCTATTTAAATCAGCCAGCGGGGTTTCCCAGTTGAATACACATTCCAAAACAATGTCATCACATGATATGATGATATCAAACAAATATCAGGACTCTTGTGTAGTCCTGTACAAATAATTCGCATCTTATATTGCGAATTGTGTATTCAACTGGTTGGTTGGTTATTTTACAATTCGCATGCTGATCTGCGATTTATTCGATCTTTGGACAAAACAAATATCAGGACAACATGCGAATCGTTCGCAACTATGATTATAGTATGCTCAACCCTTCCACCTTTTTTTTTTGGAATTTTGTATGAAACAGGAGACCGAAAGACAACAACAACAACAGCAGCAGCAGCAGCAACAGGAACAAGTACAACACCAGCAACAGCAACAACACCAACAGCAACAACAACAACAACACTAGCAGCAACAAGTTCAACACGAACAACAGCAACAAGAACAACAAAGACAACAAGAACAACAACAGCAGCAACAGATAGCCTTGGCAAAGAGAGAAAGGCTAACGCAAGAGATAGCACCCCAAGAGTCAGAACATGTCCATCCCGGTGAGAAGACGGAACTACTCAGCCAGAAAGGACCATCCTTAGAAGAAAACACCACATATGCAGATGCACCTCAAAGACCAACGGAGCTGTCAACAAAGTCAGAATTGCTAAGCCAACCTAAAACTGTAGCACCAGTAACAAATCAACTATAAGCTCCAAGGTCTCACGATAACACAGTAGGTTTACCCAATGCTTTTGTTGATGGTATTTACACTCAAGTTTCACAGACATTTTTTAAATGAAATTGATAATGTATATTACGATTCTATAATACAACGGTCTTTGGAGAACATGTCAGAGAATGACTTTAATGATCTATGCCGACACGATCCAGATCCTATGCCGAACAAGTCAACGGCATTGGTTGTCGCTGACAGTGCGGTAAGGGTTACTTATAATGATTTCGCTTCATAACATGAGAATTGTGTGGATCTAATTTAAATGTTACAAATGAATATCACGGTAGCATGCGAACTGTTCAGTGGAGCCTCGAACAGTTCGCATGCTACCTTGATAGATACCATGAAATTTATTCAGCAGGAACCAAACAGTTCGCATGTTAGAATGCGAACTGTTTGGGGTCGTTGCAATTATAATGACTGACACCCTTCTACTTTTGATTTTTGTTATTGACTAAGCTCGAGCCCAGTAAAGAGATAGAGGAGCCAAGTTTTACTCTACTGACACCAACACAACCTCTAGTGGCAGAGGAAGAGGAGGAAGAGTTCATTATAATAGAACGGGAACCGCCAAAAGTTGAATACAACGACTGGCCAAAGAAAACAAAAGTAACTGACCGTATCTCTGTCGCAGAATACCACAAAATACAGTTAGTTAAAGCCTACGAGAGCGACACCCCTGATCCAGTGGTATGGTAGTTACCAGAGTCCAAATTTACATACGAAATCAGAGTGTAAGCCAGTGATGCGATGGCACTACCTTTAGAACTGGAGCTGGACGTAAAGGTATCCAATTGTCAACCAATTATATTTTTAATGTTTCAAATATGTCTTGTATATTTAACATAAATAAACAACTTCTTTCTTAGGTTATCGATGCTTGGTTTCGAAAGATGCTTGAAGAAGCAGAGTTCAAAGTTCCATGCACTAAAGCTGAAGGAGAGCATCATGACGCTGTACTGATTTCGGGCATGACTGCGGTAAGTTTAGCTAAGGTAAAATTCAAAGTTTCAGAAAATGTTCTCATTGTAATGTACTTTTGCTTGGATGCAGCATCAATTGAAAGCAGGATGGGAAGTAGCAAATTTGGTGGACGCAACTTTTAGAAAGGCGCCCAGAGACCCCAACATCATCATGATTCCAGTATGCACCGAGACAAAGGACATCATAAACCATTGGACGTTGCTCGTCATTGACGTTGACGGCAGTTCAATAACAAACTACAATCCACTTCTGCCTAAACTGAAAGTCATAGACTACACCACAAGGACACCTGTACAACTGGTAATAGTCCCAACTATACACTTACGTTTAAACACATGCTGGTAATTATGCATGATCAACACATGCTGCGAACTGTGATTGAGATAGGCTGCGAAGTGTGAGTAAATCAGTTGGATTTTGCAGTGTATCTATAACACATTTCGCAGCATAGCATGCGAATTGTTTTGGATGATGCATTTCAATAAAATAGGCTGCGAAATGCTTGCAGAGATATCAAACAATTCGCACCCTATGCTGTGAATTGATTTACATGTCCATGTTGGATTGGTGTCACACAATTCGCAGCCTAAGGTGCGAATTGTGTGGTACCAACTGTTTGTTGTTTTTCTGTTGGTTCCTAACAGTAATTATTATAACCATATCAAATATATCTTGGACAAAGGATTCCTACCTAAATCAAGCACAGGGTGGAAGGTGAAAAATGAAAGAAAAATCCCACAACAAAAACAAGGCACCCTGGACTGTGGAAGGTGAAAAATGAATTTGTGTAGAAAGAATACGATAAAGATATGGTCACTGCCTTCAGAGCAGAAATGTTTGATTTCTTCTTAAATAACAAAGACACCGTGATATACGGATGATTCGAAGTAAAACATTATGCTTTTTTCCATGTAAATACATGTATTGTAATTTTTTGGTGTGCATATCTTTACAATTACATTTTTTGGTCAGCATATTTTTTTTAAGACATATTTCGCAGCATGATTCTTGTAAATCATCAAAAAGTTCGCATCCTAACTTGATAGATGCTTACTTATCAGTAAACATTTCGCAGTATGGTATATCACATTAACAGCAGTTCGCAGCAAATCCCTTGTATGTCTTAAAACAGTATAATCATCAAATAGTTCGCAGCCTACCCTGATAGATGCTTACTTATCAGTAAATAGTTTGCAACCTAACTTATAAGTAAATAGTTCGCACCCTAACCTGATAGATGCTTACTTATCAGTAAACAGTTCGCAGCAAACCCTGGTATACCACATTAAACACAGTTCGCAGCCTGGTGCGGAATAAAAAATTCAAAATATAAAGTTAAAGAATACGAACAGGCTATGGCTTATGCCCTGGTAAGCGTTTTCTCCATTGAGCACACAAAAAACAATCTAATCACGTACAGGTCCCATTAATTGCTGATTGGACATGGAGGCTATGTAATGATTACCTCCTTTCCCTATAAATAACACTAGTAACCAGAGGCTAATTTTACAACAAACTCTATATTTTTTTAAAAACACCTCTTGTTCTCTTCGAATTCAAACAGTCATGTCTTTTTCCACCACCACAACCACCACCTCATACTCAAACTCTGGTTCACTTGGTTCTCTGGGCGACTCCTGGTCATCCTTAACCGTTAACTGGAGCGATGAGTTGATCATGCCAGCAGCACCACCAAACAGCTCAGTATCTGTTTTCGGTTTAGACATGTATGATGACTACTACTCTGCTGACTCTCAACCAGTGGAAGTTGTTCCAATGCTTGCTGCTGCACCTCATCCAGAAGAGGTGCAATCTCAGATGGCAGAGGTTCCAAACAACAAAAGGAAAAGGGGAGACGAAGCTGGTCCATCAAGGACAAAAAATTTATGCATGATGGACGTAGATAATGAAGATGAAGAGGAAGTGGAAGAGCAAAAGGCTGATGATCAGCACACAGACGAGAAAGATGAAAAAGATGGTGAAGAATCCTATACTGATGACTGATAGAGTTGGCTTTTGTTTTTTGATTTTTTGGAATGCAACTAACTAACAGTAGTAGCTAGTAGTGATCTATGTAAACATTTGTTAGTGCATGAAATATTGTAATCCTCTTTTTTGTAATCCAATTTGTTTACAGACTTTCAATCATATAAACAATTCGCATCCATTGACAATTTGCGAATGATTCGCATCTTAACTTGATATATTACTTGTTCCCAACATTACTGAATTCCATGCAATTCGCAGCCTAACATGCAATTTGCAACCCACTGAATATCCTGGTATTTTTATCAAAGCACAATTCGCAGCTTAGCATGTGAATAAATATCAGGACTTCTGGTTGTTCTCCATTCGCATCATATCTCTGTACACAAGCAGCCAGGAGTCCTGATATATGTTCTGGTCATAATTCGCATCCTATCATGCGAATCGTATGCGAATAATTGTTGTCATATGTTTGTAGCATAATTCGCAGCCGGGAGTCCTGATATTTATTTGAAAAGGCATTACGTTATAGCTCAACACAATTCGCAGCATATAAATGTTGATAAATATTTCATATGATTTTACTAACGATTCGCATCGTGGTGACATTTCACACAAATCGCATGGAATCTTGATAGATGTTTGCAACAAGATATCAACATATTATACACAATTCGCAATACCTGATGCAAAATTCTTGCAACTCAAAGAACTTAACATTTCTTTACTCTAATAACAGCATTACAAACACAGGAATGTAAAAATGTTTAGTTTGATGTACTGAACAATAACAGTACTACAAATAAATGTGGCCAACTAGAATTGTCCACAACACGGATTGTCCTTAAACTAGAACATCACAAGTCCTCCGGTTATGGCCTGATTTTGAACATCGGCCACACCTCAACTGCTTGGTTGGGATTTCTCCTCTAGAAGGGATTCGCTTTTTCTTAGGCCTTCCGGAGCGTCTTTTAACGTTCGGAGGCAGAACTTTAACAAACAAAGGATCGTTAGCGCTGGACCCTTCCCCGAAATCCGTTATAGCTGGTATGCTGAAAGAGTAGCTTTCCCTGTAATTCTTAACTCTAAAGAAGGGCTCTATTACGGTCAATGGATCTTGGTCGGTATATTGTAATGCCGCTAAAGCATGAGGACATGGAAAACACTCTTGTTGTCATGATCCGCAAGAACATTTGAAATCCAACAGATTAACAACAACCACAGGATTCGAAAAGACTTCGAATATGGCGGTAGAGGACTTACGTACTACCCAAGTTCGGCACATGTCAACATTCTACTTTAGCTTCTTCTCGTACTCGGGAACCAAATTAGTACTCCAGCTGAGACCCTCTTCGTATCTTCGTGAAACTTGAGTCATAAGCAAGACTCTAATCCATTCAATAAACTCAACATTTGGTAGGCCGCAATATTTTTTTATTTTATTGTTAAACGATTCAGCTGCAGTAGAAGACATAGAGCCGTATCGCTTCCCTTTTACGTAAGCCTGCGCATACTTTTCAGGGGGTAAATTTCCAAGAAAATCACTCCCTTTGTCACCACCTTCACATAGAAAAACTGTTAGTATATCTTTAAAGAGATCTTGACTGGGAGCATAAGCAAGACGATGGAAGAAACTCAACATCCTTTTTTTATAGTCTCTGTTCGTATGTTCCAGTTTGACTTTCAAATTCTGCATGAGATGGAAATAACAGTACGCATGATAACAGTTTGGATACAAGACAGAAACAACATTAACGATACCAGAATGATGGTTTGAAATAAATATGATCTGGTGATCCAACAAATGTGGTTTCAAACCCCCCAAAAACCACATCCAATTGTCACAATCTTCAATGTTAACTACACCAACAGCAACATGGAATAGTCATGGAAAAAGGCAGATCAAATAATGACTACAACAGTACCCAAACAGATAAAAATTATACACATTTCGCATCTTGTCCTGGTACAAGCATAAGCTGCGATGTAAGCACAGTTTCAAATAATACCTAATTCGCAGTCTCAAATGCGAAATGTTAAGATCACAACAACAAAAGGTTTGCATATATAGGATGCGAACTGTTATTGCATAATTCGTATCTTCAAATGCGAAATTTGAAGATTCAAACACTGCTTAATTCGCAGCCTCGGATGCGAATTGCATCAGCAAATTCACACAAAAACATCATTCAGATTAACTAGATAAATGTAACTAACCGTTGTTTCTGTCCTTTTCTACAGCAATGAGCAAGGTACCCTTATACTTGTCATATAAGTGGGTTCCATCGACAAACAACATTGGACTACATGAATGAAAACCCCGAAGGGACGAACCGAATGCTACAAAATAGCGCTTGAATCGGTTTCCAGCTGACAAATCCAACTGACAGTCTGAAGTAATATCCCGGCTCTTCAAGCGTTTGAAGTATCCGCTTAGTAAACTAAAAGAACTTGAACTTTCTCCGAAAAATCCCCTCCTAGCCTTCTCTAAAGCATTCCATGACAAACGGTAAAAGATGTGAAGACCGTAATCTTGTTTGACAGTCGATTGTATTGTTTTGGCTGTCAACGAATGACAGGTCCATAGAGAATCCTGAATTTCCTCTGCAATCAAATCTGATGTCAAATACCTGTGCCGCTTATGCTTATGCTTCTGGGAGAAAACAGGACTGCAAGTATGGTGCGAAACATACTTCTTGATCGTCATCAAGCCAGTGCTTGAATCAATAGATGCATAAAGCCTCCATTTGCACCCGCTTGTGAACTTATTTTCACAATAAGCAGTGATCTTGGTTGATGTGTTGTGCAGGTATTTAAAAGAAAAACCATGCTCTAACGCAAACTTGCACAAAGATAACCTCAGACCGGCAGCACCTTCTTCAAAAGCTTGACCCACTCCTGTAATAGCATCAGCCCAACCAGCAGTAGCAAGTTGTTTTTTTCTCTGATCATAATTAACTAAACTGTTACTACTCTCCCTGCTAACTAGTTGATTGGGAGATGGTTCTCCCAAACTCAAGCTACGCTCTTTACGCTTTATACCACAATGCTTACCACCAGAGGTCTTATCAACTGAACTTTTATCACCAGAACCCTTATCCAAGACGTGTTGTTCTATGAGAAAACTAACTCGTTTTAAACGCTCCAAATCAACATATAACACCAACCCAACAAAATTATTCTGATTATTAAAGAAACAATTATTGTGATCCCCTCAGAAGTAGGTAATTAGGTAGTCACCTGGGGCAAGCTCCTCCCTTGTGTTCTCCACATAATCTTGGATACTTTGAAAGCTTTCAAACTCCGTGAAAGGTACAATTGCGGTTTGGTGACCATATTTAAAAATACGAACTCTTGATTTGGACATCTCTTACCCTGGACAGAATAAGCTATTAGTTATTAGTCCCAAAAACTATGTGCAAATTATTTATTACTGCATCAAACAATTTGCATCCTATCTTGCGATTTGCGTATATCTACAAGCTACGAACTGTGAACAAATCAGCATCCTATCCTGATATTTGTTTGTAAAAAATTCCTGATATTTGTTTGAAAAATAAATACTCTAAAAAGTTCTAGATAGTTCGCATCCTAGCATGCAAAACGTAAAAGCAACTACAAAAGTACTAATATTTGTTTGAAAATGTAATACTTTAGAGTTCTACACAGTTCGCATCATAACATGCGAAAACGTAGAAAATTAACTAAAAAGTCCTGATATTTGTTTGAACATACAATACTCTATGTTTCACTTAGTTCGCATCATAACATGCGAAACGTATGTTCTTCATACCATTCGCAACATATTTCTAAGCAAATTTTGAAATTATTTCATGTGATTCGCATGGTGACATGCGAATCGGTAATACAATTAGCATCTTCTTCATCGAATACATCAAACAATTCGCATCTTTCGTGGAAGGCCTAGACAACTAAAACTCGTAATCTACACATGTTTAACGTCCGAAATAAAAATCTAAAGCACTATGAAATTAGTATATAACATCAGAAAACAAGGACATGAGTATATAACCACAAATATTAACAAAACAATAACAGATCACTGTAACAAAAAGACAGAGAAAAGCTCGAAATCATGCTATGGCGTTGAGAAAGAGTAAAATATAACCTATTCCAACTGATAAAACCAACAAAATAACTTCAAAATCAGTAGGTAATTACGATTATCTGGGACCAGAAACACGATTACTTGCAAAACATTAGATTCCTATACGTAGAAACACGATCAGTTCCTGTACGTAGAAGACAGTGGTTAGATACGTTTTACACCACAAAACTAAATAAATAAACAGACCTTAAACACTCTGATCACCGGAAAATGTGATTTCAACCAGTCTTCGTGGTGGTTTGTAGGGTTAGGTGGTTAGAGCGGCTAACAAATTCAAATCTTCAAAAAGCTAGAAAAAATAAAAAGAAAACAGAAAATTATGTTTATATAGTGGGTTAAGGGTAGTTAGGGTATTAAAATAATATTAGGTTGTAAGTGACAATAAGGTAGTTGAGTTGGGTATTAAGTAACAATTGATCAAACCTTGGGTAGTAAGTGACAATTGAATAGTTGAGTGGGTACTTTAAGTGCAATTTCCCTAAAAAGAAACCAGTAATTTGTTTTTGAGATTAGACAAAGCAGAGGATTGGTGGCGGATAGTTCTGAATTGGTAAAGTAAAAATCCCCAACAGAGTAGGTATATGAGACAAGATAGCAAATTTTGAAGATTATTAGTCAATTTTTTCTTTACAACAGATAATCTATTAGGCTACTTATATTTACGTGCTTAATTTTAGGTAGGTATATTTACCGTGACACCGGACAGTTAACCACTATCTATAATTATTCCTTTTTTCTATTCTTTTTTTTTTCTCTTCTACCTCCTAAATAAAAAACTACCTTAATTATAAATCTTGGGTATATTTACCAAATTTTTAGAGTAGCGGTTGGAGATGCTCTAAACCAAGAGGTTGGAATCCTAAAAAAATAATGAGTTGTGGATTATGAACATTAAATCTTTAATCAACAGCTGATTTCTTTTTAACTTGAAAAAAAAAATTGATACAAATTTTGTTAAGTTAAGTTATTAAATAATATCTATTTTTTTATTCGCCTTTCACAGATCCAACTGCTTTATCTACGTTTTGTTCATTATTTGAACCCTTATGAATGTGCGCAATGACAACTCAATGTGCTTCTGAACATTTTTTCCATATTTGTTTGTTCTTCTTTTTTTGTGGAGCAAATATTTATTCTTTGAACTCTTATGAATGTGCGCAACGACTACTCAATGTGCTGTTGTACTTCTTTTTTTCCTATTTGTTCGTTCTTCTTTTCTGCGAATATTTTTCGCTTCAACCAATTTGACGAGGTTGCACAGCTCTAGACTGTGATAGATCATTCCACTCATCGACATCCTGAGTTATATATAACAAATATTATATTATCAAATTGAAATAAATAAAAGAAACAATTATCAATAACTAATTTATATAACAAACAAATACTAAAAACCAAATTAACACAAAATAACTACGTTAATAGATTTAAAAGTTAAAAACAAATCGATAAAATTTCAAAAACATAGTTTTAAAAAAATCGGAAAATTTCGGCACGCAACCTATGGTGCAGGTGCTATGCATCACCGGTCCAATCGTTACACACCAATGGTGCCCAGAGCCGGCACCAATGGAGCCGACCATCTTTCTCTCGATTCCGACAAGGAAGATGAGCCATAAACACTAAATTTGGTCACCCTAGCTACCCAAAACCTCTAAATTGAACCTTAAGTTTAAAACTCTAATACTTACTCATCAAATTCCCAAAAAAAAATCAACCCAAATCAACAACAACAAACTTAAAACCAACGACAAAATAATCAAATAATAAAAAAACTAAAAAAAATTGAAAAAAAAAACAAAAACATTAACTTTGGTGGAATAAAATGAGCGTCGGATTTTTTCACCATAATGGAAGAACC
Organism: Limnanthes douglasii subsp. nivea; assembly: GCA_036936605.1. Classification (NCBI taxonomy): domain Eukaryota; kingdom Viridiplantae; phylum Streptophyta; class Magnoliopsida; order Brassicales; family Limnanthaceae; genus Limnanthes; species Limnanthes douglasii. The sequence continues at coordinate 387,622,078 of JAUPFV010000001.1, read as the reverse complement.
AGTTTCCAAAGAAAAAAAAGGTGGTCCTCAGAGGGTCGCCGGAATTTCACCGTAAAAAGTGGTGGTCGCCGGAATTATTAGATAAAGAATGAACTGAGAGAAATTAAAAACAGAGTGAAAAGTCTTCTTGGATTAGTGGTATGATTTAGGGAACAACACTATATATAATCACAAAAAATATTTTGGTTCTAAAAAATAAAATTATACAATGAACTTATAATTGGATGGAATTAGACGGATGAATTTAACTCCGTGCAAATAAAATATCAAAAAACAAAAAAACTAAAAGTTTCTTTACTTAAACCTAGCCTTCTTTAAACCTAAAATTAGGTGGCCACACAAAATTATCATTTTCTTTATAGGCTTAAATTAAAAAACTCAACTAACCCAAGCGTAAGTAATCGTATCAACATTTACTTCCGCATTTACATTTTAAGGCTCAAATCGATCTTTGACCAAGACGTATGTATATAATTTTTTGATTCCGCGACTGTCTAGATTTTGATAAAGTTAGTCTATTGTGTATGAAGAATCAACGATTAAATTCACCAAAGCCATTATAGCTAAAAAATTGTTTTTCATTAAAATATATAGGTTTAAAAACTAAATTTATCGAAATGGATAAATCAAAACATTAACATGTTTTTAAATTAAAAGCTATATGTAAAAAAATCATCTTGCTCGGTATTTAAATCTTTTAGACTTAAATCACATATTTAAGTCTATGTTTTCATGTAGACTTTCACCACATCTAGATAGGCGGAGTTTTAAGCTTGATGCCGAGGTATTAAAAAAACCTTAGTAAATTCCAAACATAGTACTGTGGTCAATACATGACTTGATGTCGAGGTATTAAAAAAATCTTAGTAAATTCCAAGCATAGTACCATGGTCAATACATGACTCGACGGGTAAAGTCGATGCAAAAGATCGACATGATGTGTTAGTATTAATGCGGAAATATATACAACGTGATGGAATTTCAGGTGGACGTGACCATAACATCAAAATATATGGATGGAGTTTGGATCATGCAATGTTTTATCCAATATGGGACGGACAAAAAAATTTGACACCCATAGTATATATAATACAATCCAGATACTCGACATGAATCCAACATGATATTTTGGAGCTAGGCTCGAGATATATACACTCCGATAAGAATTTGGGTCAATCCGAACACAAAAAGACTCGGTGTCTCTCTTGAGCAGTATTGTAGAGCTCGTAACAAGACCATGCAATGCGCTCATTATTGATGAGTTCTACTACATGGTTGTCACTGGTACCTACTACTATGATAGTTTCAAGTTTAAAAATTCACACTTAATGATTAGTACTCTATGTTCTTTGGGGCCTTCGTCAATTCTTTATTATGTTTAATCTTAAGCACCAAGACACACAATCTGTTCACTATATAAACCAATTGGTCCCATCTTTAAGTTCATCTGCTAAACTTATAAAAGACGAACAAAAAAACAAAAAAATGGCAGAAATAAAATGTCTTTGTGTTTCTCTCATGTTGATTCACTAACCTTACGAGACCCCCTCAAGTGAGACTACTCTGAATTGTATCTTAAGACAAGTGAATGAAGCTATGCCCAAGTCGAATATCATGCAACCATACCCGGCCTTGATCCAAATATCCATCACAACCTGAAACAACACCTAGACCATACTCACACCATCCCTACCACCCTTTGGTTCAACCATTACCCATACCAAAGCCACATTCCAGGATGTCGAGCTGGCCTGCTGCTTAGCCTAAGCATACCACAAATAACCAGATTCCCATAATATTTTCCTAGTCTTAATAATTATGGCAGAATTTTGAATCGATCCAGAGGCTATACGGGTTACACTGTCACCCAACCCTTCTTCTCTAGAACTAGCTCCGTTCTCCAGCCCTACACCTTGCTGAATATACTATCCTTACACCAAGCATATTATACAACAATCCCTTAACCATCTCTTTAAAACCACCAACATCAACTCTCCATATCCCCTCAGTCATCCCCATTCCAACATCTCAAAGCTATACAAGCATTGGTGATTCCCCATTCGATAACATTTCCACAATGATTGTGGAAAATATACAATCTTTTTATATGAAAGATGGTATGCTTGTTGTCTTACCAGAAGTTATTTCACGCGACAAATCCGAGTGAGCTAAGTTCTTAATGGATTACTTTCCTAGAAAAAAACTCTCACCTTACCATGTCCAAGAAATTACTATAAGAACGTGGAACATGCACAACCTACAAGAGTGAAAATCTACTGCATCTGTAGAATATTACTTCAAGTTCTCCACTACCGACAATGCCACAAATGTTCTTCAATTATCCTATTGGTTTTTCACCAGCAACCCGATCATTCTAAAATGATGGGAGGAAATGTCATCCACTATCAACAACCCCCTGAAATCAATACCTATATAGTTTAAAATCCATGGTTTGCCGCACGAACTATACTAAGAGAGAGGACTTATCATTTTGGGTAGCTATCTGGGCACCCCTGTTTATGTTGATACGCACATGGCCAATCAGATAAAACTTAACTATGCTAGAATATGTATTATAATGAGTACCAATGCAGATTTCCTAGGGGTCATTGTAATATAATGCATGGGGAAATCTATCAATATTTTCTTTGAATACCAAGGTCTCCCGCCTATATGCAGTAAGTGTACCTTTGTTGGCCACTTGGTTTCCAACTGCATTCCTCTCGGTGGCTCCTCCTATTATAATAATACCAACCTCTCATCACGTCACCCGTGTAAATAACCAATGATTGACGGCAGTTGACACCTTGACGATGACAAATCCAGTGACCACAGCCCAACATCTCCCAACTACAACTCACTGGTCTGCACCATCGAGGAAGATGGAAAAGACAACCATTCGAGCATGCTCAACTTAGATGGAAATCAGGAAGAAATAACTACCCAAGCAGCCATCCATGATATGCCAACCTATGAGAATGCCACATAGGTCATTTATCCCTGATCAATAATCCTAGGGTTTGATGGGGCAGCTCTAGTCTCCTTCAAGAAACAAGAAGATAATGACCAATAATCATTATAATTCTTCACACTCTGCTAATATATGATAATATCTGCATGGAATGTTAGAGGATTAATTTACCACATCCATCAAAAAGATGAATGTGACTGAGTACATATTCTTTGAATCACATAACATTAATTATTCTTATTGAAACTAAAGTAAAGATAGATAACATATGAACACTCATACGAAGCATGCTTCCATCTTGGCACTTTATAATGAATCATGACTCTCTTCCTCCAGGTGGAATCTGGATAGCTTAAAACCCCAATATATATAGGCTTACCATAAACCACTTGTCTAACTAATCGAATAAAAGATTTCATAATTTGCTACACAGCCGATAACCTTATTTTTGGACTATCCGATATTTATGGTTTTAATGAAGCAACGGACCGCATTCCGGTTTGGAATAACCTCAACATCGTATCATTAGATCACCAAAGAAATCATTGACTTTCTCTTGGTGACTTTACTACTAGTTGTAAACCAGAGGACTGAACTGGTAATTCAAACCTCTAGAACGCTTTCATCAACTATTTTAATAATTTTTGCTACCAAAAAGAGCTTAAAGACCTTCGCTCTACGGGATTCGAATTTACCTAGTGTAACAAGCAAATTGATAACCCCATCTCCTTAAAAATTGACCACGTTCTAGTCAATAGTTTATATGACACCATTATTCCCAACTCTATTACCAATTTCGATTTTCCTCATACCTCTGATCACACTCTGATCGTATTATTATACATGCCCCCAAATAACCCTTTTGGTTCTTTAGTATGTTGTAATCCCACCCTTAATACAATACCATTATATATAATAGTTGGCTTAATCCATCCTCGGGATTGCATATGTCTATTGTCTCATTTAAGCTAAGATGTCTCCAAATTTACATCTCCGGCTTAAAGAAGTGATAATTTAGTAACATCTTATATATAGTTGACAATGCTTTCCTTTCCCAAGCTGAACAAGACTTATTTATTAACCCTAATGTTTCAGCCCTAAATGAAGATGAGATTAATGCTTCTAAAGAATATGTTTTATTTAGTGAGCAGGAGATTTATTCTTCAAGCCAGCAAAACTTAGCTTTTACTATGAATTGTAAGAATAAGTTTTTCCACAACAGTATCAAAAATCATATTGCTAGGAATAAAACTATTACAATCAATGTCCATCTAGGCATGTCTTGTTCCAAGCCAAGTAGAGTGACTGATATTTTTTTCAATCACTTCTAAAACCTGCTCAGAATAAAAAAAAAAACCCTTCTCATATCTAGGCCTTCATTGTATTCATAACCTTATCCTCACAAAACTTAGCGAAGCTGGATAAGACCAGTATGGCATGCCCCATCAGTGAAACTGAGATTAAATCCAGTTTTTCAACATTGATAACTCTAAAGCCCTTGGTCCCGATAGGTTCAATATTGGTTTCTTAAAATCCACTTTGGACACGATCGAGTCTGACCGAACTGCAGCGATGCATCACTTTATTCGCTTTGATAAGATGGGACTTAATTGGAAAACAACTCTTATAGCTCTTATTAAAAAAATACCTACCACCCATTTGGATTACACACCTATAGTATGTTGTAATGTCATATACAAGGTTATTTCTAAGTTATTTTTTAGTAGAATAAAATGAGCCCTCCCCCTACCTCATTGACTCCTCTCAATTAGCTTTCATACAAGGCCGTAGTATTTTAGATAATATCCTCATTTCCCAAGAATTCATCTATGGATATCACATCAATCGAAAAAGCCCTCGTGTCGCCATCAAAATCAACTTGATGAAAGCTTTCGATGACATCTAATGGCGCCTCTTTTTAGACATCCTATATGTAGTGGAATTTCCAAACCGAATGATTGCATAGATTGTGCAATGTATATTTACCTCCATTTATTAAATCAACTTCAATTATAATACCTTTGGTGCATTAAAAGGTAAACACGAAACTATACAAAGTGACTCTATTTATCATTTTATTTTCGTACTTATCATTGAAGTCCTCACTAGTATCATCAGAGAAAAAATATATAACCCTTACTTCGGCTTCCATTAAAAATATCATAAATTGAAAATCATCCATATTTTCTTTCCAAACGATTTAATGATCTTCTGCCGTGTAAACCCTGCGTCAATCAATTTAATCAAAGAAGATCTTGAATAATTTTCTACCCCCCTTAGGCAACTGTAACAACCCCTCTAAAATCCACATATACATATCTAACATTTTTTACTTTCTTCGTCAGACCATGATCGCCATCCTTGGTTTTGAGAAAGGTTCCCTCACAATGCGATACATGGGATTTCCCCTCATAACCACGCATCTAACCTACAATAATCGTCAACCCTTATTTCAAAATGCTTTGAGTCATATAAATTCGTGGACTTCCAAACAATGTGTCATATGCATGTATAATACAGCTAATCAAGTTGTTTTTTTGCTGGACACGTTTACTGGTCATCTGCTTTCATCCTCCCGATATATGATCCGAAAGAGTTATCCTAACTCTTTCGGTGTTTCCTTTAGTTTGGCCCAGAGATGAATATATATGGCTCAAAATTTGCATGACCTAACAGCTCAATATGGACTAAATAGGTATTAAATAAACATGTAAAAGATAAACTCTTTCAGAACATTACAGTTGGATCAAATCTTAGTTGGAGTTGGAAAAAAATCCTTAAATTACAAGACACTATCTCAATTCTTTCTAAAATCCAAATTGAAGATGACATAACTCTGCTTGCTTTTGGTACGACCCTTGGTATTTTAACAACTTTCTTGTGGACCGTTACGGATAAAGTATTATTCGTTCAACTAGAATGTGCAACAATACAAAGTTCTCATATATCATTTCTAAGAGCACATGGAATGGGCCCAGCTCAATCCGATCAAGTAGAAGATCTCAGCATGCGGCCTTACTCGAAATCCGAGAAGCAATCAACCGGTTACCCCCGCCTCAGGAAGGTTAAGATATCAAGAGCTAGATACCAAACAGTGCAGTTAATTTACAATTCGCAACACTTATCATTCTATTAGACCTTCGAGTCCTCAACTACCTTGAACCAACCTGATTTGAAACAACTACAGCATACCTAGACATTCATTCATCGTTTGGTTAACCATCTATGGGAAACTGACCACTATGGACAAGCTTCTGACATGGGGATATAACATCTCCCTTCCAAATTTTGTAGTATGACATTCTTATTCAGAAACCATTATTCAATTAATGATGGATGTCTCTATTCCCAGATGGTGTGAAACGTTCGCTTCAGGAAGCTAGACTTTCCAAACATTGATCATGATTGGCTAGCCTGGTTGCATACAACTACTAGCTGGAACCCTTCTCTTTTTATCTAGAATACATTTGGCGCATGCCATTCTATACGGTGGTTTAATACATATGTCGAGAGAAGAATAAAAGGATATTCACTGACACCAATTCGATAGACTCGTTATTCTCCCATCGCGTTCTCTCTGACCCGTGTAGGGTTGTTGATGGTTTCTTAGAACCGAGAACCAGACTGGAACCGTACCGATAAGGACTGGACCTTAACGGTTCGGTTCGCGGTTCCATTCTAAAAACCTAAACTAATAAGGAACCGATATAGATAAACTGGTAAGGAACCGAATTGATAAACCAGTAGAACCGATATGGAACTGAACCGATAAAATCGATAATAAATCGATATATATTATATGTGTCACTAATCTATATCGTAAAAGAGAAAACAAATCGCTACAAATACGTTTATAAATAAATACCTTAGTTTATCTAAGAAAATATTAAAATCGGAAGAAATCATCTATAAGATAATGCATAACATTACACTTATGATATCAAGTAGATCAAATGAGGAGCTTCGGTTTTCGGTTGCCCATCATCCTCACACAAAAACGGAACATATAAAAAATAAAAAACCACATTCGATATGGAACAACTAACAACAACAACAATGCCATATTTCAAAAAAGAAAGAGACCGAAACTCAGTCTTTTCTCATGTAAGAAAGTGTACCGGAGGATACTAATGTGGTTAAAAGAAAACCTTTTGAGACTTTTTCTTCGAAATAGGATTAAAAAAATGAGGATTTAAAAATTGTATGAGAACTTTGAAAGGAAGGCACCATTACTTTGTATCACACGTCGTTTTAGTTCCAATATGAAACAAAAGACTCATCCTATATAAAACATACAAACATGCACTAGTTACTTACCAAAATGGATCGAGAGCCCACAAACAATTGTTATCCGTAGTTGTATAATAATTAGTTTAAAATTTTATATGCTTTTTGTCAGTCCGCTAAACCAAAACGAACCGATTTTTATCAGTTTTGGTTTGGTTCCGTTTTGTAAAACCGAAATCTTATGGGTTCGGTCCAATTCGAATCGACAACCTTAGTGACATGATTCGAACCGAAAAGTTTAGCGATCTTGTTTGGTTTTATAAAATACCAAACCAAACCGATAACAACCCTAGACCTGTGTTACAGATGCAACGACATCAAAATTCCTTCGATGTAACAATTCTAATTAAATCATTGTCTTTCAGCTATCTATCAAACATGTTGGTTCCTTAGCGGATATAACACACTCTACCGTACTTGTTTGTTATCGAGTTTTCCACCTTTAACCTATATACGCTTTTTTATGTGTTTCAAACACCAGGACTAATATATAGGTGAAATGTCCCTTTAAAATGTAAAAAGATACAATATGTTTATCCAAAACATATTCTAAAATAGTTATAAAATATTTATTTATTTATTAAACAAAAGATATGAACGTTATATGCGAATGAATTGAAAGGAAACCCCATTTAAAAGATGAGAAAAGTACTGGTAAATACTCACTCAACAACCTAATTACCCACTAGTAACCAAATTGTGGATAGTGTCATTTAGTACCTCCACCTAAAGTTTGAACAAAAATACCCCCCAACTATATATACCTATTATTCACTTCAAACCCACTTTTTCCCCCTTTTCTGCATCCTAAACCAACTCAAACACGTCTAATTTTTATAGAAACAACGAACAGTTTCTCTAGAGAAACCCTTCCAACCTTCAACTTAAAAATTAGTGGTTCTTAACCGGATTTCAACCGGTCCCCGTCTTCTACTCTGTCAAGCTAGTAACCAGCAACTGTTGGACAACTTGTCGTTAAGTCTACACCGGTCGGTGAAGCAAGAATGTGTTATAGTAACCATGTATGTCACGATTGTGGAAAATGTCTATTTGTTTTGCGTTTATGGTGACTTCGAATAACTTGTTGTTGTTATTTGGCGATCCACTTTGGTATGTTAGTTTCTGCATTTATCATCGAACACAGTAGTTTTTTAGGTTGCATGTAATGTTAATCCTTTTATCCGTGTTGGGATGTATATTAGATGAGTTTTAGGTGGTCGTTTATTGGTTTTGGTGTTGTTTTCATATTTCCCAGATCCTTGCAACGCGCATGTAAAAAATAGAACAATTCGCGTCCTGCAACATGTGTGTTGTAGTACAATTCGCATCTTTATCATATAGGAATGCAAACAATTTGCATCCTCATCGCATTTATAGTTTGCACAAAATGCACATCCTCTTCACTTTTATAGTTTGCACACAATTCGCATCTTCATTTCCTTTCTATTCCATACAATTCACAACTTATATTTGTAAACAATTGGCACGCTATCCTGAGAGTTGTTTGCAACTACAAGCCTATAGAGTCCCTTTGTCGGAACAATTCGCATGCAGCTGATGATTTTTGTTTTTGCAGGAAGTATGAAAATAAAACCAATCTATTACAGGTCAGGATTGGTGAGCCTTCTAACACTGCTGAAAGAAACCTGTATTATTTATTCCCACATCGAAGCTGCAAGAAACACACCCTTCTATACACTTTTGAAAGAACCTTTCGACCTTCGGAATGTGGCAGAGCTATCGAATAAGAAGTTTTATTCAAATATACAGTATGTTGTGGAGATGTTCTCGGTCGATAAACACGCATTCCGATTTGGGTCAAAGTTTGTGAAGCTACGACGGACGATGTAAAGGTCATTTTAAAGCTGAAGCATGGCACAGAGGAAATTGATTTAACAAAAAACGGAGCATTCCACACCGGATATGTAAACAGGGAGGAGAAAAAATCAAGGATGATGAAAACATACTTGATGGGTGAAACGTCGGGGAAGATAGGACCGACCAATAGTAAAACCATCACGAACACCATCTTAAAGGTACCTGTAAATGTAGTTTCTCTTATAAGCAGGATACTGAACTTTACTAACATAGCATGGTGTGGTGGGTTTTACAGGCATGTATAACAAGAGCCATCAGTGAAGGGGGAGCATGAGTTGGAGGATGTTGCACGACAGTTGATATTGTTTTTCTGCTCAACCCTATTCTACTTGGTATCTGGAGATGTAATGGGTTAGAGTGTGCTTTATTTTGTTGAAGACCTCAGCAGAATAAAGGATTAAGACTGGTCCGGATCAATAGTGTTGAAGCTTCTCCAGTCTATTAGGAGTTTCTCAGAAATGAAAAACCTGATAGAGTTGTCGGGTGCGTCACATTTCTAATCGTAAGATTTCTTTATTTAGTCCAAATATTAGTTATATATGGAGCATCTTGATGATAATATTGGTCCCGATGGAGCCCTTCGTCATAGAGCACTCAACAATTGGGCTAGAGGTCGTAAAGCCAACCTTGATCCCAAGGTTCTTCAAATGGTGGGGATTGGAGTGCCTATCATCGACCGTGTCGATGATTTTTGAGACTAACTCTGTTAGAAGATGATGAGGTATGAAACATATAGTTATATAGACAAACAACAGATATTTGAGTTGTAGACAACTCTTTGCTATTACAGTTCGCAACAACTCTCAGAAAACTCTGAGATATGTTACAACCCTACAGATGATAGAGTTGAAAACAATTCACAGGTTATAGTTTGCACACAACTCTCAGAAACCCTGAGAGTTGTTGTAACCCCACAGATGATAGAGTTGAAAATAATTCGCAACTTATAGTTTGCACACAATTCTAGGAAACCTTGGGAGCTGTTTTCAACCCCAGAGATGATAGAGTTGACAACAATTCGCAGCTTATAAGTTTGCAAACAACTCTCATGAAACCCTAGGAGCTTTTTACAACCCCTAAAATGGTATAGTTGATAACATTTAACAGCTTATAGTTTGCGAACAACTCCTAAAGTTTCCTAAGATTTGTTTGCAACTCCAAGTTGATAGAGTTCTAAACAACTCACATGATATCATGCGAGTTGTTTGCAAAAAACTATCGGTGTATCTATTTACTTTGATGTTCCTCCATTTGTAAGTTTTGGAAGCTCCATTATGTTTGACTGAGGCTGAAAGAAAAGCATTCAGAGGAGCATTAGGAAATGGAGATCCAGATATTGCACCGATTTTACCCGAAGATAGACCGAAGAAAATGAAGAAAAGTGCAACCCCTAAAACAAGGAAAAAGACGACACAAAAACAGGAAGAATCTAATCAAGAGATCTCAATCAGAGTCCCACCTCAAACAGTCCCCCGAACAGTGATTCCACCAACGCCGATCGAGACATCCAAGTAGGAGGTCGAGGACGACAAAGACAATAGTATGAGTGACACAATTGGTAATATTATCATCAAACATAGACAGGCTACTCCAAAGAAGTGTGCAACAGAAGCAAGATCAAAGCGATTGAAGACGTATACCGATAAGGACAAGTACCTACGGAAGATCGCCAAACAGGCAAAAAATACGTCTGCTATTACTTTTTCAGGTTGAAGCATTAAGTTTGAAGATAGCGGAGCTTGAAGCATAACAACTCTGCAATGCTCTCTCTCAGCCCATTCCAAATTGGAAGCCTTGCAACGGAGAAGGAACCGAAATCGGCATTGCCAGCAGAAGCGGCGTCCATTAAACTGGTGGCACTTGTGCCATCTAAAATTTAGGATAAGGTCCCGAATCAGGACGGGCAAATACCAGAGGAGAAGGACGATGATGGGAACCATTCACCCATACCGGTACCATCCGTTGTACCCAAGAAGAACGATACAAATAATTGTCCTACGGAAATGGTGGTTTTAGAAAAAGAGGAAGACGAGCCATATGAACAAAGACCGGAAGAGTTTTTGGTCATCACAGAGACAGACACCATGGAGAGACAGACCGACAAGTCTGCTCCTACACAAGAGGCACCAACAGGTCTGAGTCCTCCAAAGGAGAAAGAAAGACACGAGTCTCTTACGAATGACTGGCAGCTCGTACCTCACATGTCATAGGAAATAGGATGCCAATAATACAGAGCTAAGGACGTAGACGCTCGTGAGAAGGAAGTGGCAGCGGAAGAATTTGGACTTACAGATTCAGAAAGTCGTGAAGATGTAAGTGGATCTGAAGTATACTAAGATTCAAATATGTTAATATATTGTTGTGATGAAATTATCTACTGATGTACATTATTGTATACATATTCAAACAAAATCAGGGTATGTATTTAAAACAATCCGCGGTTTTCTCTTACTAAAAATTCGTGTGATATTATGCTCTATTTTTACACAATTCGCTATATGTTCCCTTTCAAACAAATCTCAAGATTGTTACGTCAGTCCATACAACTCTCAGGATGTCCTGAGAGTTGTTCGTTGTTTTATTAAATTGGGGTACCATACAACTCTCAGGAGTTCCTGAGAGTTGTTTGATATTCAATTTAACTGGGGTATCAAACAACTCTCAGGTTATCGTAAGAGGTGTTTGCAACTTATAGTATCATGATTGCTTGACATAAATTCCTTTTTGTTTTATATTTTGTATGAAACAATAGGCCGACAGACAACACCAACAAAAAGAACAACCAACTCAAGGTGAGCAACAACAACAACACCTAGTCGAATAAAAAGAAGAAGAAGAAGAAGAACAACAACAACACTTACATAAGAACAACATTAGGACAATCAAGGAGAATAACAACAACAACAGGAGGATTGGCACAGAGAAAAAGGCTAACACAAACCGGAGATGCACAAGACATAGGTACAAAAGAGTCAGAGTCTGCCAATTTACGTAAGAAGTCGGAACTACTTCGCAAGGGAGAAGCACCAGTAGAAGACCAAAAGTGAGACGGAGATGTACCTGAAAAATAAAAAAATGGCCTACGCAAAGTCAGAATCACTAAACCAAGCTGAAATTATAGGACTAATACCAAATCAACAGCAAAACATAGAAGGCCAAGCTCCAGACTCGACCAATACAATGATAACACGGTATGTTTACCTGATGTATCTATTGATGGTTTTTACACTCAAGTTTCACATGTATTTTTAAATAAAATTCATAATGTTGAGTACGATATGACCATACAATGGTTTTTGGAGAATATGTCGGAGGATGTGATAAATGATTTTTGTCGACGGGACCCAAAGATTATGCCGGAGCAGTCAACCGCATTGGTTGTCACCGACTGTGTGGTAAGCGGAATTTTAAATGATTTTGCAACGTGTGTATTAGGATTTATGAGTGTTTGGATATTTGTATAACAATTTTACTAACAACTCACAACATATCATGAGAGCTGTGTGGATATATATTAAGAGTTATAAACAACTCTCAAGATATCCTAAGCGTTCTTCGATATTTTATTAAATTGGGGTATCAAACAACTCGCATGTTATCATAAGAGTTGTTTGCAACTGATAATATTATGATTCGTGACACAAATTATTTTAATTTTTTTATCTAATATGTTAAAGTAAAGGGAACAAACAGATAAGGAGGATGACCTGATGCGTAATTCTAATCGACTGTATCCAACACAATAGCCGGAGGTAGAGGTAAGTGTGGCGGAAGCTCTAAATGCACAAGTAACTTTCACCGGATGGCCAAAGAGAACACGGAAAACTGACCGGATCGATGCCCGTGAATACCACAAAATACAGATAATTAAAGCCAAAGAAGACTCACTCAATCCAGCAGTATGGTATTTACCAACGTCCCAGTTTTCCTACAGAATTAACGGGCAAAAGACTGATTTGTTGGCGCTACCTTTTGAAAAGAGCATGGACTACAAGGTATCCAATTGTCAACCAACTCTCATAATGTTTCAAAAAACTCTTATATATTTGACGTAAATAAACAGATTGTTTCATAGATTGTTGATGCTTGGATTCAAAGGATGATTAAAGAAGTAAATTGGAAAGTTCCATGCAAAACGTTTCCTCAAGTGAAATTTGACTGCATACAAATTTGTGGCATGACTACGATAATTTTATCTACAAACTACAAAAACCTCGCATGTTCTCGTTGTAATGTACTATTCCTTGAATGCATCATCAAATGGAAAAATGAGGGCCAATAAAAAATGTAGTCGACGATGTTTTTTGCAAAGCGTCTAATAGCGCGAACCTTGTGCTCATTCCAATATGCAGCAAGAAGAAAGATACAATTTGTTCACTATATAAACCAATTGGTCCCATCTTTAAGTTCATCTGCTAAACTTATAAAAGACGAACAAAAAAATAAAAAAAATGGCAGAAATAAAATGTCTTTGTGTTTCTCTCATGTTGATTCACTAACCTTACGAGACCCCCTCAAGTGAGACTACTCTGAACTGTATCTTAAGACAAGTGAATGAAGTTATGCCCTAGTCGAATATCATGCAACCATACCCGGCCTTGATCCAAATATCCATCACAACCTGAAACAACACCTAGACCATACTCACACCATCCCTACCACCCTTTGGTTCAACCATTACCCATACCAAAGCCACATTCCAGGATGTCGAGCTGGCCTGCTTCTTAGCCTAAGCATACCACAAATAACCAGATTCCCATAATATTTTCCTAGTCTTAATAATTATGGCAGAATTTTGAATCGATCCAGAGGCTATACGGGTTACACTGTCACCCAACCCTTCTTCTCTAGAACTAGCTCCGTTCTCCAGCCCTACACCTTGCTGAATATACTATCCTTACACCAAGCATATTATACAACAATCCCTTGATAATCTCTTTAAAACCACCAACATCAACTCTCCATATCCCCTCAGTCATCCCCATTCCAACATCTCAAAGCTATGTAAGCATTGGTGATTCCCCATTCGATAACATTTCCACAATGATTGTGGAAAATATACAGTCTTTTTATATGAAAGATGGTATGTTTGTTATCTTACCAGAAGTTATTTCACGCGACAAATCTGAGTGAGCTAAGTTCTTAATGGATTACTTTCCTAGAAAAAAAAACTCTCACCTTACCATTTCCAAGAAATTACTATAAGATCGTGGAGCATGCACAACCTACAAGAGTGAAAATCTATTGCATTTGTAAAATATTACTTCAAGTTCTCCACTACCGATAATGCCACAAATTTTCTTCAATTATCCCATTGGTTTTTCACCAGCAACCTGATCATTCTAAAATGATGGAAGGAAATGTCATCCACTATCAACGACCTCCCGAAATCAATAACTATATATTTTGAAATTCATGGCTTGTCGTACGAACTATACTAAGAGAGAGGACTTATCATTTTGGGTAGCTCTCTCGGCACCCCTGTTTATGTTGATACACACATGGCCAATCGGATAAGACTTAACTATGCTAGAATATGTATTATAATGAGTGCCATCACCTAAAAAATTGATAATCCCATCGCCTAAAAAATTAACCATGTTCTAGTCAATCGTTTATATGACACTATTATTCCCAACTCTATTACCAATTTTGATTTTTCTCATACCTCTGATCACACTCTGATCATATTATTATACATACCCCCAAATTCTACTCAAAATAACCCTTTTGATTCTCTAGTAAGTTGTAATCCTACCCCAAATACAATACCATTATACTTAAAAGGTAGTTTAAAATCCAGTTCCGGGATTGCGTATGTCTATTGTCTTATTTAAGCTAAGACGTCTCCAAATTTACATGTCCGGCTTAAATAAGAGAGAATTTAGTAACATGTTAGATAGAGTTAACAATGCTCTCCTTGCCCAAGCCGAACAAGCTTTATTTATTAACCCTAATTTTTTAGCCCTAATAGAAGATGAGATTAATGCTTCTAAAGAATATGTTTTATTTAGCAGAGCATAAGAATCATTCTTCAAGCCAGCAAAACTCGGCTTAAACTATGAATTGTAAGACTAAGTTTTTCCACAACAGTATAAAAAATCATATTGCCACGAATAAAACTGTTACAGTCAATGATCATCTACGTATGTCTTGTTCCAACCCAAGTAGAGTGACTGATATTTTTTTCAATCACTTCTAAAACCTGCTCGGAATATAAAAAAAACCCTTGTCATATCTAGGCCTTCAATGTATTCATAACCTTATCCTCACAAAACTTAGCGATGCTGGACAAGACCAGTATGACATGCCCCATCAGTGAAACTCAGATTAAATCCATTTTTTTCAATATTGATAACTCTAAAGCCCCTGGTCTATATAGGTTCAATGTTGGTTTCTTAAAATCCACTTTGGACACGATCGAGCCTGACCAAACTTCAGCGATGCATCACTTTATTTTCTTTGATAAGATGGACCTTAATTGGAAAAAAACACTTATAGCTCTTATTAAAAAACGGCCTACCACCCATTTGGATTACAGACCTATAATATGTTGTAATGTCATATACAAGGTCATTTCTAAGCTATTTTTTAGTAGAATAAGATGAGCCCTCCCCCCCGCCTCATTGACGCCTCTCAATTAGCTTTCATACAAGACCATAGTATTTTAGATAATATCCTCATTTCCCAAGAAGTCATCTATGGATATCACACCAATCGAATAAGCCCTCGTGCCGCCATCAAAATTGAGTTGATGAAAGCTTCCAATGACATCTGATGACACCTCTTTTTAGACATCCTCTATGTAGTGGAATTTCCAAACCCAATGATTGTATAGATTATGCAATGCATATTTAACTCTATTTATTAAATAAACATCAATTATAATACCTTCGGTGCATTCATAGTCAAACACGAAACCGGATAAAGTGACCCTATTTATCCATCTCTTTTTGTACTTATCATGCAAGTCCTCGCTAGTATCATCAGAGAAAAAAGACATAACCATTTCTTCGGATTCCATTGACAATACCACAAATTGAAATCATCCATATTTTATTTCCATATGATTTAATGATCTTGTGTTGTATAAACACTACGTCAAGCAATATAATCAAAGACGATCTTGAAGAATTTTCTCCCCCCCCCCCTTAGGCATCTGTAACAACCCCTCTAAAATCCACATATACATATCTGACATTTTTAACTTTATCTGTCAGACCATGATCGCCACCCTTGGTTTCGAGAAAGGTTCCCACCCAGTGCGATACTTGGGATTTCTTCTCATAACCACGCGTCTAACCTACAATAATCGCCAACCCCTATTTCAAAAGGCCTCGAGTCGTATAAAGTCGTAGACTTTCAAACAATGTCTCATATGCATGCATACTACAACTAATCAAGTTGTTTTTTATGCTGGATAAGTTTACTGGTCATATGCTTTCATCCTCCCGATATATTACTGAAAGATTTATCCGAACTCGTTCGTCGTTTCCTTTGGTCTGTCCCGCAGATGAATATATATGGCTCAAAATTTGCTTGACCTAACAACTCAATATGGACTAAATAGGAATTAAATAAACATGTAAAAGATAAACGCCTCCAGAACATTCTAGTTGGATCAATATGGACACAACTCTACTTGCTTTTGGTACAAGCCTTGGTTCTTTAACAACTTTCTTGTAGACCGTTGGGGATAAAGTATTATTCGTTCCACCAGAATGTGCAACAATACCAAGTTCTCATATATAATCTCTAAGGGCACATGGAATGGGCCCAACTCGATCCGTTCAAGTAGAAGATCTCATCATGCGCCTTTGCTCGAAATCCGAAAAGCAATCAATCGGTTAGCCCCGCCTCATGAAGGTTAAGATATTAAGAGCTAGATACCAAACCAGTGTAATAAATTTACAATTCGCAACACTTATCATTCTATTAGACCTTCGAGTCCTCAAGTACCTTGAACCAACCTAATTTGAAACAACTACAACATACCTAGACATTCATTCATCATTTGGTTGACCATCTATGGGAAACTGACCACTATGGACAAGCTTCTGACATGGGGATATAACACCACCCTTCCAAATTTTTTAGTATGAAATTCTTGCTCATAAACTATTATTAAATTCTTGCCCACGTGGTGTGAAACGTTCGCTTCAGGAAGCTAGACTTCCCAAATATTGATCATGATTGGCTAGCCTAGTTGCATACAACTACTAGTTGGAACCTTCTCTTTCTGATCTAGAATACAGTTGGTGCACGAAATTCTGTACGGTGGTTTATTACATATGGCGAGAGCGGAATAACATGATATTCACTAACACCAATTCGATAGAGTCGTTATTCTCCCATCGTGTTCTCTGTGACCCGTGTAGGGCTGTTGATGGTTTCTTAGAACTGGGAACCATACTTGAATCGAACCGATAAGGACCGGACCGAGAACCGGACTGAACCTTAACGGTCCGGTTTGCGGTTCCATTCTCAAAACCTAAACTGATAAGGAACTCAAATAGATGAACTGGTAAGGAACCGAATTGATAAACCTGTAGAACCGATATAGAACCGAACCGATATAATCGATAATAAACTTATATATATATTATATGTGTTACTTATCTATATCGTAAAAGAGAAAACAAATCACTACAAATACGTTTATAAATAAAGAGCTCAGTTTACCTAAGAAAATATTAAAATTGGAATAAATCATCTATAAGATAATGCATAACATTTCACTTCTGATATCAAGTATATCAAAGGAGCAGCTTTGGTTTTTGGCTTCCCATCATCCTCACACAAAAACGAAAAAAAGAAAAAAGAAAAAACCATATTCGATATGGAACAACTAACAACAACAACAATGCCATGTTTCAAAAAAGAAAGAGACCGAAACTCAATCTTTTCTCATGTAAGAAAGTGTACCAGAGGATACTAATTTCGTTAAAAGAAAACCTTTTACAGACTTTGTCTTCGAAATGGGATAAAAATAATGAGGACTTAAAAAATGTATGAGAACTTTGAAAGGAAGGCACCATTAATGTGTATCCCACGTGGTTTTAGTTCCAATATAAAACAAAAGACTCATCCTATATAAAACACACAAACATACACTAGTTACTTACCAAAATGGATCGAGAGCCCACAAACAATTGTTATTCGCAGTTGAATAATAATTAGCTTAAAATTTTATATGCTTCATGTCGGTCCGTTAAACCCAAACGAACCGATTTTTATCGGTTCTGGTTTGGATCCGTTTTGTAGAACCAAAATCTTATGGGTTCGATCTAATTCGAATCGACAAGCTTAGTGGTCCGATTCGAACCGACAAATTTAGCGGTTTGGTTTGGTTTTATAAAAAAGAAAACCTAACCGATAAAAACCCTAGACTTGTGTTGCAGATGCAACGACAGCAAAATTCTTTCGCTGTAACAATTCTAATTAAATCATTCTCTTGCATGTATCTATCAAACATGTTGGTTCCTTAGCGGATATAAGACACTCTACCGTATTTGTTTGTGATCGAGTCTTCCTCCTTTAACATATATACGTCTTTTTATGTGTTTCAAACACCAGTACTAATATATAGGTGAAATGTCCCTTTAAAATGTAAAAAGGTACAATATGTTTATCCAAAAAATATTCTGAAATAGTTATAAAATGTTTATTTATTTATTTAAAAAAATAGATATAAACGTTATATATGAATGAATTGAAACCAAAATCCATTTAAGATATGAGAAAAGTACCGGTAAATACTCACTCAACTACCTAATTACCCACTAATACCCAAATTTTGGATAGTGTCACTTAGTACCTTCACCTAAAGTTTTGACAAAAATACCCCCGGCTATATATACCCATTTTTCACTTCAAACCCATCTTCCCCCTTTTTCTGCATCCTAAACAAACTCAAACACGTCGAACATTTAAAAAAAAAACCAGAAACCGTTCGACTTCCACGAACCTCTCTCTCTAGAGAAACCCTTCCAACCTTCAACCTAAAAATCAGTCGTTCTTAACCGGATGTTGACCGGTCACAGTCTTCTACTCCGTCAAGCTAGTAACCAGCAACCATTCGACAACTTGTCGTTAAGTCTACACCGGCCGGTGAAGCAAGAATGTGTTACAGTAACCATGTACGTCACGACTGCGGAAAATGTTTTTTTTTTGCGTTAATGGTGACTTCGAAGAACTTGTTGCTGTTATTTGACGATCCACGTTAGTATGTTAGTTCATGCATTTATCGTCGAACACAATAGTTTCTTAGGTTGCATGTAATGTTAATCCTTTTGTGCGTGTTGGGATGTATATTAGATGTGTTTTAGGCGGTTAGTTGTTGGTTTTGGTGTTGTTTTCATATTTCCCGGATCCTTGCAATATGCATATAAAAAACTAGAACAATTTCCGTCCTGCTAGATGTGTGTTGTAGTACAAGTCGCATCTTCATCATGTAGGAATGCAAACGATTCGCATCCTCGTCGCTTTTATAGTTTGCACACAATTCGCATTAGCATCGCTTTTATAGTTTGCACACAATTTGCTTCTTCATTTCCTTTATATTCCATACAATTCACAACTTATATTTGCAAACAATTCGCAGGCTATCCTGAGAGTTGTTTGCAACTACAAGCCTATAGAGTCCCTTTGTGGGAAACATTCGCATGCAGCTGATGATTTGTGTTTTTGCAAGAAGTATGACAATAAAACCAAGCTATTACAAGTCACGATTGGTGAGCCTTCTGAAACTGCTGAAACAGTACCGTATTACTGCTGCCCACATCGAAGCTGCAAGAAACACACCCTTCTATACACTTTTGAAAGAACCTTTCAAACTCCGTAATGTGGCAAAGCTGCTGAATAAGAAGTGTTATTCAAACATTCAATAGATTGTGGAGATGTTCTCGGTCGATAAAGATGCATTCTGATTTGGGTCAAAAATTGTGAAGCTACAACGGACGATGTAAAGGTCATTTTCAGGCTGAAGCACGACAAAGAGGAAATGGCCTTAACAAAATCGGAGCATTTCACAGCAGATATGTAAACGGAGAGGAGAACGAATCAAGGATGATGAAAAAATACTTCATGGGTGAAACGTCGAGGAAGATGGGACCGACCAATAGTAAAACCATCACGAACACCATCTTAAAGGTACCTGTAAATGTAGTTTCTCTTACAAGCAGGATGCTGAACTTTACTAACATAGCATCGTGTGGTGGGTTTTACAGGTTGGTATAGCAAGAGCCATCAGCGAAGGCGGGGAGTATGAGTTGGAGGATGTTGCACGGTTGTTGATATTGTTTTTGTGCTCAACCCTATTCTACTCGGTATCTGGAGATGTAATGGGTTGGAGTGTGTTTTATTTTGTTGAAGACCTCAGCAGAATAAACGATTAAGACTGGTCTGGATCAATAGTGTTAAAGGTTCTCCAGTTTATCAAGAGTTGCTTAGAAATCAAAAAACCTGATTGAGTTGTCGGCTGCGTCGCACTTCTAATCGTAAGATTGCATTATTCAGTCCAAATATTAGTTATATACGAAGCATCTTGATAATAATATTTGTCCAAATGGAGCCCTTCATCTTGGAGCACTCAAGAATTGGGATAGAGGTCGTAAAGCCAACCTTGATCCCAAGGTTCTTCAAATGGTGGGGATTGGAGTGCCTATCATCGACCGTGTTTCTGATTTTGAGACTACCTCTGTTGGAAGATGATGTGGTATGAAACATATAGTTATATAGACAAACAACAGACATTTGAGTTGCAGACAACTCTTTGCTATTACAGTTCGCAACAACTCTCATGAAAACCTAAGAACTGTTGCAATCCCACAGATGATAGAGTTGGAAACAATTCGCAGGTTATAGTATACACACAACTCTCAGGAAACCTGAGAGTTGTTGAAACCCCACAGATTATAGAATTGAAAACAATTCGCAACTTAAACTTTTCACACAACTCTAGGAAACCCTGAGAGTTATTTTTAACCCACAGATGATAGAGTTGACAACAATTCACAGCTTATAAGTTTGTAAACAACTCTCAGGAAACCCTGAGAGTTTTTTACAACACCTAAGATGGTATATTGATAACAATTAGCACTTTATAGTTTGCAAACAACTCATAGGGTTTCCTCAGAGTTGTTTGCAACTCCAAGTTGATAGACTTCTAAACAACTTGCATGATATCATGCGAGTTGTTTGTAAAAAACTATCGGTGTAGCTATTTACTTTGATATTCCTCCCTTTGTAGGTTCTGGATGCTCCATCATGTTTGACTGAGGCTGAAAGAAAAGCCTTCGGAGGCCGAGGACGAGGAAGACGATAGTATGAGTGACACAATTGGTAATTTTATCCTCAAATGCAGACAGGCTACTCCAAAGAAGTCCGGAACTGAAGCAAGATCAAAGAGATTGAAAACATATACGGGTAAGGACAAGTACCTACGGAAGATCAACAAATATGCAAAAAATGCGTCTGCTAGTGAGCCTTTCGTATACGTAGATTTAATCGCTTTAATCAGTACGGAATATGTTATAATGCGTCTTCTATTACTTTTTCAGCTTGAACCATTAAGTTTGAAGATATAGGAGCTTGAAGCACAACAACTCCACAATGCTCTCTCTCAACCCATTTGCCAAATTGGAAGCCCTGCAACGGAGAAAAACCGAAGCTACCGGCATTACCAGCGAAAGCAGCATCCACTGAACTGGTGGCACTTGTGCTATCTAAAATTTAGGATAAGGTCCTGAATCAGGACGGGCAAATGCCAGAGGAGAAGGACGATGATGGGAACCATTCACTCGTATTGGTACCATCCGTTGTACCCGAGAAGGACGATAGAAATGATTGTCTTGCGGAATTGGTGGTTTTATAAAAAGAGGCAGACGAGCTATCTGAACAAATACCGGAAGATTTGTTGGTCATCACAGAGACAGACACCATAGAGAGACAGACCGACAAGTCTCCTCCTACACAAGAGGCAGCGACAGGTCTGAGTCGTTTAAAGGAGAAAGAAAGACATGAGTCTCTTACGATGACCGACAGCTTCTCCTTGCATGCCATAGGAAATAGGTTGCCAATAATACAGAGCTAAGGACTTAGACGCTCGTGAGAAGGAAGTGGCAGCGGAAGAATCTGGACTTACAGACGCAGAAAGCCGTGAAGATGTAAAGGGATCTGAAGTACACTAATATTCAAATATGTTAATATATTGTTGTGATGAAATTATCTACTAATGTATATTACTGTATACATATTCAAACAAAATAAGGGTATGTATTTAAAACAATCCGCGGGTTTCTCTTACTAAACAATTCACGTGCTGTTATGCTCTATTTTTACACAATTTGCTATATGTTCACTTTCAAACAAATCTCAGGATTGTTATGTCAGTTCATACAACTCTCTGGATGTCCTGAGTGTTGTTCGTTTTTATTAAATTAGGGTACCATACAACTCTCTGGAGTTCCTGAGAGTTGTTTGGGTTATCGTGAGAGTTGTTTGCAACTCATAGTATCATGATTGCTTGACATAAATTCCTTTTTGTTTTATATTTTGTATGAAACAGCAGGCCGACAGACAACAACCACAAAAGAACAACCAAATCAAGGAGAACAACAACAACAACACCTAGTTGAAGAAGAACAACAACAAGAACATCACCCACAAGAAGAACAACATTAGGACAATCAAGGAGAACAACAACAACAACATCTAGCCTTGGCACAGAGAAAAAGGCTAACACAAACCGGAGATGCACAAGATGTAGCTCCGGAAGAGTCAGAGTCTGCCGATCTATGTAAGAAGTCGGAACTACTTAGCCAGCGAGGAGCACCGGTAGAAGACCAAAAGTGAGACGGAGATGTACCTGAAAAATAAAAAATGGCCTACGCAAAGTCAGAATAACTTAACCAAGCTTAAATTATAGAACCAACTAAATCAACCGCAAAACATAGAAGGCCAAACTCCAGACTCGACCGATACAATGATAACACAGTACGTTTACGTGATGTAACTATTGATGGTTTTTACACTCAAGTTTCACAAACAATTTTAAATGAAATTGATAATGTTGAGTACAATATGGCCATACAAGGGTCTTCGGAGAATATGTCGGAGGATGTGATAAATGATTTTAGTGGACGAGATCCAAAGATTATGCCAGAGCAGTCAACCGTATTGGTTTTCGCTGACCGTGTGATAATCGGAATTTTAAATGATTTTGCAACGTGTGTATTAGGATTTTATGAGTGTTTGGATATTTGTATAATAATTTTACTAACAACTTGCAACATATCATGAGAGTTGTGTGGATATATATTAAGAGTTGGAAACAACTCTTAGGATATCTTGAGAGTTGTTCGATATTTTATTAAATTGGGATATCAAACAACTCGCATGTTATCATGAGAGTTGTTTGCAACTGATAGTATTATGATTCCTGACACAATTTTTTTTATTTTTTGTTATTTAATATGTTCAAGTCAAGGGAACATACCGAGAAGGAGGACGATCTGATGCCTAATTTTAATCTACTGTATCCGACACAATAGCCGGAGGCAGAGGTAAGTGTGGCGGAAGCTCCAAAGGCACAAGTAACTCTCACCGAATTCCCAAAGAGAATATGGAAAACTGTCCAGATTGATGTCCGTGAATACCACAAAATACGGATAATTAAAGCCAAAGAAGACTCACCCAATCCAACAGTATGGTGTTTACCAACGTCCTAGGTTTCCTACAGAATTAATGTGCAAATGACTGATTTGTTGGCGCTACCTTTTGAAAATAACATGAACTATAAGGTATCCAATTGGCAACTAACTCTCATGAATGTTTCAAAGAAATTTCATATATTTGACGTAAATAAACAAATCGTTTCATAGATTGTGGACGCTTAGATTCAAAAGATGTTTGAAGAAGTAAATTGGAAAGTTCCATGCAAAATATTTCCTCAAGTGAAATTTGACTGCATACAAATTTCTGGCATGACTACGGTAATTTTAGTTATAAACTACAAAAACCTCGCATGTTCTCGTTGTAATGTACTCTTCCTTGAATGCGTCATCAAATGGAAAAAAGAGAGCCAATAAAAAATGTAGTCGACGATGTTTTTAGCAAATCATCTAAAAGCGCAAACCCTGTGCTCATTCCAATATGCACCAAGAAGAAATATACAATCAACCATTGGACGTTGCTCGTCATTGATATAGACGCCAGGACGGCTATAAATTACAACCCATTCATGCCTAAAGCCCAGGGAACAGACCACATAATAAGAACACATGTACCGCTGGTAAGACACCTACCTCCTACAATAACTTTAAAACACATTTAAAAAAAACTCTCAAGATAATATGAGATTTATCCCAACTGAGTTGTCTGTAGTTGAAAACAACTGTTAGGGTATCCTGAGAGTTGTGTGCAACTAAACGATCGTAATATTTGTTCGGAACTCTAATACGTTGGAGTTGCAAACAACTCTCAGGTTTTCCTAAGAGTTGTTTGCAACTAGAGTATAAGTATTTGTGCTGACCCCTGACACAAATTATTATAGCCAGATTAAATATTTAATCGATAATGGATTCATACCTCCTTCAAATATCGGGTACAAGGTGAAAAATGCAAGAAAAATACAACAACAAAAAAAAATCACCATCGACTGTGGTATTTTCATTTGTCAATACGCCAGAGAAATTATCGAGAAAGGATACGTACAGGAGACTTACCATAAAGATATGGTAACAGACTTCAGAGAGGAAATGTTTTATTATTTCCTAAATAATGTTACCACCAACTCATACTGGTGGTAATATTTTTTATGTCGAAAACTATGGAGGGAGCCTTTTTGATATAGTCATTTTAATGTTTTGGTGTACATATATTTCTTGTAATTTTTTGGTGTATATATAGAGTTTTTTTTGTTTCAGAAATGTGCAATGTATGACATTTTCGAATTCACTTAAAAAACAGTGGGCATTTGGGAAAACTTCGCATCATTCCCTGATATATACGATAAACCAAATTATTACTAAACAATTCCCGATGTATACAAACAACTATTTCTACACAATTCTGAGGAGTAAACTGCAATTATTTCTTCGCATCTTATCCTGATATATATTAAATAATTAGAAAACATGGCTGCAGAATACGAACAGACTATGGCGTCTGCCTTGGTAACCGTTAAGTGCATTGAGCACGCAAAAATCCATCTAATCAAACCAACCCATTAACTGTTGATTGGACAGAGGAGGCTATATAATGATTAATATAGCCACACCACCACCTCACTGAGACTTCTTCCATGCCTATAAATAATAGTAGTAACCATAGGCTAATTTAAAAACAAACTCTACATTTCAAACACTCATAGCATTTTCAACTTCCAATCACCATGTCTACCTCTGGTTCTTTATGTGACTCCTGGTCTTCCATAACCACCAATGGAAGCTCCAGCTTAATCACTCCGGCGGCGCCACCAAATAGTCCACTCTTTGTACTGGACTTTGATATCGAGGATTACTTTTCTGCTGACTCTGAACCAGTTGAGCGGGTTCCCTTGGTGGTTGCACCTCAGCCAGTAGAGGTTCCAAACAGAAAACGGAAGAGGGAGAAAGATGTTGGTCCATCAGGGACCAAATATATAAGTGTAATGGACGTAGATGACGAGGAAAAAGAACATAATGGGACGCTGATGATGAGCATAGAGAAGAGGAAGAAGGTGAAGAATTCTCTAGTGATGAATGATAGTCACTACTTCTGTTTTTTATTTTTTTAATGCAAACTAACAAACACTAAAGGCGGTAGTGTTTATTCGTAAGTGGTTAGTGCATGAAGCCTGTTATGGCTATGTAATCTAGGTTATGTATAAACGTTTAATCACCGTAAAAAGTTTATGAAGTATTTTTATTTTGCAAACAAATCTCAGGGGAAGGACATGCAAACAATTTGCATCCTAATGTGTGTATGTGAAACAATTTTAATAGTTGCAAACAACTCTCAAGAAAACCTGAGAGTTGTTTGCTTATAATATACCCAGATATTGGGCATGCAAACAATTCACACCCTATTAGTAGTTGCAAACAACTCGCAGTAATACCTTAGAGTTGTTTGCTTATATTATACCTAGATATTGGACATGCAAACAATTCGCACCGTATTAGTAGTTGTAAAAAACTCTCAGAAAAACCTCAGAGTTGTTTGTTTATATTATACCCAGATATTAGACATGCAAACAATTCACACCCTATTAGTAGGATCAAACAACTTGCAATAATACCTGAGAGTTGTAGGCTTATATTATACCCAGATATTGTATGCAACTCTATAAGTTGGAAAAGAAAACAATTCGCATCGACAACGGTTGCAAACAACTCGCAGGATATCATGAGAGTTCTTTGCCATATTATACTTATATATTGTAAATAATTCTCCATAGTACATGCGAATTGCTTGCAACTCTTAGGTTTTCTTGAGAGTTGTGTGAAACAATGTTCCTGGCAGTTGCTTGAGAAAATAATTCTATTAACTAAACACCTAGCATTTCATTACTGTATTACAAATAAGAGAAGTATGTGTAAATGAACAAACAACTCTAAAATGTTTAGTGTATTGTCCACAACAAGAATTATTTGTAAACTGGAACCTTACAAGTCCTCCTGTTATAACCTGATTTCGAACAACAACCACACCTCAACTGCTTGGTTGAGGTTTCTCCTCTAGAAGGGATTCGCTTTTTCATAGGCCTTCTGAGGCGTCTTTTAACATTAGGAGGCAGAATTTTCACATATGAAGGATCGTTAGCGCTAGATCCCTCGCCGAAATTGGCTATCGTCGGTATGCTGAAAGAGTAACTTTCCTTGTAATTTTTAACCATGAAGAATGACTCTATTATAGTATAAGGATCTTGCTCGGTAGAATGTATTGTCGCCAAAGCGTGAGGACATGGAAAACACTCGTGTTGACATGATCCGCAAAAACATTTAAAATCCAAGAAATTAACAACCGCCACAAAATCTAAATATATTTCAAACATGGTTGCAACTGACTTACGTACTTTCCAAGTTCGGCATATGTCAACATTATAATTTAGCTTCTTCTCATACTCGGGTACCAAATTAGTACTCCATCTTAACCCCTCTTTGTATCTTCATGAATAGTCCTGAAAAGAGGGACCTGAGATGGTCAAATATAGAACTGAGCCATGAAAAAAAATGTAAACAATTTCCAATAGTGCATGAGAGTTGTTCTAAACTCTCAGGATATCCTAGGAGTTGTTTTAAACTCTCAGGATATCCTGGGATTTGTTTGCAAGTCCTATATTTTCAAAGCGTAGTTTGCAACTCTCAAGATTACCTAAGAGTTGTTTGCAACTCTTGTATTTCCAAAGAGTTTGTTGCAACTCTTAGGATATCGTGGGAGTTGTTTGCAAGTCTGGTATTTGTGAAGAGTAATTGCAACTCTTAGGTTATCCTGAAAGTTGTATGCAACCCTTGTATTTCCAAAGAGTTATTTGCAACTCTCATGATATCCTGGGAGTTGTTTGCAACTCTATGGTATGAGTTGTTTACGTACTACCCAAGTTCGGCACATGTCAACATTATTCTTTAGCTTTCTCATACTCAGGAACCAAATTAGTACTTCAGCTTAACCCTTCTTCGTACCTTCGTGAAACTTGAGTCATAAGAAAGACTCTAATCCAATCAATAAACTCAACAATGGGTAGGCTGTAATATTTTTTGATTTGATTGTTAAAAGATTCAGCTGCAGTAGAAGCCATAGACCTGTATCGTTTCTCTTTAACGTAAGCCTCATCATACTTATCCGGAGGTAAATTACCAAGAAAATCATTAATTTTGTCACCACCTTCACATATAAAATCTGTTACTATATCTTTAAAAAGCTCTCGAGTGGGGGCATAAGCAAGATGATGGAAATAACACAACATCCTTTTTTTTTATAATCTCTGTTAGTGTGTTCCAATTTGGATTTCCAACTCTGCATGATAGCAGTTTGGATTCAAGACAGAAACAGCTTTAACGATACTAGAATGACGGTCTGAAATAAATGTATTTGGTGATCCAACGAATGAGGTTTCAAACACCCCAAAACCACATCCAATTGTCACAATCCTCAATGCTAACTATACCAATTGCAACAGGGAATAATCCTTAATAGAGGCACCTGAGATGGTTAAATATAGAACTGGCGCATGAAAAAAATATAAACAATTTGCAATCGTGTCTAAGAGTTGTTATAAACTCTCGGGATATCCTGTGAGTTGTTTGCAAGTCCTATATTTGCAAAGAGTTGTTTGCAACTCTCACGATTACGTGAGAGTTGTTTGCAACTCTTGTATTTACAAAGATCTGTTTCCAACTCTCAGGATATCGTGGAGTTGTTTGCAAGTCTGATATTTGCAAAGAGTAGTTGCAACTCTCAGGATTTCCTGAGAGTTGTTTGCAACTCTTGTAGTTCCAAATCATTGTTTGCAATTTTAGGCTGCGAGTTGTTTACGTATTACCCAAGTTCGGCAGATATCAAAATTCTACTTTAGCTTCTTCTCATACTCGGGGACCAAATTAGTACTCCAGCTTAACCCCTCTTTGTATCTTCGTGAAACGTGAGTCATAAGCAAGACTCTAATCCAGTCAATAAACTCAATAATGGGTAGGCCGCAATATTTTTTGATATCATTGGTAAAAGATTCAGCCGCAGTAGAAGCCATAGACCCCTATCGTTTCCCTTTAACGTAAGCCTGAGCATACTTATCCATAGGTAAATTACCAATAAAATCGCTAAATCTGTCACCACCTTCACATAGAAAATCTGTTAGTATATACTTAAAAAGATCTCGCGTGAGAGCATAAGCAAGATGATGGAAGAAAAATAATATCCTTTTTTTATAGTCTCTGTTAGTGTCTTCCAGTTTTGGATTTCAAACTCTGCATGATATGGAAATACCAGTATGCATGATATCAATTTGGATACAAGACATAAATAACTTTAACGATACCAGAATGACAGTCTGAAATAAATGTGATTTGTCGCTCCAACAAATAAGGTTTCAAACACCCCAAAACCACATCCAATTGTCACAATCCTCAATGCTAACTATACCAATTGCAACTAGGAATAGTCCTGAAAAGAGGTGCCTCAGATGGTCAAATATAGAACTGAGGCATGAAAAAAATGTAAACAATTTGCAATAGTGCCTCAGAGTTGTAATAAACTCTTATGATATCCTCAGAGTTGTTTGCAACTCTTAGGATATCCTTGGAGTTATTTGCAAATCTTATATTTGCAAAGAGTAGTTTGCAACTCTCAGGATTAAATGAGAGTTGTTTGCAAGTCTTGTATTTCCATAGAGCTGTTTGCAACTCTCAGGATATCCTGGGAGTTGTTTGCAACTCTAGGCTGCGAGTTGTTTACAATATTTGGACAAAACATCCTAATCTTTCAGATTAAAAAAATAAAACTAATTGTTGTTGCCGTCCTTGCTACCGCAGTATGCAATACACCCTTATAGTTGCCATATAAGAATGTTCCATTGACAAATGGACGGCAAGAATGGAAACCCTGAAGCGATGAACCAAATGCTGTAAAACAATGCTTGAAGCGGTTTCCAGCTGATAACTCCAACCGGCAGTCTATAGTAATATCGCGGCTCTTCAATCGTTTGAAGTACCTGCTTAGTAAAATAAAAGAACTTGAACTATCTCTGAAAAATACCCCCCCCCCCCTGTGCCTTCTCTAAATCATTCCATGACAAACTGTATGAGATATCTAGACTGTAATTTTGTTTGACAGTTGATTGTATGATTTTGGCTATCAACGAATGGCAGGTCCTGATAGAATCCTGAATTTCCTCTGCAATCAAATCTGATGTCAAATACCTATGCTACTTATGTTTTTTTTGTAGAAAACGGGACTGCAAGTATGTCGCAGAACATACTTCTTGAGTCGGTGTTGGAATCAATAGATGGATAAAGTCTCCATTTGCATCCGCTTGTGAATTTATTTTCACAATAAGCAGTGATCTTGTTTTGCTGTGTTGTGCATGTATTTGAAAGAAAACCCATGCTCTAAAGCATATCGACACAAAGATAACCTTAGACATACAGCACCTTCTTCGAAAACTTGACCAACTCCTGTAATAGCATCAGCCCCACTAATTAGTTGATTAAGAGATGGTTCTCACAAACTTATGTTAGGTTGTTTATGCTTTACACCAGAACCCTTATCACCATAAAACTTATCACCACAACCTTTATCAAAGACTTGTTGTTCTATGAAAAAACTAACATGTTTTAAACGCTCCAAATCAAGATATAATAGTAAACCAACAAAATCTTTCTGGCTATTAAAGAAACAAATCTTGTGATCCCTGTAGGAGTAGGTAATTAGGTAGTCACCTGTGACCAACTCCTCCCATGTGCTCTCCATATACTCTTGGATACTTTGAAAGCTTTCAAACTCCGTGAAAGGTACAATTGCAGTTTGGTGACCGTGTTTAAAAATACAAACTCGTGATTTAGACATACCTTACCTTGCACTGAACAATCATAAAGCAATTTGTTAGTTCACGCACTGAACAATCAGTCGAGCAACTCGCACCCTCTCTTGAGAGTTATCTACAACTATAAGATGTGAATTGTTCGCAGTTTTATGTCTACTGCACTAGAGTTACACAATTCGCATGTTATTTTAGCACTCGAGCATGAAAAAATATATACAATTTGCAATAGTTCATGAGAGTTGTTTGCAAATCAAGCATTTTAGCACTCAAGCATGAACAAAATGTAAAAAATTCGCAATCGTTAAACAAGGATTAACAACATATACTATCATAATAACAAACAATTGCTCGAACAAAAAACAAAAAAAACAGAGAAAAAACTCAAACAAGATTTATTAACAACCGATACAGTAGAATAATACCTATTCTAACTCAGAAATCCAAGAAATAACCTCGAAATCAGTAGTTAAACACCATCACCGAAAGCAACACGTAAAATCAAAATAACAGAGATTCCCAAAAACGTGAATAACGTGTGATCAGGTCTTGTACGTAGAAAGCAGGAGTTAGATGCATTTTACACTGAGCTTACAGAAATATGCAGACCTTTAACTCTCTGATCACCTGAAATTTGTGGTTTCGTGGTGGTTCACAGTGGTTTGTAGGGTTAGGTGGTTAGAGCGGCTTCAAGAATTCAAATCTTTAAAAACTAGAAAAGAGGGAAGAAAACAGAAAATTCTACTTATATAATAGGTTGAGGGTAATGTGGGTATTAAAATAATATTAGATATTAAATGGTAATTAGATAGTTGAGATAGATATTAAGAAGATGACCATATAATAGTTAGAGTGAATACTTGAAGTGCAATTTCCTTTAAAAAAAACCATATACGATATTTTATATAAAAAGGATATTGATATTTTAATATAAAAAAATATTTTACTGTCACCCAATCAAGAAATGACAACTAATTATACGGAAATTAAACACTTGGAATACCATGCTTTCAAAATCTCAAATAAAATTATATATAACCATTACCATTTACTACCATCATAATGAATTGAAGTGTAATTTCCTTTAAAAAATCATATGCCATATTTTATATAAAAAGTATATTAATAAAAGAATATATGTTTTACTGTTATCCAATGAAAAAATGGCAACTAATTATACAGAAACTAAACACTTGGAATACCATCCGGCTTTCAAAATCTCAAATAAAATTATATATAACCGTTAGCATTTACTACCATCATAATGAATACCGTGACCTATATGTTTGGTCACTCCTTTTATATTTAAAAAAGGAAATCTGTTTTGAAATTTATGTTTTTGATAATAATAATAAAAAAAATCCTAAATAGTTTTTTTTGGTCCCCAATAATGGGTATATACATATTATTATAATTGTTTATTATTTAATAGACAAATGTTATCCAAAATATACTAAAATATAATCCTACCTTTTAACAGAGTGCCTGTAAGGATCCGGGATAGGGTATCCCGGATATTTCGGCGAGTAAGCCAATAATAAAGATTACCATGGCCACCATAGTAGGTAGACAATATGCATTTCTCCTGTCTTCCCTAGTTATGCTTCTGACAGAAAATAATTGAACAATAAATATTTTGACCTTAAAGAATCGACAATATAAGTATTGATAATCAAACACACATTTGACGTACAAAGACGTTAAAAATAATTGTTAGGATAAAAAAAATCATCCCATATATAATTCTAATTATATACCGTACTAAAACTTAAAACGGTATAGGAATAATAATAAGCTTTTAACAAACTATATAAGCTTTTTATTGATATAAATTATAGACTAAATTGGTTTGATAATACTTCTCAACTATCAAATTTCGAATAATTAACTCATTTTTAAACGATAGGTTGTCGATTTCGCTAAAAATTAGTACCAGTACGTAAAATTAGTTATCCATAAAAAAAACTTAGAATCTGTGAAACTTCGGCTGAAAATTTAGAACACCTCTTCACCCAATGTCATTACTCCACTGCTATTTGGTAATCCCTAACCCAGAAACTACTGTTCCCCTTCGCTTGGCCACAATGGTTAGAACAGGCAAGTACATGGACTGTCTTAAAGGATAATCGAAAGCCGCATTGGAAAATAGCCTTCTGCGCCACTATCTATTACATTTGGAGGGAAAGAAATGATAGAATTTACAACAACAAGCAATCCCCCTTCTCCAGCATAGAACACCATGTGCTATCGGACCTCAGATACCATTTTTAAAGGAACCAAAGCCAACTTCTCTGGATAGTCCGGCCAATCCAGTCTTTTCAAATTATTACAAGTGTAATTTAAATTCTGGAACAATCCACTAGACTTTTCGTATTCCTACTTGTTATGAGGCACTTGCCTCCTCAAAAGTCATGTAAATTTATTCATTAATTTAAGTGCTTTTTATACCAAAAAAAAACTTAGAATCTAATTTTGTTTAAACTTTGCAAATTAAATTCATTAAAATTTGTAAGTTTAAAAACTCTCTTAAATTCTTAAAATTTCACCTCCAAATTGGAAACAAATGATTTAATAAATCACTATAATCCTAATTTTTCAATATATAGAATTTACTTTACCTCTCAATTATTGTCTTATCCCTTAAAATTTATATATACTTCATTCTTCTTTTTTATTTTCGAAAACATAATTTATAATAATATTTCAATTAATTAACATTATTATTAACTTTTGAAAGATTGATAGTCATAGTAACTAAAGAAACAAAAAAGCTTAGATTTTAATTGAATGATATTTATATTAGAAATAATCTTTAGTAATTTTGATATTTTATTCCATAGTCTCGAGGGATGAATTTTCAAAAAAGTGCTTGTAAAGGTCATAATTTTCGTTGGTCGACGGATGATTTTTCAAAAAATGACTCCAAGTTTGGTTGATCACCTTTACGGGGCCTAAAAATTCTAAAAAATCTGAAGTTGGGCAATATTTTAGGATGATTATTACTCGTGATTAGAAAGTTAAAAAGTTATAGTTATCAGAAGTGAAACATATTTAATGTATACACTATTAGTTACACAATTGTAGTTAAGAAAAGAAGCGTGTCTTGCAACATAAATATATTCCTTATTATTATGTTGTTGGTTCTTTAATGTAAGCTATGTCGTGTGCAAGACCAGATGTTTAATATAAATTTGGTTTAGTGAGTAGGTGTTTATCAAGCTTGGGTAAATTTCATTGGGAAGAAGTGAAGTGTATTTTTCAGATACTTGTGAGACACCTCTTTTTTGATTTTATGTTATGAAGGTGGAAGAATATAAAAATGTTTATATGACGGGTGATCTTGATAAGCGGAAGTCTACCTCAAGTGATGTGTTTATATTTTCAGGGGGGACTATTTAAATAAAATCTAAGTTATAAAAATGCGTGAAATTATCAACAACCAAGGAAGAATATCTTGCAGCAGTAGAAGCGAGTAAATATATTATTTGGCTCAACAAGTTACTTTGGGAGTTGGGGTAAAATCAAGAAGAGTATGTGGTATTTAGTGATAATTAGAGTGTCATAGATTTAAGAAATGATGCAATATATCACGCATGCACCAAGCATATTGATGTGAGATATGATTAATTGTGAGATATGATAGAAACCAAAGAAATAAATTGAATAAAGTCCACAACGATAAGAATAGTGCATACATGTTGACTGGGGTTGTTCATGTAAGCAAGGTTGAGTTTTGTATTAAGCTCATCAAGATGAGATTTAAGTGAATACATCATGAATTTATCTTCCTCATGATGGATTGGAGGGGATTTTTATAGGGTCCAACCCAATTGTTGGTAAGTGGATCATTGAGGGTTTTGATGTTTGATTGTGTTACAATTGGATATTTCATACACTATTTTTATTAAACCACAATACAATTATCACAAAATGTCCCAAGCACAAAACATATGTGAATGACAAACTTGAATGAACACAAGATTTAACGTGGTTCGATAATTGTCTACGCCTACG
This sequence comes from Limnanthes douglasii subsp. nivea, assembly GCA_036936605.1. Taxonomy (NCBI): domain Eukaryota; kingdom Viridiplantae; phylum Streptophyta; class Magnoliopsida; order Brassicales; family Limnanthaceae; genus Limnanthes; species Limnanthes douglasii. Next base: position 387,587,414 of record JAUPFV010000001.1, on the reverse strand, counting down.
GGCGCCGCCAGATAAAAGAGTTTCACTATGATAGAAAAGGTTACAGATTTCAGATTGTATTTTGTGTAGTCTTAGTTGTTAATTTATAGGGAATTAATAGACTTAATAGACAGTGGCCCTAATGGGCTCATAGAATCTTTTAAGAAAACCTTTCAATCGTATTACAGCTTGTCAATGACACAAAACTGTACCGCCGAGCACGGTACACTGTCAAGGCACTATTCGACTCATTCATAACAAATCTTCCCTTTGAGGCAAATATCCTTTCTTCACTATCAATAAATAAACTTATCTTCTTCTGATTCACCAAATACCCCTAAGGCATTCACTCTATACTGCGAACACCATTCCAATTTAAGCACTCCCTAAACTTTCGAACTGATACTATCTTGGTCATTATATCTCATGGATTATCATGTGTAGATACTTTCTTCACATTAACAATTCCCTTTGATATTATATCACGAATAAAATGATACCTGACATCTATGTGCTTTGTACGCTCATGGTACATCTGGTTCCCTGTAAGGTGTATGGCGCTTTGACTGTCACAAAACACTTTTGTAGTAGTCCTATCCAAGCCCAAATCTGCCACCAAACCTTGCAACCATATTGCCTCTTTAACTACTTATGTTACCACCATGTACACTGCTTCTGTTGTAGACAAAGCTACAGTAGCTTGCACATGTGCTTTCCGACTGATCGCACTCCCAGCTAGAGTAAATACATATCCTGTCAGAGATCTTCTTTTATCCATATCACCTGTAAAATCAGAATCAACAAAACCAACCAATGATCCTGCAATATCATTCAACGATTCACCAATATCGGTCTTGTTAAAAGTTAAGCCAACATTCACAGGTATTATTAAGATACCGAAGTATCAATTTCACTCCCTGCCAGTGTTCTTTCCCAGGACATCCCATGTACCTGCTAACTACACTAACCGCATGTGAAATATCAGGATGTGTGCATACCATAGCATACATGATACTACCAACTGCACTTGCATATGGAACCTTCGACATTTGTTCCAACTCAGCATCGCCATTGGCCGCTCCTACTGCAGACAACTTGAAATGAGTAGCAAATGGAATGCGAACTGCTTTAGCATCAAACATGTTGAATCGTTGTAACATTTTCTCAATATAGCTTATTTGAGACAAGTGTAATGATCCTAAATTTATGTTCTTGATAATCTCCATACCAAGAATTTTCTTTTCTCCACCCAGATCTTTCATCTCAAACTCGGCACGAAGCTGCTTATTTAACTGCACAATGTGTGACATACTACAAGCAGCAATAAGCATATCATCCACATACAACAACAAGTAAACATAAGAATCATCTCACATCTTTTGATGATACACACGACTATCATATGGACTCCTCATGAACCCTTTTGACACCATGAATGTATCAAAACGTTTGTACAATTGCCTAGGTGATTGTTTCAAACCATACAGTGACTTTTTCAGCAAACAAACTTTGTCCTTCATATTAGGTTCAATAAATCCCTTTGATTTTCTCATGCAGATTTGCTCCTACAATTTACCATGTAGAAACGCAGTCTTCACATCCAATTGCTCAAGCTCTAAATCTTGCAAAACTACTATGGTTAACAAAACTCAAATCGAACTATGCTTCACCACTGGATAAAATACTTCATTAAATTCGATTCCTTCCCTTTGAGTAAAACCCTTCGCAACCAGTCTTGCTTTGAATTGAGATGCCTCAACTCATGGATTATCTTCCTTTTTCTTGAACACACATTTACTGCCTACTATCTTCTGTCCTTTAAGAGATTCAATCTCTTCCCCCATTGCACCAATTCATCGATCTGCCTTTAAACTCGCTATAGCTTCTCTATAGCTATTAGAATCATTCATCTCAACTTCTTCTACAACTGACAAAGCATATGAAACTAGATTCGAATACCTTTTTGGTAGTCTAATATCTCTTCTTTCTCTGCCCAATGCTATGCTATAAGGTTTTTGTTCTGGTTCAGGCGCATCATCGTCACTATCTTCCGATGCTGACGCTTCACCTCCTAATTCTGGATCCATCTCAGAACCACTTTAATTATTGTACCTCCAAGAAACTGATTCTACTTCAAGCTCCACATGTTTACTCACAATCGATCCTGATTCGGCTATTTCTCCTACTTCCTTCTGACTGTCTATCGAAGCAAACTCATTAAAAGTAACGTCCCTACTGATGAGAAAACCTGGAGACTTTGGAGAGGTATACCATAACATATATCCCTTCACTCCAGTAGCATATCCTAATATATGCACCTCTTTGCCCTCGGCTCAAGCTTACCACCTCTCACATGAGCATACACAGGACAGTCGAACACCCTCAAATGTTCATAATCAGACGACGATCCAGACTAAATCTCAAAGGAGTTTTACAATCAATAGTCGTTGATGGAGACCGATTCACCAAGTAACACGTTGTATTAATAGCTTCAACCCAAAAATCCTTTCCCACACCAGAATGCGAGAGCATACTTCGTGCCTTGTCACAAAGCGTTCTGTTCATTCTTTCTACTACTTCATTCTGTTGTGGTGTTCTAGAACAAGTGCGATGGCGCACTATTCCCTCAGCTTTGCAGAACTCGTCGAACTCACGATTGCAATATTCTAAGCCATTATCTGACCTAAGACATTTGATTTTTGTTCATGTTTGCTTCTCAAACATCGTCTTCCATTTGACAAAGGTTGAATATGCCTCATCTTTCGTTTTCAGAAAGTAAACCCACACCATCCTTGAATAATCATCAATCAAACTCATGTAGTATTTGGCTCTGCTCTTGGATGGAATTCTGTTTGGACACCAAAGATCTAAGTGAATGTAGTCCACTGTCCCTTTAGTCGTTTTTACAGTTGATTTGCTGAATTTGACTCTAGTTTGTTTACCAAACATACAGTGCTTACAAAATCCCAATGATTCTGCTTTATACCCTTTCAACAAATCTTTCTTTCCCAACATATCTAATCATTTGTCACTCATGTGACCAAGACGCCAATGCCACAACTTATCTTGATCCTGCCTACTTTGGCTATTACTCCCTGATGATGCTACTACAGCATCGCCCATAACAACACTTCCCTGGAGAATGTAAAGACCCTTCTGCAAACTGCCTTTTATGTATACCATTGAACCTTTTGTCACTTTGATTACACCGTATTCTGTATGGTACTTGTAACCCCGAGCGTCAAGAGTCCCAAGAGAAATCAGGTTTCTCTTTAACCCAGGAACATGCCAGCACGTCAAGATTCTAACAACCCCGTCAAACATTTTGATTCTGACGTTACCAATACCACCAACAGTCAACGAATGATTGTTCCCTAAATAGACAGTTCCCTGCATTGGCTTGTAAGTTTCAAGCCACTGCTTGAACTCACACATTTGATATGTAGCACCAGTATCGAGTACCCAAGATTTTTTCCCAAAGTCTGAACCCTCACGGACAATACATCTCCTCTACCACTGTTTTCACTATCGTCAGAATGGTTCACATCTTCAAAAATATTTGCTGCATTTTCCTTTTGATTTCCCTTCTTACCATTCAGTTTCGGACAATCTATCCTATAATGACCCTGCTCACCGCATTCATAACAATTAAAGTGCTTTACCTTTGACTTGGACCTTCAGTTCTTCCTTCTTAAAGAACTCGCTTTGCTTCTAGATCTTCTCATAGTCATAAGACCTTCCCCTTCAGATTGATTGTCTGGGTATAACTATCTCATCTCTTTTAATTTCAGTGCCCCTTTGACATCTACTAGGGATAACTTATCATTACCATACATAATGGTATCTAAGAAGTTTTCATAGGGAGCTGGTAACGATCTCAATACAAACAAAGCTTGATCCTCATCCTCAATATTGATATCTATGTTCTCCAAGTCCATTATAATTGATTTGAAATTATCTAAGTGCTCTGTTATGGACATACCTTCTTTCAATCTGAAATCATACAAACGCTTCTTCGAGTATAATCGATTTACTACTAATTTCTCTGAGTAAAGATCTCCTAATTTTTCCATGCGCATGAAGCAGTCTTATCACCACTAATCTCGCGAAGCACATTGTCTTTCACACTCATTAAAATCCAACACAAAACCCTTTCTTGAAGATCTTATTTCTCTTCTTCTTTCATCTATTCTTTCATCTCTTCTGGTAACTTATTCTCCACAGCATTTCACACTCATGAAGATTTTTATTTAATCTTCCACAATGCAAATTTGGATCCCCCATCAATTTTTTCAATCATGTATTTTGTTGCAGTAGATGCCATTGTGAAACCCTAATTGTAAAAGCCCTAATTTCACCACGTGGCTCTGATACCAATTTTGTTATTAAATCACTATGCAGTTATCATAAAATGGCTCAAGCACAGAACATATGTGAAGGACAAACTTGAATGAACACAAGATTTAACTTGGTTCGATAATTGTCTATGTCCACGGGCGCCGTTAGAGAAAAGAGTTTCACTATGATAGAAAATGTTACACATTTAAGATTGTGTTTTGTGTAGTCCTAATAGTCTATTTATAGGGAACTAATAGACTTACGAGACAGTGGGCCTAATGGGCTCATAGACTCTTTTAAGAAAACCTTTCAATTGTATTACAGCTTGGCAATGACACAAAACTGTCCCGCCGAGCACGGTACACTGTCAAGGCACTATTCGACTCATTCATAACAATTATAATGCACATTGATTGGTGATTAAGTAGTTAAAACACTCACGAAGACTCCAATTAAGGCTGAAGTTATTGTTTATTACACTAGACTTGTATGTAAAAGAGGTTATTTAAAAGTCATATAGCCTTTTTTTATTAGGGTTTCGGTTAGACAAATGGATATTATACACAAGAGAAGTGATTTTTAGATTTGTTGTATTCTACAAAATCGAAATGAGCGATGAAGTAGTAAACAATATCAATTTTTGCTGATCTTTAGAAATCTTTTTTAGGGTATCTAAGGCTTCATTTTGACTAGGTGGATTTTGATTTAAAACTATAGGTTTAGGGAAAATCACTACTTGAACAATGCAATTTTGTTTATGATATGTTTCGTGTGCGTTTCCCTTCTATTATTTTTGTAATTGTTGGTGGGTTTGTAGATTTTGGTGAGTTTTATTCAAATTTATTTGTACTATTAACTCATTATAGTAATAAAAATGTTTACGATGGACCTTTAACCGCCCCCGTAGTTTTTTACTATTTACACTGTAAGGGTTTTTCCAAGTATAAATTTCGTATATTAATATTTATTTTCGCTGATTTACTGTTGTTTGGGAATTTTAGTTGGTATCGGAACTACTAATTTATTTAGAAAATATGAATAAAAGTAATGGTAACTTTATTATTAAGTTAAGATTGACAAACTATTTTATTTGCAGACCAGTGATGGAGGATCTAATATACTGCAAAGATATGGTTGATCTTATTGAGCCAGTTAAATATAGAGATAGTAACTCTGCTACACTGGTAAAACCGCAAGACGAGCAAGAAATAAATTGGGAGAAGTTAAAAAAATGATTGAGGAACGATTCGATAATGGGTTTCTCTTAACAGCTTCAACCATGTTTCTAAATAGTCTAACTCGTATGATATTTGGATGAAATTGGAAGGTCTTTATGAAATAAAAATCTTTCATAACAAATACTTTTTTAGACTTGTTAATTTGAAAGTAAAAAGTGGTAATTCATTTTTAAGCACTTGAGTGACTTCCACGATATCATTAACAAGCTGACTACGATGGATATTGATCTTGATGATAAGTTGAAGGCTTTATTCCTATTGAATTCTTTAGCAAACAGTTGGGAGAGATTAGTTGTTAATATCAGCTACCCTGCTCCATACGATATTTTATCTTTGAACTTTATTAGAAAAACATGTTCAATAAAGAGATTAGCAGGAAGGAGATGAGATTTGAAAATTCACAAGATCTTTTTGTTGAGAATAGAGGAAGAGACAAAAGTATAGTTTCAAAATTTTGTGGTAACCTAGAAGGAATATATAAGTCTAGTGATGGGAAATATATTAAAATATGCAACTACTATAGGAAGTTTGGTCATATACAAAAGGTAACAAGTTAGAATTACAAAATGAAGGTGAAAATAGAAATATTACATATTTTGTTTCCATAAATAATGATGATGTATCATTAATCTGTGCTATTGGTGAGTGCTAGTATATTGGTGGTTCAGTTTCAGACTAGTTTGTAGATGCGGGTGCTTCATATCACTTTGTTTCTAATTAGGATTTTTTTGACTAAAAAAGTGATAATTTTGGTAGTGTAAAAATAGTAAATCATAGCTTAGCTAACATTGTTGGGTTGGGTGATATTCGTGTGAAGACATGCGTTGGTTACGTAATTTTAAAAAATTATATGCGTCTTATTCCTGATCTACGTCTGAATGTGTAATATAAAAAATATCTTTGATCAAGAAGGTTTCCATCACACTTTTGGTGATGGTAAGTGGAAATTTTCAAAAGTTTGAATGATAGTTTCTCGAGGTTATATGTGTTTTTCATTGAATAATATATATTTGGATGTATGTTCTAGAGAGCTTAATATAAATGACAAAAAAAATTCTCCTAACTTATATCACTGAAGACTATGCATGAGTCATAAGAAGATGAGTACCTTAGCACGTAAATCATTCATTTATGTTGATAAAACTATTATTATTGACTTGTGTGACTGTTATTTTGTATGAAACAAACATAGAGCTTCATCTCTTAAGAAAACTACTAGAAGACAAATAATGTCAGAGTTAGTATACTATAATATTTTTGGTCATGTGGATGTGAAGTCTATTTGTGGTAACAAGTATTATGTTACACTTATTGATGATGTTACTTAAAAACATGGATAAAGATATTGTAGTTTAAAAATATAAGTGATTGAGATTTTTAAAATTTTCATGTCATGGTATAAAGGGAGACAGCGATAAATTTTAAATGGAATCGATCTGATAATTGTGGTTAGTATATTTCGAATAACTTCATAAATTACAACTCATGTCATGGAATTATAAATAAGAGAAGCAAACCAGGTACACAACAGCACAATGGAGTTGTAGAGAGAATGAACTAAACCATTGTAGAGAATGTGAGATGTATGCAAGAAATGTCTAAACTTCATAAGATATTTTGGGCTGAAGAAGTTAATTATAATGTGTACTTGATTAATAGATCTCCGTAAACATGTCTTGATTTTCATATTTGTGAAAGAGTATAAAATAAAAGAATCATATGTATTCACATATCAGAGTTTTTTGGTACAAAGGTATACATTCATGTTTCAAATAAAGATCCAAACTTGATTCAAAGACTAATCCTTGCAATGCGCGAGAAAATGTTCTCCCTTTGTGACCAAGCCACGGCTCGAGCATGGTCATGTAGTCTTACGTGACAAGAGGACGTGTCCTTCGAGTCCAAGCCGCTCTCGATCTTGGTCACGCAACTCAACGCGACCAAAATATTTGGCCTAAAGTTGGGCCACAACTGGAATACTGTCACGTAGCGCTACACGTCCACATACTTGGCCCACAGACGTAACCCCATCTTCCGCGACACACGACCAAGATCTTGACCTTATAACCAAGCTGCCTGAAACTACAAGCCACACCTTAACACTTGGCCCCATTATGGGCTAGTCCAAGACAAGCATACAATCTCATAATAAACAACTATCCCCTTAGTCTCACGCCATGAATGATACAAATATCATGTGTCTCAAGTATGGAAACTGTGTTTGAAACTCTATAGATAAGCACTTGATAACGTATAATATTACATCCATAATGACGTACATTGCTCTCGCACCCAAAAAGGCACAAAAGGTTGCACCACTAAGACGACATATACCAAGAATTTTCCTAGATCAAGACCACTATATAAAGAGTAAAAGAATCATTTGAAGGATATGTGAGAGTTAGAGAGAGATAGAGGCATAGTAAGAAACATGTAATAATATTAGTTGTAATCATCTTCAAGTAATAAATACAAGTATTCATCAGAAAGTTTAGCTAATATGTGTCGTTTGCACCGTTGATCTTATTTTCATGTTACATTTAAAGTTCTGTTTGTTAGGTGAGTTATCATCAAACCATTTTGGTTCCATTTCCAAAAAATGAAGCACATCCGCCTATCCTAACCAACCATCAAAAGGACAAGAACATGAATCCAATATCATGGCTAGAATTCTCTTAAGGGGACATACCACTTTGCGACCGTCTGACCAATGTTGGAGACGAAGGTCTGCAAAAAAGAAGCATGGATGACGAGGAACTCAGGGTGAGATTTGGTCGGTTCGATTTTTTTGTTGACATATATTTAAACCAAACCGAAATAATTTGGTTTATAAATTATTAAACCAATTATTTAAAATAATATCGGTTATTTTTGTTTTGGTTTTTTCGGGTTTGGTCGATTTTTTAGTTTTAACATCAATGCTGCTTGGTTTGGCCCGGTTCGGTTTGGATTTTTTTCCGATTAAATTTTAATTTTTTTTTCCGAGTTTAAGAACTTTTTAAAAAAATTATAAAAAAATTATAAAAAACTTTGAAGCTAATTATTAAACTATTTTTAAGAATTTTAATATAACAAATTAATAATATAGTTTATATAATTTTGATACAATAAAATAATATAATAACAATGCCATTAACCTACGAAGATAATTTTTTTATAATAAATATATATGTAAAATGTTTTTAATATAGTATGTACTATACTTTCTGCTTGTTTATTATAAAGCTTCTCTAAAAGAAAATATATTTAATATAGTTTGTAATATATATTTTTAGTACATACCCAAATACATACGGATCACGTGGTTTCGAATCCACACCCAACTACATACAGATCACGTGATCTCGGGAAACCAGTAATATTTGATAGAATGGGAATGAAAACTATATGGGTCCTGCTAACCGGTGTCTTTGGGAACTGGTTAACTGGTTAAGGAAGGAGGAAGTTACTTCTTTCGTAAAAGATTCTGTCATTTAATATTTGAATTAATTTATTTTTATATTATATAATATAAAAGGTTTCCGGAAAGAGTAACTTCTCTCTTCTTTAACCGGTGCTTTCGGGCACCGGTTAGCATTTTCCAAACTATATAACCTGCATGTTTTGGATTCTTACGGACTTGGATCAGTTTGGTTCGGAAATTGGAAAACTCCAAAACCGATTGAATTTAATTTTTTTTAAAAAAATAAAAATTAAAATCGAATTTTATTTTGTTTAAACCAATCAAATCGATCAATTTCGGTTTGGTTTGGTCAGCTTGGTCGGTTCGGTTATTTCTGTTTTTGCTCACCCTTACGAGAAACCATCGAAAGATCATCGTTAGAAAAATGTAATACGAGCTTGGAAAAGAGGTTTAGAAATGCCAACCATCGAGGGGATAATAAGTCATCGTCGAGACGTGTAATTAGTAATTCGTTAGGTATATAGTTATGAAATAAAGAGGACCTTCATGGATAAGAGATCAGACAAATTACTATCTTCCCACTAAGGTTTAATTCTTCTTAAATATCATTATTTGTCTGCTCTGCATCGCTTTGTGATGTGGACGGAAATTCTATGACTTTCGTGGTAAAGATGGTGTTGGAAATTTTAGTGGGATTCAAGATATGGTCTAAGACTAAGATGAAATTTTTTTGCAGTGCTTGATTTAAGATCCGCCTAATATCTCATCTTGGACATACCATATTTTCTTAATTTTGAGGCGACACCTTTACTTTACTATCAATGTATGAGGTACGTGGAGCGAGACAAATTAGAAGTCAGAAGTTATACCTTACGGTAATCTACGAAGATCAGAGAAGGATCCACACAACTTGGTCCAAGCACGGAAACTGCATACGTTGGCGACCGGGAACGTTCCAGCTTCCTAGTTTTGGAATTCCGTGCGTTGTGGACGACCCCGGGAGCAAAAATACGAATACGGTATAATGGATAAGTTGTAGGAGATAATCCTAGAAGAAAAGGCGACCGTTTGGTGAGTATTAAGAAAACATTGAGTAAAAAAAATAAAAGCCTACCTAATTCGTCAACTGTAGGAGGATGTTTTCGCATAGGACTTCACGTTTGTAGCAGATATTCTCGAATCTTTTGTTGCCTCTAGAATTATCATAGATCCATAAGTGAAACTGGTGCAACAAAAAAGTACATGTGGCAGCCTTGTCAAAAATGTTAAAAGACAAGGTTGATCTATTTAGGTCACATTTTGGAGGTTAGATGACACACAGATTGGTTCTCACTACCCAGGATATACCATCTTATGGATACCACTGTGCGACGCGAAATGTTTTCTTTTACGGATAAATATTTCGGATATAACCAGATAAAATGCATCATTGACATTAAATTAAGACTTTATTCACGTTCAACCAAACCAAATGCTCTATTTTTATGTGGTAATGCCTTTCGAAATCAAGAACGCAGGTTTAACCTACCAAATGATCTATTATTATGTGTTAATACCTTTCGAAATCAAGAACACGGGTTCAAACTTTGAAAGAATGGTGTGAAAAATGTTCAAAGAGTGGGTAGATATGAATATGAAGTTATATATCAACGACATGTTAGTAAAAGATGAATATAGATACAATGGCAGATCGTTCGAGAGTATCACACAATGGAAGATTATCTTTCTTCAAATAGAAGCATGACAAAGGCCCCAATAAAGGAGTAGTTCCATACACAAAGAGAATCTTGCCTTGTGAAAAAAAAAGTGAAGATTGTCGAGGAAGCGAAGAATGTGGATGCCATAATTAATAGAATACTAAGTTAACGGAGTTTAATCTTACAACAAAGTAGAAACATGAAGGTTCAACTTGGAAGTCGCACGGTTTGTAATCATAGATAGGAAATTGTTTCGGAAGGGCTACCTCCAACCTTTGCTAAATTGTTTGGGACCAGCAGAAGCCGAAGAATCCCTCAATGATATACACATAGGATTATGCGGTAGGCATCTTGGTGCAATATGTTAGTATTGGCCCAATATGTGCAATGATGCAAGAATTTGGTAAACAATTACGACAACTTCCAACAGTGGTCCAAGTTTCAGCACCAAACATGGGTCGAGTCAACATCAATACTGATAGCTCCACAAAAATCTAGACCTGATTTTACTGCCAGATTATGCTGGAACAGAGTCTAGATAGAGAAATACGAGAAACAGAGAGAGAAAATGTTAGAAAGTGATTTTAGTATACTAATTGTTCATCCCGACCTAAAAAGGAAATATTTCTTTATATAGTGAAGATTATGGGTCCAAAACTCATATGAGTGACCCACTTTAGTATATTTCATCCTTTTTTTACACTACACCTACTCATATACTTATTATTACAAGACAAGCCCTCATTATTATTTATTTTGTCATTTTTTATTATAAACTTATACATCAATGTCAAAATACTTTTAATTTTCCGAACCCGCTTAGGCCCGAATATATTATGTCGTTATTAGTAGCCCATCTGATCCTTGCAAGAAATTTGAGCGAGGACTATGCTTCTTCACCTCGGGTTGCAAGTTGTCACTATTTGGTGAATATCTCTTAGGTCGGGAAAATGCCTACTTCGAATAGGGGTTGCCTCGAATAATCTTAACCAAACAATGTCAACACATAGCAAACAGTTCGAGATGTCATCTGGTTACTCAGTGCATGTCACTTGTGCGTTCAAAAAATGACTCTTCACCTTCCCAAAGCATAATTTCTTTCACTTCCCTATGAATATAGGTGCTGGAGGAGAGACTCCTCAATAAATACTCTTGTTACCTCACAAAATCACTTTCAGATAATTTTTAGAGAGAAAGCGAGAAATGAAATTTGCGTCTCAACTTTTCTAGAGAGATAAATTGTTATAGCAGCTTGGTTTATAAAAAATACATATGGTGTTATTGACTGGTTTTTCATCACTAAGAGGGCCGACGAATGCCGAGCAGCCGGAGTGATTGATAATTCTTTGAAGGAATCTTCCCACACCATGTCATACTGGAACTTTTGACCGTAACCAAAGTACTTTACTTGAAGTAAGGAATCGTCCTACCTCTCATCTGACCCCCTTCATTTCTAAAATCGCTCGTCGGTCTAGGTAAAACACTCAGACCAGGGAAACCAAGTCCTGTGGCATTCAAAAGGCTTTCATATTCGAAAAAGATCACCACTCTGACCTGCCAAGTCGCTAGGAACCCGTCCTCACTCATGCTTCTTGGCCATGGGGTATTCTAGCTCTGAATCATCGCCCAACATAATCGAGTGTGTGAAGATAAGTCCAACCATCACTGAGGTTTGCATTGGTCCTAACACCCTGCCACTAATCAGGATGTAGTGCAACATGGGACACTCAACTCAAATAGAAGACCCACACTAATACAGCTCCTGCTACTACTATTTCCCAAACTGAAGATGTGGTAATTCCAATATAAACCCCAACCGAGGTTGATACTATTCGTGCTACAACTACTACCGCCCCCAATGAGTTAGTCGTCTCTAAAAAAAACAGACCCTGACGCCTCCAACTATACCAGAGCTGACTCAATCGTTTTCAATCGCAGAGAGGTAAAGAACCATATGTGGATACCACTGAGGCCGATAAGGTCTTCGACCATGATGAACCCCTACCTCTGGAAATAATCGTTCTATTGTCTGGATATCACAGTGGTTTAATGTCCTCTATATACTAGCAATAATCTTTATTATAACCCTAGTGAAACGTGAGACCTAACAGCATGCTGACAGATTCTATCTTATGCCAACATTTGTTTCCCAAAATCGGGGTGAAGCCGTTGTCAGTAAAAGAGAGAAATGGTGCTGTTTGTCAACGTGCTCAACTAGGGAGTTTGGTTTCCTTTGGACCCTGGAATAGTGAGATATTTTGAACTAGTAGAGTTGTGTCCTAGCCAAGCCAACCCTAACGCATGGTTTACACTGATGTATTGTATAATAACATTGCAGTTATCTAAAATATTGATGCCAATGGAAGAGTTTGTGGCAATCACCCGAATATCTAAGGTAATAAAACATCTTTTCTTATATGTCACCCTCGAGAATGCTATTAATACTGTGGATGATCTGTTGGATGCAGATAAGGCATGGAAACATTGTTTCCTCTACATCAATAGAGGGGGAGAATGACCGAACTCACAGTAAGAAAAACAACAATCCGATGCGTTTCTCCCTCAAGTGAATACGCGAAGGTATTTTATTTTATACGAACTCCAAAAGCTAACCATAGATCTTCTGTTGTTAACAGTTCCTAAATCAAAGTTGCAAGTGTTGAAAAAAGAACATCTAACCTCTACCAAACAAACATGTTCCTGCTTGAGTGATTGGGCTCAGCTAAACGGGGGGAACGAGTTTTATCGGTGCTTCGTTCCCGTGAGCCCTATCAACAACCATATTTGGTGCACATCGGGAGATGATTTAAGTGCGAAATAATTGATGGGTTGTCCCCAACCTACCTCGTTAATCAAGAGCCACATACTCCTAACGTGAAGGTAGTGCTTCCCAATCGTAAAAGAGCGCTCAACCATCAACCAAAAAACGATTCTATAGTGGACCTCGAACCGACCGAGGTGGTCTTCAAAACTGATGACCATAAAAAACCTATGCAAATGCCGATGCTACTGAGATGAGGAGTGCCAACGCAGGAAAGGCTAACAAGAAGGACGAAGCTCGGGGGAAGAAGAGGAAAGTCACAGTGGCCGACGAAGGAGAAGCAAGGAAGGCAGAAGCGGCTAAGAAGAAAACATCCAAGGTTGAAATTACCCTTCCAACCGATCCCCCGCACCCGAGCAAGCGAACATTCCTACTTTATTCGAACAATATGGTCGCTCGGCTCCTCAAATAATAAATCTATTGTCGTTTGACACAGGGTTGATAAAGGGTAATGAAAGTTTTGAAGAATAGGATAGCCTAGGTCTTATCCAACCCGACACCAAACAAACCAAAGAGAAAATCACCAAAGAGAAAATCACCAAAGAGAACCTGGAAGTGGCGAAACGAAACAAACCAAAGAGAAAATCACCAAAGAGAACCTGGAAGTGGCGAATCGAAACAAACCAAAGAGAAAATCACCAAAGAGAACCTGGAAGTGGCGAACAATGCCCTTATAGTTGAAAATCAGTGTGATGATCCGTTGGAGCACACAAATGACTTTTTACCCAGAACCTCTCGTGGTGCTAGAGAATTGGTTACTTGTGCTTCTCGTCCCTCAAGATGGAAGCCTGAGCGACCAGGACTTATCAGATGATTCGTCCCCTACTGGGTCCTTTCAACTGAAGTGATCAGACACCTTCATATGTTCCTTCTACTACATGTTGGCCCCCTTTTTGTAACAGAGAGGAAATAGAAAAACTTGAGAAACTAATTGTCAGAGGCAAGCCACCGGGTATCCAAGCTAGAAATCAGCTTAAAAAATGATGTCTATGTGAGGGAGTGGGAAGTCGATACATAAGAACAAGATGATCGTGCCACTGCATAAGAAAATTCTACTACCAATGAGCTTTGGGAAAAAGAGAAAACTTGGAAAAAAAGGTCAAATATGAAAAAGTACCAATGTTTTGCAGGTCGGCACAAAGGTTGTCAATGAGAAACGATACCATGCTATTCAAGAGTTGACCTCTTTCAAAATTCAAGAACAGGAGGGCGAGATCAAAGCTCTTGATATACTCCGAGCTGAATTGGTGAAAGAAACCAAAATTCCATTCAATTATTTTCCCTCGGAATACACCATAGCCACTCAAGACGACAATGTCAAAGCCGCACTAAATTTGGAGATTCATGAAAGGTTTCTGGACCTGGAACTTAGGTCTCACTGGTTGTTGGTTCCCAAAGGGAGTGTAGATTTGAATGGGATATTTTTGGAGAAAAAAAATATGGGAGAGAACAAAAGTGTTTTTTTTTTAATTTTATTTTTCTTAATCTTCTTGTTTAGTACATCTCCTATATATATTAGTATAAATATATTCTGTTTTAAATGACAGAATAATATATTTTACTAATATAATAATCTTTAAAATATAAAATCAAATCTAAACATATTTTTCCTAAATTGAATAATATATTATCAATTAAATAATATATTCTCAATTGAATAATATTTTCAACTGAATAATATATTCTTAATTGA
Source organism: Limnanthes douglasii subsp. nivea (assembly GCA_036936605.1). Classification (NCBI taxonomy): domain Eukaryota; kingdom Viridiplantae; phylum Streptophyta; class Magnoliopsida; order Brassicales; family Limnanthaceae; genus Limnanthes; species Limnanthes douglasii. The sequence goes on along the minus strand of JAUPFV010000001.1, from coordinate 387,572,245 downwards.
ATAATATATATTATTCAAAAATACATTAAAATATTTTAACTAAATTAATTAATTAATATTTTCAAGCTTAATTAATTATTGTCCTAACAATGCCTCCCTTAAATTAAGCTTGCTCTTGATTCCCAAACTTTCAACATTCCTTTTGAAGACTTGTGCACTTTGTGGCTTTGTGAAGATATCAGCCATCTGATCTTCAGTCTTGCAATAGTTAACTTGAACATCACCATTATTCACGAGCTCCCTCAGAAAATGATATCGAATCCGGATGTGTTTTGCGCTTCTGTAGTCGAAAGCGCCACAACTGATTGTTTCTTTGAGCTCCATGAAACTGCACCGCTACCAAGGTGAAACACATACCCAGAAGTGCTTTTGCTATCATCAATGCTTCCTGCTAAATCACTATCTGTATAACCAATGAGATTCACTTCTGTATTAGCTTCATAAAAAATTCCATAGTCTATGGTTCCCTTCACATATCGCAATATTCTTTTGGCAGCCTCCCAATGGTTAGAATAAGGTTTGTCCATGAATCTACTTATCAAACTAACAGCATACAAAATGTCAGGCCTTGTCGAAGTTAAATACATCAGATTTCCAACCAGACTTCGGAACATGGTTGAATTAATAAGTTTTCCTTCACCTTCTTTAGATAACTTCAGACCTGTGATGCATGGAGTAGTGACTGGATTAGCAGCTTCCATCTTGAATTTTTTCAAAATTTCTTTTGCATAGTTCTCTTGTGAAATAAAAATTCCTTTCTCAGATTGATGGATTTCAATGCCAAGAAAATGATGAAGTTCTCCTAAATCTGTCATCTCAAATTCTGCCATCATTGACTGTTTAAATTCTTCCAACATTTTTAAATTGTTTCCTGTGAAAACAAGATCGTCGACATAGAGACTAACCACCATAAATCTTCCTTGGGAATCACTTTTGATGTAGAGAGTATGTTCATATGGACATTTTTTAAATCCATATTTTTCAAAATAAGAATTGATACGGCTGTACCAGGCTCGGGGTGATTGTTTCAACCCATACAATGCTTTCTTTAGCTTGTAAACTTTTTCTTCTTCTCCTTTCTTAATAAACCCAGGTGGTTGATCAACATAGACTTCTTCTTTGAGAACACCATTCAAGAATGCAGACTTTACATCCATTTGGAACATCTTCCAATTATTTTGAGCAGCAAGAGATATGAGTAACCGAACTGTTTCAAGTCTAGAAACGGGAGCAAATACCTCTGTAAAATCTTCTCCTTCTTTTTGTTTGTATCCTTTTGCAACTAGCCTCGCCTTGTATTTATTAATGGAACCATTTGGATTCATCTTTGTCTTGTAAACCCATTTGACCCCAATAGAACTCTTGTGCGGCGGTAAATCTGTAAGCTCCCATGTATCATTATTTTCAATTGAGACAATCTCTTCGTTCATGGCTTTCCTCCATACTTTTTCTTGATATGCATCATCAAATGAAATTGGATCTTCTCCTGCAAAGAAAGCAAAAAATACAGCATCGTGTTCCACGATTTCATCAGTTACATCATATAGTTCCTGAATACTTCTCATTTTTCTGACCGGACTAGATGAAGAACTTGATGAAAAATTTGGGGAAGTAGGAGGGCTTCCTGTTGGAGTATTATTTTCAGCACTTTCAAAATCTGCCTCTTCTTTTTCTTCAAGTTCAAGTGGAAAAATTTGTAAAGGTTCTTTCTCAGCTGTCATCTCCTCAAAAAACGAATTTTCATCAAACCGAACATCTCGACTTATCACAATCTTTTTTGTTACCGGATTATATAGCTTGTATGCCTTATCAAACCGAAGATGCATTTTTCGGACTTGTCATCTAACTTGCTTCTCATTACATCTGGAATATGAGAGTATGCAACACTCCCAAATATTCTTAGATGATGAACATTAGGCTTTCTACCATACCACATCTCATATGGCGTGCAATTCTCCAAGCTTGTTGTTGGTGATCTGTTAATAAGATAAACAGCGCAGGCAACAGCTTCAGCCCAAAAAACTCTTGATAACCTCTTCTTCTTAAGAAGACATCTAGCCATCTCCATTATTGTTCTGTTCTTTCTTTCAGATACACCATTTTACTGAGGCGTATAGCGAACTGTCATCTCATGCCGAATGCCACTGTCTCTGCAATATTTCTCAAATTCTTTTGAAAAATACTCACCTCCACGATCTGTCCGTAAGGTGTTGATTTGTAATCCAGTAAAGTTCTCTACTTCCGCTTTAAAATCTTTGAATTTTTGAAATGCCTCTGATTTTTCTCTAACACAATAAACCCAAACTTTTCGTGAGTAATCATCAATAAAAGTTATAAAATAACGATTACCTCCGAAAGATGGAACTGTCATTGGACCACAAAGATCTGAATGAATAAGTTGCAGTGGTTTCTTTGCTTTCCACGATGATTTAGACGGAAACGAAATTTTATGTTGCTTTCCAAACTGACAAGTTTCACATACATCATCGAGACGACTAATATTTGGTAAACCGGTGACCATCATCTTTCTTGAAAGCATCTCCAAATTTCTATAATTCAAATGTCCAAAACGATCATGCCATAATTTTGCAACTGCTTCATGAGAACTAATCAAGCAAGACATATTCTGATTTTGAAGAGTGAGTGAGAAAAGATTATTTTGTGCTACTCCAACTTTAGCAACAACTTGATTATTCAATGATAAGTAACATGCCATGTCACGAAAGTGAATATCATACCCCTTCTTCAGTAGATGCCCAACGCTAAGCAAATTATTTTGAAGTCCAGGAACAAAATAAACATCAGACATTTTCTCAATCTTCCCTTGCTTTGTCTTAAATTGTAATTCACCAACACCTTTGATTTTGTAAGATTTTCCATCTCCTACTTTTACTTCTCCACAATCAACTTCAAATAATTTTGAAAATAAGTTTTTGTTACCTGTCATATGTTTGCTAGCACCACTGTCCGAAAGCTTAATTTAAGAGAGCCATTGTTGGAACCAAAATTAAATTAAGCTAGAAATATATTAATTAATTAATTAAGTTAATTAATTAATTAATATATTGCTCAAAGATTTGGATAATATATTTTTGATGTAAAAATATTATTCATAATATTCTTTTAGGATTTGATTTTGTATTTTTTAGAAAATATTATATTAGTCAAAAATATTATTCTGTCATTAAAACAGAATAATATGCTAATATAAATATAGGATATACAATGTATCAAAAAATTATCACAACAAAAAGCTTAAATAAAAAATTCTTCTTCTCCCATCTCTTTTATTATCAACAGGGAGTTGTCTTCGAAGACAGTATTAAAGAATCGTCCTTGGTGGGGTAGACTTCGGAAACTTCTGATAGAAGCTCTTCAGAGGATGCAAAGTAGGTTATGGCCGTTCAGTTCAATCTAGTTATTTTTGTTATGAGGAGTTTATGGCCATTCAAACCACGTAGTTTTTGTGACCGCACCTATCCTTTTGGCTTTAGAAACACTACGGCCGTTACATTAATACCATGCCTCAGGTTTCTCATTTTCTATATAAACTCAAGTCTTAATTTTAATCAGAAATTATCAAGTTCTGAAATAAATTTCGGCCTGTAAAATCCAAACTGTTAACCAACCGAAATTGGAAGACGGTCCAAACTTATTAAAAATTAAATGTTGACCAACTTAAGTTGGAAGATCCCACAGGTTTAATTTTGTTAAAAATTACATGTTAACCAAGAGGTCCAAATTTGTTAAAAATTACATGTTGACTGACAGAAGTTAAAAGACTTCAGAGGTCCAAATTTCTTAAAAATTATATGTTGACCGCCTAAATTTGGAACACCTCACATGTCCAATTGTTTTGAAACTTATATGTTGACCTCGAACCCTATAAGACATCATAAAGGAAAAACGTTATACTGATAGATCGACTTATATAGAAACCTCATTAAAACCATCATGCGCCACAACGGTAGAAAATAGGTGCCACTGATCAACACCATGCACAACAAGGATAAGATGTACAACATATTCATATTTATTCTAAATAAAATTTAAGATGTCCGATATTCCAAAGGTGCCGAAGTGATCTCTTTTATTTATATCATAACTGATACATTCCCGGCTTTACCATTTATCTCACAGAGGCTCTTCTTTTTAGTATGCAAACCTTTTCTCATAACCTTGTCACCGACATTAAACTCTCGTTGTCAAACTTTTGATGCACACATGCTCTATATAAAGGTCTGATAGCGCAATAAATTTAACTGTGTTTGATGTCTATTTTCTTTGATAAAATCGAGTGCAACTCATCTACCCTCATTATTATTTTCCTCGAACTAATGTTCGACCTGGTAAAAGAGAAATATTCTTTTGGATGGAGTCACAACATCCTTCCCATAAACCCGTTTGTATGATAATTCCTGAGTCGTGGTGCGATGAGTGATTCGGTATGCTAATAATACTTCTTGTAAATAATACGACCAGTTTCCGACTTTACCTTCCAAATTTTTTATGAGGTCATCAAAAAACTTTCTATTAGTTAGTTTGACTAGCCCATTTACTTTTGGATGAAATGATGCTAAAAAACATTGTTATATTCCTCAGGAAGAGCACAAAGTTCTCATTTCTCTATTGTCGAATTGTGGGCCACTGTCCATGGTTAATCTCCTCATAACGCCAAAACGGGAGCAAATATTTGACAAAATGAATTTTATTACATATTTTTCCCTTGTCCAAGATAAAGGGCAAAACTGTATCATACCCGGGGGCATCAGCAGCGATCTTACTAAATGGATCTCCCATCGGTCAAGCGGTAACACCTCGGTAATAGATTCGAGCTAAACTACTGCTATATGGGCAAACCACGGATATGTATCACATCTTTTAACCATCTATCTAGCATCAGCTACAATAGTGGGCTAATAAAATCTAGCCATGAAAGCTCTTCAACTCAAAGCTTTAAATCCCAGTGCTCCGACCCCTCCCCCTCGTGGAGTTCGGACAACACCATTTTTTATTCAATTTTCCGAAACAACGCAATAAGGGGCTGTTAAGGATTTTTTATAAATTATGCCACAAAAGAGTATGAAGTTATGGGCTTTGAACCGCACTTTTTTTCCATTACTTTTTCCATAAGGAAAATGTTATTAACCAAAAATTCACTGATGTCGTATCTCCAATCCTTGTTGGTATTTGTCGATATCTAATAGGCTGCATCTGAATAGAGGATATGTTCTGATATTTTTTCTATCGAAGAGATTTTTGTGTTAAAATCAATGGGTAGTAACCCATATATGTCATGGTTGCTAAAGAGTCTTCTATTATATTTTCTGCTCTCTGAACATGTTCGTATGCGAGCCTTTCAATTACTGCAGCCAACGCCTCCAATGTTGCTAAGTACTTGACCAAATGCTATTTTCTAGCCTTGAACTGTCATGTATCATAGTTAACCAACAGTTGGGAGTCACTTACCAACCAAACTCGTTTAGCCCCACAAATATGTGCATGTCGTAATCCTGCTAACACCGCTTTGTACTCGACTTTATTGTTCGAGACCGAAAAGCCAAAGCGTATGGACTGATTCTCGACCCCGCATCAGTTCGGATAATTCATTATGTCGGTTCCTCCTCTTCATCTACATTTATGCCTGGTCGCTTATAGTGAAATCCAACCAAAAAACCAGCCAATGCATGGCCTTTAATCATGGTTTCGGGGTTAAAAACCGATATTGAAATCACCAAAATCCATAGACCATTTGGTCATTCTACTGATAAGTCAGGTCAATGCAGTACATTCTTTAATAGAAATGGCGTTTGAACCAATATGGAATGCGCCTAAAAATAAGTGTACACTTCTCCGATGATCGGGATATAAATAGTCTGAGGTGGATCCATAATATTTAAAGAAATTAACTGTACTAGATCAACCTCTATTCTTTTTTTCCAATCATGTAACCCAAGAATTTCCCTGATCGGACTCTAAATATACACTTCTCGTAAGAAAAATACCTTCTTTTTTAAATAAGTAGTCGAACATTTTGCCAAATCGCGAGCCTATGGAAAATTGTATCTTTGGGAACTCGTGTAACATTCTTTGTGCACCAGGAAAACATATGTAATCTTGTAGATAAAAAGAAAATCAATTATTTTTGCACTTGCGAAGACAAAATAATTCCAATTTTCAACACTTGTTCTCCGAGAAAGGTGTGGTTCTAACACTTTTCATCAAAAATCGAAAATCTGGGGGCCACTCTTGGATTATCCACAAGATTGGACCCCAAAGTCAGCTCCGATAACTGTTAATCATTTTTGGACTCAATAACTTTACCGGGTCTCGAAGCTAAGGTTGTTCGATAATATTCTCTTGCTGTTTTTTTACTACTTCATAAGCTAAGCTAAGTCGTCAAAATAAGATATTGGCAGAATTGCAAGGGTTTATTAACGTCGTTCGGACCTCGTCTCCAGAAATTTCTACCACAATTACCACTGCATCTCATGCAGTCCAGCATCTTCTCTCATCTCATCATCTTTGAAACATAATATCATAGAAGGACTTATGTAGATGTGAGGCGATGCCCTTGCTTCCAAGTGTTTGGCTAAACCTACAATATGCCTTTCATGGGAATAATTTGTCACTCCCGACATGCTAACTATTCCTCTAGGTTTAGGCAGCATCTCTTTTATGATGTTCATTTTTATGGATTTTGGAATATCATAATAACTAGGCATGAGAGATAAAGATGCAGGAGGTGGATCAACATAAGATGGAAAAAATATTGATTTAAAAAAAATCACATTCCTAGACACCTGAAGATGATAAGCATGAGGATCATAACAAATATAAACCTTATGAGGAGTATCATAACCAAGAAGAGCAGATTTTACAGATTCAGCAGTAAGTTTATGACGTCCATGAGTAGGAAGGTGTACAAAACAAACACATCCAAAAGTACGAAGATTATAATATGAAGGAGAATGACCAAACAACTTAAAAAAGGAGAAACATGATTTAATGTAGGAGAATGTAAGCGAGTAATCAAAAAACAAGTGTAGAAAGTTCTTCACACAAAAAAAGAGAAGGAATAGATGATTCAAGTAAAATAGTTCTTACCACATCAAGAAGGTGACGATTTATCCTCTCAGCAACACCGTTTTGTTTTGGTGTTAAAGGACAAGAGCGCTGAGAGAGAATCTTTTTATTTTAAAGAAAGTTTTGAAACTCATGTGACATGTACTCACCCCTAGAATCATATCATAGAACTTTTATATTGGCAACAAATTAAGTTTCAATATATGCAAGAAAATGTTTACAAACTGAAAAAAAAAACCTTCAACTTTAGCCCAAAGGAAGTAAACCCAAGTAAAACGACTAAAATCATCAATGAATGTAACAAAATACTTGTAGTATGCATGAGAAACAATGGGTTTAATCGCCCAAACATCATTATGAATAACATCAAAGTATTGTGAAGCACGAGATGCATGATGAGGAAATGGTAAAACCTTACTTTTACCAAGTTTTCATGATGTACAATTAAAAGAAATATCATGAGAATAACTTGTTTTATTTCCCAATAATCCAGAATGAACCAAAGTACAGAGTACATCAGAATGTGGATAACCTAGACATCTATGCCATATTTGGTTTCGAGAACCAATAACATTACACGCAAACAAAAAATAAAAATAGGAATATTAGTGGAATGAGACTTATATATGGAAAGAGTCGTCCCGCTTTAGGACCATTTGCAATCATCTTTCCTGACACTTGATCCTGAACAACACAACCACAATGAGAGAAAATGACATGACAATTATTATCTACCAATTGACCAACATAAATGAGATTTTTGGAGAGATCAGGAGACATAAAAGCATTAGTGAATATGGAAGAAAGATCACCAACAACATTAATAGGGATGGAATTACCATCAGCAATGTTAATTTTCAGATCTCCGTATAATTTATAACATTAGACAAAAGAACAACGGCATTGGTCATATGGTTCGAAGCTTGAGAAATTATTTTTATAATTTCATAAATTATAACCAAAATTAACCTAATTGTATATCAAAATTATAACCAAAATTATAACATATGGGTTAAATTGTATCAAAATTATAATTTTGTAATACCAAAATTAATTACATATAAATTATGGAATAAAGTGAAGGTGGCATTGTGTTTGTCATAGGTTGGATATCTCAAATTATAAGCAGATGTAATTGTAATAATTTTATTTTTCATTGTAAAAATTGTGAATTTGCAATAATTCAATTTTTCATTTTAAAAACTTAGAAGTGACAATAACTTTATTTTTCATAAATTGTAATTGCAATAAGTTTATATGTAGTTGCAAAAAAATCATAATTGCAACATATTAACCCCAAAATATATTTTTTCCAAATCTAGGTATATACAACAAAAATACATTTTTGCTAAATAATAATTTTTTTATATAAATTTAATATTTACAAAACAAATATGTTATAATAATAAATTTTATTCATAAATTATTATTTTTAATTATTCAAATATGTATTCTTTTATGCCATATTTTAATGCAAACTAATAGATATTGCAATGAAAAAAAATATAACATCATTTTACTTAGAATAAATAATTGAACCTTCATTGCTCGATCTACAAGAGAGCTCGAACTATCTTTGAGTTCATTTCATCTTTAAGCTTGGTAACGCTGTATGTATCCTTGAGCTCGTTTCGACCTCGAGTTCGTCAGCGCTATAGAGTTTATTCTTGCTTGCTGCTCAAATTTATGTTGCGCTTAGGGTTGCTTATACTCTTTGATTATTGTCTTCTCCTCGTCTTGCCTTATTATATATCAGATGGAGAATACCCTTTATCAATACCCTTTTCTCATTTTCTCCGATTTTATTAAAAAAGTTACACAACGAAGAAGAAAATGTTGATCAATGAGAAAACGCTCTGAAAGAAAAGAAAACTCGAACAATCAAAGAAGAATTAAATGCTGCGAAATTGTAGTAGAAAAAATTATTTTGTATTAATCACTTTTTAGGCCTAAAAAAGTTTGATTGAATTTTATTAAATAAAGAAGCCTCAAAAGCTTATATATATATATATACCATTTTTTTTTGTCTTTTTCTAGTTTTTGAATTGTTTCTTAAATATTGTATTCATAAAGCTTTCTGTAAAATAGGATTTAAAATAGGAATTTGATATCATTTCAGTTTTTTTATTTATGCCGATGTTTTTAACGAGTGCATACTCAAACCAAGAAAGCATTTGTAGAGGGATTCGAACTTATGATCTTTGGTCACAAGCATGTCTTACTCCACCAACTCGGCTATCCCTTTTAGGTTCGGGGTTGATTATTGTTTTTTGTTGCATTTATAGTCTCTTTTGTTAGCTTTTTCTGTTATCAGTTTATGAACGAGGAACATAAAAATACCAAGATAAATAATATTTTTGATTCAAATCTAATAATTGTTTGATACAAATAACCCATTTCGATGATTTTAGTCGTTTTAACCTTAAAATTATGTATTTCTTTTAACACAAATAACATAAAAATTAAACTTCTATTGTTGAATGGACATCATATAAAACCCTATAGTAATAATTTTAAAATTTTATTCATCATCATAAGTCATAACATTCGTTAAAAATATATGTCTGCTTGTACCATGGCATGAAGCTTTGACTAGATTACATAATACTCAAGTAAATTAGTATATTAATAACAGTATTTGCTGTAACCGACTTGTATGAACTTAATTACCATGTTGGTCCTTTAAGAGCTCTTGTGTAAATGTTTATATTCTCTAAGAAGACAAACACCGATCTTTAATTTCTTGGATAGATTCGTAATATTGGCTTGGTTAGCGACTCAAACAGCTTCTGATCAATGTATACACCAACCCCATCATAAGAATTACAATTCACTGGTGTGCAATATAACAGTTGCCCTCTATAAACACATGTATTTCACCCATCTTTGCCCATAGTACAGTCATCATTATCATAAATACATAGGATTGGACCTCTCAAGCATATGCTTACATTGTCGGTGTTTGTACTGGGACCACCGGTGTGTTGTAAATACTCTGTGGGTGTGGCTAGTCTGCACCAGTGATATGCTGTTACACGAAGGGTATTTCTATTCTACACTGTATGTGTCGTCAACATCAAGCTAGTATTAGTTGCAATTCTTTCGGTCATGATCCCCAGGATTATCCCAAAAAGGTCTGTAACTACTGCAAGAAACAAGGGCACATCATCTATGTTTGTCCCACTCGACCTGAACGGCGATAAAGTATTGATTATCATACCTCCACTAGTGTTTTTTGTTCTACTGCATTTCCTACCGCCTCACCGATTGTTCATATTCCTTCTCAAACAACAAATCCAAACACACTCACTCCTGAAATGGTTCAAAAAAATGACAATCTATGCTTTTTCTGCTCTTGGACTATCAGGTAATCCAAAACATTATTCCACACCATGGTATTTTGATTCTCAAGCCTCGAGCCATATGACCAATACCGTTGTTATTTTGTCTAATGTTATAAATTATATGGAGATTTGAAAATTAACATTGTTGATGGTAATTTCAAGCCTATTAGTGTTGTTGGTGATCTTTCTTCCATATTCACTAATGTTTTTATGTTTCATGACCTCTTCACAAATCTCATTTCTGTTGGTAAATTGGTTGATAATAATTGGCATGTCATTTTCTCTTGTTCTGGTTGTGCTGTGCAAGATCAAATGTTTGGTTGTCCTATTATTCTTTTTTGTTTGCATGTAATGTTGTTGGTTCTCGAAACCAAATATTACATACACGTATAGGTTATCTACATTCGGATGTACTTCTTACTTTGGTTCATTATGGATTATTGGGAAATAAAACAAGTTCTTCTTATGATATTTCTTTTGACTGTACATCATGCAAACTTGGTAAAAGTAAGATTCTACCTTTTCCTCATCATGCATCTCGTGCTTCACAATGCTTTGATGTTATTCATAATGATGTTTGGGGGATTACACCCATTGTTTCTCATGCATTGTACAAGTATTTTATTACATTCATTGATGATTTTAGTCGTTTTACTTGGGATTACTTCCTTCGGGCTAAAGCTGAAGGTTTTTTTTTCAGTTTGTAAACGTTTTCTTGCATATATTGAAACTTAATGTTTTGTCAATATAAAGGTTCCTTGATATGATTCTGAGGGTGAATACATGTCACATGAGTTTTAAAATTTTCTTTAAAATAAAAGGGATTCTCTCTCAGCGTTATTGTTCTTTAACACCACAACAAAACGGTGTTGCTGAGAGGAAAAATCGTCACCTTCTTGATGTGGTAAGAACTATTTTACTTGAATCATCTGTTCATTCTCGTTTTTGGTGTGAAGAACTTTCTACAACTGTATTTAAAAAAAAAAACTCTATATATAGGGAATTCGAACTATTATTTTAAAATAAATAAAACTCTATAAATAGGGAATTCGAACTATTATTTTAAAAAAAAATAACTCTATAAATAGGGAATTCGAACTATTATTTAAAAAAACTCTATAAATAGGGAATTCGAACTATTTTTTAAAAAAAATTAAAACTCTATAAATAGAGAATTCGAACTATTATTTTTATTAAAAGTTATTAAAATCTCTTTCAATTTCAATTTTTATTTTGTTATTCAAATGAAATTTATGTCTAAGCATATACTTATACAATTTTAACAACTTTAAATTTATACTTCAAATATTGAATAGCTCGAAAAAAATATTCGTAAACTATTTAAATCATCTAAACATATACACTTGAAGCTTGAAAGATCTAAAGAACTACCTAATAATTTAAAATCAGAATAAATTATATGTAATAGGTATATATTATTTAATATGTACCTAATATTAAATAAAATATCTTAAATATCTAAATATAATCAAAGAATATAGAAATTATATTACAATTATATTGTTTACAATATCTTGTTTAAGACAATCAAATTATTAATATTGTAATCGTAAAAATATTTTCAATAATATTAAAATTTATAATCAAAATACAATTAAATGTATATATTTTATTTAATATCTACCTAATATTAAATAAAATATCTTAAATATATAAATATAATCAAACATATCAAAATCATACTACCATTATTATTTTAGAATATAATTTCCTTGATTATAGAATTTCGATTAAAATATATAGTATTTACATTAAAATACAATAAATAGCATAATTAACTTGCTTCTATTGTACATATCTCAATTGTTGAAATTAGATTCAATTAAAACTTACAAATTAATTTTAAATAATATTATAAAATACTTTGATAAACGGTGCCTAAATGGTTTTTCTGGTGGGTAAACTGCTGAATAACCTACGAAACTAACCCGTTATACATACAAATCGGCAGAACTGCATAAGTAGTAAACCGGCAGAACTGCAAACCACCAGACCTCCAAAGTGCGGGTTATTTTTAAACGGTTCCGACAGTTCGCGGTTTGAACCGTTTGACACTCCTAGCTTTGTATTCTTTTCAAATGTCATGGAACAAAATATTCTATACCACCAAGCACCTCTGCTAATTTGAGAGGGAAAGAAACCAGGAGTATGTAAAAAAGAGATTGATTTTTAAAAAATGTTTGATTTAAATTGACATCGGTTTTGGGCGAACGGAGTAAGATAGAAGGGTAAATGTCTAAATAATGGTTAAATCTGTAAATATCATCCGTATCTATACTATCAAAATTTAGATTTGGTAACTACTATCATAAAAAGCTACTAAATATAAAATTAAAGGGAATGATTTGAGTTAATCTTGTTTAAAGTATGTATTTAAATATAAAATCAAATATGTTGCATTTTTCTAGAAATAAAAACTCCCAAAAATTTCCAAGAACTTAGTTTGCTTTCTTGATCTCCAAGAAAGCATCTCATTCCCCTGATTGTCTTTTTTTTTTCTTTTGTCTTCTTGTGTTTTATCATCCACAGAAATGAATGCCTCAAATTAAGTTTTGACTGTGACTGGTGATTGCTTGCTTGTCATCCTGCAAAAGTGGAAGACTTTCCACATAATGAAAAAACTACATAAAAGGTTGACTTCAACAAATCTGCAGGATTAACATTGTTGAAACTTTAATGAACAAGAAACATAATCAAAATCAAGTATTTGAACAAGAAAGTATCATTGAAAAACAAGACCATATATCGATCCAATACGGAAAAGATATCCAATACCAACTTTATCAAAATATACCATTGTTGGAAAGTTCGCTCAAGGTCTGCCTAAAAGAAGTCTACTTATTAAATTTTTGGAATCTCTAAAATTCGAAGCAAACTATAGATACACAATCTGGGACTTAAGGCATGTTCTAATTGAATTTGATTCTAAAAAGGATCTTCGCAAAATATGGTACACACTAGTATGGACCATAGATAATTTAATGATGAGACTCTTAAAATGGACATAAAACTTCAATGTCAATCATGAATCCCCGATCACTCCAGTGTGGATAAAGATTAGAAAGCTTCCTGAACATTTATTCAACGATAGTATAATCAATACCATTGCTTCTCCAATCAGAGAGCCTCTTATTATCAAAGTCTCCGATAAAAACATAGTTTTTCGTAACTATTGCTCTGCTTGGGTGGAGATAGATGTGACAAAGAAACTCATGAATGATGCCTGGATAGGTTTTAGTTCAAACCAAGGTTCATGGGTTAAAATTAACTATGTTAGCATACCTCCGTATTGCAGGAATTGTCATCATCTAGGCCACAACATTCAATAATGCAAGAAACTTGACAAGAATGCTGAAAAGAATCCCCTAACTAATACTTCCAAAAATGCTTCAAGTGAACTTAAATACATCAACAACAAAGAATTGATAAAGAATAAGATCAAATCTGTCATAATCAATCAACATGACATAAATGGTTCAACAAACCAAAAAATACTAAAACTGAATGATAACCAGAAAATCATTCAGGTTCAACATAGTGAACAATTCAACATTACTAATGAATGTTATAAAACACCAGAACAAAAAGAAGTCATTGAAGCTATTCAGACATTGGAATATGGATATAATGTGTCTACTTTTCTTGATTATGAAAATCTTGTTTCAACAAACTCTTCCCCACAACTAGGTAACATTGGAAGTAAACAATTTTTACCAACATGAAGCAAAAGACAAAATGATGCTAATCAAACATCTCCTCAGTTTACCAGAGAAGATGATGACACAAGTTTTAAAGAAATCTTTGACAAAAAGTTAAATCAAGCCAAAATAAATAAGAATAAGAAAAGTAAGATCATTAAGGAGATCTAATTTACGGAAACAATTTAATCTAAATATTCTCTTATCAATAATGATTAATATACTAAATGGAATATAAACAGAATTAAAGATAAGTTTTCCCTTTGATTAGCAGTGACCATATTAAATTAGTAGCTATTTAGGAACCTTTGATTAGCAGTGATAATATTGAAAGGATAGCTAGAAAAATTGGTTTCAATAAGTACAAAGCCAATTCTTGTAATAAAATTTGGTTGTTCTGGCATGATGGTATTAGTATCAATGTCATAATAGACCATAATTAATGTGTTTATTCTGAAATTTGACATAACCTTCTTAAGAATTGTGTTCATATAACAGTTGTTTATGCCAAATATTGGAGAATCAACAGAGTTGATCTCTGGAATTATATGCGTACTATATCCCTTAATCTGCATGAATGGATGTTTATGGGAGACTTTAATGTTGTTAATTCTATTGATGATCAATCGAGATGTTCTTCTTTTTGTCAAAATAGTTCTGATGATTTCAGTCAGAAGATTAGGGATTGCCAGATTGAAGAAGCAGGACTTGGTGGTTCGAAATACACTCGGTCCAATAAAACCAAGTGAAAACGTTTGGACATGGTCTTCACTAACAGCAAATAAACTAACTTCTTTGGAAAAAAATAAAGTCATTAACAAGCCTAGAACATGTTCAGATCATATGACTTTGCTCATCACTATATATAAAGACAATCTCAATCTTATAAAAAGTTTTAAATTCTTAAACATGTGGTCTTTAGACAATGAGTTTTTGCCCTTTGTTTATAATAACTGGAAATAGGACATTGAAGGGAATCCTTTATTCATGTTCTGGCACAAATTAAAAGACTAAATGTTGTTTTGAAAAACTGGAACAACGTGTATTTTAGTAATATTTTTACCAAAGATGAAGTCCAAAGTCTTCAAATCAAGCATCTTGAAAAGCACAACATGACCACTAGGACTAAATTGACTAAGTTTAATCCTCTCATTCTGTAAGTCTATAAAATGAAAGAGAATTACTAGCTTCAAAAATGTTATGCTAACTGGACTTTGGAGGGGGACAAAAACACAAAGATGTTTCATAGCTATCTTAAAAGAAAAAGAAAGAAAATCTGCAGTAATGGAATCAAGCAAGGCAACACATGGATAACAGATAGACACTCAATTGCTCTCTCTGATGTTTCTTACTTTAAAAAGCTCTTTTTTCCTATTCTTAAAAAATAAAGATACGACGAAGACAAAATGTTAGATAACATCTTCAACAATATACCTACTATTATCACTGATGCTGATATTTAATCACTAATGATACTTTCAAGTGATGAAGATATTTGGAATGTCATTAACAGCATGAACCTAGTTAGTGCTGCAGATATTAATGGTTATAATCACTGATTCTATAAAACATATTGGAATATTATCAAAAAAGACCTCACTCAAGCTATGAAATCCTTTATGTTTGGTACAAACATACCTAAATATATTCTTGTTACTGGTAATTGCTTAATTCCTAAGATTGGAAATCCATGTAGATGAAATGACTTCAGGCCAATCAACCTTTGTTCTTTCTTGAATAGATTATCTTCAAAAATTTGAACAATAAGCTAGCCAAAGTTCTTCTTATAAATCTAATACTCAAGGAGACTTTGTACCTGGTATGTCTATTCAATATAACATATTAATTGCTAAAGAGCTTCTCTATTATCTTAACAGAAATGTCAAAGATAAGAACATTTCAATTCAGCTTGACATGTCGAAGGCTTTTAACAAAATGACACATTGTTTCATCTTCAAACTTCTTAATAAATTTGGTTTTTCTAACAATTTTTCAATCTTATTAAAAAGATGATGTCCGTTGTTACTGTTTCTATAATTGTTAATGGTGAAGCAATTCGTTTTTTTAAAACTCTTAAACGATTGAGTCAAGGGGATCCTATCTCCCCTAACCTTTTTATCATAGCTGAAGAAGTCTTAATTAGAGCCTTAATCAAGATCTATTATTCTAATAAAATTATGAAATTCAGAAGCATACGTAGTTTATCAATTCCCATCTTAGCTTTTGCAGATGATATTCTATTATTTACTAATAGTAAGGATTCCACTCTAGAGTTTCTTAGTAGTTTTCTTCAGATATACCAAGGCATTTATGGTCAAGTGATCAACAAAGAGAAAACAAAATTTATTATTGCTTCAACAATGTCCCCTTTGAAAATCAACTTACTGACTAACAAGAATAGATTCATCTCTAGCACTTTACCTACATAATATCTGGGCATTACAATAAACATCAACAACAACGCAAGTAACTATACAAGCCTTATCAGCAAAATCACAGCAAAGATAAAAAACTGGGAATCTACTCACCTTTCATTCGTAGGGAAGTTAACTCTTCAAAACTGTTCTTATGAGTATTGCTCTGTATAGGATGCAAAAGTAACTACATTCCAAAAGAAGTTATTAAGAAAATTGAAAAAAAAATCAACAGATTTCTTTGGAGATCTTCAAATGCTAATAATAAAATCCATTGGTGTAAACAGAACTATGTATGTAAGCCTTTCATAGAAGGAGGCCTTAATATCAGAAAAAATTTCGAAATTCAATCATTCTTTTGTAAGTTGTGGATTGAATACAAAAACAAAAAATATACTTGGTCTAATCTTATGCACAACATATATTGGAAAGATCTTCATCCCTTGCAGATTTCATACTCTAAACTTGGTTCTATAGTGTGGAGAAGGTTGGCCAACATTAAGGATTATGCATAACCAAACATAAGGTGGAAACTAGGCTCAGGTATGATGGACTTTTGGTTGGATAATTGGACCAATCATCAATCATTACTCACTCTTGATGACAAGCTTGATAATAATTGGTTTTAGACTGAAAAGGTTAACACTTATTGGTCTGATAATAATTGGAACCTGAATAGTGTTAAAGACTTACATCCTATCCATGTTAATGACTGAATAATGAATTATATTATCAAGCCTAATAGTGAAGGCCACAATATATGGAACCATTCTAAAAGTATCATATTACGCTTAAGGAAACTTGAGATCAAATTATATCTCACAATAATAAGTCTAACATATTCAGTAAAATTTGGAACTCTCTTAATCATAGAAAATACTCTTTTTTACACTGGAAATTGATTCATGCAGAAAAAGGCACATATCTCTAGTCTCAAAATGTTAATTCTGTTTAGTTTGTGAAACTTCTAACCAGTTGTTTGTTGCATGTAAGTTTTCATGTTCTATTTGGAGACACTTTTGATGCATTTTTAATTTACAAATCAGCAATTACATGACTATCACTCACATGTCTAGGACATGGTTCTGGTCCAGAAATAAAGATACTCATGTAAGGCACATATTTATTTGTATCATATATGGTAATATATGGAAACACATGAATAATGCTAAGTTTAATAGTAATGTTGATTCATATCATACTACAATTTCTGAGGTTAATAAAGTCTGCACTAGTCTTGATTTCACTAACTCTTTGAAATCTAAACATTCGCACAATAATTTAAATGCTGACAAGTAAATATGATATTTTAACCACCTTAAGGATAAGAGGTTCAAAGCCACATTTCTCAAATGGAAACATCCATATGCTGGTAGAATGAAGATCAACTTGGATGCCTCTTGCCTTCCAAATGGATAATCTAGTGAAGCTATAATTGTCAGAGACAATGAGGGAAACTTAATTGTTGAAGCAAGATTTTTTTTGGTAAACTTAATCCTCTTATGGCTGAAACTATAGCCTTATTAGATTGTCTCTACATTTGTAAAGAAAAAAACTGGAATCAGGTTGATCTGATTCACTTCTTTTAGTTAATCAATTAGTAAAGTCAACTATCCTTGGATTCCTGATTCTATCTTAAAATGCAGTAGAAGATTAATTCTTCTCTTTGTGATTTTATTTCACATTTATAGAGAACAGATTGGCTTGTACGCTGGACTCTAAAATGTAAAATGAAACTAGAGTTTGATATCAACCAAGATCTTGCTAATCTTAAAGCTATTCTTATTCTTGAAAGTTTTGGTCTCGATATATTACAAATTATTATTAACACTAACAATCGTTCTAGTTGTATCCTTAACAGGTTCTCCTGACTAGAATTATTACATAAACTATTTTACAGGAATGTAGAACTTTACCTGAACGGAAGATTTTAATTGAGAAAGATTTAATTGTTATAGCTACCTCTTGACAATATAGCTTCTCTGATTTTATTGATCTATTGTCATTCATGGATGATTAAATATGCTTCCTCTAATAAAATCTCGGTGCTCTGTTTATGTTCCTATTCTAAATCACATTGAAATATATTATGCTATGCTTAACACTTGAAGATTAGTAGTTGGCCTAATGCAGAAAGTTAAGAGGTTGCATTAGAAATATTTGTTAAGCTATCAAGTTCTTCACTCTTGAACAAAGTCTTTCTGCTAGAAGTTGTGTTTCCACCTGATGTATGATGTTCATTCTCATATCTTGATCTATTTTACTTCATAAGAAAATTCAAGCCTGACTTGTATGGAAAATAAGATAATGATCATCCCTCTAGTGATATCGTTCCACAAACATAAATATGTCTTGTTTTTCACTCAAATATCATAACTGAGCATATTGGTACTCTTATCGAAGGTCTTGACGAGCCCAACAAGTATCAAAAGCGTGACTTTACTTGTCACAAAGTTCAGACCCTGAATTTGATTGTTTAGAAGCTCAAAAGTGAATTTTTGAATATTTTATTATTATTTTTAATATTTTAAGACAGTTATGTAATTTTTATATTTTAGGATTAGAGTTTTATCCTATACCCTAAATTCTGATTTAGTTTTTATTGAATTGATAAAATTGTTTCCGAACTGATAAAATTGATAAAACAATTGGTATAGACGTGTTAATACAAATACAGATCCAATTTACTCTTCACTTCATAAAAGACTTAACTATCCCTAATATCAAATAACATTCCAGTTTCAAAATCAAATCTGTTTCATCTTTATCTCCCCAAAATCAACTCAAACAGTAAGATTATTTTTTTGTTTTCAAATTTTCTTCCCAAAGTTTTTTAATTTTCACACTCTCTTGTTACATAGTGCTCAACTCTCCACCTCTCGCAGCCACTAACTTTGTTTGCACCGATCGACCTTGATTCAATCGACGTATATTTCATTCCCATAGACGAAGAAAACCGACCAAAACATGTAGATGAAGCGAAAATTCCTTTCTCACCCATGCTATTCTCAAAGAGTGCACGTGCATCGTCTCGTATATGGATATTAGTTCTCTTTTTATGTATTTTATTCTTTAATTTTAGCTGGTTTAACTCATTTTTTTTACGAATTTGCATCTCGAGTTATAAACTAGGGTTTTTTCTGTTTAATTGGTGTGCTAGTTATTGTATAACGTTTTTATTGACTATGTGGATTTGTGGTAGTTTTATTTAGAATTTTGTATGTATTGTGTATATGTGTTTCAATATATATATATAGGTTTCGTAAAGATTGGTGCATTGTAGCTTAAAATGAAGAAACTAGAAAGTATGGAATTATGTGCATTATCAGAACTTACTTAGCTTAGCTTGATCAGTGTATTGGTATCAGTTTCCACAGGTATTGTTTTTGAAGAATGTTACCTTGAAGTACAAGGTGTCAAAAAATCAAACACACAGTTTGAGTGGTAAAATACATATTCTTCAAAAAAAAATGAATATACTCCCTTAAGAGTTCAAACTATGTGTACTATTATATATGTGTTGTGCATATAATCCAACTTATTATCCAAAACATTATTATAAAAAACAAAACAACTAATTCGATTAAATAAACTATTTGAATTCAATTTAAGTCATTTGATTATGAAATGAGTTTAGTTACTTATACAATTCATTTAACTGCTCAAAATATGATTTGAAAATAATAAGTAATATATATATTTTTTCAACCAAATCTAATGTTATATGGTGACCATTTAAAATTCTAACATGCGCTCGTTTTAATTAAAAAATCCAAGTTATAATTTTTTTCAAGTAAAAGTAGTTTGCCTTTTTATATTGGTATGAGTATTGTGTATTTACCATGCGACTAGCAAGTTTATTATTGGACTAGTACTTCATAATAATAGAGCTTGATGAGTTTATTTTTGGGCTAGTACTTCATAATAAAAAAGGTTGATGAGTTTATTGTTTCTTGCATTCATCTCAGAGTTATTTGTCTACAGATAATGAAGAAATATGATAACAACTAACCAGAACCTGACCATGTCAGGAGACAAGAGCTCGAGATAGTAATGGGAAACGAGCATATCTCATTCACTACTTCCAAGATTGATTCACTTGTTTATGTGCATAATTATAAGGATCAATGAAGGCTTTGTATTCTCTATAATCTCATTCAGATGAACTAAAAATGGTCCTATTTCTCTTTTGTCATCATTTTTTAATCACTCATATTTCTAGTACTTTTATGTGAAACTTGTGTTTTTTAATTTGATGACATTCTTGTGATGGGTTATGGGGTCTGGTAGTTAGAGAAACTCAATGTTTATAATATTTTAGAGCTTAAATGTTTGATAAAGAGCATATGATAAAAAAAAACTCATATATCCCTGAAGTAGTTTCTCCATTAGAGTTTCTCTTTTTCATATACGAACAAAAATGAATTTTTGACTACTTCGATATGGTTTTCTGTCCAAATAGTTATATTCCTCTAGATTGAAATGAATTAATGTCAATATTTTTGCGATTGTCAAAGATGCATGTTCAAGTTGATAATTTACATATAAAGATATTATGAAATTTGTTGGAGAATCTTGACATGTCATTTTTAAGAAAGTCGAAAGAACAACTTTCATTTGCAAGTTCTAAAACGCAAAATCTTTGTTGTTAAAGCTGACAATGAACACTGTTTAACCATGTTGGAACTTTTTGTTGAAGAATGCTGGGGCTACCTACCAGAAGTTAGTGAATAAAACGTTCGCAAAGCAGATTGGAAGGAATATAGAGGTATACATAGATGATATGATGGTAAAAAGTCTTGAAGAAGATGAGCATATAACAGATCTTTAAGAGAATTTTTCTTCTTTAGAAGCTATAAATTTAAAATTAAACCCGAAGAAGTGTGTATTTGGAGTTTGTTCTGGAAAGTTTCTGGTATGTGTGTTAAGTGAAAAAGGAATCCAGCTTGATCCAGATCAACTTAATGCTTTGTTAGCTATGGATCCTCCTCGGAATACTAAAGAAGTTCATAGACTAACTGGGTGTCTAGCTCCTTTAAACAGGTTCATCTCTAGATCTTCAGATAAATGTGCTCAGTTTTTTCAAGTTCTGAAGAATTCTAAGGATTTCAATTGGTCTCCTGAGTGTGACTTAGCTTTTCTTGAAATCAAGAAGTACTTTTCTTCACCGAAAACATTGTTTAAGCCAGTTCTGGGGGAAAAACTTTACATGTATTTGGCTATATCAGAGTGTGCTATGAGTGCAGTTCTAGTCAGAGAGGTGGATACTTATCCTCGTCCAGTCTACCACATAAGCAAGAGTTTGTTGGAATCAGAGAAACAATACTTGAAGTTAGATAAGTTAGATTTGGCATTGGTGATAGTTGCTAGAAAGATGAGGCCTTATTTTCAAGCTCACCAAATTATTGTCCGGACGTACTACCCTTTGAAGCATGTGCTACAAAAGGCTAATGTCTCAAATAGAATGACTAAGTGGTATGTGGAGCTAGGTGATTATGATATTAACTTTGCTCCTCGAACTACTATTAAAGCCCAAGCTGTGGCTGATTTCTTGGTAGAATTTCATGCTAAAAGACCTTATGGACAAGAAACAAGTAATCAAGGCAAAAAAGAGTGAATGGTACGAACATACGGTGGATCAAATATTATGGGTTGTGGAGCTGGCATTTGTTTGATTTCTCCTTATGGGGACATAATGTATCAGGCCATACGCTTCGGGTTCAGAGCTTCTAATAATGAATCAGAATGTGAGGCAGCCATTGCTGGTCTTCGGTTAACATTAATTTGTGGGGCAAAAAGGATCAAGCTGATAAGTGACTCCCAACTAGTAGTTCATCAAGCTCAAGACCAGTATGAAGCTAAGAAAGAACAACTCGTATTGTATTTAAAAACCTTGAAAGAAGTGGCTGCCAGTTTCAAAAGTGTTCAGTATGCGCATGTTTCAAGGTCAGAGAATACTATGGCAGATTTGTTAGCTACCATAGCCTATTCGGAAGCCTATCCATGGATCCTAGTGCAAGAATGTCCTTCAATAAACAAAAATCCAGAAGGTGTAAAAAAAGATGAAGAAAATATGAGTCTACAGATCATACAACCACAAGATTGGAGGTATGACATTGTGCAATTTTTATCCGATGGGACTGTGCCTTCGGATAAAGATTTGGCCAAGAAAATCAAGTACAAGGTCAGTGGTTTTTTATGTTGGGAGAAGTTCTCTATAAGAAATCCTTTAGAAGACCCTTTTTGCGTTGCTTGGGGTTTCATGAGTCTCAAAATGTGTTGTCCGAATTACATGATGGGGAAAGTTCTGCACATTGTGGTTACCGGGCATTAACTAGAATAGTTTTACTAGCAGGGTATTATTGGCCTACTATAATGGCAGATGAACAGAATATGGTGAAGAAATGTGATCCTTGTCAGAGATTTTGAGATGAAATCCATGTCCCAGCAATACCCATGGAATTTATATCTGAACCACTACCTTTTGCTAGGTAGGGGGTTAGATAATTGGGCCCCTACCAATGGCGTCAGGAGGTTTCAGAACTATAATTGTGGCCATAAACTATTTTTCAAATAGGATAGAGGCTGCTCCACTGTTGGGAACTACTTCAAATGCTGTTATTAAGTTTTATCTTATCCAAAATATGTTGCCGCTTTGGAATCCCACATCGTATCACCACAGATAATAGGCTGCAATTCGATAATAAAGAGATGGAAACATTTTGCGCTTCTAGAGGAATTCAACATTGTTTTTCTTCTCCGTTCCATCCTCAGTCCAATGGACAAGTTGAGGTTGCAAATCGAAATATCTTGAAAGGGGTTAAAAATAATTTGGAAGGGGCTGCATGGAAGTGGCCAAGTTATTTACAAGAAGTGTTATAGGCTTACCGAACCACTCCAGCAACAACCACTCAAGAATATCCTTTTGCCCCTGTATATGGTATGGATACCATTACTACCATTGAAGCAACACTACCTTCCTTCAGGTTACAGAACTACTCCAAACAGGCTAATGAGTTAGCAATAAGCGAGCAGTTGGATCTGATTGAAGAAAAGAGGGTTAAAGCCCATTTGAGAACTATGCACTACCAAGGCCTAATGAGGAGCAGGTATGCATCAAAAGTTAGAAGAAGAGATTTCCAGATAGGTGTAAGGTATTAAGGAAAGTCTTCTTGCACACCAATGAAAAGCAGTTTGGAAAATTGGCTTCGAATTGGGAAGGGCCATATGTTGTTTGTGAGAAAGTCAAACTAGGGACATATATTCTTTCGGACATGAAATGATATTTGCTCAATTACCCTTGGAACATTGAGCACCTCATGTTGTATCTAGAATAAAGTTCTTTGTAAATATTTACTCTGATGTATATCCATTCAAATATCTGGGTGCAAACTCTTTCCTACCGTAGTGGCGCGGGGAGGTTTTAATGAGGTGCCCAGTTGTTAATCAATCTACTTGATGCCTTCTTAAAAGTTTTGCATTAACCACAAGGAAGAGATCCAAATCAATTAAACATCTGTTCGGAGTTTGCAAAAATGTTAATCAGACTCATTAAACACAGTCCAAATTTGTAAAACACTAAGGTAAAGTTTTAAGTATTCTTCGGACTTATTAAACACAGTCCCAATTCATCATATACTTTGGCAAGAACGTTAATCGGACTCATTAAACACATTCCAAATTTGTTAAACATTTTGGTAAAGTTTTAGGTATTTTTCGGACTTATTAGACATTTTCCCAATTCATCAAATGCTTTGGCAAGACCAAAATGATTAAACAACCACAATGATTAAACAAGGAAGTTAAAAGACAAGTATAAATAGAAAATGGTTTTAAATTAGATTGGAAAAATTCCGATCAGCTTCACAACAAAATGCCTTGGCCTTCCAAGGACTTTGGTATTGGGATCAGATAAGTTAGAATAAGACAACGATGCCTTGGCCTTCCAAAGACTTTTTAGTTTTTAAAAATCAAAAAAATAGATATAATAACTTTACGGCTTGTTCCCCTTGGTTTCATAGGGATTGGCTGGTGCAATGGGCTGGAAGTCTCCAAACTGGAATTTTCACTTTCTTCATCCTTAAAAGTCGTTGATGCTAACAGAAGAATAGTCATGCTTGTCTCCATCAGGCATAGTGTGAAGGGGTATTTCATCACCAGGAACATAATGCCACAAAGGTCCTAAAGTCTTCTTCGGGAAAGTCTGATGGAATAATAAAACCATGTCAGACTTTATCCCTTCATCTCTTTTTTCCAAGGAGTTCACTACCCCAGCAGCATACCTCTCCACAGTTGTTTCTACGTCTTTCTTCTTGTTATGTTGAAAAGCAGTTAGTTCATCATTTTTTTCTTTAAAAAGCTGCTTTAGCTTCTCTTTTTCATCAGATAGGATCTTGAGGGCATTAGCATCAGCGGTCTGCTGATCCTTGAGAGACTTGATTTCAACTGACGTAGTGGTTTCCAGTTTGTTGTGTTCGGACCTTAACTCTTCCAAAGTAGTCTTAGCATGGTTCAGTTTGGAGTTATGCTGTTCTTTATCTTTAAGAAGAGACTCTACTTTTGCATGTTCTGATGAAATTGACTTCTTAGAGTTCTGGTTTTCATCTCCAAGAGTGTTTATATCTTGGGCATATGCCCGGACCTCTTTCTCCAAATCTTCTATTGGCCTAAGATAACCTAGTAGAGCATGACTCAAAGGGTTTTGATCTTTAAAAATTTCAAAGGACTCACCTTCATAGGTTACACCGTTGGCCATTGGAGTTTGTGGGAAAGTCTGGTTAAAATCATCTCAATCATGCTCTTTACTGGTCTTTCTCTTCGTGTTGCAGTCTTTTTAGTTCTTGTAACTTTTTGACGTGGTTAAAGAATGAATTGCTCTATCGTTCTTTCGCTATCACTAGAATCTCTTGCAGCTGGCTGATCGTGTGTATCCCAATGCCAACCATCATCATCTTTGTTGAGGTTTACTTGTTCACTATCATTTGGTGAAACATTATCATATTCGTGGAACATTGTTATCTTCTTACTCTATTTGGAATTCTCCTCCAAATTATTCCTTTTCTTCTTCTGTTAGCTTTAATTCATCTTCCAGAATCTACTAATTTGTTAATATGTTATAGTAAATATATATATTTAAAATGTGAAAGTAGAACAAAAAACATATCATAAATATACTTGTTTGTTCTTTACTGGTCTTTCTCTTCGTGTTGCAGTCTTTTTAGTTCTTGTAACTTTTTGACGTGGTTAAAGAATGAATTGCTCTATCGTTCTTTCGCTATCACTAGAATCGCTTGCAGCTGGCTGATCGTGTGTATCCCAATGCAAACCATCATCATCTTTGTTGAGGTTTACTTGTTCACTATCATTTGGTGGAACATTATCATCTTCGTTAGGAACATTGTTATCTTCTTCTTCTATTTGGAATTCTCCTCCAAATTGTTCTTTTTCTTCTTCTGTTAGCTTTAATTCGTCTTCCAGAATCTACTAATTTGTTAAAATGTTATAGTAATTATATATATTTAAAATGTGAAAGTAGAACAAAAAAACATATCATAAATATACATGTTCGTTTGTTAAGTTTTGTATGGCTTTAACCAAATCTAAATCTGTTTTTTTCTCAATACCCAGCCATTTGAAGCATTTAGGTATCTTGTTTTCAGTCTGAATGTTTTGACATATTGTCGTGTGTTCCATGATGAAAGGCTGTATATTAACAATACTTTAGAGACTATTTATTGACTAAATAATATTTAAAATAGAACAAATAAAAATACTAACCAGTAGAACAGCAACGCAGCCAACTACTCTTCCAGCTTTAGTTTCATGATAAGCTTTTACGGAATTCATCAACTTTTTCCTAATTGCTTCAGCCCAATTGTAGTTATTTATCTTGTCTAGGTGTTCTACGTAATACACCATTGATGAAGCTAGTACATCTCCAGATATAGAGAAAAACAAGGTGGAACAGGCTAACAGTATAAATAGTATGACAACATCGTTTATCGCCTCTTGTCCAGGTGTTTTTGCTGCCTTATTTATAGCATCATATCCATAACCAAAAGCATTTATTAAAAATGGATAGATGTGAAACCTATGATAATGTAAATATATCTTACCCGATAGATGCGAAATTTGTGTTAATGTAAAGTAGAACTAAAAGATAGATGCGAAACCTATGTAAATGCTAAAATGATAGATGTGAAACACATTCAATTTAAATACATGCGAAACTAATGAAATTTAAATAGATCCCAGATTCTTGCAATTTAAATAGATGCGAAATTCATGCAATTTAAATAGATGCGAAGTAGGTCTAACGAGATAGATGCAAAGTCAAATGAAATATGAAGTAATTGTAATCTGATAGTTGAAATTTCATACCTTTATCAGTTTGTTAGTGATTGGTTTTGAACGGCTTTTACTTACTTTCCTTGATGTGTCATCGGAAAATTATTTCTTGGTTATCCTTAAATTCTCTTCATCTTCCAGTTCAGAAAACTTAGGTTCAAAACTCCTGGCTTGTAGTGGCATAGATTCATCTCCATGTCTTAAACCAAAAATTATCGTTATGTCATTGTTAGTAAGTTGTAAAAACTTTTTAGCCATTTTAAATGCGTCTTTGTCTTCGTCATATGTCATTGTTATCTTTTGAATGACATCCCAGTGCTTTTTGTATGCAGTGTTTTTTGTTATTAGATCATAAGCTGCCTTTAAAAGAGAATAAAAGTGTGTCTTCTTTGCAGCTTCTATGTGTTCTGGCTTAATTTTTCTTTTTTCCATTTGTTTCAATAGTGCAAAGAGTCATGATCTGTAGAAGCATGTTATTGGCGCTATTTTTTCCTTCAAAATCAATAAATAAGAAGAATAGATCAGGTATGGTAGATGCGAATCTTATGTTAATCTGTTCTAACTAAAATATAGATAGATGCGAAACCTATACTAAACTACAACCACTACACAGTGATAGATGCAGAACCTTTTATAAAACCTGCAATTTTGACAGTAAATAGATGTGAAACCAATGGACACTGATAGATGCGAAATCTATACTAAACTACAACCATTACACAATGATAGATGCGGAACCTATACTAAACTACAACCACTACACAATGATAGATGCGAAACCTTTTATAAAACCTGCAATTTTGACAGTAAATAGATGTGAAACCAATAGAAATGTATCAAAATCAAGTTTGAATTGCAGTAACAATAGTATGGCTATTTGGACACAAAATTGCATGTTGTTTAACAATTATTATGAGTGTCTCCTGTCTCGCTTTAGCGAGACACGAGTAAGCAGTACTAGTTTCTCAAAAGAAAATAGAAAAGCATGCATAATGTAGAAACTTTATCATAAATAACAGATGTAATTGATCGAAAACAGATAGATTATTCCTAAAGTAACACAAAAACTCGAAAAATCATCGCAATTAAGAACTAGGTTGAAACATTTTTGCAGAAATTCAAACAATATTTCAAACTGAAAAGTTACGAACTTACTGTTTTTGATGCTCAATTCAATAGTTTAGTCGATTAGAAGCGTGGCGGATGGTAATCGGTGAATTGACGGTGAAAATATGGTAGGAAATCCGGTGAGAGAATCGTCGATCGTTCGTCGATGGCGTATTAAGAGAGAGAGAGAGAGAAAGAGAGAGAGAGATTTATTTGATGAGAGAGAAAGAGAGAGGGAGAAAAGAGGGAGGAAAGAAAGGAGTTAGTGGGTTCAATCGGGTATTTATATCGGGGGTATTTTTGGAAGAATATATGTTAAATTGTTTAGGCCTTTATTAGTAATAGGTTTGTTGAATGGGTCTTTAATGGTAAGTGCCCCTTAATTGTATAGTATTTTTGAGAAATTAAATAAAAAAATAATTTTTAGAAAAAAGAGTTTTTCAAAATTTAATTGAAAACTATTTAATTGTTGAGCAGTAAGTAAAAATATTTGTGGGGAGAATATAAATTTCATAAGTACACGTTAACTTTTATTTCACCATATCGGTTTTCCCCTTTCCCTCTTCTTTCCTTTTTATTCTCCCCTTTATGTTTTACTTTTCCATTTCTCTCTCTATATCTATGGGTGCTTAGCAATGGCAGTAAGAAATCTGGGTGAGTAACTAATTTTATTTATTATTGTTTTAGGTTTTGATTTGATTATTGGGTTTAATTTTGATATTCTCACTCAGTTAGTGTTACCCTTCGCTGCTGAGAAGTAATTTCACACAGGCGGGTTCTGATAACCCAAAACCCAAACTTATATTCTGTGTAGCAGCCTACCGTCACTCTTATCTTTACACACAAAACCTGCTCGACAAAATTCTTCTAGTATTATTGTAGAGTGTCCTCAAAGATGTATCTCATTAAAAGAGATGTAAAGAAAGAGAAAGTTAGTTTTAATAAGACCATGGCGATGTGATGGTCACACCCCAAAAGGTATGCCTGATTGTTTATAAAGGTGTTACAACTAGTCGGCTCTGATGAATTGACTGGATTATGTTTTTGTAAGTTGTATATATTTATATACTTTGTTATTGGATATTCTTTTCAGATGTTTGATTTTTGTGTTGTTTTTTGTGCTCGTTGATAATGTTGTTTGGGTTTCTTAGGAAATTGCTTTGAATTGGAAGATTTTGATTATTTGAACTTATTTTATGTTTAATTGAATGTGTGCAGTTGGCTACTAGAATAGGCTGCTAGATTAGCTGTTTCGATCTGCATAAGAACACTAAGAAAGTGTTTTACCTCTTAATATTTCAAGGAGTAGCTGTAGAGAGACCTCACCATATGATGACGATATTGAATCTATTCATCAAATTTATCATATGATGTTGATGGTTCACTCATCTTGCATTATAATGCAGCATGTTATTGTTTTTTAAGCTTATGATTGGATTTTGTAACACATTAGTCTCTGTACATGAATTTGACAGTTCAGTAGCTGTTTTCTGCTATGTATGAAAAATGATAGCATTGAGGGCATATATCATACTCTAATAGAGTGTGCTATTAACATCAAATCAGCTGGAGTAATTAGATTATGGTTAGCATATAGTATAGTCTTTATATTATCTATAAGGTCAGTTCTGTAAATTTTCATTAATGTGCTTCCGACCCTGGTAAACTAGGATTATGGTTAACATAGTATTTTATTTATTTCAGGATTCTTGTAACAGTAAGAGCAACCAGGAATGTGGGTACCATTTAATCTTCAATTTTGTGCACTTAGATAATCGAGTACATTAGTCACCCAGATACCGCAGTCTGCAATCTTGCATCTATTGCTTTACCACGCTTGTTCAAGGAGACGGTGAGTAACTTTGACTTGGATATTGAGTATTAGTTATTTTTTCAGTCATGGTTTAATTTTACATATTTCTCTCTGTCAACATGGGGTTCCACTAAAAGCTCATCCATTGAAGCTTGTAGGGAGCAGTAAATCAAAGAACCATTACTTTGATTATCTTGATACAAGAAGTGTATTTTGATTCTTAATCGTACTTTTTCTTTGGTAACTCAATTGTTAGTACGAATGTCAACAAAGATTGTAGTTAATTACTATCATTTTAAACTGCAAAAAGGGTGAAATATGAGGCATAGGCACATTGGTATTGGAGTGTAATGTCTCGCATGAGTTAATCTTACTTGGCATGCTGATTCACAAGAGGTAATCTGTAGTTCTCTTTGTTTTATTTGCATTCAGTTTGAATCACTTATATCTGATCTTTTGCGATTGCAGCTAAAGATATCCCTTATAATCTCAAAGTCATTTGAGTCTCGAGAGGTAATTAGTAGTTCCCTTTTTGTTTATCTGCATTCAGTTTGAATCACTTATGTTTGCTTTTTTGCAATTGCATCTAAGGATGGTCCTTATAATCTCAAAGTCATTCCAACGTCTAGAGGTAATTTGTAATTCCCTTTGTGTTTATTTGCATTCAGTTTGAATCAGTTATGCCTCATATTTTGCGATTGCAACTAAGGATGGCCCTTATAATCTTAAAGTCATTCCAATGGCAAGTACCTCCCAATATCCTTATATGGTGCGCATAAGTTTTTGCCTTTATTGGACAACTCAATTTTATTATGACGAGGTACCTGATATTATGAAAAGTCTGTGCTCATCATCTGTCTTTCACAACCACTGCATCAAGCAACTAATCTAAGTATTTTTATGGTGACCATTATGACTAACGTGACCACCAAGAATGAGAAGCTTGGCTTAAACCGAGGTCGGCTGGATTATTTCTCTGGCTACTGCCAATTCTCAGCATTCTCAATTTCCTGGTTTATTTATTTCCTGGTTTATTTATTTCCTAGTTTATTTTTGGATTTCTAAGTGGTTTATTTACAAGAAGATTATATGTCCTACTTCACTAGAATCCCTTCAAACAAAAACTGAAAGGTTTATATTTAGTTTCTTACTAATTTTTTGCTGGTTAGACTTTATTTTTCTGTTTGAAATTTGAAGGTGTTCCATAAAGTGTGAATATATAAGGTTCAATTATTTATTTTAAGTAAAATGATGTTATATTTTTTTTCATTCCAAAATCTATTAGTTTGCATTTAAATTTGGCATACAAGAATACATCTTTGAATAATTAAAAATACTAATTTATAAATAAAATTTATTATTATAACATATTATTTGTAAATATTAAATTTATATAAAAATTATTATTTAGCAAAAATGTATTTTTGTTGCATATACCTAGATTCAGAAAAAAATATTTTGGGGTTAATATGTTGCAATTATGATTTTTTTGCAACTACATATAAACTTATTGCAACTACAATTTCATACAATGAAAAATAAAATTATTACCGCTGCTAAGTTTTTAAAATAAAAAATGGAATTATTACAAATTCACAATTTTTACAATAAAAAATAAAATTATTGCAATTACATATGGTTATAATTTGAGATATCCAACCCATGACAAACACAATGACACCTTCGCTTTATTCCATAATTTCTATGTAATTAATTTTGGTATTACAAAATTATAATTTTGATACAATTTAACCCATATGCTATAATTTTGGTTATAATTTTGATACAATTAATTTAGAATGGTATTTTTGATTCACAATTTAACCCCTATGTTATAATTTTGGTTATAATTTGTGAAATTATAAAAACAATTTCTCAAGCCTCGAACCATATGACCAATACCGTTGTTTTTTGTCTAATGTTATAAATTATATGGACATATGAAAATTAACATTGCTGATGGTAATTTCATACCTATTAATGTTGTTGGTGATCTTTCTTTCATATTCACTAATGCTTTTATGTCTCCTGACCTCTCCAAAAAATCTCATTTATGTTGGTCGATTGGTAGATAATAATTGTCATGTCATTTTCTCTCGTTCTGGTTGTGTTGTGCAGGATCAAGTGTCAGGAAAGATGATTGCAAATGGTCTTAAAGCGAGACGACTCTTTCCATATATAAGTCTCCTTCCACTTATATTCCTATTTTTATTTTTTGTTTGCGTGTAATGTTGTTGGTTCTCAAAACCAAATATGGCATAGATGTCTAGGTTATCCACATTCTGATGTACTTCGTACTTTGGTTCATTCTGGATTATAGGGAAATAAAACAAGTTATTCTCATAATATTTCTTTTAATTGTACATCATGAAAACTTGGTAAAAGTAAAGTTTTACCTTTTCCTATCACGCATCTCGTGCTTCACAATGCTTTGATGTTATTCATAATGATGTTTGGGCGATTACACCAATTGTTTCTCATGCATACTACAAGTATTTTGTTACATTCATTGATGATTTTAGTCGTTTTAATTGGGTTTACTTCCTTTGGGCTAAAGTTGAAGGTTTTTATTTTAGTTTGTAAACGTTTTCATGCATATATTGAAACTTAATTTTTTGCCAATATAAAAGTTCTATGATCTAATTCTAGGGATGAATACATGTCACATGATTTTCAAAACTTTCTTTAAAATAAAGGGATTCTCTCTCAGCGTTCTTGTCCTTTAACACCACAACAAAACGGTGTTGTTGAGAGGATAAATCGTCACCTTCTTGATATGGTAAGAACTATTTTACTTGAATCATCTGTTCCTCCTCGTTTTTTGTGTGAAGAACTTTCTACAATTGTTTTTTTATTACTCGCTTACGTTCTCCTATATTAAATCACGCTTCTCCTTTTTTAAGTTTTTGGCTCATTCTCCTTCAAATTATAATCTTCGTACTTTTGAGTGTGTTTGTTTTGTACACCTTCCTACTTATGGACGTCATAAACTTACTGCTCAATCTGTAAAATCTGCTTTTCTTGGTTATGATACTCCTCATAAGGGTTATATTTGTTATGATCCTCATGCTTATCGTCTTCAGGTGTCTAGGTGATTTTTTTAAAATCAATATTTTTCCATCTTATGTTGATCCACCTCATGCATATTTATCTCTCATGCCTAGTTTTTCTGATATTCCAAAATCCATAAAAAGATTTAAACCTGGTTTGTGTATCAACGACGTAATCGAGACGAGTGTGGTCGTATTTCTTCTATGATCCCTTCTAATATTGTCTCGACACCTGATCATGTCCGTGATTCCACAACTCTTCATCAATCTTCTCGTCCTTCTCGACCCCCTGATAGGTATGGTTTTTCTTATCATGTCTCTCTTGCAACTACTTTATTTAGTATTTAAATTTGCACTAGCTACAAACAAGCCATAGAACATGAATGTTGGCAAAACGCAATGCAAGTAGAACTTCAAGCACTTGAAGAGAATCGTACATGGGATATTGTTTATTGTCCTCCTACGGTTAAACCAGTTGAGTGTAAGTGGGTTTTCTCTATAAAACTACGTTATGATGGCTCTCTGGAGCGGTATAAAGCTCGTCTTGTAGCTATGGGTAATTAACAATAATATAGGATTGATTATGAGGAGATATTTGCTCATGTTGCCAAAATGACCATAGTTCGAATCATCTTGGTTATTACTGCTTCACAATCGTGGCCGTTGCATCAAATGAATGTTAAGAATGCTCTTTTCCATAGTGATCTTCAAGAAGAGATTTACATGAAGCTTCCATCTTATATGAGTACTTCTTCTCTTAATGATGTTTGTAAGTTAAGGCGTTCTTTGTACGGGCTAAAACAAGCGCCTCGAGTTTGGTTTGAAAAGTTTTATCGTACACTTATTACTTTCAGTTTTACCCAAAGTCAGTATGATTCTTCTTCATTTTTTCAAACGTCTACATCGGGTATATTCTTTCTCTTGGTTTATGTGGATGACATTATCATCACTGGTACTGATTGTAGTTTGATTACTAAGCTTAAAAAACAGTTACATACAACTTTCCATATGAAAGATCTTGGCCAACTTACATCCTTATGAGTATTAGAAGTTCATCATCAAACAAATGGTATTTGTTTGAACCAACAAAAGTATATTCAAGATCTTATCACTTTGGCTGGTCTAGAGGATGCTTCTTCTAGTTGATACTCTTATAGAGGTAAATGTAAAAATTAGGAAAAATGAATGAAACATTTTCTCGATGATCCTACTATTTATCGGCGCTTGGTTGGGAATCTTATATACTTGATAATTATGCGTCCTAATATATCATATGTTGTTCATTAAATCAGACAGTTTATGTTCTCTCCTCGATATTTACACTTGGATGCAGTTTGACACATCATTCATTATCTTCAAGGCTCGTCTACTCGTGGTTTATTCTTTCCAGCTGACTCATCTCTTATACTTGTTTCCTATAGTGATGCTGATTGGGCTATATATCTAGATACATATCGATCTACTACGGGTTGGTATATATTTTTGGGCGATGCTCTAATTTTTGGAGGTGTAAGAAATAAGATCTTGTTTCTAAATCTTCTACTGAATTCGAGTATCGTGTAATGTCTAGTGCTTCTTCCAAAATTGTATGGCTACGCAGTATTCCTGAGGAGATTAGGATTTTCTCAAAAAACTTTTACCCCTCTTCATGATGATAACACTAGTGTCATTCAGATTGCCAACAATCCTGTTTTTTATGAGTGCACCAAACACATTGAAGTTGATTGTCATTCTATTTGAGATACTTTGGAAAAACGGGTGATATCTCTTATGATCTCTAAGTGGGTGATATTTTCACCAAAGCTATAACTCGTCAACGACATTAATTTCTTATTGGCAAATTGTTACTGGTTGATTTACCAGCATCAATTTGAGGGAGGATGCTAAAAGGAAATAAATTAAATTAATAATTAACTTATTTTAGTCAAAGATTTAGTTAATATATATTGAAGAACAATATTTACGGTAATCAATTATAGTAAATAGTCTAAGCTAACAAAGTTTTCAGAAAGAAGACACACTTTTGACAACAAAGTTTTGAGAAAATTATATTTACACAACAAAGATAGAAAATTCGGAAAGTTGGCAACAAATTGAGAATAACCGTATACTGTAAGTGATAGGGTCAAGTGTGAAACGTATGGAGTGATTGATCAAGAAGGTCGTCTTTTAAGGCATCCATAAAACATCGAATATTTAAGGATTTATCTTAAGTAAATTTGTAACTAGGGAAAGTTTTAATGAAATGTTCGGATCACTATTAATCTACAATCTTTATATTGAAAATATTCTCATAGTATATTTTTTTATATAATATTTTTGTGCCTTCGGTTAGATTACCTTTGAATGGTTTGTGTATTAAAGTTGTGTGCCTTCGAATAGATTACCTTCAAATAGTTTGTATGTATAATCTTTTATACCTTCGATGGCTTGCTTGTCTACTATTTTATGCCTTCGAATGGATTATCTTTGAATGACTTGTATATTCAATCTCTTATGTCTTCGAATGAATTACCTTTGAATGGCTTGTATAGTCACTATTTTATGCCTTCGAATGGTTTGTGTATTCACTTTGTTGTACCTTTGAATGGATTAATTTCAGATAAATGAGATTTAGATATAAAAATAAGAAGTTGAAAGGAAATCAGATAGAGTCGATGGGTTAATAGCAAGTAAAAAATTGTATTATGTGACCCAAAACTTAATGAAATTCAGGTTGAATATCATAAAAGTGAATTGGCCATGCCAATGACTTATACAAAAACTTCCGACTAAAATCACAAATTTCTTTGTATACAACAAGGGCTTGCACAAAACAACATGATATAAATCTACTGGTCTTTAGGATTATTCTCATCGATATTTTATTCTTCTCCTTATGTTGAAATCCCACTTTTTGAGTACCCTGCAACACTATCATCAGAGCCATCACTGGGTGAATCCTCATGTATACCTAACTGACAGCTATGGCCAACCAGCTCCCACAAAGATCTGAGGACTGGTTTGAGGAATAACTTATAAAATTCCAAAACCATGTTGGATTTGATTGAGGCATCTCCCTTGCTTATGGAATCTAGAATCATATTGGCTTATGCGTCTAAAGCATCCTTTGTCTCTTGTGTGTCTTGAACCTTAAGAGAAGTCACCTCTCTTTCATAGTTTTTAACGAGGGTCTATTTATCATTTTTTTTCCTTTAATAGTCGTTCAATGGTACGCATATCAACAGTTTTCTAGATATTTCGGCAAAGTTATCTCTTCAGAGCTGTATGAATACAGCCCTTCTTAATCCGTCTATGCTTTGGCAAATTCTTCTTTAATTGAATTGACCTCTTTGGCTACATGATCAACACTAGTATTTTCCTATTCAATGGAAGCCTTCTGATTCTTGTTTTCCTCCAAAAGAGAAGCAATGGTCTCTCTATGGGACCTCGCATCTCTTTTCAGATCGAAAACGGGCCTCACGTAAATCATCATCGAATATCCCAATGTGTCATTCTCCTTTGAAAAATTGAAGGGCACGCCATCAAATACCACATCAGTGGCATTACTTGTAGATACAGAAAAGTCCTTCTCAAAGACCTCAAAGGCAAACTATATGTATGCCTCTCAAGGGTGCAAAGCAACAAAGAAGGAGGGCGGATACTGAAATTTTTGCAGGGTCAACAGTGGGGATTATAGGACGAATGATTTCTGAGCGGAGGATAATCTTCGAATTGGTTGAGCTTTTTTTCTCTTCTTATCTCTTTGGTCACTGCCATGTTTCCTTCTCTTGTGTGTCTTTTTCTTCTTAGACACATAAAGCTTTGTGGGTGTTTCACCCTATTTGATAGTGAAAGTAACAACAACTAACAAGTATTTATTAATCTCATATGGCTACTCTTCAGTTCCAGCTTCGATATCACTTTTTGATGTGCCTTCTTGTTTCGATGGTTAAGGGCTCTGTTTTTTGTTAGAAGATATACCTTTCCATTAGGAGCTTCAACTCTCTTTAAAATAGCAGATGGCCAGGGAGGTGTAGTAACCTTCTCCCATGCCAAGTCACGTTAAGGGTTAGTCCTCTAAAGATGACTCCGAACAAAGTTAGTAGGAGTGAAGCATTGATGGAAGCCATTGGATAATTCTCCTCGATCTAGAGGTTTAGCTTCTTGAAAGTGACCTTCACATCTTTTAGTCGATACATATAAGGCTTCAAAATAGTTGTTGAAGGAATTAAGTTAGAGAAAAGTTATAATATATATATATAGGAGTTCGAAGAGGGCTACCTGTATTCTTTCAGTATATGGTAAGCCAACTCGGATTACTCTACGATGTGATTTTCTTATTTCCCACTATCCACTGATGAAGAGAAACTGCATCATCCATAATTTATCTTCCCTCAACAAATAATTTACCATATTATATTCATTCTCCATATTGAAGGAGTACAATAGAGTTTGGGAATGGCGAGACAGCCCCGCAATAGCAACAAATTCTTCCATTGTTATAGGAATTTTTGAGAGCCTATATGCTATAATACATGTCATCAAGGTAAACCAGACGTTCATACTAGCCTGCCTTGGACACAATCTTACTAAACTAAAATATTTTACGATCTCAGGGTCTAAGGGAAACAGTAGGCCCCAATTAAGCACATTTGGATAAGCAACTAGCTCTTTAGGAACGCAGCTCATCGGGGTTTCTCCGGATTTAGGTAGTCTAACTTTCACTACTTCATGGAACCCCCACTTTTCACGAATAACATCTAATTCATTTTCATGAAAATAAGTATGGGAAATGTTGTTTAGCCAGAAGATGTTTGGCACTGACCTTTATAAAGTTTGGATTTACGCTTCTAGCCAATGACGAAGAAAGTGCTTAAGATTATGTTTTAAGAGATTTTCCTTTGGCATTTTCACCAATACTACTACTTTTATTCTTCGAAGATTTCTTCTTTGTTGGCTTTGAAGTCTCCCCGGTTTGACTAGATGTCTCTATGGGAGAGTCCTCACTAATATCCTTTATATTTTCTTTCATCACCTTAAAAATAGATCCTAAAGGTTCAATATGCTGAGAGGTTGTGTTTTACTCTTTATTTGGTTGTTGGGGGAGATATTGGTTTAGATACCTTTAATAGGGTTGTATTTTTTGTTAAAATGGGATGGTGGTCAAACTTCCTAAATTCAGTCGAGACAACGGCATATTTCATACCCTCTCACTGAATAATAGTCTAGACATCGTCTACACTCCTTGTAAATTTACGTAGAAATCCAAGGCAAAGCTAACCCATCCGTGAAGCTAAGGACAATGCAGCAAAAATAGTCTTTTAACAACCCATCACCATAAAATTTGAATAGGGAAGGAAACACTGCACCCCTACCAGTTATCTCTCTTAATAATAACTGAAGCAACTCAGTTATCTCTCTACTCTTTATCTTACATTGATTATACCTTCACCATATTACTAAAATACCATCCAAACCAAATTAATCCTCGTCAATAGCCATATACTACACTGAATGAACTTTTTCCAGTAGTCCGCTTGTGGTTCTTCTTATTAGAGAACTCCATATGATAAAGTCTCTGATTCAACCATTTTAAATTACCAGCCACCTTTGCATGCAACATGTTTTCTAATATTCTATTAGTCACATCGACATGCCCATCCGTTTACGGGTGATATAAACTACAGAAACTCAGTTTTTGTGTTAATAAGTCATTATATGATTCTCAAGAAATGCCCCATATCCTGATAAAAGATGATGTGCATAGGTAAGTCGTGCAATCAATAAACCGCTCTAAAGTAGAAAGTTGTAATATTTACCACATCTGTCATTTTTTACAGGCAATAAAGTTAGTTATCTTAGAAAAATGACCAACCACCATAAAATTGAAATCATTACGTCTTTGTATTTGTGTTGACCCGGAAACATAATTCATGGTCACAATTCTCCATGGTCTCTCTGGTATAAGAAACAACAAGTATAAAACCGCATTGGAAGACGTAGCTTTCCTCGGATGAAAAATTATGCATCCACCTTTCGTCATAAAGACACAATTGATAGTATGATCTTGACCATCATCGAGTATTTACTAAACTATCAACATCTTTCAAATCCAAACAGAAATGTATAAAATATTACTTTTAAACATATAACCATTTGTCACATAATATATATTTCTCAGATTGGCCTCAACATTCTCTAAGATGGGACCAAAATAACGATCCGTAGCCATCAAGTCCTTTATCAATTTAAAACCAATTACTTCACATTCCATGCAAATCATTAGATTAACTGCCTAAAATGTATGTTGGATATAATAGGTAAACTATTCGGTAAACATTTCCCATCGAGTGTGGCTCACGGAAATCTTGTTTGGCTCTGCAAGTGCTTCAATGCATCATGATCTATATAACATAAAATCATTGTAAGCAAGATACAAACTCTAGTATTTCAATGTCCGAACCATAATATAGAATTCCATATTGTAAGTATTGTAATTAAGTTTTGAGCAATTAAACTTCTCACTAAAATAAGCAACACGACACCCCTTTTGATTTAACAGAATCCCAATACCAAATCCAGACACATCACAATGTAACTCAAATCTCTTAGAGAAGTCAGGCAGAACAAGAATAAGTGTTGTCGTCAATCTTACTTTAATCTCTTCAAACATGGATATTCATGAGTCCAACAAAACATCTTGTCTTTCATACATTCCATAATGGGTGCCATGATGGTACTAAATTTATAGATGAACCACCGATAGAACGCAACCAGCCCATAAAATGAACAAACTTCTATAATAGAGGTATGTATTGCGAATCTCGAACTGCTACCATTTTGGAATCATTAATTGATAGAACGTCTAAAAAATCCAAAGAATATGACCGAATATGTCATACACGAGCATTTGATAATTCCCCCATAAAATATTCTTGCCTCAAAACTAATAATACTTCCCACTGATGTTAAAGGTGCAAGTCTTCGGTAGTAATGTAAATCAAAATATTATCAATGTAAACAACCACTAAATTTATAATGAATGGATGAAATACATGATTCATCACCCTCATAAAAGTATAAGGTGCATTAAAAAGACAAAAAGGCATAAATATCCGCTAAAACAAGCCCTTTTTGGTCTTTAAAGTTATTTTCTACACATCCCACATTCTGATACAAATCTGGGATCTTCTTTTCACATCCAATTTGGTGCACACTTCGACGTCACTCAATTAGATTGAAATATCACATAGATCACTCGAAAATTATCATCACGTTCGCATAATTGATTTGTAAAAAACTACATCTTTATCGCACAACCTACATGATGAACACCCTCGATGTGGCACGATATCTGCGACAAACATCACTTTCTAGAAACCCCAATCTAAAATCCTAACTCCTTCAAATTTTACTTATTTTATATATAAAAAAGTATCCTAAACCTAGATCCATCACTTCCGAACAATAATAATAAAAATAACTAAAACCATAAGAAAATCAATTTTCTAAAAATAATAATTTCCGATATAAATAACTACAATTCTAAAGAATGTAATCAAATAAAAAAGATATTTTTATACTTGTATGACATACCTTAACGTTACTGTAAAGTCAGATTTGTAAAATAAGTAGTTTGATAGATGGGTATATTGAGAGGTTTTGAGCGTAAAAGAGAGGGGAACAATGTTGTAAGATCTAATAATTTTTAGTCATATTTATGATAATTGTTGCGGGATATGTTCTTGTGAAGGGCTTAGAGGATCTGACGAGGAGCAAATAAAAGCTCTTTCCAAGTTGTTTGCTTATTATCACTTATGCTATTCCTCCTGAGTTGCCAATGCAATTATCAATAGCTGTTAATACATCTTTGATGGCATTAGCACGACATGGAATATTTTGCACATAACCTTTTAGAATTCCATTTGGTGGGAAGATTGACATTTGCTACTTCGATAAAACAGAAACATTAGCATCATATGACATAGAATTTCGAAGAGTTGGAGGATTGACCGGTAATTTAGAATTAGAATCTGATGTGACGAAGGTTCATTTACACACATTTGAGATCTTGGCCTCTTGTCATGCCTTAGTATTTGTAGAAATAAGCTGGTTGGGGATCCTCTTAAGAAGGTTGCACTGAAGAAAATTGATTGGATTTATAAATCTGATGAAAAGGTCATGCCTAAAAAGGAAAGTGGAAACACCATGTTGAATTTATATAGTTAATTGTATTGGATTCATAGGCCAATAATATGTTGTGGATCTAAGTGTAAGTAATCGGGTTGAATTTGGAAACTCCAAAAGCGATGACCCAAATCGCAATATTTAAGCGTGAATTAATAACTCGCGGAGTAAATCAATTTAATCGATTTACTAGCTTGTGATCTTCGATTACAAGACAAGTAGTGAATGTGTTGTTTAAACAAGAAAATATGATGATAATAACTAAGATCGTCGATTTTTTTATGTATATGCAGAATACCCTGATCCCAATCCAGATTGGAGGGTTGTGTTGGTGTAAATGAACCAAAACCGCAAAGCAAGGTTCAAAGCCTATGTATATTTTAAGTCGTTAGCTATTTTTAGGGTTGATACTATGGCAGTGAATTCTCTCAAAAAATGCACACTGTAAGTCTAACAACATAGTTGGTTGGTACGATTTCAACTTAAATTTATGGGAAGAGTCTTTTACATTTTATTTTGTTTCATGATGATGACTTAAGGGGTGTTGTTAGCCCTCATGAAGATGCAGTTGTAATTAGAGTAGAAATAGTAGGTAATTCTTAATTTGTAAGATACATAATACCAAATTTACAATTTTCAATCCATGCAATATTATGGTTTTCCAAGATACATGATCTTAAATTTATTTTTTACGCATTCAATTGCTTTTAAGACCTTTTCTAGAAGTTCCTATCAATTTTATCATCAACATATGTAGCTATGATAGCAAATCCTATAGTGGTATTTTTATAGAGACACATTGACAAATATGATTATTTATATATCTCATTCACTTAAGTGATCATACGGCATTGATTCATGTTGTTTAATTCATATACAAATTTCTTAAGTTTGAGTGAATACATGTGACGCAGTTTTCTTTTGCACAATCTAAATCCTTTTGAGATTTTCATGTGCATATTTGTATCTAAAACATTTACGTTTATATATAAATATTATAATTGGAGATCATTTAATAAACTAATTTAATAACTAAAATGTAAATAAATAAATAAAAATTCAAATATGAAATAAAAAAAATCAGTGTAACCACATAAAAAATAAATTAAGCAACATGTTTTTAAAATGTATAAATATTTTTAATATAATCGACCTAATCGAGATAAATAGAGATCCTTGATTTGTTTTATTAATGGTATAGTTATTTCATCATAATTATTTTTTATTTGATTGATATCTTAATATATTTATTAAAATATAAAGGACCTAAACATTTTAGTTTTATTTTGATAATTTAAGGTGGTCCATGGTATGCTTAATTTTATTTTTTTGCCAGACCAAATTACATCATCAAATGTGTCCACAAGTGTTGTTTATCCTTTTAGTGTTTTAAATACTTTTGCGCCCGATTTTACGGATATAAAAGCTCAATAATCAACATATTAATATATCTTAAACCTATCTTTATCTTATTTATTTTAGTGTAATTGGATCGACTAGTCGACCAATTTAATCATGATATATTATCAAACAAGTCGTAGAGTGCGGAGTGCACGCTTGTTAGATTATATCACAATTAGCGGGGTCAAGGGGCGGAGCCCCTGGCTGGGGTCGAGCTGAATTTCGGTTATTGTTGCAAGTCAACAGAATTTCGAAATTGAAAATTTGACCGTTTTATTCAAATTTTAAATTATAGTCGTTTTATTACAAAACCAGTTAAGATACCCTAACTGCCCTAACTTCCAAACTGTTTTTGGTTGGTCGAATTTATAAATATGGGTTCTGTTGAAAAGAAGATCATATCATTTTCATCCTCTCTGTTCAAAGTATATATCTCTGATTTTATCCAATTGAAATTTTTGGAGAACCCCAAAAATATTTCAATAAGAAATTGTTTACAAGACTTCAGAGATTATCCGGAAACGAAACACTATTTTCTACACTTTACTACAAAAGTTGCCATCTCAATCATAGGGTTTCGCTTTTTAAAAATAAAAATGTAGATCATAGTAAACATACAAAATTAGTAATATAACATTATCTTACTATTAGAAAACCTTAAAGGATAGAAGATCTTTGTTTTTCAAAAACCGTATGACTTTTATAAAATACAGAAGCATTTTAGAGAGGTTATAGATTTTCAAAAATAGCAACTCTGCAAAGTAATTTTATATGTAAGTTGTTTTAAAAAAATGATAAAAATGTAAAATATCCCCACTACAAAGAGTAAAAATATGTTTTTTTGGTATCACTACACTTAAGAGAGTACAAATGCCATTTATTTAGTCATGCCCATAAAAGTAACGAATTATATGTTTGTCAAGATTCTTAGCGTATGTCTATATTTGTTTTAACTTTTATTATTAGTTTTATAACAAACATTAAATTTTTTTAACTTAATTTTTTTTATAAAAGAATCTAAATTTAAGATTAATATTTTAAAATAAAATTGATAATGATATAAACAGCCTCATCCATAATATACAATAGATCAAAAGATTGAAATCCGTTTAGGTGAACCACTACAAGACTTGGCCCGTTTGGTTAGACTTACAAATGACCAAGACTGCTCGATAAGGACTATTCAGAATAAGAAAAAGGAAATATGGACCTAATCATATTTATAAGTATTTATAGTTTGTTAGATCTCAGTGTTAAAGATATAAATATTTTTTAATATATAAGTTATGATCTCCTTTGATTGTTGGAGACAAATCTCATGTTTCTGTCTAGTTTAAAGACTAAACATTACTTTATTGATTATCATTAAGTTTTAGATTTTTTGTTATACTTTACCATTTAACTTTAGATTTCAGATCCCATCAAAATCCATATAAGCTAAATTATACTCACTAATTATGTTCGGTAAGTGAGAAAACTAGTACTCAGTAGTTTCTCAGTCAAAAACAAAAATAATTATCATTAAAAATATCAAGATTATAAAAAGCTATGAAAAACCACTTAATTTGTCAATATGGACGGTATTAGAAAAGAAGTGGAAGAGACAATTTTACATGCGCCAAATGCGGTGGTCCAGATGGTCGATTGCCAACGTGTAGAACACGAATTAAGGAGGGAACATACTTGGATGATGCATGAAATTATGTATGCTAGCTCTCAACCAAAGGTAAAATCAAAGATCAAAGTAAAGTCTATAGTTATCAAGCCTCAGAAAGATCTTAGCAATCAAAGCCTTAGTGATGTTGACAATAACTTGACTCAGAAGAAGGACCACATCTGCAAAGATTCTACCACCACCTACAACAATTAACAAAAAAAAATCATAAAAAAAGGCATTCCGAATCTTCGAAAAAGATAGGCATAACAAAATCATTACTAAAGAAACTCAAATCATTTCTAAACACGATAAGTCTGGCATCAATGAAAAAGAAGTCATAAAGGCCATCAAATCTCTTGACCATGACTACAACTTGTCAGCCTCTCTAAATTACGAATATCTCATATATGGAATCAATTCTCCTAATCCGAACAACA
Source organism: Limnanthes douglasii subsp. nivea (assembly GCA_036936605.1). Lineage (NCBI taxonomy): Eukaryota > Viridiplantae > Streptophyta > Magnoliopsida > Brassicales > Limnanthaceae > Limnanthes > Limnanthes douglasii. The sequence goes on along the minus strand of JAUPFV010000001.1, from coordinate 387,527,701 downwards.
TAAAAAGTCTTCCAACTACTCCAATTCTAAAGATGAATGAGCTAGGTACAAATTTTCAAAACTTTCTCAATAAAGAACTAAAATAAGGTAAAAACAAGAAGAAAATATGATGATAATATGATGATAATAACTAAGATCGTGGATTTTGTTTATGTATATGCTGAATACCCTGATTCCAATCCAGATTGGAGGGTTGTGTTGGTGTAAATGAACCAAAACCGCAAAGCAAGGCTCAAAGCCTGTGTATATTTTAAGTCGTTAGCTATTTTTGGGGTTTATACTATGGCAGTGAATTCTCTCAAAAGAGGCACATTGTAAGTGTAACAACATAGTTGGTTGGTGCGATTTCAACTCAAATTTATGGGAAGAGTATTTTATATTTTATTTTGTTTCATGATGATGATTTGAGGGGTGTTGTTAGCCCTCATGAATATGCAGTTGTAATTAGATTAGAAATAGTAGGTAATTCTTAATTTGTAAGATACATGATCCCAAATTTACAATTTTCAATCCATGCAATATTATGGTTTTCCAAGATACATGATCTTAAATTTATTTTTAAAATACTCTCCTAAAGTTTGTTTCTCTTTATTCTTCTGAATTTGAATCCAAGTTGAAATGTATGTGAGAATCACTAGCACTTTTGATTTTGTTCTAGCAAATTCATAATATTGTTGTTAGAGTGATTCATGATTCATAATATGGTTACTTGATCTCTAAGGTTGAAGATGAAAGGGGAATCGAGAAACGTTTCATGTGGTATAGTTCTTTGCAAAGAAAAATGTATGTCAATAGTGTAGTTTTGAAATAATTTAGTGACGTAGGAGTAACTAGTCATGTGATTAAATAGTTCAGTCGAATCTTTGGTGTCAATTTTCTATATATATATATATACCATTTTTTTGTCTTTTTCTAGTTTTTGAATTGTTTTTTAATATTTTATTTATAAAGTTTTCTTTAAAATAGATTTAAAATAGGAATTTGCTATATTTTCAGTTTTTTTATTTATGCCGTTGTTTTTAACGAGCGCATACTCAAACTAAGAAAATATTTATAAAGCGATTCGAACTTATGATCCTTGGTCACAAGCATGTCTTACTCCACCAACTCGGCTATCCCTTTTTGGTTAAGAGTGATTTTTTTTATAAAGATAAATGTGGGTGTATATGTATATATATGATGTACAAGGTTACAATCGTCCAGAGAGTCGTATGATCTCACAAATGAGTACAATGAAGGGTAACAGTGTACCTAAAAGAAAGAACATGTTCGAAGAGTGGCGCGTCCGCAACCGCCTTGTGTTTGATGAAGAGACCGTGACCGAAGACACCATCGTCATTCGAATCACTCTCACAACCTTGAAGATTTTATCCAAATTATATCCGCATTATCGACTCACATGTTAGAGTCTTTGCTCATTAATGTACTCAATTTTTCAGATTTTTAATGTAATAATAATTGAACTTCTATTGTTGAATGGACATCATATACAACCCTATAGTAATAATTTTAAAATTTTATTCATCATCGTAAGTCATAACATTCGTTAAAAATATATGTCTGCTTGTACCATGGCATGAAGCATTGACTAGATTACATAATACTCAAGTAAATTAGTATATTAATAATAGTATTCGCTGTAACCGACTCGCATGAACTTAATTACCCCGTTGGTCATTTAACAGCTCTTGTGAAAATGTTTATATTCTCTAACAGAAGACAAACACAAACACCGATCTTTGATTTCTTGGATAGATTCGTAATGTTGGCTTGGTCCGGTATTGTTTAACGCCTCAAACAGCTTCTGATCAATGTATACACCAACCCCACCATAAGAATTACAATATACTGGTGTGCAATATAACAGTTGTCCTCTATAAACGCATGTATTGCACCCACCTCCGCCCATAGTACAGTCATCATTGTCACAAATACATAGGATTGGACCTCTCAAGCATATGCTTACATTGCCGGTGTTTGTATTGGGATCACCGGTGTTGTAAATACTATGTGGGTGTGGTTGGTCTGCACCGGTGGTGTGCTGTTACCCGAAGGGTATTGCTATTCCACACCGCTTGCGTCGTCTATAATAGGACTCGTATTTTATTTTTATTACAACCGAGTTACACCATAAATATGCAATCAAGGAACAAGTTGTGGCAGATTTCCTGGTTGAGTTTCATTTGGAACGATTTTATGCAAAATCTTCTATCAATAAGTCTGTAAAAGAATGGGTAGTTTAAATAGACGAAGGATCCAGTATGACGGGTTGCAAGGTCAGAATTTATCTACTTTCCATATTTGGAGACTTAATGTATGAAGCAATACGTTTTGGTTACAAAGCATCAAACAACGAGGCAAAGTACTAAACATCAATAGTCGGGCTAAGACTTGCTCAAATATGTGACTAAGACTTGCTCAAATATGTGGTACAAAAAGAGTCTGATTGACAAGTACTCATGCATCAAACTCAAGGACAATCTGAAACAAGAAAAGAATAGTTGGTGAAGTATTTGCATGTATTGAGATAAACTTCTTCCTTCTTTACATGGGTGAAGTGTGAGCATGTGTCAATGGCTGAAAATTGGATGGTTTATTCATTAGCTACTATTGTGTAGACTAAGGCATATCCTTAGAAAGAATATATACCCAACACAAAAATAAAAAAAACACAGCATCAGGATTCGTAAAATCTTTGAAATTTAGAAAGAATTTAGGATTGAACTTGTACAAAACATTACACAAAAATAACATCCAAAGATCCAATGCATCCCACTATGTTCCGCGTACTTAGCATTAAAGATTCACTCATTCTCATTAGTTGAATAACATAGTTTCACTTTATCATGAAATGAAACCGAATCATGATTAGCCTCTATTATGTGTACGTAAAACTAAAAATTTGATGTAAACAAATTTAGCAACCGAAACATTTTGAGTTAGAAATCAACAAAGCATCATCTATACATGTACATTTGTTCAGCTTATAAGTATTCTCATGGATGAAAATCGAAAGGAAAGACAATCCCAATAGAAAGAAGAGAAAAATAAACCAATGATCATCGAAAAGATTAGTATGGTAAGAGAAGTATGCAAATCAAACATAAATTTAAAAAATTTGAACAATGAAAAATTACATGAAATACAGCCTTCAGCCGCAGTAAAGCAAAGTTGAAATAGCGCATCATTTATTGAATAAAAATAAGTAATTATAGAGTAGTTAGTATACATGGCAGGAAGGCCTAATCGACATGAAATAGAAACATTTGCTTTTACAAAATTAGCAACGCCACAGGTTTACCTGATACACATAATCCCCTGGAGCTCCAGTGCTACCGGCTAAAAATCCAGCCATCATTATCGTAGATGCCTTAAAGACCAAATCCTTGATTAGGTGTCGGAAGTTTGACATACCACATTAGCAATACCGTGCATACCACTATGAGAAACAAGTGATGCTACTTTGTATAATGCAGTAACCTTTACAAGTTTGAAAACAAAAAACATAAGTTTGAGACTAAACTTAATTATAAAAACAATTAATTAAATGAACTAATAACCAATTTTAATAACCTATATATTATCTTCTTACTGATAAGGAAATAGATTCATAAGAGACTTAAATGTAATTAATAAGGACTTGAATGATAAGTTCTATTAATAAAGAATAAGATTAAAGCTTTATAGGGAGAATAGGGACTGAAATGTAAATAAATCTTTTATGTAACCGAATTTGTAACTAACTCAGTGGGCCTATTTAAAGAGGTCAATGAGACTGATTACACCTATGAAAAAATAAGAGGAGAGAGATTATATTCACCATCTAAAAATCTCTGTTGATTCTTAGTCAATATTCTCAATCTTCTCAATCCAATTTCTATTCTCACCAAATTGGCGCTAGAAGAAGGGGTCGAAGATACCTTGATCGATAGATCAAAAATCGAGTCTCAAATTTTTTCGTTGTTTTGAAGCATTTCGTTTATATTTTCGTTGATCGGAGATGAATTCGGAGGAAGGAGATAATCCGTTTGTTCGAAAGGCTTTGGAGACATTGAGATCGGATCTGCAAGAGAAAGAAGCAGATGAATCAATTCCGATTCGATCAAGCCAATTTGATTTTGAAGGTAAAATGAATGAGTTGTTAAGAAAAGTGGCAGAACTTGATAAATTTGCTCAAAAGAAACAAGATAATAATGGCGCTAGACTTAGATCTGAAATAGCAAGAGGTAATCGGGATGATCAGTCGGACCCATCGAATAACGTCGGCGATGTTCAAGATGTTCAACGTAAAATACATTTTGAGCGTAAGAAGGAACATAGTAGAATGAGAAAAAAGGAAAAGTTGCAGAAGCGACGGTATGTAGATTCTAGTGAAGAAGATTTTGAAAATTTGGAATCAGATAAAACACAAGATATAAGCATTTTCGAAGTCATTCAACAGAAGGAGGATATGAATTTTGGCCAGCTAAAATGTATAAGGAAGGAAGGCAAAAGAGGGAAAAACGAGTGTATTCGCCTCGGAAATTTGAAGGCGAACCAAGTTTGTATGCTACTGTGGGAATGAGGAACGAAGACCAGTTTGTTCAAGGAGTAAATTTGAGGGATTCACCGTTGATTAGTGCGATTAGATCTGTACCACTTCCGAGGCGGTTCGACATTTCTAAAATTGACAAGTTTGATGGAACTCAAGATCCAGATGATCATATAGAGCAATTCAAGAACTATATGACTAATTTCGAGGATGATGATAAATTGGTTTGTAGGGCATTCTCTCAGACATTCAAAGGAACTGCATTAAAATGGTATAATAAGATTCCTAAGGAATCCATTGTAAATTTTAGAGGCTTTTACACAGCTTTTCGAAGACAGTTTGTGGGAAGCAAAGAAATGAGAGCTAACGGAGATACGATAATACAATGTAAGCAAGCTGTGGGAGAAAAGTTGAAGGATTATACTAAAAGATTTGTGTCAACAAAAGCAGGATTAGATGATTGTGAGGAAGTGGTAGCTATGGCAGCGTTCCGACAAGGATTGTTGCCAGGAGATTTAGCTGATGAAACAACAAGGCGTAGGGCATTAACGTTTGGAGCTCTCATGGCTCAGGTTGAAGATCAGATCAAAGTCGAAGAGTCTACTCGAGTTCGAGGAGGAAATAATAGTGTTCAGAAAGGGAATAGTCAAGTGGGAAACAATCAAGTGAACGCTTCGAATAATAACTCGTCACGGGCAAGGGGTAGTCAAAATGTTTCCAATCGAGGAGGTTCGAACTCATATCAAGGGGGTTCTAATCAGCACAATTTTAGTAATCAATACCAATTCAGACCAAGATCGAATGTGTGGGTAAAACCAGAATATTATGCTGATTTGACTGAAAATGTGGCATCGATTTATGAGAAAACCAAGGGAACAATAAATTTTAGAAAGCCGGTACCAATTAATAGACCAAGAGAGGAACGCAATAGCAGGTTCTGTAGGTATCATGATGATATTGGGCATGATACAAATGATTGTATTGCTTTGAAGAAGGAAATGCAGATTTTGATAGAGAATGGAAAATTGTTGGAGTATGTCAAAAGGTACGCTAAAGCCATAACTCAAAAGGTAAGTAATCATAACTCTAAGCAGGAAAGTGCATTGATGATTTTAGATGTTGCAGAGGATGAATTTGATGTGGCTTCGGAATATGTCGACCCAGACCCCAGTCGATTGTTGTTGATTTCAGTTGATGAGCTGATGTGTAAGGGACGTGTTCGAGATTTATGTACGTTTTTGAGTCATTGGCAATATTTGGGGGAGACTCAATGACTAATGATACTAATAATTCGAGGAAAAGACATATAGTAAATTTAACTCATCAAATTGAAGGAGGAGCATCAGCACACCTATACAATAAGAAGAATGTCCCATTTATAATTTTCGATGGAGATAATTTGAGAGGAATTACAGGACCACATGAAGATGCAGTAGTCATTGGAGCAAAAGTGTGTGGGGTAGAAATTCGACGAGTATTGATTGATACTAGAAGTTCTGCTAATGTGTTGTTCAAATCAACATATGATAGATTAAACGCTTCGCCTCGGATAGAAAGGTCAGAAAGAACTATAATTGGGTTTACTGGTGCAACAGCGAACGTAGTAGGGGAATTTGAAGGTGAAATTTCTCTGGGAAAATGGCCTTTTAAAAAGAAAGTACAAGTACTTTTTATGGTGGTAGATTGTCCGTCGAGCTACAATGTTATCTTTGGAAGGTCATGGCTGGCAAAAATGTATGTTATAGTTTCTACAGTTCATCAATGTTTGAAATATGTAGTCGGGGATCGAATTGGTGTAATTCGAAGTGATCAAAAAGTAGCTAGAGAATGTTATGCTGCTGCATTTAGACTACGTGATAAAAGTACCGGTGATCCAATTGAGAAATAGCAATTTGGGGGGTTGCCTTCTAGTAGTAAAGATGAAGGAATCGATGATCCAAGGTCAACCCCAAGTTCTGTGATAGTAAGTGAAGAAATAGAAGAATATGTCTTCGATAATAACAGAGTACTTCGAATTGGGACTTTATTGTCTTTATTAGTGCGAGAAAGATTATTGAATTTTTTTGTCTAAAAACTTGGATGTGTTTGCTTGGAAGTCTGAGGATGTAATAGGGGTCCCAATTGATATTATATGTCATAGTTTGGCTGTGGATTCGAAGATCAAGCCAATAATACAAAAAATGAGAGCTTTTTCTTTGGAAAAATCTGAGGCCATAATTTCGAGGGGGATGTCTCCTAACCTCGACACCATAATGACGGAGAGTAAAGTGAACATTTGGTTTGGAGTGACTTGTGTTGGGCACAACCCAAGAATTTCGAAGTACTCTACAATCATTGGATCGAGAGGAAATCGAAGTCCCCAGTTGAAAAGTTCAGGGTAAACTACCAATTCGTTTTTCTGACAACTCAAAGGTGTTTCTCCTTGTATTGGTAGACGAAGAACGATGTTGTCTGTTAATCCCCATTGTTTCTTAAGTTCTTTCTCTGATTCGGGGTAGTAAGTATAGGGTACGTTTTTTAGGGCTAGAATGTACCGAGGACAAAGTAGTTTTAGGTTTTCCTGAACCAAGGCGGCAACATCTTCAGGGAGGGTAATAGGAGCTTTCTTTCCTCGAATATTCCTTGAAGGGATTACTTCTTCTTCCGCCTCGGATTCGGCTTCGGCATTGGATTCAGTGGCTTCAGAATCATTTTCTTCATCAGTAACTTCATCGCGAAGACTGCGAGTTTGAGTCTCAGTTTGGGATTGTTTTCGTTTTCCATAAGAACTGGTTGACTATTTTCTGGCGTAACGTCAACCAATTCTTGTGGGGGATGAGAGGAGGTTTATGCATCGTCACCCATTGCTAGGAAGGTTGATGTTTTGTGAAATTTAGCTTTAACCGCTTCGGATTGTGGGATAGATGATTTGGGTTGTAGTTTTTTAGGAGTTGGAGGTTTGCCAGAATTGACAGGCTTAGGTTTTCGATGTGGTCTTAGTAATGGAAAAGTGGATTGATTTTGAGGAGGAGAAGATTGCTGGCTAGATCCTGGGTTTGATGCTAGGGGCGAAGACGAATTAGCAAGGTTGGAATTGAAGTTACCGTATTTGAAGGTGGTAGAGGAGAAGCGGGAAGCGTTGTGGATTAATCTAGCAGCTCTGTATTCCTCAGCTCTTTCTCCAATACAGAACCAGTCGTAAGCACCAAAAACTTGATTACCAGGACCAGGGAAGAGAGATTTCTTTGGTTTTCTTGGTTTTTTGGGTTTAGATCTTTTGTATTTGGGATATCTTCTCATACAATAGACATTAATCTGGGGAATTGTTTTTTGTGACTGAAGAAATCGACGTTTCTGGTGAAGGTAGCTAATGAGGTTGAAGGTTGAAGAAGAACCAGATGAAGATAGCTTGGGAGCGATGATTTTTCTAAAAAGTTCTTAGTAAGATGAAGCTAAGTATTTATACTTGGGAAAAGACGACGTTGAGAATTTGAAGAGGCAAAACCAGTAAATTGTTCTTATTGGGTGGAATATAAAACATGGAGAAAAACTTGTCATGTCATAGACCTATCAAGAAGGGTCCAATCAATTTTTCAAGTAGGGGTATGTTAGTTGAAAAGTGTTAAAGACAGAAGATTCGAGGTCGAAGTAGAGTTGTATTTCTAGTTGATAAATTCGAAGCGAGCGGGGAGCTTATTTGCACTCATTTTTACATTCGAAGTGAAGTTGCAAGTCACTGGGCTCAGTCATGATAAAGGGGCTAGAGGAAAGAAGCTTTATTCACTTGGGGTAATGTTCGAAGACTGAATAGTTCTTATAAAATTATCTTTATAAGAACTAAGGGGGCTAGTGATAAGGAAATAGATTCATAAAGGACTTAAATGTAATTAATAAGAACTTGAATGATAAGTTCTATTAATAAAGAATAAGATTAAAGCTTTTATAGGGAGAATAGGGACTGAAATGTAAATAAATCTTTTATGTAACCGAATTTGTAACTAACTCACTGGGCCTATTTAAAGAGGTCGAGGAGACTGATTACACCTATGAAAAAATAAGAAGAGAAAGATTATATTCACCATCTAAAAATCTCTGCTGATTCTTAGTCAATATTCTCAATCTTCTTAATCCAATTTCTATTCTCACCACTTACAATTGATCAAGGTCCAAACCTAAAAATTGACGTTTGAATTTATGGTTCTGAATCAGAATTGAGCGGGGGCTTAATCAATCGAGAGGCTCCATAGTTTAAGAAGACAGTTGTAGCAGAGTGTATACTACTATTTATTTTTCGGTTAACTCTCCTACAAAACTTAACTTTTGTTTTTTTTTCAAAATTATTTTTTAAATTGAAATGAACTTTTTACTTAGCAGATAACAACATATCTTTGATTGAAAAATATTTAGAACCCGTCGAAATAAACTACAAAGTCACATATATAACTTTATTTAAAAACTGACTCATATAACCAATCACCGACAACTTATTAAGCTCGTTAATGAGATCCCAAAGCTCTCCAAATATAGATTGAATCTGGAATGAACATAAGAATTTGAACTCAAAAAAACATCAGTAATATACGAAGACACAAATCTGCACATGTGACTTTGAACAAACAAGGATCAGGAAAAAAACATACGTCAAACAAATACTTCTACTTTGTGATTGTGTATGGGGTTCCCATTGAATACGATATGTGCAAAATCTTCTGGAAATTATATATACGACCATCACATTTCTCGATACATTTGTGGTAGATTAATTTCATACACACAGTTTAGTCAAATTCAGAAGTGTTATTATTTAAAATCCTGAAAGAAAAGAGTGAAGCGTTTTACATGAACGCTGAAAACAACCACTGAGTTTATCCTAATAGAACAAACAGATTGGTCGATACTGACGAGTAAAGTCTATGAAAAAAGCATGCCAAATAATATTTCCTGACACTTCATACACTAACAGTTGTAGTTGCGTAAATACTGATTGAAAATGAGTGCTACAGCTTGACAGAGTTAAATAGAATTCGAATAAAATTGTCCATATAACATACCAAATGAAGATATTGACCAATATATGAATACTGGAAAGCCACCACCATCACCAGCATCATCCACATCTGTAGAGTACCTATAAAATTTTACAAGAGAGCTATTACCAGTTGCCTTGAGGAAACATCTCATAGATCTACTCATGTTAACCATCTGAGCAACGATAGTTACCTGTACTTCAACCAAATTTCATATATATTTCAAAATCATAATTTCATATGTGAGTGCATGTAAAGAGAACTTTAATTTAAGTTTTATTTAAGAAGGCCCTTTGAACTAGCATACTGGTATTGTGCCCACCGTAATTGTTTCCCATGTAAAACTTTGTTGAAGTATATGATTCCCAATCCAATAACAAATCTTTTCATAACAATACAATTAAACAACATTTTGCGAAGACAAAGAGGAGTTGAAACCCATCACTTAAAGGGAGATTAATATTTTACGTAAAAATATGAAATCAAAGAGTAGATATAACAATTCCTTGTAAGATGACAAAAGCTTGCTCTGATAAATAACCTGCAACAAAGGTCCCTCAAAACTCGTAATGACCTTCACTCTCCTTGCATTAAGGGGACGGGATCCGAACTCTCACCTGTAATAGATTTCGTCAATCCTAGGCGCCAAATATTTAAAAACATTTAGCTTTAAATATGACAAGAAATAGATACCGCGGGTTCTCTTTCTGTGGGGACGTCTCCCAGAATGAGTTTCATATGAGAGGGTATCGCTATCAGTCAACTCGGCAGTCTCAGCTTTATAGTTATCATCCTCACCGTCAGAGCTTACATCTGCCAAACCAGCAAGGTCCTCTTCTTCGACTGATACCATATGTTAAAAGCATAAAAGGCATGAGACAAGAGTGTGTTTGGAAAAAAAAAAGACTATCAGACTGCAAAGGCACACAGTCTGCACTAGCCGCACAGGTATAGTCAAGACCCATCAGCAGCACTTGGTTGCTTATCTCACTTTTAGCCACACACCAGCTTACTCCTTATACCACAAATCCAGCCCTATAAGATCAGACAAACTTCTTTAACAAAATCACTATATAATAGTCTCTAACTCAGGGTAAATGAAATAAAGATCTAATTGTGGCAGTTATTAATCAAAAAATGAGTAGAAACAAAGAGCAAGCGCGGAGCACCTTAATGATACCGGTGAGCGTCGCCGACGAGATTGATCGCATCAAAGCTACCCTCACATCCACTAGGAGACTACTACTTTTTAGTCTTCTGATCTAAACTACAATTTAGAGTCTGTGTTATTATAGTAAAACCTTTACTACCTGATCAATTAAGAAACTATAAACATAATAATAACCTAAAATATATTCCAAGATAATCAGAAAATCCAAACCCAATACATTCAGTATATCAAAAATTCATCACGTAAAAGATGGAGAAGTACCAAGAGGGTGTTCCAATTTGAATGGCCTTTCAGCCATGGATGCTTGTAATTCAGCCTTTGTGTTCGTAATATCAATTCGAAAATTAGGGTTTTGTAAAAAGAGACAGAGAAAGGAAGTTCAAAGACTGCAGAAAAAGTGAAGAAATGAAGAATTACACAGACAAGAAAGATGATTCGTGAACCTTTGATCCGATATTGGTTTGGTTTCGAGTTTGAGGAAGGCTAAGGACAGGTGAGCGCTTTTGGAATTTAGGATTTTGATTTTTAAGAAGGTTCGAGTTAATGAATGATATTTCGCTTTTTTTATCAAGTTTGGGTCAGATAATAGATTGGGCGGGTTTCAATTCCACTGTAAATTTGGGTAAGAAACGAGCGGCCAAAAATGGTGGTTTTAATTTTGGTAAAAAATTGATGAAAAAAAAGCTGCCAACTTGTATCGATCCAATGAATTAATTTAAAAATAAAAATAATAGTAATAAAACAAGTGATTTGTAAAAACGCTTCAACAAAACATATTGTGTAATCAAATAGTACGTTTGTTTCAATTTCGTCTTAAAAACTGACCCGCTTTGTATCATGGTCAAAATAGGTTGTGATGTAAAATGTTTTTTTTACAACACGTTGGCAACCGGAAAAGTGGGGTCGTTGTAAGAAGTATTTTATTTAGTAGTGATTAAACCACGTGGTTTTTTGGTTTTAAGAAAAGTCCTCTATAAGAAATCTTTTAGCAAGCCTCTACTGCGTTGCCTTGGATCTGATGAGTCTCAAGTAATCTTACTAGAATTAGACGATGGAGAAGGCTCTGCTCAATGTGGCTACAAATCTTTGACTATAAGGTTCTTATTAACAGGATATTGTTGGCCATGCATCATGATGGATACTAAATAGCTAGTGATACGGTGTGATATGTGCCAAAAGTTTAGAAATGCAATACATGTACTAGTAGTCCTTTTGGAATCAATATCCAAAGCAGTGTCATTTGATCGAAGAGGGCTTGATTTGGTGGGCCTTCTAGCAAAGGCATCCGGAGAGTGTTGAACCATTATATTAGTAGCGGATTATTTCTCTAAGTGGATGGAAGTTGCGCCTCTCTCCGGAACTACCTCTAAAGCAGTAATCAAGTTTATCTTTTTCAAGATATGTTATAGATTTGGAATTTCTATAAGTATTACAGCAAATAATAAAACTCAAATTGACAATATGGACATGGAACTTTTTTGCTCTTCTAGAGAAATTTGACATTGTTTCTCTTCACATCTCCATCCTCATGCTAACGTGCAAATAGAGGTTCTGAATAGAATTATTTTGATGGATCTCAAGAAAACTTTAAAAGGGACGGCTAGAAAATGATCATATTACTTATAAGAATTATTGTGGGCCTATCGAACTACTTCTCATAATGCCACTCGAGATTTTTTTTGTTTTTGTTTTCTCTTTCTAGGAGATTTCAATTTGAGTATGAGATGACTAATTACACTCAAGGAAGTCTTTCCATTGAAGCATATTTTTATGGTTTTCAAAACCTTTGGGCAGATTATTCAGATGTTATTTATGTTGATATTCCTGTTTTTTCTCTTTCTGTTATCCAGAAAATACATGCAACCATCAGACGAGATAAGTTCTTGATGATGCTACGACATGATTTTGACATAGCACGGTCTAATCTGATGAATTATCATCATGTACCATCTCTGGATGCATGTTTGGGTGAACTTCTTCGCGAGGATTAGCAAATGATAACTCACGCATCCATTCAACATCAAGCTAGTATTAGTTGCAATTTTTTCGGTCACGATCCTCGGGATTATCCCAAAAAGGTCTATAACTACTGAAAGAAACAAGGGCACATCATCTATGCTTGTCCCACTCGACCTGAACGACGATAAGGTATTGATTATCATGCCTCCACTAGTGCTTTTTGTTCTACTGCATTGCCTACCGCCTCACTGATTGTTCATATTCCTTCTCAAACAACAAATCCAAGCACACTCACTCTTGAAATGGTTCAAAAAATGACAATTTATGCTTTTTCTGCTCTCTTGGACTTTCAGATAATCCAAAACATTATTCCACACCATGGTATTTTGATTATCAAGCCTCGAGCTATATGACCAATACCGTTATTATTTTGTCTAATGTTAGAAATTATATGGAGATCTGAAAATTAACATTGCTGATGGTGATTCCATGCTTATTAGTGTTGTTGGTGATCTTTCTTCCATATTCACTAATGTTTTTATGTCTCCTGACCTCTCCACAAATCTCATTTCTTTTGGTCAATTGGTAGATAATAATTGGTATGTCATTTTCGCTTGTTCTGGTTGTGCTGTGCAGGATCAAATTTCAGGAAAGATGATTACAAATGGTCCTAAAGTGGGACGACTCTTTCCATATATAAGTCTTTTTCCACTCATATTCCTATATATCTTTTTTATTTGCGTGTAATGTTGTTGGTTCTCGAAACCAAATATGGCATAGACGTATAGGTTATCCACATTCTGATGTACTTTTACTTTGGTTCATTATGGATTATTAGGAAATAAAACAAGTTCTTCTCATGATATTTCTTTTGATTGTGCATCATGCAAACTTGGTAAAAGTAAGATTCTACCTTTTCATCATCATGCATGTCGTGTTTCACAATGCTTTGATGTTATTCATAATGATGTTTGGGGGATTACACCCATTGTTTCTCATGCATAGTACAAGTATTTTATTACATTAATTGATGATTTTAGTCGTTTTACTTGGGATTACTTCCTTCGAACTAAAGCTGGAGGTTTTTTTCAGTTTGTAAATGTTTTCTTGCATATATTGAAACTTAAATTTTGTATCAATATAAAGGTTCTATGATCTGATTATGGGGGTGAATACATATCACATGAGTTTTAAAACTTTCATTGATTGATGATTTTAGTTGTTTTACTTGGGATTACGTCCTTCGGGCTAAAGCTGAAGGTTTTTTTCAGTTTGTAAACGTTTTCTTGCATATATTGAAACTTAATTTTTTATCAATATAAAAGGTCTATGATTTGACTTTGGGGCTGAATACATGTCACATCAGTTTTAAAACTTTCTTTAAAATAAAGGGATTCTCTCTCAGTATTATTGTTCTTTAACACCGCAACAAAACGGTGTTGCTGAGAGGAAAAATCGTCACCTTCTTGATGTGGTAAGAACTATTTTACTTGAATCATCTGTTCCTTCTCGTTTTTGGTGTGAAGAACTTTCTATAACTGTTTTTTTATTAATCGCTTACCTTCTCCTACATTAAATCACGTTTCTCCTTTTTTTAAGTTGTTTGTTCATTCTCCTTCATATTATAATCTTCGTACTTTTGGATAAGTTTGTTTTGTACACCTTCCTACTCATAGATTTCATAAATTTACTACTCAATCTGTAAAATCTATTTTTCTTGGTTATGATATTCCTCGTAAGGGTTATGTTTGTTATAATCCTCCTGCTCGTCGTCTTCAGGTGTCTAAGAATGTGATTTTTTTAAATCAATATTGTTTCCATCTTGTGTTGATCTACCTCTTGTATCTTTATCTCTCATGCCTAATTTTTTTTATTCTAAAATCTATAAAAAGATTTAAACCTGGTTTTGTGTATCGACGACGTAATCGAGATGAGTCTGGTCCAATTTCTTCTATAATCCCTTCTAATATTGTCTCGACACCTGATCATGCCCTTGATTCCACAACTCTTCGCCGATCTACTTGTCCATCTCGACTCCCTGATAGGTATGGTTTTTCTTATCATGTATTTCTCGTAACTACTTTATTCAGTATTTAAATTCCCACTAACTACAAACAAGCCATTAAACATGAACGTTGGCAAAACGCAATGCATTGGGAGTAAGTTGGTTTTATCTGTAAAATTACGTTCAGATATCTCTTTGGAGCGGTATAAAGCTCGTCCTTGTCTTCGTCATATGTCATTGCTATCTGGGCGTGGGCGGCACTCAGTCCTTCAGATTTTCAAGGGCCTCCGAGGGC